>VDFB02075321.1:375424748-375531202 GCA_007258455.2 Sequoia sempervirens | reverse complement strand
CTTTGCCTTGTCATTGTGTGGTACTTAAGATATTTGATTGTAGAGGTTGCCCCATGGGCTTCAATGCTAATATGATTGCTCTTTTGTGCCCAAGGGGTTATTTGTAAGTTGTTAGGCTATATGTACATGCTTGTATTATGCTTAAAGATTTGGTCTTAGAGCCAATATTTTGGTTGTAAAGTATCTTAAGTTAATCCAGGGTATCAATAATGAATGTCAATATTTGTAAGGGGTTGGAACATACTTTGTAAGCAAAAGGAAGGATAATACACATATTTGTCTTTTGTAGATGTCTTCATTATGGTTTGCAATGTGATTCATTGAGCCTAGTTTTTAAATCTCTCTTGCCATGCTTGTTGGCATGTTTTGATGAGAGTTAGATAAATGTGTGACAACATATTTGTAACATACTAACATCTTACAACTAACGGAGAAGCAGTTATATTGCCAACTTTAGCTGAAAGGCAACTAAATAACTAACAATCTAGGGTTTTCCCCCTTTCATTTTAACAGAAAGAATTTCTTATGAAAGTAAAATTTACATATCAATCCATGCATCAACTTACTTCTAGTTTCAGTTTAGTTGAAAAGAACATCTAACTAAAATAACTGAAAAGGAACATCTAACTAATTTCCAATAACAGAAGAACTATCGTATTGCAACTAACTTTTCAATGCTTTCAAATAAAATCACAACTAATCAATTTATGCTAAGTAATCACTTTAGAAACTTAAGAGAGAGAAAACGGTTTCAAGAGTTTACAATTAAGAAGCTGAAGCACTTGATCTTGACACAGTCATCATGGGGAAAATGAGATGTCATTAGGGGCTTTACCGCCCAACCGAAGACCTACTGGTCTCTCGTGTTCCTTCAACTAAGGACCCTGTCCCTTCATGAGGGTAGTTAACAAGGATCACTTTATCATCATGCCTATAAGCCTAGTGTCAAGGACCTATACCTTTTGATCGAACCTTACTAAGGGTACCTCCCAACTAGAAAGGTCACTCTGATCAGTGGTATATCTGGTACTTGATGGTTGACAAACGCTGAATCTAGCATCATACCTTGGCCAAGGATTTCTTTTTACATTTCTGGCACTCTTGTGCTATCAGGGCTCTCACCCTTGCTCAACATGATTACATGGTCTCAAGTATTTAAATTATAAAGTAAAATTAAGTTTCTCTTCTTAAATAAATATTTTTACATACCAAGTCCATCTAGCAGCAGGGTCTTAAAACATAGACTTATTCTTTCGGGAAGTACATAGATGAGAAAATAATTAAATGACTCAACCCAAACATGCTCCTCTCAAGGAATCTTTAAACATAGATTTTTGGTTACTGGAGAACTCATATACTGTCCTCCGTTCCATTCTCACAGATTGAATGATTTCAATAGTTCTAATTCGAGTTAGCAAGAAAAGTTCGAGGTCAAGAAAATCATATGCAGAGGAAAAATATAAACGGATTGTCTCAGTTTTCCAAGACATATTAAGAGAAGAGTTTTAATGAAACAAGACTCGGTAGGAGAGAAGTTAACAGAAGATTTTCAAGAAAACAAGATTAGACTAAAGATCCTCAGTCAAGAAAAGAAGAAAGTTTGCGATTTACTTAAGAGTCCCATTTAAGTTCTTTCCACAACAAATTCGATGCCTTTCATTTCCAAACAGACCGAGTTTCACTAGAACGAAAGTATAATAAACAAAATTTCATTTCGATATAAAAAATGCCAAGCTACAGATTATGTTTTAGAGTCTCATATGTGCCTGTAAAGATGAATTCAACTTGATTACTTCAACCTCCAACTCTCTGGAGAACACACTTGCAGATCACCGCTGAAAGAGACGCGGCCAAGGAAATAATCACGCTTCAGGAGCAAAGGATTCAAATTAGAAGGCTGAAGAAATCTTCGCCACACACACACAACTACCTGCAGAAGATAATCAAATGAAAAGACTAAAAAAGTTCGCCGTTGAAAGGAGATAAAGACGGAGGAAAAGAAAAGAACTTGGACTGAAATTTCAAGCACAGAGATAGGGTTCTGATAATGGTAGAGATAGAATATGAATATGGCAGGTGAGGAATGAAGAACAGGCTCCAAAACGACTTAACTCCAGAGCAATGTAAGAGAATCGATTTCCCCAAAGAAAACCCGATGCCAAAGTTCAGAGGGATAAAAAAAATGTGTGAGACCAAATTCCCGTCGGTGAATAATGAAGAATTTTCGATGGGGAACCATAATCTTCCCATAAACCGCTCGAATTCCCTCCAAGAGCTTTTCGTCTGCCCACAATCTTGGGTGTTCAAGAATGAGGGTGGCACGGTAATGGAATTTCCATTTTCCCCCAAAACTCCGATTCACCCAATTCAAAAATATTTAGCTTCGATTAAAACCATACAATAGTTTTTATTTCAAAAAGACGATGCAAATATATCTTTATTATTAATTTAATATTTTACATCCTCTTGTAAAATATTATCAAATATATAGTTTCCAAGATTTGGTTTGCTCGACATTAAGAGGATAAAAATGAATATTTTAATTCTAGCAATTATTTAATAATCATTTGAAATCTCTCATAAGGTGATTATTTATTTGTATATAATTTAAATTGACTTATTTAATAAATAATTACATTAAATTATTAATGGCCAAGTTACAATTTTGATTCCTTGTCTTACACTGGCTCAAGACGAGATGAGAATTTCTGATCCTCTATTAACCACTACCCCTCCCTGATGACATTTCCTTTTCCGTCGTGACGTCGTCAGTCCTTCATCCACTGATAGGTATTATGGTTAGAATGTTCTCAACGGCTATATAAATACGTATTTAGATATCAACTCATGAATACATTCAATTTCATGGGAACAAGAAATTCACTCTCCATAAAAAGATCGTTAACTTTACAATTACGATAAATAAAGCATCTATTCTATTCTTAATTTCACATTCACATGAAAAAAGTTACTTGCAACTAACTTGCATCTAAATAATCATAACCAAATTCATAGTCTCAATATAAGGGATGTAACAATTTTAATGCATTGTAAATGGTTTCGCAATGGTCTTCTCTTGTGTTTTTGGATTGTTGTTTTGTGGTGCAAATGTTTCTTATTTTTTGATGTGTGTACACATATAAGTCTAGTTCCTATTGATGGTTTCTAGGCGTGTTCCCTTCTTCCTTCTCAACGATGCCTTAGTCACTCAATTGAGTAGGTACCAATCTTGAAGGTGAAAGACCAAACAAATGTCATTTTAATCATCTCATATATTCTCTATTATTGTAGGAGTAGATTACGTTTCTCCATGCTCTCCTTGTCCATTGTAACTTGTGCTTAACCTTTTGCAATCTAGAGAGTCAAGTATTAAGCATGCCTATCTCTTGTATGTGTATGTACACCTTAAGTGAACTTGTCTATAAAGATGACTAAAACATTGTTATCATATATATGCAAGAGTATATTATGAACATAATTAGAGGTCTTCTGAGTAGCTAGTATGTTATAGGCTTAGTGAAAAATATTTTAGTCTTTGGATGTAGTTACTAATTGGTCTAATTGTCCTTATAAGGAAACCTCTAGGAGTACACTTCTAGGTTTAATTGAGCCCAAATTGAAGGAGAGGTCCTCCTATTGGAACATGTTTTTTGTTGCACTGAAAGAGCAACTTGTTAATCCTCGATACAAACACCAAAGATAAATGGATCTACGAGAGGTAGTTAGTCCATGTCGTGAATCCAACGGGAGACACTAGCGATTAGTCCAACAATCCCCCCTTGAATGTACTCGAGGGGATTAGAACCCGTGACCACAACTTTGATACCATTTGCTGGAACACGTTTGCCGTTGCACCAAAAGATCGACTTGTTAATACCCAATACAAATGCTAAAGATAAACAGATTTGCGGGAGGTGGTTAGTCCATGTCCCAAATTCGAAGGGAGACACTGGCGATTAGTCCAACACATCCACCCTCAAGAATCAACCTTAAGTTATCCATGCTCTTTTAATGAATCTCTACCCTTTCCTCTTGATAACAAGGCCCTATCCTTAAGGATAAGTTCACTCTCTTGGGATGCAAATTTGCAACTTTGGAAGCCAATATAGTGCCAAAATCTCAAAATGGTTGTTGCTATTCTACTAGGATCAATTCAAGATTTTCGTGAAGCTATTTGAGGATGATGTGGGTACTAATTATTTGAGTTGTATGCAATATGAGAAGAGTTAGTGTATGGGTAACCTAATGTACACTTTTTTTGAGTCATAGTTGTGCTTGACTATTTGTAATAGATGGGTAAACAAGAGGCATGTGCACTAGTCAAAGGCCAAGGGGTGCTTAAGGGGTAGTTTTGAACCATGAACATGCTATTGTATTACAAGAGCATGTGAAGGTGTTGTAGTAGGTCATGTAGGTGACTAGACTACAAGGAAGATAGATCAACAAAATAATTGATGCATATAATTTTCTTGGACAATGCAAAATTTCCCTAAGTTGGTAGATCCAAACGACATGATGAGATTTATTGAAGCCCATGCTTATTTTGTAGAAATGCTATGAAGTTCTCTTATGAGAACATGATGACAATGTTTGAACGTAATTGATTGAAATACACAATTTTTAGATATAATTATTGAAGCACTTATTGTAGGACATAATAAAACCCCTTGAGAGCAATCCTCATCATTCATTTCAATGGTCAAGAAGAAGCATTTAAATAAGGTCTTAAAAGAGTTGAAAATAAATTATAATGTCATTAGGGGTAATTGAAAATAACATATTCAAGTTGTCTTATGAGCATACTAAACAAATTTAAATTGATCTATTAGATAGACACCATTTGTTTTGATGTATGAGCTACATGTGATGATGATAAAACATATTATTTGAAGTCTACAAGTAGCCCTATCAACATGTTAGGGAGAGAGAATTTGTGAAATATTAGTGGGTGGTCAAACTATACAAGGTCTATTTTCCCTTGGTGTGGAGAGAAGGTGCATAAATGAATGCATAAGGCCTAACATGTGAGAAACTTGTGACTTTGAGTTCTATGAGGGATAATTAATTTTATTATATGAGATAAGGCACAAAGCACATCTTAGAATTTTGTAAATTTGTTGTTAGGATATGCATGCCAATCATCACATAATGAATAATGGAGTACAATTCTAGTATAGATATCTTAAATGCATTTATCTAAAGAATGTTGAGAGATCAATTTGGAGCTATTTTATTTACTTAAAGAGTTATAAATTATTTTATTTTCTACATACATGCATGAATACCAATTAAAATAAAATAATTCTTATATAAAAATTAAGATTTATGTGTCCATGTATGTATGTAGTAAATAAAATTGTTCTATTGTAAAATAAAATAACTCTTAAGTGAATAAAATAGTTCAAAATTGACATTTATCAACATTTCTAAGATAGATGTATCTAAGATATCTATAGTGTTTATTATTCAATATTGATTATTTTATGTGTAAATCTTTGTAATTGAAATATAAATGATAAAAGTATGAAAATTCTTGTTGACATTGTAAAACAAGGTTTGTGAGGTAGAGAAGTTCTTGCCAAAGACAGATATAACAATTTTGCTTTTGTCTGGTTTGTTTGTGGACACAACTTTTGTAAGATGCAAAGATAATTCATCTAGAAAAGGTAAATCAATTTTTTCAATGGTCATGATTACTTAGAAATGGTCAAATCCAAAATTTTTCAAAACAATCATTATTCCAAGTGGGTGAATGTCCATCAATAAATGGGTAGAACACAGAAAAATAGTTTAGTTCTCATTTTTTGAAAATTTTGAAAATATTCAAAATTGTGCAATTTGTCCTCTTGCGGGTTTTGGGTGTCCATTCAATTGGAACTTCTGTGGGAAAGTCGAGTCCATCCGACCCACAAAAGTTCAATTGCACATGAAAAGTCTACAAATTCCACTTAGGTCTATCTGATTGTAATGTCCCCTTATTAGACTTAGGCTAGCTTGACCTAGAAACATAAAATGCACAAGTTAGGATAAGGGATTTTGTATTTACCAATCAATTAACTTGTAAATGAAACTTGCCTTTAGAACTTGCACACATCATGCATAACGAACAAATACCACAAAGATCCTTGATCATAGTTAGATTAGATTATTCAAGTTGTACATATTAAGAATAAGGCAAATGCATTATTATCTAGTGCATAAAACACATCATATTCTGATATAACTTATTACTCTTGAGCTGAATAGATCTTCGTCCTTTCTTCTTTCCTAACCTCAATGAAGGATAGTAGAATTACTATTCCAAGGGTGCATGAACGGTCTCCAAGTGGACTCCCTCAAGGTTTCCTACCCATCTTGGGACCATCCATCAAGTGATCGAATTACCGGCCTTTCCTTCCACAAACTTCCTATCCTCAGTGGGTATTAGTGAAAGGGATTTGGCCTGAAATCTATTCTTATAGTAAGGATCATAATAGCTTATGAGAAGCAATAATTGGTATAAGCATCATTATTGGGACATTGATAATCAATATCCATTTATCTCTAGATGTGGAAATTGTCATTCACTTACACTATATAGATGAAACTTAGTATATTGACATATATATCTGTGTCATTTAATCTCTCTATGCATTCACTCATCATATTATATTTAATTGAATTCACAATTATCACATATTAGAGTGTTTATAAACATTCACTGCTATTTAACCTGATAAGATATGGATTAGTCATTATACTATAACCTATTGTCCACAATAACTTGGATTGATTACATAATCCCTCAATGTTATCTAGTTGGTTGAGGATACTTACCTCTGGTTGTTGCACTATACTGGACTTCCTTCAGACATATTCACTATAGCCTGATATGACTCCTTTCTTCCCACGTGATGATGATATGATTCTTTCATTCTTGTCAAAGGATTATGCATTTCCTTCTTATCACTCATTATGAATGATTCTCCTATAATGTATTTCATAAGTGCAATAGTGTAAATGTTAAACATCCTTCAAGAAACCATAGATGGAGTTCTATTGTACCGTTCAACACCATAGTGAATGAATATAGTCACTATTACTTATAAGGCTCAATAAATATTGCAAGCACCATTATTTGCACAATCTTATATATTTATTATCTAAATGAGTGTATATCATCATTTCTAATTGACTCAATTTATATAAACCTTTATTTCTATATGAATACGTATATATGTATTCTATTTCAATATCATTATATAGGTAGTGCATATGTATTCTTCCCTATATCATTATTCATATATATATATATATATATATAAAACTCGTGTCATATTATTCATTATCAAACTTACCTATATTTATGTATGTATAAATAAATAATCACCATAATATATATACTGAATATATACTTGTTATTTATATTTAACCCTCACAGTATATATCTAGATATATTCATAATCATAACATACCCAATTATTTTTGTAAGTCTCCACTGAGATTTAAAATTATTAATACACTGGATATCTATTATGCCCACAAAGTAATTACTAATCTTTATTCAATGTATGTCAATACTTTACCTCCCCATTATGTTCACGCAACAACAATACCTTCTCCAGCCGATTCTTATATTATATTTCTTGGCTATCGCATCATCTTTGCAAGATCGAGTATTTCTGGCATTGTTCTATATTGCTGGAGACAAAGACCAATCGACATATCTCTGAAATACATTTACTGCCTCCTAGGAATCGCCCAATTGGGAGGACGTGTCTCAAGTGCATAAATAAGGAATTTGCTAAGATCAGTTATTCTACCAAATCTCTCTTTCTTTCTCCTTGACCGAAGTCCCACCTAACATCTTTCCCATGCGTTGCCCCCTTTGGTTTGCTCCTATGCAGCCTAACATATCATGGAAATAGCACCTCTCTTACTCCTCTAACTACACATCACTGCCTTTTTTCTAATTTGAATCGCTGTCTTGATTTATTGCCGTCTTCATGCCGTTCTCTTCCCGTGTCTCTTCTTTGCTTGCAAGAGACTCTTATTAGTATCGGCCTTGGCTGGGAAAAAGGCACGTCACTTGGCAGATCGCTTTCCTTAAGCAGCCAACCGTTGCTTCCTTTGATTGTTGTTTAGTGAATGATAAGATACTGATTTATATTTAACTTTATAATCCTTATGATAATTATTATAATTTTGATCGATCTTAGTTTTATTATATCCTATTTATTATACTATAATGGGCCAGTATATTATATTATTTTAGTGGGCCAATATTTTGTAATTATCCTACTATCTTGATAATTGTAATTATAATAGAATTGCTAATATTGATATATATTTTGATATTCGCTTAGATGTTCATTTTATTTATTTATTAGTATTCCGATATTCCAAGTTGGGTGTTACAACTTCGGGGAACATGACACTAACTCGCTTGTATTGTTGCAAAGGTAAGTTTCACATGTTTTGATTTGTTATAAAGTTCCATTATACCAAGAAGTTGGCCTCAATTGACCTGGCTATAACTCTTGTGGAGATTCTTGTCCCCACGTGAACTTAACATAATATCCTGATGCAAATGAATTTTCTGCTTAAGTATCTGTGCCTTTACAAGATAAACAAAGACATCCACTCAATCCTCAATGCAAAAACAATAACATCCTTTTATTGGCTTCAAACTATACAAGTTTCCTTGCAACCTTGGCTCATGTTTCTCCACAATTGGATGTCATTCTTGGTTTAGGTTTCAATGACCTTAAGATCTCTCACAAATTTACCTTTAACACTATCAGGTTCACTTGAAGCTACATTCCTTGCAAATGCCTTATTACTTGATTTGGGTCCAGATGAGACTCCTTTTTTCGCAATTGCTTTGTTCTTTGGTTCTAGGTGCAGTTGGATTGAAGCTCCCTACAATTTGCCTAGTCGAGCTAGATACATCCAAGTTCCCTGCAATTGTGGGAAATCCAATTGCTACGAGATGTGCAAGACTTTTAAGTGCTACTTCACACTTCAAAGTTTGAGAAGATTAGGTGCGTCAGCAACTTTGCACGATTTTTGTTTCAGAACTGTACCTTTGTTGGTTGGACCTTCACAACTGCATCTATGTGAGATTTCCTATCACATCTAGATATGTGAAACTTCATATCACATCAAGATATGCAAAATTTCCTATGGCATCGAGATGGACTTCAAAAACCCACAGGTGATGCAGACATCCATATCCCATGTGAACTACACTTTCTGGTGTATTGACATGTTGTGTCCAGTTGACACAACTTTCTCCACAAAGTCAATTCAACATGTTTGAACAAATTCACTTGCAAGTGAATTTCCTGCAAAAGTCCCGTTATCCCATTATCAATTTAGTTTACTCATTGCTCAAGCTATTGAATTCAAATCTATAAATGGATAAGCTACTAGTGACTATAGACTATTGAGAAATTAAGCTACTTGTGACTTCAATTTTAAATTCAATTATCAATCTATTTTTTTTTAATTCTTATAGGTGAGTTGGGAAATTTAGAGGCATTTATCAACTACCATTCATATTCTTATTGAAACCTAGTGAACTGGACAACTCTTTGATTAGCATGGCACCATTTGGATGGCGCCATATCACCTGCATTTTGCAAGGAAGTTCATCCCATCTAGATGGATCCATCTGAACCGAACCTTGCGAGGAACTTGTTTCCATCTCACCCAATCTTTGCGAGGAACATGACCCCATCAGACTTGCATTTTTGTGGGGAACTTGGCTCCATTTGACCCGATCCTTGTGAGTACTTGACCCCATTGGACACATTTTTGTGGAGAAGTTGGAATCATCCTACCTACTTGTTGCAGGGAACTTGACCCATTGGACTTGCACTTTTGTGAAGAAGTTGGAGCCATTCGACTCGATTGTTGTAGATAGGAATCCCACATATCTTAGTATGATGGGAAGTACGACAAAAGTTCACTTGCAAATAGTAATTCCACCAATGCAGATGAAAGATGAAATTCCACTATGGAGAAGATGGTGGAATTCTCACAAAAAGAAAAGCAGTTTTGGATAATAGTTTTGTGATTGGTGATCACTATGTTTTCTTCATGAAAAAACTGAAAGCTTCCATAATATAATTGGCAAGATATTCTCTTAAACATGCAAAGGTAGATTGAAGATCCATACCTTGAATTATTTTGGCATGATATTGTTTGTACATGATTATTAGTGCAAAGTGTCTAAGATTGTATGTGGTTTAAAAGCTTTCTGGGCCTCAGAACGAGTCATACCCTAAACCTTGGATAGTTTCTTGGAAAGTATGCAAATTCCTAAAACCTAAAGTCAAGTATTCCATATGGTTGAAATTTAATCATAGGTGCATAGAACACCAAAAAATAACATAAGTCACCTTTTACAATTCTCAAAAATACTCAAAACTGCACATTATTCTCTTGTGGGTTTTTGGAGCTCATTTGGATGGTGCCATATAACCCACATTATATGGGGAAGTTCATCCCATCTAGATGAAGCCATATGACCTGAACCTTGCAAGGAACTTGGCTTCATCCGACCTAATCCTCATAGGGAACTTGACCCCATCAGACCCACTTTTTTTATTGAACTTAGCTCCATCTTACCTAATCCTTGCAGGGAACTTTACCCCATTGGAAATACATTTTTGTGGAGAAGTTAGAGCCATCTAACCTGCTTGTTGTGGGGAACTTGACTCGTCATACTTGCATTTTTGCAGATAATTTGGAGCCACTTGATCCAATTTTTGTGTAGAACTTGACCCCATTAGACCCATACTTTTACAAAGAATTAGCAACCATCTGACCGACAGATTGTCATACAAAGTACACCTTATGATGACATCATCATACATTCAACGAGTCTTTTTCATCCAACCTAACATCGTACTAAGTGTTACCCGATTTTCACTCGCGAGCTCAATCAGGCAGGGCAACCTATGTTTCAGGTGTTCATGAAGGCTAATGGGGACATTGTTGTGCAGGATTAAATCATACACCCGATGTATTTCTCAAGGAGGTCTATTAGAAATCATACATCTAATTAGATTTGACATAAAACTCCTGAGGAAGAAAGTCGCTGGGACCTTTCAAATGTCTGGCTGACTGGTAGTGTGTTATATTCATTTGGGATCCAAGGGTCGGCCATACATTTTATTCGCCGTTAGTTTTTATATGTCTCCCCGACTGCTGAGGTCTCGCCGATCGTTGCATAGTGTTAGTCTCGGCGAAAGGAAGGGAGTTCGGCAAAAGGTCTGGCCGATAAGAAGAAGTCTCAGCGAAAGTTTTGAGTTCGCAGTAATGTCTCGGCGACCAAGAAAAGTCTCCCTGAAGTGAAATAAGCTCTCACTGAAACATATGGCCTCGCTGAGAAGTCTTGCAGACCCGATAGGGTCTTGCCGACATGAGGTGGTGGTCTTAGAATGAGCTCTCGCTGAAACATAAGGATTCGGCATGAAGTCTTGCCGACAGCCGAAGGCCTCGCCGAAGCGGTCGGCGTCAGGGAGAAGTCTTGCCGAAGAAAATGAGGTCTCGGCGAGGGTTGGTGCTTTCGGCGTGATGTCTTGCCAACCCGGTGAGGTCTCGTCGAAAGGGTAGGGTCTTGGTGTAATGTGGTGGCTTCGATGAAAGGTCCTGCCAACAGACGAAAGTCTCGCCGACAGTTGTTCACAAGGCCGTCGGCGGGAAGAAAAAAATATTGCCTTCGGCAAAAGGTCTGGCCGAAAAGGAAAAGTCTCGTCGAGGGTTCATGGTTCAGCGTAACGTCTTGCCAATTGCTGAGGTCTCGGCGACAGGGGCTAGCGAAGGGGTAATGTCTCACCAACAGGATGAACTCTTGCCGAAGTGAAACGGTGTCAGGGAAAGATTTGAGCTCGGCGAAAGGTCTCGCCGACCTAGTGATGTCTCCCCGATAAGAAAGGAGGTCTCGGCGAAGGAAAAGAGGTCTTGCCGAAGGAAAGGAGCTCGGCGAAAGGTCTTGCCAACCGAGCAAGGTCTCCCCGACTGAAATAAGCTCTCGCCAAAACAAGGTAGCTTCGATGAGAAGTCTTGCCGACGCGATAGGGTCTTGCCGAAATAAGGTGAGCTCGGGGAGAATGGAGGATTTCGATATGAAGTCCTACCGACTTGGTGGTGTCTTGCTGATAGTGATGGGTCTGTTGTAGACTTCGGCGAGAGCTCTTGTCGAAGGTGATAGTCTTTTCGATGGTTTTAGGGATGTCATTATGACTTTTGGGCTTGCTATGAACTCTTGTCGATGGTTGTGAGCTATGCCGATAACTGCTGAAGGGCATAATCGCATCGAGGAGACACAGCTAGTGTCTCACCGACATGCGATTCTGATGAAGTGACCTTTGACCGTCTAGAAATCTACGGGGCACGAGTTCAACCAATCAGAGGGAGCTAAAGATGGACCATGGGCAGTTTGACTATTCTGGCTACCCCTGAAAAGAAGATCAACAGAATGTAAGCAACATGGATCTGCTATGAGATCAAAAGCGATGGAGTAGCTTAGAGAAGCAATGGTGTGGAGATCTGATGGGAAAATCCGATGTTGTTTTTAGAAGAGGTCAACTTGCAGAAGGGTCTAAAACAGGAAGGATGAGACCGCAAGGATAGCTGGGATGTTGACTGGCAGGAGTGGAGCGACATTTATTATGCACTCAGAAACATTCAAAGCAACCCTGATGGAAGTTTGAAGGTGGACACAAGGGCCATGAAGTTAATGCGATTGTTGCAAAAGATCAAGGAAGCCATTCCTGGAGCGACCCTTCACTGACATGGACAATAGGGATACACTTGAATGCAACATTAACTTCATTAAAAAGATCTTGAGGCAGATCTTTCTAGAGGCTGATATTTTTGTAGGCCCTAAGGGGCTAGGACTTTTGTATATATGGCATTTTTGCTTCGTTGTAAAAGAGAGTTCTTCTTATGCTTTTCAAAATTTTGTGACTTTTGCAGTCCTTTCTCAGATTAGCAAACTTTTGTAACTCATTTGGAGCACAATATACAGAGTTTACCTTGGTCACTATTAATGATTCAAAATTACCATCTTGTTCTTGCAACGTGTTGAGCATTTCAAGTTAATGATCAAGTTGTTTTTGTGAATTTCTTCTATTCCCTTATAACTTTATCTTTTGTTTTCATGCCTTCCTTTGCAAACGCCTCATTATACAAATCACAAACTGTGTTTACATAATCACACATGGATTCTAATATGTGAAAGTAGTTTCCTCTCTTGAAAATGTGTGTGAATCAAACCTGTTTGTGATACATTAATGCAAGGCTTACTGATTTGATGTGTAATTTTATGTTCATTGTCAATTTTTAAGTGTAAATCAAAGTATCCCATTGCTCTTATCAATTCGGTGTATCACCATAGGGTTTAGTTTTATTTTCATGCACTCCTTCTCCCTTTTCCTTACAAAGATTAGTAGTTAGGTGATAACACCAAGGAAGCCGGCCTTCTCCGGAGGTTGACTTCTATTTACAAGAAACCCACAACTTTAGAGGTCTTCCCATGTTACACTGAGATGTTGAACATCAGGTTCAACATGGTGCAATTTTAGTAGATAACAGTTTTGGCACGCCCGGTGGGACTCGTCGAATTAGACAACTGAAAAGAAGATACATCTTATTGCTGGTTTTGATATGCAATCAACAATTTTCAAACCTTAAGAGGTTGAAATCTGCATATCTGGCGACTCCGCTGCCCAAAGTAACTGGTTTCCGTAGGCTAAGTGTTGATTTTATGGTAATATGTCTTACCATTCACCATTTCAAGGAAATGTTATTTATATACCTTCTAATTTGCCATATCAAAGCAGTTATGATGCCGATTTCATAGAATATTACCAGCAAAGCAATTTTTCTTATGAATCTCAAAATTCTGATAATATGAGTTTGGAGAATATGTCTTTATATTTCCAAAAGTAGTTTGAGGAAATTGAAAATCAGCAGATAGAAGAGTTTAGGAGGCAACAGGAGCTTGATACACAGCAGCAGGAATTAGAGTATCAGGCCTACCTTCATGAGCAAGAATTGGAAACACAAAGGAGACAGTTTGAGAATAGGCTCGAGAGGGAGTTAGTTGCAAAAGAAGAGCAAATGAAGTCTTTGCTTCCTCAAAGGCATGATATCCGAACAACTTCTTGCATTTCAGATCGGTTTCAAGAGGAAGAACTTCCAAGAATGCAAGGATTACCAGTTAAGGATCTTCACTTGTAGATAGAGGATGCCCAAGTTTCACTGGAAAAGGCATTACCTGAGGAGGAGGATTCAACTTCTTTATTTGACCAACTACCTGGTTATGTTGAGCAAGCTGAAGAGAGCATGCATGTTCCTGATTTACCAGTTGATTTGGAACAGCCAGAGAATATTGCTGACTTGTTCGATGAACTTCCTCAATTTGTTTATGAAGATGAAGATCTCACATGCATGATACCATCTATGCCTGGTATGGAGCAACTAAATGATAAAACTCATCTGGATTTAATGAAAAATTATGAGTTAGATGATATCATAGAAGCTTTTTTTTCTAACATAGATGATGAGCTAGTATCATATGAAAGGGAAGCATGTGATCAACCCATTCAAGTCAGTGAGACTATTGAAAAAGTTGTAGAAGATAATGCCTTGCAACCTATGAACTTATTTGATGAGCTACCCCACTTTGTTGAGGAGGAGTTATATTTTTTCATGGACAGAGAGCATAAGGAACCAATGTTTGAAGATTTGTTTTCAGTTATCCAACAATGATATCAGCTCTTTAGTCAAGAAGATCCAACCATCGAAAACATTAATGGTTTCTTTTTAGAGACTATTATACATGATGCAAAGAAGCATGACTCCTTTTTCATTACAGAGCTGAAAGAAAGAACAACTGATCCTCCTATAAACAATAATAGAAAAATCTTTCAAGAAGATCAGACTGTAGCAGCAAATGAACAACCTGCATATTACCTCCAATCAGCATCTTTTCAAGGAAAAGATGAAGTCTTTAGAGATCAACAAGGGGCTGAAAGTTACAAGTTTAGTGTCCTGACAAGGGGATGTCCTATCAGGCACCTGGCACAGTTGAAGGGAACTCAAAAGGAGTTACCAGTTGAATTACCTGCTTGGGAGCATGGGATTCAATATCAAAAGTCATCGATGCAGGTGGCTTACCATATTCCAAACAGCTACAGGCACCTCTTGTCTAACACAGAAAGGGAGGTAGTTTTCATGATTGGAGAGGTGTTTAATCTATGCACTCAGCATTTACTTTTCCTTCATCACTGTTGGACAATTTGCAAGCAGGAAGCACGTCCTTTGTTGGTGAGAAAGGGCAGTTTTTTCTCACAACCAGTAAACGGTTATGTCTGATCACTACCACTGCTGGGTAGTGTAGGATAGAGTAGTTGTAGTTTCAGTTTTTTTTTTTGCTTGCAATAAGTGCCCCATGGCACGTTTTATTTTTAGTTTTGTCATGTTTTTCAATAAGTACAGTTGTTGCACCTGGTTTTCCAAACTCTGTCTTCAACAGAGTTGCAGTAGTTTCTTTCAGTTTGCATGTTTTGAGGCTGAGTTACAGTTTTCTGAGTCAAAACAGAGCAAAATGGACTCCATGCCCAATGGATAGGCCTAGGCTACTGGTCTATTTTGTTTAGCAGGAAAACATCCAGTTGAGGTCGCCAGAAATGTTACCCGATTTTCACTCGCAGGCACAATCAGGCAGGGCAACCTATGTTTTAGGTGTTCATAAAGGCTAATGGGGACATTGTTGTGCAAGATTAAATCATACACCCGATGTATTTCTCAAGGAGGTCTGTTAGAAATCATACATTTGATCAGATTTGGCATAAAACTCCTGAGGAAGAAAGTCGTTGGGACCTTTCAGATGTCTGGCCGACTGGCAATGTGTGGCACTGTGTTATATTCATTTGGGATCCAACGGTCGGCCATACATTTTATTTTCCGTTGGTTTTTATATGTCTCCCCGACTGCTGAGGTCTCCCTGACTGTTGCATAGTGTTAGTCTCGGCGAAAGGAAGGGAGTTCGGCGAAAGGTCTGGCCGATAAGAAGTTTCGGCGAAAGTTTTGAGTTCGTTGTAATGTCTCAGCGACCAAGCAAAGTCTCCCCAAAGTGAAATAAGATCTCGCCAAAACATATGGCCTCACTGAGAAGTCTTGCCGACCTGATAGGGTCTTGCCGACATGAGGTGGTGGTATCAGAATGAGCTCTCGCTGAAACATAAGGCTTCGGCGTGAAGTCTTGCCTATAGCCAAAATTCTCGCCGAAACGGCCGGTGTCGGGGAGAAGTCCTGCCAAAGGAAAGGAGGTCTCGGCGAGGGTTGGTGCTTTCGGTGTGATGTCTTTCCGACCCGGTGAGGTCTCGCCAAAAGGGTAGGGTCTCAGTGTAATGTGGTGGCTTCGATGAAAGGTCCTGCCGATAGACGAAAGTCTCGTTGACAGTTGTTCACAAGGTCGTCGACGGGAAGAAAAAAATATTGCCTTCGGCAAAAGGTCTGGCCGAAGAGGAAAAGTCTCGCAGAGGGTTCATGGTTCGGCGTAACGTCTTGCCGATTGCTGAGGTCTTGGCGACAGGGGCTAGCAAAGGGGTAATGTCTCACCGATAGGATGAACTCTTGCCAAAGTGAAATGGTGTCGGGGAAAGATTTGAGCTCGGTGAAAGGTCTCTCTGACCTAGTGATGTCTCCCTGATAAGAAAGGAGGTCTCGGCGAAGGAAAAGAGGTCTTGCCGAAGGAAAGGAGCTCGGCAAAAGGTCTTGCCAACCGAGCAAGGTCTCCCCGACTGAAATAAGCTCTCGCCGAAACAAGGTAGCTTCGACAAAAAGTCTTGCCGACGCGATAGGGTCTTGCCGAAATAAGGTGAGCTTGGGGAGAATGGAGGATTTCGCTATGAAGTCCCGCCGACCTGGTGGTGTCTTGCCGATAGCGATGGGTCTGTTGCAAACTTTGGCGAGCGCTCTTGCCGAAGGCGATAGTCTTGCCGATGGTTTTAGGGATGTCGATATGACTTTTGGGCTCGCTATGAACTCTTGCCGACGGTTGTGAGCTATGCCGATAACTGCTAAAGGGCATAATCTCATCGGGGAGACACGGCTAGTGTCTCATCGACATGCAATTCTGATGAAGTGACCTTTGACCATCTGGAAATTTACGGGGCACGAGTTCAACCAATCAGAGGGAGCTAAAGACGGACCATGGGTAGTTTGACTATTCTGGCTACCCTTGAAAATAAGATCAACAGAATGTAAGCAACATGGATCTGCTCTGAGATCAAAAGCGATGGAGCAGCTCGGGGAAGCAATGGTGTGGAGATCTGATGGGAAAATCCGATGCTATTTTTAGAAGAGGTCAACTTGTGGAAGGGTCTAGAACAGGAAGGATGAGACCGCAAGGATAGTTGGGATGTCGATTGGCAGGAGTGGAGCGGCATTTATTATGCACTCAGAAACATTCAAAGCAACCCTGATGGAAGTTTGAAGGTGGACACGGGGGCCATGAAGTTAATGCGATTGTTGCAAAAGATCAAGGAAGCCATTCCTGGAGCGACCCTTCACCGACATGGACAACAGGGATACACTTGAATGCAACATTAACTTCATTAAAAAGATCTTGGGGCAGATCTTTCTAGAGGCTGATATTTTTGTAGGCCCTAAGGGGCTAGGACTTTTGTATATATGGCATTTTTGCTTCGTTGTAAAAGAGAGTTCTTCTTATGCTTTTCAAAAGTTTGTGACTTTTGCAGTCCTTTCTCAGATTAGCAAACTTTATTAACTCATTTGGAGCACAATATACAGAGTTTACCTTGGTCACTATTAATGATTCAAAATTACCATCTTGTTCTTGCAACGTGTTGAGCATTTCAAGTTAATGATCAAGTTGTTTTTGTGAATTTCTTCTATTCCCTTATAACTTTATCTTTTGTTTTCATGCCTTCCTTTGCAAATGCCTCATTATACAAATCACAAACTGTGTTTACATAATCACACATGGATTCTAATCTATGAAAGTAGTTTCCTCTCTTGAAAAAGTGTGTGAATCAAACCTGTTTGTGATACATTAATGCAAGGCTTACAGATTTGATGTGTAATTTTATGTTCATTGTCAATTTTCAAGTGTAAATCAAAGTATCCCATTGCTCTTATCAGTTCGGTGTATCACCATAGGGTTTAGTTTTATTTTCATGCACTCCTCCCTTTTCCTTACAAAGATCAGTAGTTAGGTGATAACACCAAGGAAGCCGACCTTCTCCAGAGGTTGACCTCTATTTACAAGAAACCCACAGCTTTAGAGGTCTTCCCATGTTACATTGAGATGTTGAACATCGGGTTCAACAGGGTGCAGTTTCAGTAGATAAAACTAAGTTGACATCAATTTTTGTCATGCTAACATCACCATCTGCTTTGCAGGGAAGTTGAGTCCATTAGACCCAAAAAGTTCTAAGGTACAAATGGCCTGGAATTTCCACTTGCATGTAGATCACTTGCAAAGTGGACATGATCTTGTTTGGTTCGTATTTCAAGGAAGATTGAGCTATTTGACTCATTTTTGGAGAATTTGACCTCATTTAAACCTTTTTTGAAAATTTTGATCTTAAGTGAACCTGACCCAATGTCCAGTTGTTGATGCATCTGAAATACACATAAAAGTGTAGATGGACCTAAAAGTCCTGATTTGGCGAGGAAGTTAGGTCCTACGAAAACTAAGGAAATTTTGTAGAGGTTTTTATGCCATCTGAACCTAAAAGAAAATGTGAATGGTTTGCAAGGAAACTTGTGTTTGAAATTTGTGGGAAGTGAAGTGGCATCAAGAATTGACCATTGCAATGAGACTATGCAAAATTCAGAGTCTCTATGAGATATGTAGAAACCTTAAGTGCTACATGGTATGTAGGACCTTGTGTTGCTGCCACTCTACCCCAAATAACTAACTGGTAACTTAAAAAATTTAAAACAATATTACAAAGTCTTGTAATGAGTTTTCAAATTTAACTCATTGAAATAAAATGAGTTTGAAGATTAGTTAGCTAAATTTATGATTTAATATTTGATCTCCCTTAACATTTGACAAGTCTATGACTACCATGATATTATGTCAAATAGGTTGCATGTACTCTACAAATTTTTAGAGCATTTTTTTGAGTGATTGGAGTGTATTGTTATATTTTTCTTCTATAAACCATATACAAACCTTTCATGACACCTAATTGTTGGAAGTTTAAGGAGATTGCCATTGATGATGCTATTTTGGCAACATGAGCATGGATGACACTTAACAACATGATACAGTGTTTTCATTGATGTCAACATTGTTGTGGATCACTTTGATTATTCTTGAAAGGTTTTGAGATGTTAAGGAAGTCATATGTGCAAGTTTTTTTGGTCCAAAAAGCTCAGTTGTGTGAAAATATGACTAAGTGTCAGAATTGGCAGTTCAGTGTTGTAATGCATTTGTTTTTGGGTCCGCGCCACTCCACATAAGAGTTTTTTTCTTTGTGATTCTATCCTAATTTTGTGGTTGTTAGATGCATTCAAATCCAAGATTTCATCATGATTGGACATACAAGTTGAGAGTAGGAGTAACAAAGTTCAACCTGGCATATTACAACCATTTTCTGTATAGTGTGTTTGTGTGGGAGATTCTGCACTTCTCCACGAATGAGTTTTTGGTTTTGTGGTGTCAAGAATAAGTTTCTAGATGTCAATTGAGTGTGAATTCCAAATGGTATCAAGTTCTAATGTCACATGTCAAGATATGGAAACATAGATGTAGGTTTTTCTATTTAAGTCATATTTGGAGTCGGCCTAACACATTTGATGTGAGAAGGATGAATAAGTATTTTTTTAATCTTATGTGGGATATATTATAGGTCCATGCTGACCTATCTTAAGCTATTTTGAGATTTGAATTGTGGCGTGTGTTATGGATGATAAGTTTTGAGCCGACAAGTTATATTTTTGGTGTTACATCTAATTGGGTTGACCTAATTGATGTTACACTTGATGCCGATATATATGTTGGATTATTTTTGGTATTTTGGATAGTGATAGATGTGACATGTATTGTGTGTGATGTGAATTTGAGTAGAGCAGTGCAAATTATGTTGGAGAGGATCTAAGTTGTGTGAATGAAGAGCATTGCAGAGAGTTGAATCAGAATCAGTGCGAAGATTGTTATTGTGCTTCACTGGAACTATATTCTTGCATATTGTAGATGCAATTGTAATAGTTCAAAATAGGTTGTGAGCCACCTTCTTTATTCTATCTTTTTCTCTATGGATAGTGTGTCCATTTGTAGTGAGAATTTATGTAATATATTATAATCGGTTATAATATATTGTGAGCTAACCCTCACCATGGTTTTTCCCATTTTGGGTCTTCCACGTAAAAATCCTAGTGTTCATGTGTTATGTGATATTGTGGATGTTTCATGATTTATTTCCTTATTGCAGATGAATATGCATTAGTGATTGGATGTTTAATGTTTGAATGGTTTAAGAGAATATTGATTCACCCCCCTCTCAGTATTTTGGGTGTTCAATAATTGGTATCAAAGCTTAGTTCCTAGGAAGGATCTTAACCGCTTTGGGAAGGTCTTGGATATTAAACACATGGCTGATAGAAGGTTTCCTATTCCTTCAGAAGAGATCCTTGATGTTGTATGTATAGAGGAATATTGCATTCTTGACAAAGATGGAGAACTCAAAGTTTCTTTGGCCTTGGCAAAATCTGACTTTGTTTTCACCTTTTCAAGCCTTGGACATTTCGTCAAACACTTGTCTTGCAAAGTTTGAACTTGCTGTTATAAATTTCTGATTGCTTTGTTTTGATGTTGATTGATGTTAATGATGTTTCAAGAGGCTCTCCAATGATGTAAATTGACTAATAATAAAATAACATGATATGTAATATGTTCTTGTGTTTTTCTAATGCAATTAAATGACACAACTTGATGCAAATGAGTAGCTACAACCAAGTGACATTTTATCATACATTTGGCATGCAACCTCCAAAGAAACTTCTATTGCAAAATAACTTTCCAGCTGATTACAATAATGTATTGCTATGATAATTATGCAACTCCTACTCTTATTAAATGGTGCATGAACTAAATGCAAGTTGATTGTGAATGATTTGCCAAGACTCTTGGCTTACAATGACATGAATGTATGCAATTGTAGTTGGTGTTATAACAACATTATTACAATGAAATGATGCTAAAGTATGAAGTAAGAAATGCATATAAAAAATCCGGGATCATATGTTGATGGTATAGTGCCTCTTCAATGAAGAAATTCCCTCCAACTTTTGTCGCCTTTGCCCTTGCCTAGCAAATTTTTGTGTAAATAAATGCAACAATAATAGGTCTCCAAATTGGTGTAGAAATGATTGCCAACTCGAAATGAGACATTCCCTCCAATACCCACAAAATTTTGTCCCCTAGTGAAGAGCAATGAATGAAAATGCAATTCCTCCCATGGTTGGTCTGTAGACTGAAACAAAATTACAGACCTCAAATAACTCACCAAACTTCTCCAAAAATGTTTTCCAATGGCTGCAATTATCTCAATGAGAAAGACTGAAGTATCTTCCTCCACTATCCAACTAGGGTTGATATTTCACAACCAAAATTGGTACCTTAGAGTCTTCAAACCCTCAGGCAATGAAAGCATTCAAGCTCTCTTTCTACCATGCAGGTATGTAAGAAGTAAGAAAATCCAAGTGTGTTTGAATGACTAGCAATGAGCTTCTTATATACATTTTCTAACCCATCTCCAAGAAGCTTCTAGAATGAAATATTATTTTATTTAATTAAGTGACTTTTTGATATTATTTTATTTTTAGTCACTTTATTATTAAATTACTTAAATATAAAGTCACCTTATGATATTGTATTTTTGGGATAACTTTATAAATAATTAATTTAATATTTAATTTAATTAAAATAATTAATTGGTCATCCTTATGAAATAGCAATATTTGGACAACTTAATTAATTAAATTAATCTACCTCCAAATCGGGGACATGACAGTCCTCCCTTCCCAAAGATTGCTTGCCCTCAAGCAATCCGCATTTTCCAAGCCATCCAACTGCCACAATACCTGAAGCCTGAAATGGAGAATCACCTACACCTGTCCACCAACCACCCAGATCCTAAGTGATCCTGAGAAGAACTCCAACCAACATCCGTTGAATAATGTTGAAGCTCTTGTCACTGTGAAGTCCTATCAATTTGTGAGGCCAACTATCCAACAAGAGAACTACTGGATCCCAAACTTGAATATCTGCTCCACCATGCCGACTCCAAGTACTGCAATAATAAACCTCATGCATCCAGATTCTCCAAAAACAATATCCACCTGGATCACATGGATAAACTGGAAGCCCTCCAAACTCTACTCCAATTGACTTCCATTGTGTCATTCTGATACCTCCCCCTGAAATCCAATCTGACCAAACCTCAAACTCTTGTTGCTGGAAATATCCAACTGGAGAAATCAAAGTGGAAGACCTATCAAACTTGGACTTACCATCAATATATCCTCTACCACCAAGGTGACAATCCCAACTCCATCTATCCACCTCAACTGTTGCTGCCTTCAAAGTAGTACTGTCAACACTCAATGAAGTATGAGGTAGAACACATGGTATATCCGGAATACACCAGTCCTTCAATTGACAAATCTTATCAACCTCATCACCATAATTAAAATAATGTGCATTTTCAGATTCATCCCCTCTTTGAATAAAAATTCTTCTAATGTTATCTATCATTTTTTTCCTTGCTATGTTGATGAGATTGACCTTTTCTTTGACTTCTTGAAGGTGTTGTCTTGCATTGGCATTCATTAATTTAGCCTTTTTGGCTTTTTGCATCCATTCTTCATTCATATTTTTGAACCTCTTTACCTCTTCCATGTCAAAATATACAAACTCAATCCTCTTATGCTTGATATGTTCATGTCTATCAACTGGTGTAGGGTTTCCATCAATGGGTGATATCATAATATTGACTTTCTCATGATCAAAAACTCCTATTTCATGAGAAAGATGGGATATTATGCTACTGTCCTCAAACAAATCGGTAATGACATCATGCCATTGTATAGTATCTTCCTCATGATGTGAAGCCAAATCACTAGTGGTTTCTCCACTTAGTGAATGATCAACATCCTTGTCCATCTTTATGTCTTCATGTAGCTGCTCTAATGTAGCTGGTTTGAATTCCTCCACCACGTGCTCTTCCTCAATATTGAAGTCATCATGAAGTGTCATGTGCTCAACATCATTCTTCATTCTTCTCTCCTTAGGATCAACAGTATGCTGGCCACTAACTACTAAAAATTCATCATAGAGATTCTTATATGTTTCACTTGTAGATACCTCATGCTGCTCCTTTTTGTTTTGTGAGGTATACCATGACTCAAAACTTTTCTTCATAGAAATATTTTGTTGAATCAATGGCTCCATCCAAGCTTCCTTTGAATTGCTGAAGAAAGGAAGGTCATTTCTAAGCTCTTGTGGAAGTGTAAGATACACTTCATAAATAGATATTATATCATCCATGATTCAACTAAATTTTTTGATTCGCTGAAACCCAATCCACCAAACAGGTTGGCAAGATTCTTAGCTTTGATACCATTGTAATGTCCTTGGCAAAATCTGACTTTGTTTTCACCTTTTCAAGCCTTGGACATTTCGTCAAACACTTGTCTTGCAAAGTTTGAACTTGTTATAAATTTCTGATTGCTTTGTTTTGATGTTGCTTGATGCTAATGATGTTTCAAGAGGCTCTCCAATGATGAAAATTGACTAATAATAAAATAACAATGATATGCAATATGTTCTTGTGTTTTTCTAATGCAATTAAATGACACAACTTGATGTAAATGAGCAGCTACATCCAAGTGACATTTCGTCATACATTTGGCATGCAACCTCCAAAGAAACGTCTATTGCAAAATAACTTCCCAGCTGATTACAATAATGTATTGCTATGATAATTATGCAACTCCTACTCTTATTAAATGATGCATGAACTAAATGTACGCTGATTGTGAATGATTTTCCAAGACTCTTGACTTACAATGATATGAATGTATGCAACTGTAGTTGTTGTTATAACAACATTATTACAATGAAATGATGCTAAAGTATGAAGTAAGAAATGCATATAAAAAACTTGGGATCATATGTTGATGGTATAGTGCCTCTTCAATGAAGAAATGCCCTCCAACTTTTGTCGCCCCTTCCCTTGCCTGGAATTTTTTTGTATAAATAAATGCAGCAATAATAGGTCTCCAAATTGGTGTAGAAATGATTGCCAACTTGAAAGGAGACAATCCCTCCAATACCCACAAAATTTTGTACCCTTAGTGAAGATAAATGAATGAAAATGCAATTCCTCCCATGGCTGGTCTGCAGACTGAAACAAAATTACAGACCTCAAATAACTCACCAAACTTCTCCAAAAATGTTCTCCAATGACTGCAATTATCTCAATGAGAAATACTGAAGTATCTCCCTCCACTATCCAGCTAGGGTTGATATTTCACAACCGAAATTGGTACCTTAGAGTCTTCAAACCCTCAGGCAATGAAAGCATTCAAGCTCTCTTTCTACCACACAGGTATGTAAGAAGTAATAAAATCCAAGTGTGCTTGAATGAATAGCAATGAGCTTCTTATATACTTTTTCTAACCCATCTCCAAGAAGCTTCTAGAATAAAATATTATTTTATTTAATTAAGTGACTTTTTGATATTATTTTATTTTTAGTCACTTTATTATTAAATTAATTAAATATAAAGTCACCTTATGATATTGTATTTTTGGGATAACTTTACAAATAATTAATTTAATTAAAGTAATTAATTAGTCATCCTTATGAAATAGTAATAATTGGACAAATTAATTAATTAAATTAATCTGCCTCCAAATCGAGGACATGACAAGTTCCTAGGAAGGATCTTAACCGCTTTGGAAAGGTCTTGGATATTGAACACATGGCTGATAGAAGGTTTCCTATTCCTTCAGAAGAGATCCTTGATGTTATATTTATATAAGAAGATTGCATTCTTGACAAAGATGGAGAACTCAAAGTTTCTCTTGAAGATCATGGAAAAATTGAAGGTGAAAACAAAGATTTGAAGGAAAATGTTAAAGAAGCAAATAGATGCATCAAAAAATTGAGAGTAAATCAAGAAGTTTAGAGAAAGGCATAAGGAAGTCAGTGAGCTATTGAAACAAGCAAATGAAAACATCACTGGACTAAAAGTGCAAGTTGAAGAAAATAATAGTTCAGGAATGTCTGAATGCAATGATGAAAAGAAAACCTGATGAATGCATGAGGCTCAAGTGAACAAGAAGTGGTAAATCTGAGATCAAATATGGAGAAAGAAAGAAGTCATGAAGATAAATTCAAGACAAGCTCTATAATGCTTGATGAGTTGATTGCAGGTTAGAAAGCACAAAAAAAAGATGGTTTAGGATTTGAAAAAGGTGAAACTCAAAAGCAGATCAAACACCTAATACAAAAAAGATGATCAATGAACTAGAGAAGGTTGAAGACAAGAAGAACAATGGCAAGATCTAGAATTAAAAAAATGAAGCTAGAAGACCTCTGGGTAGACAACCAAATGCTCAAAGGTACCCATATTTAAATGGTTTTTGTTATTCTCACAATAAATTTGGACACAGAGCAATGGAATGTAGAAGCATAGTAAATTAGAATGTTCCATCCTTTACTATTCGATGCTTTACATACAAAAAATTTGGACATAGAGCAAGTGAATGCAAAAGTCAAATGATGAGTGCATATAACAATGGTAGAATGATTCAACCTTTCAATGGTTACTATTATACATGTTATGAATTTGGAAACAAGGATAATCAATGCAGATCTAGAAGGAATGTAAGTAATATTGATCAAAAGAATGTATGTCACAATTGCAATAGAATTGGACATATTGCTAAGTTTTATAGAAGTAGAAATATAATGAAGTATAATCTGGTAAGGAAAAATGAACTAGCCAAAAAGGTTGATCCGATTGAAGTAAAGAAGGAAATGGAAAATATTTGGAGAAAGAAGGAAGAGACATAAGACAAGAGAGAAAATATGCCATCCTTCGGTGCAAATGTTTCCTACAGAAAATAAGCCAAGAACTATGGGTTAGGGGGAGGTTAATGAATATCTTTTGTCCCCCACTAGAAAAATGATGTTGAGGTTGCAACACGAAGATATGAGATGAAGACCAACATATTTGATCTATTGGTGAAAATTATGGAAGAAAATATGGCATTGTGGAAGATCTCGAAGCTTCAGAAGTTGACTATGCATACAATTTTAGGGTTGCTAGCTTTATGAATTGAAGCATTTATTATAGAATTAGGTCAATCTGAAGGGTTAAAAATAAATTTTCTAAGGAAAATTCATTTCACCAAAGGCATTCAAAGTGGAGCAGTACAACGTGAAGAGAATTCAAGATATTCAAAGCGATTCAAGGTTCAGTGCATCGAAACCCTAAGTCGGGGAACAAAGAAAAAATGTATTTAGCAAATCTTGCATGCCCTAGTTTGTAGAAATTCTTGTTTAAGAGCAATTTGAATTCATATTATAATGGAATACCAAAATTTATAGAGGTTACGGAGAAAACCCAACCAAAATTTAAGAGATACCCTGTGAAATGCATAAAAGATGACCCACTAGGCACTTTCTCACACATAACCGTATGGAGTTTTACCAATAGAGGAAACTAGGGCATACATTAATGGAAATATGGATGAGAATTCTCCCAACAATTTAATTGATGTATGAACAAATGAATTAACTGGCCACAAGGACTTTGCTTTGAAGTTGGAATACAAAAACTTGGTTAGAAGAAACTAGATGTGTGACAGTGATTCCCCAACTTCTTTTATGATATCAAGTGGATTTGAATGGATTTGAGTAGAATTCATGATCGGTTTGTTTGAATTGATATACCACACATGATTAAAAAGGAGGTCATAAGAGAGGCCACCAATTTATGCTCTACTGGATCGGTTCCCATCTTGAAATCTGTTAAAAATAAAGATGTGATGGAGAAAACTGGTGCTACATTCGATATAGAGCCCTTGCTGTAAATCCTACCAGAAACTCTGCTATTAGGTATGCTGCCATGGTCATTGGTTACAAGGTTTATTTCACAAATAGAGATAAATTTGTTTCTTCCACCACAATCAATGTGGCACATGATATGGTAGAAAATGGTGCATACTATGACTAGTGCGAGTTACTGAGGCAACAATTGATGGAGAATCTAAAGGAGATCAAAAAAAGAAATATGTGTTTGTATGGAACTTTGGTAATGTGCTTAATTTTCTACTTTTTGAAGGAGGTTCCTATAATTGGAAAGGTTAATTGGGTAAGTGGAAGGCACGTTGCACATAAAATTCCAGACTACATGAGGAGCCTTGGAGAGACCAATGCACAAGATGATGCCCTTACTGCCCTCTTTGCAGTATTTCAAAGACAAATGTATGAGAGAGAGAGGATCTGTAGGTCAATTGTGGAAAAATACAAAAATGATATCACTTTCTTGTTTTCCACAGATTATTGCATTATGAAAGTAGTGGAACTAAGATCAATTTGGGTTCCTGAATTGGGTTATGAGGTGACAAAGGCCAATATTAATGGCTACGCATATATTTTATTGAAGATTCTGAAGGATGAGACAAAGCCTAGGCATGGGACTTTTGAAGAAAGATCCATGGAAGTCCACATGAAGCAAAAAGAACCACAAATAAGGAAAAATGTTGATGCCATGGTTGACATATATGCACAAGAATGTGGAATTTCAAAGGAAATGGTGTGGTATGCTAGAGAAAGAGCAAGATCAGACATGAGTGTTGGAGAAGCATCTGAGAGTTCAAGAAGATCAGGTAGAGAAACTACCACTCCACCGTTTTTCCAAAAGTCTCTTCATCAACAACATTTATTCCAATATCTTTCTCTCTTGTAGCTTTTTGTTTCATTTTTCTCTTAGTTGGGGCAGCAAGAGGTGCAACAGTGGTGGTTTTATTCTTCTCTGCCCTTGTGGCATGCACAACCGAAGGGGATTTCTCCCTTACTAGAGTACTAGTGTGGTAGTTTTTCTCTTCTCTCCTATGATAGATAAAGCCCTAGAGGAAGAAATGGAAGAAGGACCATAGTTGGTTTGGAAATAAAGAGTGATGCTTCACAAGGTGAAGCTAGCATCAAGAGGATAAGAGTTGACATAGTTGATATCGACAGTGAAGAGGAGGTAGAGAAAGATAAAGAAGCTTTCAAGATACACATAAGGGAAAATAAGAAGGAAGATACAAAGAAAGGTGCTTCGAAGAAGAAGAAATAAAAGGAGACAAGTCAAAAGAAGTCTTCGATGAAAGGAAAAAAATAGAAATAATCTGATTTGGTAAGGCCTTACTCCCCAATGAAACTTGAGGCACTATTTAACATTATACATAATGAAATGTTAGTAGAAAAAAATGCTCTGTATAAGGATGTGGATGAGGTGGACAATGCCACCATTCTTAAGGAAATTATCAAGTACAATTTTGTGCTTGAATTTGAGATGTGGAATACCAAGAAGGATATTCCTGATGATGATCTATGAAATACTTCGTTAAAAAGGAGACAAGAGGTAAAACAAGAGAATGAAAGGCTGAAAGATGAAGCCTTGGAAAGAGTTAGTGCTCCACTTACTAAAGATGACAAGGCCACATTGGTCACCATATATGGTAAGGAGATGAGAACTAAACAAAGAATTAGAGCCCTTATGGGAAAAGGCCAAAGTGATCTGAGAGAGTCAAAAAAGAGATCAATGACAAAGCAGGAGAAATTGTGCAAAAGTTAGGACTAACTCCGGTGGTTGAAGAAGAAATGAATGTTGATTCTAGTGCTCTAGAACTCAATATAGAAGAAGAACATGTAGATGATGCTCAACATGAGCATGATGCCAATGAAGAAGCTACAACAGATAACACTCCTCCGGAAGTGGAGGATATGACAAAAGAGAATGAAGGAGAAGCAATGATTAGAGAAGACATTGAAAAGGAAACTTCTAATCCTTTTCTAGTATAAATGTTGAAGTTATTCCTTTAGCAAACACAAAAAATATTGTAGAGGAAGAAAACACAAAAAAGATTGATGATAAAGATGATGATGTAGAGCATGAAGAAGAGAAAGTTGATGAAGAAAAATAAGAAGAGAATGGAGAAGAATAAGAAGAAAAAACATTGATGCATTCAGAGATGTAAAGAAAGACAAATCAGTTGAATCTGATAGTACTGATGATAAGGGAAAGGCTACAGAAGTTACAAAGACCACTAGTGAATCTTTCAGCTCCTCCAGAGATTCTCTAAGAAACCTATTGAGTGTACAACCTAGTTTCCAACTAGTTGTGTTCTCACAACTATTGCAATTGCTAATGAATCAAGGAAATGTGGACTTAAACAAGATTTCTCCTATCCACAAGCTTCAACTAGGAGACTTGTTCCATACATCTGCCAAAAAGAGATAATTGATTCATATCAAAAGAGCGGAGAACTAATGAATGAAGCAGTTAAGGCTTTGCATGAGATCATAATTGAATCAAATGTGGACACATCTCTCTTTGGTATGGATAATATGAAATTATTGATTGATTCCTTCAAAATATATGCATCTGGATTGAAGGTAGAGGCAAAGAAAGAGGTTGAGAAGAGGTTAAGTGACAAAAGGATGCTAGAGATCACAAAAAAATGTGCTATTGCACATAAGAAATTTTCAAAATTATTGAAGGATGTAAAAGCATGCGTAGGCAAGGCTAAGGAATTATTTCAGTATGGAATGAAGTGGCCTGGAGTCGCACAAAGTATAAGGAAGGAAATAGACTCTATTGAGTCTTAGATCAATACAACCTCCAACACATATGACCTAGTATTTGACCTCACTTGTGTGACAAGGAATATCATAGAGGATCTTCACAAGAAGTTCTTCCAGATGTAGGCACAAAAGAGTACATCATTTTGCAGTTTGGAGAGGTAAGGGATCTGGTTAATCCCAAACTTACAATTGTTTCTAGAGCTCTTCTCAGTTCTAACAAGGCTAAGAAGATGAATTAGGTACCTACTACACCAGAAGAAGGAGAAGAACTTCTATTGGAGTTTGAAATGTAGATCAGGTTGCTTATGGAAGCCAAGCAAGAATGGGAGCAAGGAAGGCAAGCCTTGGAAGACTAGTTGAAGAAATTATAGGTGTCAACCACCTCCGCTTGACACATTTCTTTATTTTTTCATGCATTTATGTTTAGATTCTTTATAAATATGCAAAAAATATAAATTTCTTTTAGTACAATTTTGAGTTTTTGCTTCAATATATGACTTAGTGGGAGTCGATTCATTATTTTTCCATTTTTATATATGAATACATCATTCAGGGGAAGTTCTGGTAAGATTCAAAACAATTTTGTATATGATCCCTTTTCCCTTGATGTCAAAGGGGGAGAGTATTGGAGAGTATTGTAGATTTTTGGAATGTTTCCATCAATGAAAAAGGGGGAGATTGTTGGGAGTTTGAAGAGATTGTCATTGATGATGTTGTTTTGGCAACATGAACATGGATGGCTCTTAACGACATGATATAGTGTTGTCATTGATGTCAACATTGTTGTGGATCACTTTGATTATTATTGACATGTTTTGACATGTTAAGGAAGTCATTTGTGCAAGTTGTTTTGGTCTAGAAAGATCAGTTGTGTGAAACTATGACTAAGTGTTAGAATTTCCTGTTTAGTGTTATAGTGCATTAGCTTTTGGGTCCGTGCCACTCCGCATGAATTTTTTCTCTCTTTTCTTCTAACCTAATTTTTTTGGTTGTTAGATGCATTCAAATCCAATATTTCATCTTGATTGGACATACAGGTTGAGAGATAAGAGTAACATAGTTCGACTTGGCATATTATAGTCATTTTTTGTACAATGTGTTTGTGTGGGATATTTTGCACTTCTCCATGAATGAGTTTTTGGTTTTGTGGTGTCGAGGATAAGTTTCCAGATGTTAATTGAGTGTGAATTCTAGATGGTATCAAATTCTGAGGTCCACGTGTAAAGATATGAATACATAGATGTAGTTTTTTCTATTTAGGTCTTATTTGGAGCTGATGTAACATGCTTGATGTTGTGGGAAGGATGAATAATTATTTTTATCTTATGTGGGATCTATTATAGTTCCACAACCTATCTTAAGATGTTTTGAGATTTGAATTGTGGTGTGTGTTATGGATGATAATTTTTTAGCCAACAAGTTATATTTTTGGTGTTACATCTAATTAGGCCGACCTAATTGATGTTATACTTGATGCCAATATATATGTTGGATTGTTTTTGGTATTTTGGATAGTGATAGATGTGACATGTATTGTGTGTGACGATAATTTGAGTAGAGGAGTGTGAATTATGTTGTAGAGGATCTAAGTTGTGTGAATGAAGAGCATTGTAGAGAGTTGAATTACAATCAGTGTGAAGATTGTTATTGTTCTTCACTGGACCTATATTCCTACATATTGTAGATGCAATTGTAATAGATCAAAATAGGTTGTGAGACACCTTATTTATTCTATATTTTTCTCTGTGGTTAGTGAGTCCACTTGGACAATGAGTCCATCTGCAATGAGCATTTCTATAATATATTATAATTGGTCATAATATATTGTGAGCTAACCCTCACTGTGGTTTTTCCCATTTTGGGTTTTTCACGTAAAAATCTTGGTGTTCATGTGCTATGTGATGTTGTGGATGTTTCATGATTTCTTTCCTTACTATAGTTGAATATGCATTAGTTATTGAATGTTTAATGTTTGAATGGTTTAAGAGAATACTAATTAACTACCTCTCTTAGTATTCTGGGTGTTCAACACTAATTTAGTCAAAACATCTTTTATAATGGAATAAACATGATATACTTTTGCACTCTCATTTTCTCAATTGATGCAACTTAAGATTTGGAAATATATAATATACTTAATATACTTACGGTATGATCTAACATCACAACCATCTTCTTTATGGTACTCATTGATAAACAAAGTTGTTGATGTGTCTAAATCACGAACCATTTAAAACATATAATTTTCTTGATTTTTGTTTCCTAGAGATTCTAAATATCCATATTTTGGAAGACCTCCCAATTATCCCAAGGTATTAAATTTTCTTACAATACACTAGAAGTATGCATGTGAGCTCTTATTTCAAAGATTACCCTTATGTAGCGAGTTGATCTATATTATCTAGCTCATTCATTATCATCATAGATTCACTTAATCTCAATAACATATGATTCAAGTTCATCTGATTCTTCACCACTATAATTGTTGGAAGTTTTTGTTGAGTTTATGTTGTCATTGATGCCAACAAATCTTTTTTGTTGCATTGATGTCAATAGGTCTATGGGGGAGATTGATGGAAGTTTAGTTACATTGTGTTGTCATTAGTATCACTGATGCCAACCTCTAGTGTTGCTTTGATGAACATGTGTTGGTGATGTTCAACCTTTTGTGTGGTTGAGTTGTTGTAGAAAGTGTTCAAGATGTTGAGAATGTGTTTATGGTTCTTGGTTTCCAAGTGTTTTTGAGAAAATTTGAATAAAAGAGAAAGCAATATGGTGAAGAAATGTTTAGTGTGATAGAGTGGTGTTCAGTTTTTTTCTCCACATTTCTTCATGGGTGAAGATATGCTTGTGCATTTTGGATATGTTGATCAAAGGTGTTATATCCAGGGTTTCAAGTTCTGGATCATTGTGCAGAGAAAGTTGTGTTCACTAGTGTGTGAACTGTGAAAGCATTGTTGTTTGGGAGAAATGGTTTTGCTCCACATTTCTTCGTAGTTTCGTTTCCAGTCTTGCAAATCTGGAAGTGTACTTATATTGCTAGTATCTATCTCCAATCTAAGTTGTTTGTGTTTTGGTGCTCCACAAGGTTGGATTCATGTGTTCCACTGCGTGGAAGGTTAGTTGGTTATGCAGAATGGATATGTTCTTCTGGTGTATGATGTTGTGAAGGATTTGTTGGATTTTAGGATGTTTATGGAATATTCCAAATTGTGTTTAAGTTTTGTGTGTGGTTCAAGAGTCATCTTTGGATCAAAGGAAGCGTGTATTTAATTGTTCAATGGTGTTAACATAGGTTCAAATGAACTTCAATGTTTACACTAACTGTGGATATACTTCAATTTTTGTGGAAGTGTGGAGTGGCATGTTTAGATAGATTTAGGTCCAAGTTAAGGTGTGATCTGGTATGCCTTCATTCCTCTCCACCGTGAGAATGTTTAAGTGTTGAGCTAACTTGAATTTACACATTTGAGGTACATAGCTGACATTATGAATTGTTTTCAAGATTGAAGATGGTATATATGTGTGTTGAATTGATGGAGGATGTGAGAGAGATGTGTAATGTGAAGTGTGAAAGTGTGAAATGCAATGTGAGATTTAATGCCTAAGACTACTAGAAGTAGTGAGCAGAAGATGTCTACATTCTACAAAGAGAGTGTGAATGTTCTAGTGAAGCACTGGTGGAAATTTTTTGTTACTCTTTGTAACAATCTTCTTTCTTCTTATTTTTGTTGTATTCAGTGTTGCAATTACTATATTGTGAGCTAATCCTCACCATGGTTTTTCCCTTCTTGGGTTTTCCATGTAAATCTGGTGTTCTCATGTGTTTGGATGTGTTTGAATTACTGTTTCTCATGTTTACATGATGAGGGTTTAATGGTTGTTAAGGGTTTAAGGACTAATGCAGATCTAAATGTTAATGAGGGTTTTGATGTTTTGATGTACAACTGATTTAACCCCCCTCTTAGTTTTCTTGTGCATTCAACAATAATACCATTTGTGATAATTGATTTAGTTCCAATCTCTTTTCTTGCTTTTTGTATGTTAGAGATCCCAATGCTTGAATTAATTTATCTGATTATGGAAAGCTCAATGATTCTATTGAAAGGGATCTACTCTCTTTATTTGAATGTAACCATTAAAAATTTAGAAACCCATCTCTATAATTATGTATCTAGTGTTGTAATTGGAGATCGTCAAGTGGAAAAAGTGTGAATAATTGAAAATACTCCACTACTAGATGATAATCATGACCCTTTAAATTCCTTTTCATCCTTTTCTCCTAAATCATATCCTTTAGCACTTTTTGATCTATTTTTTTCTATAGCTAGCTTAGAAACTTCCTCACTTATATGCTTATCCAATCCTCAAGTACTTCCCCTCAAATCATTATTAGATGTATTATTGCATGATGTAGTTTGAGCATTATGAATAGAAATTATCATTGCTTAACCTAGTTAGGCTTCTTGAAGTAAAAACATTTGAATCTGTAATGAACCCTTTGGGATATTCCTATATTTTTCCCTAAAACCCCAATTCCAACCAAAATAAGAGATGCAATATATTTAAGAATAATGAAATTTCCAATTAAATTATCTTTTATAAGATAAAACTTGGTTTAGGTCCTGCACACAATATTAGTCACTAGAAATTGACATTAAATCATAAGCCATGATATTATATATTACTAATCATTAGTAAACATCATGATATGCATTTACATAGTCATTAGTAAACATCATGATATCCATGAGCATTAGTCACATCAAAATATAATTAAGACAATAGCCATTCCAATTGGATTCCCATAATAATATTATTAGGAATTCATTGAAATGCTTGCAAATTGGAGTCTCAAGGTTGGTTGCCCTTGTCCTACGAGAGCACAGGGAAGGTGGGTCACCCTTCCATCCCTCCATTCACCTTGGAGGTTGGTCGTCCTCGATCAATCCCAAGTGCATGGAAGGCTAGTCTTCCATTCCACCCCTGGCCCATGAGCATGGAAGGCTAATCTTCCATTCCATCTTGGGGTGGCATACTTGATAAGAGCATGAAGGTTGACCTACCTTCACCTCTCATGAACTCGAAAAGTTGATCAACCTCACTATTTGTAATCCAATTCTTTAAATTTGAAATAGAATATTATACAAATCCATTATCACATATAATAAAGAGAAGCATGTAGATTATTCACAAAGATCATTAATTTTCTGCAAGTGCCACTATTACATGATCATATATATAATTATTTCTAATTATATTCAATTTCCCAATAATATTGTTGCTAATAATATTTATTCCAATAGATCTCTTATTCTTATTTCTAATTCTCTTTATTTTCCAATCTACTTGATCCAATTTGATGCCTTCTTACAAATGATTTTATCTTTCTTATATATCCCCTACTTGAGGGGGGAAAGTCACACCCCTTCACCAATCATACCCTTGTCCAAAGTCATGCCCTTTCCAATATGGAGCGTTTCCCTTTCTTGATTAATTAATTATTATTATTTTATTTTTTTCTGTTATTTTTTAATTGTTCTTTCCAAGATAGGGTGTTGCCTTCATATTTATTAATCTATTTTTTTCATTGTGGGATTGCTACATAGACCCCATCAAACCTTCCCTTTGAAGATTTGCTATTTATATATTTTTTTCTTTTTGACCTTACCACTTCTAATTTCTTTGACCCACAATTTCAAGATAGGCTATGATTAAGGTTTATGGTAGGGATATGATAGAGCACCCTTGCTAATATTGCTTGTCCTCAAGAAATTTCAACTCTAGGGTGCTTGTAAAGTTACCAAGATCCCTAATCAACCTTGTAGATTTTTAATTCTTGGAAATTGCTCCTTTTAGTGATGTAATTAGCTTATGTTGTGTGCTTTGATATAATAAGGAATTAAAAACTCTATAGTTATTGATAAAAATGATGTCCTTGGAGAGTAGTTGTTAGTATACTTGCCTCAACTTGACTACCAATAAGGTTAATACCATCCTCTAAAGTATGAGGACAATTTATTATCCAAGATTCTTTTGGTTCATTTACTACTATTTCTCAATAAATCTTAATAACAAGACCTATTATTTAAGACAAGTTTTCTCTCATTTCATTGTACCATAAGGATTCAAAGTAGTGAATACATACTCTTGATTACCCTTGCTGAAATCCAGGATGATAAAAAAAAATAATCCTTCGTCATGGGAATGTTGTGAATATCAAGATCCCACTCCCTTGTGTAAAACCACTTTTGTATTTGAGTTAAAGGATCTAGATGTCCTTTACTATATGTTGGATCCTTTCTCTCTAAAGATCAAATGACAATTTCCCTTAGATAAAGTATATTTTATTTAACATAAACATTCAAACCAAGTTTTGAGGTGAGTTTGATTCTAATGACATGTTATAACCACCTTGTCATAGACTCATAGGTAATTAATGACATGTTATAACCTTCTAAGTATATATTTTATAGATAATACTCAAGTAAAAAAATTATTGGATTGATCAAGTCCCATGAAAGATGTACCAAAGTCTTAACATTCATAGAAAACAATAGGGCTTAAATTTATAGGTTTACACTAATATCCAATTCTTGTCCCACTTCCAAATTAATTGGAGGCCATCACTCCTATAAAATTTGACATATCACCATGTTTGACACTAAGATTATATCTTGGGAAAGTATTGTTTTATTTCACTTGATTCATTTTTTCCCAAAGTTTGAGAGGTGAGAATGATCTTGGGATTTGTGGGTTATGGCCCCATAATGTAACTTAACATAGACGTATGTAACAAATTTGAGTGTAACTTGATTTGTATCAAATTTATCTAAGGTACCTATATGCCTAATACTAGGTCCTTGATCTTTAAACATGAATGTAGAGCTACTTTGATCAAGAAAAAGGACCTAGGAGAAGGAGACTCCTGGATGAAATGATCTACTCTAGAGATTAAATATAGAAGTGAATTTGGTCTACAAGATATAGTTCACTAGGTCAATTTTGTAGGTTACAAGGTAGATCCATGCAACACCATTATTTTGTTGGAAAAATGAAAAACATCTCATTTTTCTATTTTGTGTTGTCATTGATGTCACCATGATATATGAGTTGCAATTGCAAGATCAAGTTTGAAGTTGTTATGGTATTCTGGTCTAGTATTTGAACCAGTATTTTGCTTACATTCTCTGATATTTTGGTCCACATTTGTTTCCTGGTGATTACTATTGCTTGTGGTTTTGGGAAATAGTTTGTAGATGTTGGGAGCATGTACATTCAAGATCTCACGTATCCAGATGCTCGAATGGTGTACCAACATTACACTGGTATTTACAATTGTGTTATTGGGTCTATCCTTGGTTGACCTAATGGATGTATTGTGTAATGGTGAATTAATTTTTGTTATGCGGATATATGTGTGAACTATCTTAGGTCCATGCCAACTTGATGTAGCGTGTTGGATGTATGAATTTATTTTTGAGAAGATTTTTGTGAAAGATTGAAGCTGACAGTTGGTATTTTTGATGAATGAGAAGTGCATCTAATTAGGCCGACCCAATTGATGCTTGCAGAGAGATCATATATATATTGGATAGTTTTTGAAGATTGGTAATGTAATGGTTATGTTGTGAATGCGGATGTGAAGAAGAAAAAATATGATGAAGTGTGTCAAGTAAGTTTACTGAGCTTCATTGGGACTGAATTTTCATTCACTAGGTGTACTTTATCAGTTCATCTTTCTGGTTGTAAGCCATTTTTGTCATTGTAATTTTGTAGGCAGCGAGCCTTTATATTTGGATAGTGAGTCCTGGCAGTGAGCCACCCTTTTGAAATATCTTATAACTAGTTATACTATATTGTGAGCTAACACTCATCATGTTTTTTCCCATTTTGGGTTTTCCACGTAAATATCATGGTATTCATGTGTTATGTGATTTCATGTTATATTAATGCTTTCACTTATCTTTTCTATTGTATGCATTAGAATAATTGGATGGTATCTGATTAGAAAATTTAAGAAGATACTGATTCACCCCCCCTCTCAGTATCTTGGACATTTAACAATTGGTAACCTGGAAGCCGTAAAGGTTTGTGAGTTAGAAGAAAATGCTATCCTTGCTTATTGCTTGAAGTGGTCAGATGCCACTCAGAATATTAAGGCTGTTATGTACTCCATTGAGTCTCAGCTATCTGTTGTCTCCAGTACCTACATCCTATCTAAAGATAGAGACAGATCAACTTGGAACACCATCACTGTGCATAAAGAAAAATTCTTTGTCTTGCAGAAGCAGAAGGAAGAGATTATCAAAAAATTTGATCAGTTGAGTGACATTGTAAGAGTGGAATACACTTTGGTTGGCAAGGCTCTGGCATGCATGGAAAAACTTGATAAGATAAATTTGACTCCTGATACTTTAGATGGTGTAGAAGAAACTTTGGTACAGTTGGAATCTCTGAACAGGATGTTGATTGTCACAAAGGATAGCTGGGAGAATGGAAAATCAATATGGGAAGATATTCTGAAGGAGCTTCAAGGCTCCCTGTCCCCTGGTTCATACATGTTTCTTTGTTTTAATGTTTTTAGTTGTTTTTGGCACACCCTTTTTCCTTGATGTCAAAGGGGGAGTGAAGAATGGTGAAATACTGGTGTTAGGGGGAGAAGTGTTGTAAATATTCTTTTTGGCACATGCTGCCATCAATGAAAATGGGGGAGATTGTTGGAAAAATGAAGAAGAACATATCATTTTGCTATTTTGTGTTGTCATTTATGTCACCATGATATATGAGTTGCAATTACAAGATCAAGTCTGAAGTTGTTCCAATATTCTAGTCTGGTATCTGAACTAGTATTTTGCTTACATCCTCTGGTATTTTGGTCTGCATTTATTTGCTAGTGATTACTGTTCCTTGCGATTTTGGGAAATAGTTTGTAGACATTGGGAGCATGTACATTCAAGATCTCATGTATCCAGATGCTTGAATGGTGTATCGACATTACATTGGTATTTGCAATTGTGCTATTAGGTCTATCCTTGGTCGATCTAATGGATGTATTGTGTAATGGTGAATTAATTGTTGTTATGCGGATATATGTTTGACCTATATTAGGTCCATGCCGACTTGATGTAGTGTGTTGGATGTGTGAATTGATTTTTGAGAAGATTTCTATGAAAGCTTGAAGCCAACAGTTGGTATTTTTAGTGAATGAGAAGTGCATCTAATTAGGCCGACCCAATTGATGCTTGCAGAGAGATCATATATATTGGACAGTTTTTGAAGATTGGTAATGTAATGGTTATGTTGTGAATGTGAATGTGAAGAAGAGTGAATATGATGAAGTGTGTCAAGTTAGTTTACTAAGCTTCATTGGGATTGAATCTGCACTCACTAGGTGTGCTTTATCAGTTCATCTTTCTGGCTCTAAGCCATTTTTGTCATTGTAATTCTATAGGAAGTGAGCCTTTGTACTTGGACAGTGAGTCCTGACAGTGAGGCACCCTTTTGTAATATCTTATAACCGGTTATACTATATTGTGAGCTAACACTCATCGTGGTTTTTCCCATTTTGGGTTTTCCACGTAAAAATCCTGGTGTTCATATGTTCTGTGATTTCATGTTCTGTTAATGCTTTCACTTATCTTTGCTATTGTATGCATTGGAATAATTGGATGGTATCTGATTAGAAAATTTAAGAAGACATTGATTCACCCCCCTCTTAGTATCTTGGACATTTAACATATTTCAATGAGTGTGGGATAGATCATATGTGGTATGGACTTGATTGTACATTGTGATCTTGTTCAAAATGAACAAATTACTCTTCATTAGATCAATTGTGTTCCCCTCGATGAAGCTCAATGAATATATCCTATGATAAACCTCAAATTATTTTCTAAAATTTATCATAAGATCTCTCTAAGAGTCAAAATTTGTTATTTGATTTACAACAAAATTTGTATTTTCCTAAAGAATTGAGTTGTCTTTATTACTTTCTCTTCAAAACAATTGTTTTGGTATATCCAAATTTGGTTGAATTTTAGACTTAGATTTCTCTTATTATATCTAATTCCAACTTGGCATGTTGATAATAATTCACTCTATGATGTTTCAAATGGGGTGTTATGGGTAAGACCAAAATTATAGATAAATCATTTTGGAATATTCTTGTGGACTTTAATGTTATTGGTTGCTTTTTTAAGAGATTGACAATCCTAGGTCAAGGTGATATCTTTGTGCATTTACATCTCAAAATTTGGAAGATAATCTTAATCCATCTTGTATCTTAGCTATGCCTAAGTTTTTGTGACAACTAGTAATGACAACATGTGGATTTCCATTTGAGAAATGAAAGTCAAGTTATATATTTAGATCTTATCATTAGTTGTGTTAAGTTGTTACATGATTTATTGTTCCTTCATTGGGAATCGTATGAGATAAATCTTATAAGATCACCTATTGTTCGTTGTGTTGAAATAAAGATCCATAATTTGGAAGTCTTGGTAATATCATCCTAAGGAGTGCAACCATTTGATGCCTAACACCACTTCAATATCACCTAGTTTACCACATAGAAGTCCTCTCTGATTTGATGTCTTCCTAAGGTAATACTTAGTTGTTGGATTCTTTGTGTGCATGGAGTAGTAAATCCATCTGCCATGACCACTTTGAAATCTTCAATTTATTTTGTTTCTAGTCTCATTCTTGTCACAAGGCTTTCGTCGATGAAGTTATGAGTGACACCACTATCCACTAGGACAATCACTTTGTGTCCTTTTAAAACACTACGAATTCTAAGAGGGTGGTATTTAGCTATTCCCGAAAGTGTAGCTAATATACCACTTGCATTTTCTTCATCCTCTTGTTTCCTTTTATTCCTTTGGGTTTCATATTCTTCTTCACTTATCTCCTCATCAGATATTGCTTCTAAGTTGAGTATTTTTACTCTCCTTGTGCACGTATGTCCCAGCTCCCATTTTTTACTACAATCAAAACATAATCCATTTCTTCGAAGGTTTGACCTTCTTCCCCTGCTATGTGTGATTGAGAAGGTAATGACTTTTTTTTCCACTTTCCTTTGTAAGGGGGTTGGTTTGGTGATCTTGAAGGTATGTTCTTAGATTGGATCCTTTCCTTTGTTGATGTGGTTTATAACCATAGGGATTTTTGGATTGCATCTTGAAGAAATTTGGGGTTAAAAACACTCACTAAACCACAAATTGACTCTGATAGACCTTCAATAAACATGAAAGTTAGATTTTTCTCTATAATCCTAGTGGTGCAGGAGCACCTACTTGAGTACAAACATAAATCTTGAAGTGTTATTTTAAATCTATTTTATTTTTGCTGTGCAAGGTTCTAATGCCTTTTAGGATGTGTAAGGGGACCTTTTTAGAGCTTTGGTTTAAATTTGAATAAGTTAGGAAGCCATGTGTAGTTGTTTCCTAAGATTTTAGTTATGTTTGCAAAACACAGTGTGTTTTCAAACGCGGGTTGTTTGGTCACTTTTGAGCCCGAAACTGAAAACATAACGGTTTCTTTGTGATGGAAAAAGAAAGCCTCGACCATTTTTGAGGTTGTTGAATGTTTTTTGGACGGGAGTTCTTTTGTTGTGAGCAGTTTTCTGGAAATAAGAAAGAAAACAGTGTTTTCATGCACTAAAAATCTGTTTTTCTAGCTTTGACTGCGTAACATCAAATTTAATGATTTATTAGAGCATTTAATAAGTTTTCTGTGATGTAAAGACTCTTTTAGAATCGTTCTTAGTGGCATTTTAACAGCTCTTTCTACGTTTATTTTTGTTCTTGTAAATATTGTGCTTTACTCTCTCTTTTTCTTTTGACTGGTAAATCTGCTTACAATGGTGGTTTAGTCTGTTTCTGCCCGTGCCAAGAAGCATGGCCGTGTGGGAAACAAGACTAAACCTCTCACCTGTACATAGGTTAGTTGTAGGAGAGCATAGAAGTTCTATTTCCTTGATGAAAAGCTGTCCCTAGGCGAGCTAGAAGGCCCAGTTGGGAAAAGACAGCAGTAACTTATGTTTGCGTGGCAGGGGTGTTCATTTTGTTGCAGGCCAAGGTGGTTGGCAAGTGCATGAAGCCTTGGAACAAGCGTTGGAGTGTAGTAAGAGCTTTTACCAGTGTATTTAAGACTAGAAAAAAACAATACAAATCTGGAATGGCTTAAACCCTCATTTATGGAATAATGCTGAGTTATGTTTGTGTGCAGCAGAGAAGGGACCCAAAATCTAAGAACCTGGTGGAAATTGGAAAAAGACTCTGAGTGTCAGAAGGGAGCTGAGTTCAGTTTAAAAAGGGAGAGGAAATATAAGTAGTTTCCTTGTGTGTGGAGGCTAAAAAGGCCAAGGCTTGTAACCCTGCCCCAAAACATAAAACTGTGACTTTATGCTAGCAATGGAAAACCTGAGTATGGTGATTAGGCAAAGGCCTTTCCTGATGTTTTTTTGAAGCCATAGTAGTCTAAACACACCCTGCCAAACAAGTTTTGGAAGTGGATGAAGTTGCACTGGTCTTTAAATTGATTAAGGGCTGGTTAGTGAAGTGAGGGAAAGAAGCATCAAGAAATGCTTGGTTAAGACATTATGCATGTTTTGGAATATTGATAGCAGGGTTGGTAGCAAAGACCAGGGATGCCTAATTAATTTGGGAACCTATAGGTTTGGTGGAGGAAGCAACACCAGGGGTTATCTAAAGTGAGACCCAGAGCATTGAGTCAATGAATGATTCAATCCAACCCTCGTTCTATCAGATTGGTATCAGAGCAGTGAAAGATTTGGGAAAGCAACAACTTATATGTCAGAGGAAGTTGAATCAAGTGAACCACCCAAGATGGTGACAAATGCACAGTTAGCCAAGATGGTTGAAGAGCAAGAAGAGGATAAAAAATATCTAAAGGAAAGAATAGAACAACTTGAAGCAGCACTGAACAAGGTGAAACTGGAAGGCAAAGTGCCAAAAGAAGAAGAGGTTGCAGAGGAGGACAAAGTCCTTGAACCTGACCCTGTCTTGGAGGAGGAGCCTTTCTTGAAGGCATTAAAATCCCTGAGTGGAAAAGGACTTGAGGGTGTCCCACTATTCCATGGAAATATGGATCCCGATCTGGTCTTGGACTGGATAGATGGCATGGAGAATCACTTCGAATGTGATGGAGTTACAGAAGCACAAAAGGTGAAGGTTGCAAAATCAAGGTTGAGAGGATCAGCGTTAACTTGGTGGAAATTTTTCCAGATTGAAAGGGAGAAACAAGGTAAGCAGCCCATATCAACCTGGAAAGGAATGGTTGCTAAAGTGAAAGAAGCCTATATGCCAGATGATTATGAAATTCAGCTCCACAAGAAGAGGCAGAGTTTAAGACAAAAAGATCAAGATGTCAACACTTACACTGAAGAGTTTCAGAAGCTATGTTTGAGATCAAATGTGGCAGAAGATGAGAGCCTAAAAGTGGCTAGATACCTCAATGGTTTGAAGTGGAACATACAGGAAGAGATGGCTTTGCTCAGCCCCAAGACAGTCCACCAATGTTATCAGCTAGCTATCAAGATTGAAGAAAGGAATAAAAGGAAGCATGATCAGTCCTCTAAGGGTAGAGGAAGAGGCAGAGATCAAAGAGGACAGCGTGGAGGTTACCAAGGAAGAGGTAGTGACCAAAGAAGCCAAGGTGAATCAAAGCTTACTGAGCATGGAGGTGAAACCTCATCAAGAGGAGGATTTAATGGAGGAAGGGGACCTCAAGGGGGTTCAAACAAAGGAAGAGGAGCAGGAAGAAGTAACTCCTACTTTGCCACTATGAAGTGCTATCACTGTAATCAGCTAGGTCATCCAGCTTATAGATGCCCGGAAAAAGCTTCATCTAGCAATGAGAAAAGAGTAGCTTATGCACAAGAGGACACCATGAGTGCAAAGACACCTGAGATTAGTCATATAGAATCAGAAGTAGGTGAAAATCTGATGTTCAACAGGGTTTTGATCAGGCAACCGGTCAAGGAAGAACCCAAGCAAAGGAGAGCTTTGTTTAGAGCAAGGTGCAAGATATTGGGAAAGGTATGCAAGGTCATTGTAGATTCTGGTTCTACGGACAATATAATCTCTGAGGAGGCAGTAAATAAGTTAAAATTGTAGAAGGTACCTCATACCAACCCTTACAAAGTCACATGGTTGAACAAAGGGCAGAGTGTCTTAGTGAATGAGCGGCTTACAGTGGAATTTTCAATAGGAGGTTACAAAGACAAGCTGATTTGTGATGTACTTCCCATGGATGCATGCCATCTTCTTCTTGGCAAGCCATGGCAATATGATAGAGGTGTTGTGTATCATGGAAAGGAGAATACCATAGAATTCAAGAAGGATGGTAAAAATTTCAAGTTGCAATCGTTGATTGAGGATGATGAAGGGCAGTCTAAGGTTCCAAACATTATGTTGAGCAGTGGCAAGGAGTTCATCAAGGATCTACACCAAGGGAATGAAGGATATGTGATCATGATGCAGCCCAAAGAAGAGGAAAAGGCTGAAAGGATAGTGTTACCAGCAACAGTCCAAAACTTGCTTGACAAATACAAGAGCATAGTGAGTGATGGAACACCATCAACTCTACCACCCAAGAGAGCAATAAGTCATCAAATTGAATTCATACCTGGAGCCTCATTGCCTAACAAAGCAGCATACAAACTGACCCCAGAGCAGAACCAAGAGGTGGCAAGACAAGTGGAAGAATTGCTGAATCACGGTCTGATTCAAAAGAGTATTAGTCCATGTGCAGTCCCAGTTGTTTTGGCAACTAAAAAAGGAGGTAAATGGAGACTTTGTACTGATTCTAGAGCAATTAATAGGATCACCATTAGGTATAGATTCCCAATACCTAGAATTGAAGATTTAATGGATTGCCTTGGAGGTGCAAAATTTTACACTAAGCTAGATCTTAAGAGCGGGTATCACCAAATTAGAATTAAGGAGGGTGATGAATGGAAGACAAATTTTAAGACAAACGATGGTTTATATGAGTGGAAAGTGATGCCATTTGGCCTCTCAAATGCCCCTAGCACGTTCATGAGACTAATGAATGAGGTGCTAAAGGATTTCATAGGGATTTTTGTGGTAGTCTACTTGGATGACATACTGATTTTCAGTAAGACAGCAGAACATTTGAAGCATGTAGAGATGGTACTCAAAAGGTTGCAAGAAGAACAGTTGGCAATCAACCTTGAGAAGTGTGAGTTATTCAAACAAGAGCTTGTGTATCTAGGCTTTGTGGTATCCCAAGGAATGCTAAAGATGGATCCAAGTAAGGTGGAAGCCATCCTAAACTAGCCTACACCAACCACAACAACTGAGGTAAGAAGTTTTCATGGTTTGGCTCAGTTCTATAGGAAGTTTATAAGGAATTTTAGTGGTATATGTGCACCAGTGTTAGATACAATCAAGGGTGGTCAGAAAACAAAGTTTAAATGGACACTAGAGGCTGATAAAGGGTTTGAAAAGATGAAACAAGAGGTAGCAACCCAACCTATACTTTTGTTGCCTAGTTTTGATAAATTGTTTATAGTTGAGTGTGATGCAAGTGGAGTAGCAGTAGGAGGAGTCCTTAGTCAAGAAGGTAGACCTGCAACCTTCTTTAGTGAAAAAATCAATGAAGCTAAACAAAAATACTCCACCTATGATCTGGAACTTTATGCTTTAGTGCAGTCCCTTAGGAAATGGAGGCATTATTTGTTGCCCAAAGAGTTTGTGGTCTTCACGGATAACTAGGCACTCAGTTACATCAATACCCAGGAGAAGTTAAGCAATAGACACTTGAAATGGATGGAGTACATTCAAGCTTTCACATTTACCATTAAGCACAAGAAGGGACAGCAAAACAAAGTGGAAGATGCATTAAGCAGGAGGATGTTGACAGTCCAAGAGATATAGCTGAAAAGCATTGGATTGGAAAGTTTTAAAGATCTCTATGGTGAGGATGAAGATTTCTCAGAAGCCTATAAGGTATGTTCAGATTTTGAAAATCATTTTCATAGTCAGTATGCTGAGTACAAATTGCAAAATGGATTGTTATTCAAGGGAAATCTGTTATGTGTCCCAAGAGGATCAATGAGGGAAAATATGATCCAAGAGAAACACAATGGCAGTCTTAGTGGACACTTTGGAATTAATAAAACTTTAGAGCTGGTACAAAGGTTTTATTACTGGCCTAAGTTAGCACGAGATGTCAGAAAGTATGTTGAACAATGTGTTGTTTGCATGAGAGCCAAAGGGGGAGCTAGCAATGCTGGGTTGTATCAGCCCTTGCCTATTCCTAACAGACCATGGGAGTGTGTGAGCATGGATTTTGTGGTAGGTCTTCCCAAGACTAAAGCTGGTTTTGACAGTGTTTTTGTAGTTGTGGACAGATTTAGCAAGATGAGTCACTTTATTCCTTGCAAGAATACACATGATGCAAGTTATATTGCCCATCTATTCTTCAGGGAGATAGTAAGAATCCATGGATTGCCATTGAGTATTGTTTCAGACAGGGATGTGAAATTCATGAGTCATTTTTGGAAAACACTATGGAGCAGATTGGGAACTAATTTTTCATTTGTATCAGCTTACCATCCTCAGACCGATGGTCAAATAGAGGTGGTTAACAGAGTGTTAGGTAACCTATTGAGGTGCTTGACAAAGGAATATGGGCAGACCTAGGATATGGTGATTTCCCAAGCTGAATATGCATATAATGATAGTGTGAACAGAACTACAGGAAAAAGCCCATTTGAAGTTGTGTATGGAATGCACCCAAGGGGGATTTGTGAGATTAGAGACCTGGGAACTATGGAGAACAGGAGTGGACATGCAGAAGATTTCACTCAAACCATGAAGGAGATTGATGAGTAGGTTAAGAAGACAATCACAGCAGCAACACAAAAGTTGAAAGATAAAGTTGATGAGACAAGAAGAGATGTGCAGTTTCAAGTGGGTGATTATGTGATGGTTCACCTCAACAAATCCAGATTGCAGAAGGGGATGTCCACCAAATTGCAAATGAAACGGGTAGGACCATGCAAGGTGATAGCTAAGTATGGAAAGAATGCATACAAGGTGGAACTTCCATCGGATTTGGGCATATCTCCAGTCTTCAACGTTGCTGATTTGATCAGATACAAAGGGACAGTCAATGATGAAGTTCAAAACAGTCAGGAAATCTTTCAGGATATCACTAATATACCCCTTCCAAGTCAAGAGAAAGCTCAGGCAGAGAAGGTCTTGGAGTCCAGGGTGAAGAAAGCAACAAGACATAAGGCATATATGGAACACCTTGTCAAGTGGAAGGGAAAACCTGAGTCTGAGGCTACCTGGGTTGAAGAAGTAGATTTCAAGAAGCAAGGAATTGATCCATCACTACTGACACCTCAAGTTCCTTGATTTTTGTGCTGAGAGGGGGAGAATGGTGCAGGAGCACCTAATTGAGTACAAACATAAATCTTGAAGTGTTATTTTAAATCTATTTTATTTTTGTTGTGCAAGGTTCTAATGCCTTTTAGGATGTGTAAGGGGACCTTTTTAGAGCTTTGGTTTAAATTTGAATAAGTTAGGAAGCCATGTATAGTTGTTTCCTAAGATTTTAGTTATGTTTGCAAAACACAGTGTGTTTACAAACGCGGGTTGTTTGGTCACTTTTGAGCCCGAAACTGAAAACCTAACGGTTTCTTTGTGATGGAAAAAGAAAGCCTCGACCATTTTTGAGGTTGTTGAATGTTTTTTGGACGGGAGTTCTTTTGTTGTGAGCAGTTTTCTGGAAATAAGAAAGAAAATAGTGTTTTCATGCACTAAAAATCTATTTTTCTAGCTTTGACTGCGTAACAGCAAATTTAATGATTTATCAGAGCATTTAATAAGTTTTCTATGATATAAAGACTCTTTTAGAATCATTCTTAGTGGCATTTTAACAACTCTTTCTACGTTTATTTCTGTTCTTGTAAATATTGTGCTTTACTCTCTCTTTTTCTTTTGACTGATAAATCTGCTTACAATGGTGGTTTAGTCTATTTCTGCCCGCGCCAAGAAGCATGGCCATGTGGGAAACAAGACTAAACCTCTCACCTGTACATAGGTTAGTTGTAGGAGAGCATAGAAGTTCTGTTTCCTTGATGAAAAGTTGTCCCTAGGCGAGCTAGAAGGCTCGGTTAGGAAAAGACAACAGTAACTTATGTTTGCGTGGCAGGGGTGTTCATTTTGTTGTAGGACAAGGTGGTTGGCGAGTGCATGAAGCCTTGGAATAGGCGTTGGAGTGTAGTAAGAGCTTTTACTAGTGTATTTAAGACTGGAAAAAAACAATACAAATCTAGAATGGCTTAAACCCTCATTTATGCAATAATGCTGAGTTATGTTTGTGTGCAGCAGAGAAGGGACCCAAACTCTAAGAACCTGGTGGAAATTGGAAAAAGAATCTGAGTGTCAGAAGGGAGCTGAGTTCAGTTTAAAAAGGGAGAGGAAATATAAGTAGTTTCCTTGTGTGTGGAGGCTAAAAAGGCCAAGGCTTGTAACCCTGCCCCAAAACCTAAAACTGTGACTTTATGCTAGCAATGGAAAACCTGAGTATGGTGATTAGGCAAAGGCCTTTCCTGATGTTTTTTTGAAGCCATAGTAGTCTAAACACACCCTGCCAAACAAGTTTTGGAAGTGGATGAAGTTGCACTGGTCTTTAAATTGATTAAGGGATGGTTAGTGAAGTGAGGGAAAGAAGCATCAAGAAATGCTTGGTTAAGACATTATGCATGTTTTGGAATATTGATAGCAGGGTTGGCAGCAAAGACCAGGGATGCCTAATTAATTTGGGAACCTATAGGTTTGGTGGAGGTAGCAACACCAGGGGTTATCTAAAGTGAGACCCAGAGCATTGAGTCAGTGAATGGTTCAATCCAACCCTCGTTCTATCACCTAGGTACCATGACTAAGACCTTTTGAAATTCATTTATACATTCTTCTACAAATCCTTGTATTTTTAATTCTGTTAGTTATTTAAAGTGTCTTTCAAGGTGTTTTTGGTCAAATCAATCCATAAGATTTTGCGTGAATTCATCATAGGTTGTTATGTTTTGGTGCCCTGGAGTAATCAAACCATGGTGCCACCAGTCATGTGCAACCCTTTCCAAATGTAAGATGGAAAATTTGATGGCATCTTCTTCTGACATGGGACTAAGAGATAAATATGTGTCCAATTTTTGGATCCATGAATGGGCAGTGACCTTTCCTGACCCATCAAAGTTGGGTAGAGTCATTTTACCCACCTTTTGATGTATTTTTTTATTAGGTTGACCCCTTCCTCTTCTAAGGTTACTTATTGTTACAACCTCACAATACTCTTCAAATGAAGTATTCCTCCTTATTTTAGGGTCATCTTGAGTAAGCTATTGCATAATCATCTAAGTTATTGTTTGGTGTATTTATTTCTTCTTCCTCTCTTGATGATCCCTCTCTAGGTAGGAAAGATGGTCTACTTACACTAGGTGTTGACCCTAGTGGAGCTCTAAAGTTATTTTACAAATGGTTAGAAGTGGTATCCCTCCTGTTAGTTTGGTTGGGTCATGTAATGTCATAAAATTGCACCCCATGACAATTTCACATATGTGCATTTGGCCTCCCACATTTATGACAAGGACCTTATGAGTCAAAATTTCATGATTTCAACTCCATAAAGGGCAACGATGATGCATCATTAGTCCACCACCTTATTTCTTGCAAATTTTGGAGTTGGATGCCTACACGGTGTGCTAGCATCCCTAAACTTTACGATTTTAAATGAGGAATCTTGGGAACCTTTTCCTATGATACGTGTCATCGTGGAATAATCTCGAGTGTAATAGCTCTTCCCACCCATGCAACTTAACAAAACCCTCTTTTTCAATATCATTTACATTCATTCTCACTCTCTCGCTTCAACTTGCTCTCTCATTCCTTTCTCTCCTCCATCTCATTTCTACAATGAAGCTCTACCATATTTATGTCTCATCAACAACCAAGGCTCTCTTGCAAGCACCCAACATCGCGTCTATCAAGATAAGAGGGAGCCACAAACTATTGGTAACACTCTTGCTATCTTATCTATTTTCTAGTATATTTTATTATGTCTATCTATTTTGTGATACAGGCTCTCCTCCATAGCATGGTTTTATTTTATCACCCAGTTGTCTATTTTGTGATACAGGTTCTCCTCCATTGTGGGGTTTTCTTTTATCACTTATTGTGTCTAATTTACTTTGTTTCTTTTCTATTCTCTATCTACTTGGCTATCCGTGGAGGTGGAAATACCAAAGTGGGGGTTTGATTGAGGCAATCCCCAAAATAACCCCAACATTTTTCCTCATTTGTCTTGTGTGCAGGTTGTTCATGTGAAGATTCATGGGAGGCTTCATAGCGCATGACCTTCTGTGAATTAGAATCTCACCTTCCTTGTCATTTCGTTTCATTCTTTCTTTCTATTAAATTAGTAGAATAACCAAACCTCAGATTCTAGATAGATAGCAAATTATTTGAGTTTTATGCAAGGGTTTATCTCTCTATTTGTATGAGACACTAGCATACCACATTGTTGTCTTACTCCTACATTGACGTCCATTTTCTAAGAGCTTATCCTCTTGCCCTATAAATCTCTTTAATCTACTATTTCTCTTCCCAAAGTCCTTTATCTGTGAGCATATCAGAAACTCTATTTTAAGAATGTTTTTGTAATCTATTCATCTTGAATCTTTTCCACTTGATTCTATGTCATTGAGTGAATGAGGGAAATTCGCTCCCTTTAGACCTTGTTTGTCTTGGGACATGGGAATAGTGAATCCCCTCCTTCACATTTTGGTGAACCCGACGTTAAAAAGGAAATCATGTCAATATTTTTCTGTAATGCTTTAATGGTTTGGATAATTCTTTTTCTAAGGAAGATTACAATATGCTAGGTGATGCCTTGAATGATTTCTAAAAGGCATCTTATGCTATCTTTAGATCTCTTGAACAAAATTCTTCATTGCAACTGTCTACTTCATCTTCACAAGTCGAAGAGTTTATAAATGTAGCAAATGTCTCCATTTCTCCTTAAAGGCGTAAGAGACCCATAATTTATGTGACTCCAACTAGCCCTTCTCCTAAAAGGATTCATTCTATTCATCGGGGTTCCAGTCTTTGATGACTCATCAAACCTTTACATGAGATTCTTGAAATCTACGACTCTTTCTTATAGTGTCACAAGACATACACATAACACTGGAAGGAGTAAAAAAAATTAAATTAACCTACATCTTTTCCCCCTTATTTACCACCTTCTCAACCAAATTTTCCTCCAACAGCTAAACCTACAACTAAAGCACTTGGTGATTATGATCTTGTTGAGAAACTTCACATTACTCCTTCCAAGATCTCGTTGTGGGATTTGATTCAATTTGCTTCGGTTATCAAGGTATGCTCCTAGAAGCTTTGCAAAATATCCTCTTACGTTATTCCACTAGGCCGACAGATGTTAATACGTTGATGACTCATATTAATGTAGATTCGTTGAATATTACATTGGTATTAGGCATGCTCTCATTGACACCGGTTCCACTCTCAACATATGTAACATTGATCTAATTCCTAAGATTAAGATTGATTCATCTTCTTTAGCTACTTCTTCTTTGTACATTCATGGATTTGATAACACTGGTCGTCAAGCTCTAGGAACGATAATCTTTCCTTTGAGTTTGGGACCCATTACTATACCTACCTTGGTTTATGTTATGTCTAATCCTTTACTTTACAATATTCTCTTGGGAAGACCCTAGATTCACAATTTGGGGGCTATAACCTCTACTTTACATTGTTGTATAAAATTTGTTGCTAATAACAAGGTCATTAGGATCAAGGTTGACCCTAATGCCATACACCTTTGTGAGATGGAAACTTTTGGTTAAGCCTTAGTTTCTTCTACTCTTAAAATTGCATTCCATCATTATCTTCTAATGCATTGACATCTTCTTTGGTAGTGTCTGCCTCGAAGGTTTCTCCTGAGAAAAATTTCCCTAAGGAAGATTGCACTGAAATGGAGAATCCCAAGTCTATCTCTTCTACTTATTTGGAATCAAATGCATGTCTTGGTGATGATTGGGGGTCCTTGTAATTTTTTGAATTCTTCATTGGGGAATACAAATTTGACCCTATTCACCTTGACCTTCCAATAGTTTCATATGCCTCTGTTAAGAAGGCTTATTGTCCTCCCACAGAGGAAAACAATCATGCTTCTATCAAGGAAAGTGATTGTACCCCTGCTAAGGAAGATAATCATGCTTTTGTTAAAGAGGCTAATGTTTGTAGTCCCATCAGGAATGATGATTTTGATCCTATAGACGAGTATGATACCCACTGGTGGAATGATGCTCTTTATGTAGATCCACCCCCTTCTCAAGACTTGCAAACACATTATAGCCTTGGCTTTAGACTTGTTTCTAAGTACGGTTATGGATGTAAGGGTTGTTTCCATGTAATGAACAAAGTATCCAAGTCCCTATAGAATGTGTACCTCACAAGTGTAACTTGGGGCTTGGTTGCTCTCATGAACAGTCTAGCAAAAAACCATGGAGTGTCAACATGATTTCCATTGAACCTGTCAGTCTAGTTCATCCTAAACTAATTGAGAGTAAGGTAGACTCTAATGAAGTTCCTCTAGATGTTCTCCCTTTAGAGGAAGCACTAGAGGAGTTCTTAGGTGTCTACTCTCATTTTCCTTCTTATCACCATAAACGACAATTCCTGTATCACTTGCATAAACAAGCATACTTTGGAGAATCCGTTTTGAGTATTGATGAGGAGGTTCTTTTATCTAATGTGGAAGATGATGTTCCTATTCCGCATCCTGAAGATCGTAGCTCTCTCCTTAAAGGGGATACTATCGATGTTCTCATGGATCCTAAGTCTTCTGAAAAGGCAATTGAGATTGGAAAGTGTTGTTCTTTAGATGATTCTAAACAACATTATGGTTTGTTACATTCTCATTTTGATATCTTCACTTGGTCATATGAGGAAATGCTTGGTATTGATGAATCTATGGTGGTTCATGATATCATTCTATGTCCCAATACTAAGCCCATTAAACAAATGATCCGAAAGATGAATCCTACGGTTGCATTGTTATTTAAGACTGAGATAAAGAAGCTATTAAATTCTAGCTTTATCCATCCTATTGACTATTCACCTTGGATATCGAATATCATCTCTATCAACAAGCTTGATGGCTGTATTTGTATTTGTATTGACTTTCATGATCTCAACAAGGCTTCTCTTAAGGATGATTTTTTGTTGCCTAATATTAATATGATTGTAGACTCAACTGTAGGCCATGCCTTTTTCTCATTCATGGATGGCTTCTCGGGCTATAATCAAATTATTACTAACTCGAAAGATTAGTATAAGACAACCTTCACTTCCCCGTGTGGTACTTTCTGTTATGTGGTCATGCCTTTTGGTTTGAAGAATGTAGGAGAAACTTACTAATGAGCGATGAAATTTGTCTTTCATGACTTTATTCAAAAATCTCTAAAAGATTATGTTGATGACATCTTGGCTAAGTCCATATGTAACACCCCGCCGTGCAAACCCCAAAGGACAACAAAAACAACAAATTACCACACAATTTTTTTTTGAAAGAAGAACAATTCATAAGATAAACATGAACATATATTGCATATAAAGCAATTATAAAATCACAATGACCATTACGTCCTTTGGGGTACACGAGATGACATCACGAAGTCCTAAAACTAATACCATAATGATAACGAATGAATCAAGATTACATAAAGATAACATCCAACCAACCATGATCAAAAGAGATGAAAAAGATACATATAACATTTTATTAATAGTTCAATATGCCAATTGTGGAGTATATTTCCACAAACACAACACCATTTAGAATTACATACTATGAAACATTAACACATAAAAGTACCAAGTATTTATATACATTTCATGAATGACAAACATCCATCAGAGATCATAAAAAAAATATTACAATCATTACAATGATAATAAAAGTTACATCGTATAAGAGATACAGTGATACAAATGTGTTCCTCAACATATATGGGAACAATACAATAAGATAGATTAATACAACTTAAAAGGTGAATACAAAGTAACAAGATCGGCTCCGACTTGGGTACAATCCTGGAGTAACCATAAGAGGTACATATCTGCACAACTCGATCCTTGGTTGGGGAACCAATGGGGTGCATAACACATTCCACCCGACCACGTGGACCCGAAAGTCCACCCCCCGTGCTAGGAGTTGACAAGAAAGATCCCCATACCACAATCCAAAACAATCAAACGAACCAATAGCAAACCAAACTCCACAACAAGGATATCATCAACATAAGATAACAAACCACAACATTGCCATCACTTAGCCAAAACAAAATAATGAAAATTCCAACATAACCAAATGTCAAGATTATAGCTCAACACTAAATAAACATAAGAGGTGCCAACAACAATAGGATCCAAGCCTTAAAATAAAATCGCAATATCAACCAACAATAAATATCAAGGGCACCTTTCACTAACATCAATCAAGTTGCCATGAGGCATGTATGCAACACTAAAAGATAGAACTTGGAGGCTTCAACAACAATCACCAAGAGCCAATTGCCTCAACAACATCAACAATTCAAACAACACTCCCAGAGGCTACCAAACAAAGGAAGGTAAACGGGTACTGTAGGAGAGTGTCATCGCATGGCCTTACATGGATTTTCCAGGCAACCTATCACAAGGTACCGCCTCCATCTATGGTTATCCAGGCTGCCTATCTCAAGGCGACCACTCCATAGGGTGACTCATGCGAAACCACTTACCTTTCGTGAGGACAAGGCAGTGATCTTACCAACCAGGTTTTCTCATCCCATCCTTAGTCTGTGAAAGCACTAATGGTATGGGTGAGGCTCATAATTAATCTTGTTTAGTGTTTAACTACCCAACCTACTAGTTAATTAATTACATTATCACTTGATTAAGAAACTCTTCCATGGGTTATCCAAACAGCCCCTTTGTGCACCGGCCCCCATGAAGCCCTAAAATAAAATCGCAATATCAACCAACAATAAATATCAAGGGCACCTTTCACTAACATCAATCAAGTTGCCATGAGGCATGTATGCAACACTAAAAGATAGAACTTGGAGGCTTCAACAATAATCACCAAGAGCCAATTGCCTCAACAACATCAACAATTCAAACAACACTCCTAGAGGCTACCAAACAAAGGAAGATAAACAGGTACTATAGGAGAGTGTCATCGCATGGCCTTACATGGATTTTTCAGGCAACCTATCACAAGGTACCGCCTCCATCTATGGTTATCCAGGCTACCTATCTCAAGGCGACTGCTCCATAGGGTGACTCATGCAAAACCACTTACCTTTCGTGAGGACAAGGCAGTGATCTTACCAACCAGGTCTTCTCATCCCATCCTTAGTCTGTGAAAGCACTAACGGTATGGGTGAGGCTCATAATTAATCTTGTTTAGTGTTTAAATACCCAACCTACTAGTTAATTAATTACATTATCACTTGATTAAGAAACTCTTCCATGGGTTATCCAAACAACCCCTTTGTGCGCCGGCCCCCATGAAGAGCCACTCTCCCTATGACACAAAAACTAAATACAAGCAAGGGGTGTACCTCATCTCACATAAACAAAATCAACGTATACATAACTCACAACATGCGAGGCAAGAACCATCTTGCAAACCCATTCCATATCACTGAAACAAGAACAAGGGAGGTACCACCCACTAAATTCAAAATCAAAAATAGGATCAATGAATCACAAAGGTCCAACCATGGAAAAACAATATAATTCAAGTTTTCTCCAATGCCTCTGGAAGCCTAAAATATCAAAAATCCACAAACTCCCACAATAGGGTAATTCAAACTCTTGGGTTCCCAACCATCTCAAAAGTGACTACAAGAAGGTTATTGCAAAAAGTCTCCTCAATCAAAATTAACACAAAAGGAAGATTCACATCACGAGACCACAAAATGACTATATAAGTTTCATAATCATAAATCAAAAGGAGAAGAATGAAAGTGGCATCATCATAAAGAGATCTTCAGATTGAACCAAGGCAAACATAATCAATTCCGACACGATTTCAACTGGGCATCCAAGGGAGACCTCTATTTCTCCTCTCAAGATACCCTTGCAGTATGGCAACTAATCACCCTTATCAAAAACAACAATTATGACAATGACCGCAATCAACGATACAAAATTTCAATTCAAAGATCAATCCAGTCAATCAAGATAACCATCAAAATTTACCTTTAAATATATGATAACACTCATAATCATAAAGACTAATAGATGCTCGATTTACATTTTATTCATTCATTCACTACAAAGACATTTTAACTCACAATAATAAATCATAAGAAACTTTCTATTAATCAAATTCAAGACTAAATCCTTATCCTCTCTTAATATACACATGATGGACCATCAAGGTTATTATATCCATCAAAGGAACTATTTGTTATCAAGATAAAACAATACTTTCATTTGAACAATAACTAATAAAACCATTACTCATCCACATAGTCAAAGGAATCAATATCAACATCAAACATTAAACATGACACAAAAATCACTCTAAACCTACATCCAAGAGGAACACTAGGCTATCTCACAAACCTCGTTCTCATATAAAAACAATTTTGGAATAAGACAATTACCATAGTTGACACTCTTGCTATCCTAAATGTTTAATTTTCACATATGTTAAAGAAGTTATTAACATCAGGTTGAACCCTATCACTAACATCAACCTTTATTGATCTTCTATAATATTTAAATTATATTTTTAAATGAGTAAAATAAAGCATTTATGTTATATTTTAACGAATAAAATTAAATAAAACATTTGAATAAAAGAACTAGCCAAAATAAAATAAATTATATGAAAAAAGTAGAAATGTTATACTCTTTAATATAGAAAAAAAAGAAACATAAATGACAATACTTAAATCCTTTATTTTGAGACTAAACTATTTAACATGCCATAATGTAGAAAATATCTTTTAAAATTCCTAACTAAGAACAATAAATGGAAAAAGTGAAAACCTTTCTTATTTTTTATATTTAACTTGCCTTTTAAAGAGAAATATCCTTCTCCCTAACGGATGACTTGCCATCTATATTCAACTTTTTCTTTTAGAAACTTAAGGAGTTTCCACTTGTATTTTGTTTACCTATTTTGAAGGCTTTTAGGTCAACACTATTTTTTTTGTTTTAAGGTATACCAAATTATTTCTTTCCTTCCATTTTTGTTTAAAGGGAGATGGGAGGCGTGCAAAGAGGGCTACACTTTTGTTAGTATTTTCTTTTACTAAGGACTATACGCCATTTTCCAAAGGACTAATTTCCTTTACACGATATCTCGTTAATAGCATGCGCTAATGGTAATTTTAATAGTTCCATTGAGTCTCTTCTTTTAAACGATTATTGAGCTCTTGTTATAATTTTCTAACTGCCATAAAGGATATTGTTATAACTACCATTCTGTTGCTTTTACCTAAACTAACGTTTGCAGCCACAGACGAGTTAGATCCATAATACTCAGGTACAATGTTCTTGTGGAGAATTTAGGTGATGCTAAATGAAACAGTTTGAAAAGGGACTTGAGCTATAATAATGTGCACCGTATTAGATATTCATTAATGATGCAGAGACTTCCATCAAGCATAATAGAAAATGTATGCAAAATTGTGGAAGTTGGGCAAGGTATGAGGACTGTTCAATGACGGTTATATAAAATGTATACATTATATATTATTTATGCTAGAATACACTTAGCTATGAGGGGTAAAGGACGCAAGGACAGGGCATATGCGCTGTTTGACAGAATGCCTCTGAGAAATGTGATCTCAAGAAATATTATGATTGCAGAGTATGCACAAAACGGATTTGATGAAAAGGCTTATGATTAAATCTGAATGGCGTTGACTAATCTGTAAATCTTGTTTGCTCTTTGGATAATATACCTCAAAGAAATACGGTCTTGGTAAGGAAATTGATGAAGATAAAGGAATTAAAATAATTAAAGAATCAACTGAATACTATTTCAGATTGAAAGATAAGTGTTCGAATATATAAGTATGTATAGAAATACTCTCTTAAATGCTCCCACACAACATAAGATATCAGAACCAGGCTAAGAAAAGTGGAAAGGAACTTTAACTTATGTGCAGATAAATAAACTTACACATATCTTTTATAGCTGAATGCATGATATGAGACCTTTTCACTTTGCAGAAAAGATTGCAAAGGATAAGCCCATACGTGCTACATGCTAGGAACTCAGATATGGCAATCTACAAGAAGATAGCTTGTCATTTTAGAATGAAATTATCTACCCAGATTGGAAATTCAACAAACCAGTTGTAGACTTTAGTTTATGATTTGGAGATTTCTGTGTTGGGCTTGCAACCTCTAAATTTGTATTTTCCGCTTCAAGATTTTAGCTATACCTCTAATGCAAATAGTCGGCTATGCTAGCAGAGCATGGGGAATATGACAAGGTACAAATAGAACCTTTAGCAAGGGAAAAGGGTCTGAGAGATGTGAATCATTTCCATCATTTTAAACAAATATGCTATTTTGTGGAGAATAAAGTTATTCTAAAAGAAATAATCAGAAAAATAGGTTGCACAATATAGCTATGTGTTCTATTTCAGATATCCCACAATACTGGAGGGTCGGCGGCCTAAGACACTTTTAAGCAAATGCAATTGGCAGATGTAAAGCCAGTTTCTGCAACCTTTACCAGCACCCTCTCTGCCTACGCCAAAATGGGAGGGATTATTTAACCCTTTTAAACTTCCTATTACTTTCAAGTGCGGCGGCTGAGACAAGTTGACAATGAAATCAAAGAGATTATTTGAACCTCTACGCATTCTATTTTCAAGTACAGCAGATGTGACAGGTTGCCAACGGAACAAGAATGTTAATTTTTACCTCTACAGTCTTCTATGTTCGAGTGTTGCTGCTGAGACAGGTTGCCAATGGCGTCAGGGACATTATTTGAATTTATACACCCTCCATTATCTAATCACTGCAACAGTGATAGGTTGCCCATGGGATGGAGGTGACCAATGCAGAATGTGCACAAAATGGATTTTACAAGGAAGCTCTCAAAATATTTGAATTAAAGAAGCCAGTTAAACCTGTGGTGCCCGATGAATCATACCAGATTGAAGGCTGGGGATTTCCATCATTAAAAACAGAGGCAATGTTCTTAAAAGAAATAAACTGAAAAATAAGCTTGCACCATAATACTGTGTCAAGGCAGATTTGTATGCAAAATATGGAACAAAGACTAGGCACGTAACTGATTGACAGATTCCTCTAAGAAATGTGATCTCATGGAATGCAATGAGTGCAGGGGACGCGCAGAAAGGTGTTGTTAAAAGACTTTAGAAACTTTCATCAAAATTTAATTTGCGAGTAACTTACCTCAAGAGTCTACACAGAATGTGGCGTACCTGGCTAAACTCCTCAACTTGTGCCTTTATCCTCTCCTAGGAGATAGGTATGAGGGTTGTGAAACGTAGGACATGGCGCATGAACTGTTTTTACCCAGTGCCTCAGAGGATGTAGTCACGTCCAGAAGGAAGGCTGCTTGCCAAAAATGATGGAAAAGAGGCAGACCCGGTCCAATAACTGTTTTACTCCCTGGTAGACATGTATGCAAAAAGTTGGAATCTTAGACAAGGCCGGTGAACTTAAAACAAAACATTTCGAAGAAGAATGTGATCTCCTCCCCCCAAAAAGACAACCTTTGTCCCTGAAGAATGCCACGCAAGGAACATGAAAAGAAGAGAGTTTAAGGACAGGCACATGGAATGCATGAAGCCAGGTGGAGAAAAGGGCAAGAACAGGCGTAAACTTTTTAAAGCCCCAATTTTGCATTTCTCTTTTCTTTCCTTAGAATAAGGTACTTACATGCTTAATTAAAATGTCTTATGATTTTAGTAATAATGATATTAATTTTATTTTATATCAATCCAAAGATTTTTGAATATTAAATTTCATCATTTGTAATAACATTTATGGAGGTAAATAAAATGTGCCATTGTTAATCAACACTTTTGTTTGTATTTATTTTCTCAAATTTTATATATACTTATTCTTTATTTTCCCTTTATTCCCTTCTTTAACCAATTATTTTGAAATTCATAATTAACATCCATTCATAAATGGATGGCTAATCCATTTTATCAAATTTGAGAGTATTATTATTTATAATGTAATTCTATATTTTTATTTTCATATTCATGAAATATTGTAAATTTATAAATAAGCTTCAATAATAAGTGCACTATTAATCCATATTTAAATTTAAAATACTCATTATTGATAATTGTAGTTTACAATTTCGTCTTAGATAAAGAAATAATATATTCTATTAAATAATTACCCCTTCAAACAAATTTAATAATTTAATTTAATACTTTAATTAAATCCCTAGAGAATTTCCAACATCCTTCTTTTAGGTTTTATTTAACCTATGCACATAAAATCCATTTCTATGCAACCAAACCCATATAATTTTGAGTGCTCTAAACTTCAATGAATGGTCGGATTCCTCTCGACACCACTATTTAATTTAACTAGCTAATTGAACAAGGCTTAATTATCAATATAATCACAAATAACACTTACACCAACAATCCAGGAAGATTGATTCAGAGGGGCGCTACACCATCACTTGCCAAGATCATGTTGAAAATATTCATTTTTTTTAAAGGATTCAAATATATAAGATGACATTGAATCCTCTTGTGTGTTTTTGGCGTTGATTCCAGAATTTTTTTAGGATTTATTGTTTCTCACTATGGAATGGAAGTCAATATGAATAAAATTGATGCAATTGTTAACATGCCTCCACCTAGGAATGTAAAACCCCGTCCCACAACCTAGAGGACGGTGCACACTGCAGAAGCACAACTAATTTTTTTTTCTTAAAAGGTAAAACAAGATGAGAAAAGTATCCTACTCTAACCACATACATCCTCTGGGCCACGCAACACGTCTACATGTAAACCCATTACTTATAAAATTCAACCAACCATAGTATATGAAAGTTAAACCACGATCCAACATACATCAAAGTATTAAACTATTTCAAAATAAAACTAACTCATAGAAATGTAATGAGCATATTTCGACAGATACAACACCACATAACATCCAATACACCATTAAATCCAATAATGAATAGATCATAAATATTATTACAATTACATCACAAAGGTTCACCTCGATACAATTGAGGTACTACAATTATACATAATGATCCACAGTTATAATGAAGAAAGAGAAGAACAACTCTAGAGAACCACACGAGCTCCTCGAACAAGAAGATCTCGCCATCATGAACAGGAAGAGAAACTCAACAGTGTATGGTACGCGCCACCCAGCCATATGGTACCCGTAGGCCCAACCCCCGTGCTAGGAGATAGTAACAGGTAACCAAGACAAACCTATTACCTCTAGACACATGCAATATACAAAATAATCACAGTACAAGTAACAAGGACAATAGTCACATTGCTTCCAGAATCATTGAATCAATTACAAACACAATACAAATAAACCGATTGTTGTCATAGGAGGAGTTTCATCACAAAGGTTGCATTGGTTATCCAAAGGAGATATTCCTAGGTCCCAACCCCCCTCTAGGGTTATCCTAGTAACCTCTTACGAACTCTGGCCCCACATGCACACCAGAGCAGAATCGATTATCTTTCGAGAAGACAAGATAACGATCGTGCCATTCCAGGCCTTCCCGACTCATCTCAAGTCTAACACAAGCCCTTGAGCCAATGAGCGAGGCTAAATTACAAAGTTAATGTATTAAGCTACCCATTCCCTAAAATAGGTTATTTAATTTCCACTGGTTAAACTGACTCCCACACGAGTTGTCCTAGGACCAATTTGTGTTCCGACCCTCGTTGAAAGCCACTCCCCTATCGACAACACATAACTCAAACTACATGCCAGGGGTAGAAAATGCACTAAAACTGACAACAATAACCAATACACCTCAAAAGGTAACACATCTCTACGGATGTCCAATTCTGAATCCAAATACGTACATTACCCAAGAAAACTCAAAGGGTGAACTAAAGTTACAACAACCCCTTTTCACAAATTACAACTCTGGAAGACTTAGATTCTCGTAATAACAATTACTTCCCTCCTAGTACATAATTATAGAAACACGTGCTTTTATAAATACAACTTCTAGCAATTAAATAAATGCTATCATTCAGATTTCCTAAATCCATTACAATCAATTTCGCATATTTAAAATGCACCATTAAATATAATTCCAACTTACAATTTCAACAACGAATAAAACTAATTGTTCATCTTCTAGTTTCCACAAGTGCTCATAAAATTAACTCAATTTTCCTCAACAAAATAAATAAATCATATTTATTTAGCTAACCATGTTTACAAATATCTATTGTAAAATTCAAACATTAAATAAATATATTTAATATTTATATATATATATAATAAAATGTAATTATATATATATATATATACATATAAATATATTATTTAATTATTAAAAACAATTATAAGTTTAAAGAATCCCATTTATTTAATACTATAAATTCATTTCCTCACAAAATTATTTTTATTGATCATATATGGTAGAATATAAAAAAAACATAAATATATATATATATATATATATATATATATATTACATATATCATATATATATAAAATAATATATATATATATATATATATATAATATATATATATATATATATATATATATATATATATATATTACATATAATATATATATTATAAATATAATAGATATATTTTAATTCCCAAATTGTCAAGTACGAAATTCACAGATGGCACCATTTTAATACCCGTGGATTGTAACCACCGCATATTACACAACCTTCCCCTTACAGGGGAGGCGTGGCCATGGCAGGGGCAGCATCGGCTGCCTCACAGCGCCGACCGTCCCTTTAAGGGGAGTCGGGCTGGGATAGCCAACACTTCCCCTTCAATATATATACAAAACCTTCATTCAAATGAAATTTCGCGAATTTTCGTACGACGATTTACAATGCCTTTCAAAATTAAAATTTTCTTTCAAGAAAATTAAAGTGTTTAAAAAATATCATATTTATATATATAATATATATGTATATGTACATATATATATATATATATATATATATATATAAATTAACATAAGCATTGGCTCTAATTGGGCAATTAAATTACACAGAAGAAGTTTTCTATAGGAAAGCTTAGAAATTTCATTTTCCCAAATAATTAAAAGAAATAGGGAAACCAAACAGAATAATGATTTTCTACAGAGATCTATAATTCCTTTTGTATCAATCTATTTCAAATTGAACAAATTACACAGAGGATTTTTAATTGTTTTCTACATAGGTTCAACTTTCACGGCAATATTTTAAAAGAAAGAAAACAAGAGCTTCTACAGTATAGAAAATATTTTCCTAAACATTTCCAAATTGCATTACAATAATAAAAACCACTTTTCAATTCAAAATTCACAAAAACAATAAAGGAACATGTTCTAGAAGAACTGTTGCCTCAAGAAAAGTTGTCGAGCTTCTCTGTAGCTTCAATTTTCCAATGTAGCCAATGCTTCCTCCAGTGCAATTGCCTCTTTCCAGAAAACACAACAATTCCACAACCAAGAATTCTACAACAAGACTCTAAAACAAAAACCTCTAAGAGATCCACAATTTTCTCAGCAAATTTATCAACAAAACAAAAACTCTTCCCATGAAACAACTTTCTTCCCTTTTTGCAATCCTTTCTTCGAGAATCAATTTACAACCATAAGATAACAAATTTCTAACTCACAGTTACCCCAACAAAATATCTTTTCCCTCAACAACCAAAGATATTTTCCAACCACATGCATTTAAATAAAATAAAACAATTTACTAATTGCAACCAATTTAAACTCTTATTTATTTAATTACCATTTATTTTTAATAATAAAAATTACTCAACAACATAACTAAATTTAATTAATTAATTAATTTATTCTAAAGCCTTCACAACAATAATTCAATTAATTAAATATTTAAATCAACCCCACATTTAATCTACAAAATTAAACTTGCACCATAATAAAATACCCAGAACAACAATAATAAGGCTAAGACTAAAACTCAAACTGACGACACACTATACTAGGGTAAAGGTATGACTAGGTAGCCCGTTACTATCTCCCAATATTACTGTTGAGTAGTGGACACGCTCAGACCTATGAAACTAGGTGAAGCTAATGTCTTGTACCTGCAATCCTGCAAACAAGCAAATGTCGTACATGTATATAGATAGTAATTCATACACACTGTGAAGAGAGAATCGTAGAAATCACAGGGCACTCACAAGCGAGTGATGCAATACCGTTCTCTTCACCAATACAATGTCACATCAACTGATGAGATAATATATCAGTTAAACTACAATAAGCATATATAGCAATGTCATCACAACTAAGCATCTATGCAAACATAAAGCATATTAACATAATCACCATGCATATAATGTGTCATCACATCAATATAGTCTATCATCGCTCCACTGTCAGCGATAGAATAACAATATCATAAAATAAAGTCTAACAAAGTATCTGAGCTATCAAGAAAACATAACAAATGGGAGGACAAATCGGAGGGGTTTTACAAGGAACATCTCTCAACTATGTAGTTTGCATGGAAAGATTTAGACAATTCATAGATTCATATCTCGGTTGGCTGATCGTACCATTCCCTTCACTCATTTTTTAAAGAAAGATGCTCTCTTTCGATGTGATGACGAGTGCGAAAAAACCTTTTGATTCGATCAAGAGTTATTTGGCCAATCCTCCTATCTTAATGTCGGCTATGCATGATAGACCCTTTTTTCTTTATATCTTTGCATCACCACATGCCTTAGCCGCTTTGTTAGCTCAACATGATGATGATGGTAAAGAAAGAGTGGTCTACTACATTAGTTGTATTCTCATTGATTATGGAACTCGTTATTCTTCCATGGAGAAATAATGGCTTGCTCTCATTTTCATAGCATGTAGAAGTTACACCATTATATTAAAATCATGCATGTAACTCATGTCATTGTAAAAGTGATCTTCTAAAGCATCTGTTCACTAGAACCAATGTTTCAGGAAGGTTGGTGAAATGGGAAATGTTGCTCTTTGAGGTCGACATTAAGTTTGTAACTCAGAAAAAAATCAAGAGTCAAGATGTTGTTGATTAGTTAGTAGATGCTCCCTCATCTCACTCCTTCCCTAATCTAGATTTATTTGCAAATGAAGACCTTTTTGCAACAAACCATGAACCTATATGGGAGATATACTTTGATGGATCAATATGCCAAGTTGGCTCTAGAGTAGGTGTAGTTTTAGTCTCACCCAAAGGTAATCCAGTTCCTCTAGATCATTTTATTTAGAATTTTATCGTAATAAAAAAACCATTGAGTACGAAGCCCTTATAACTAGCTTGCATGTCGTGATAGCTTTAAATATTAAGCATCTTCACATACATGGTGATTATGAGCTTATCATAAATCAAATTACGAGAACATATCAAGCCAAGAAGAATAAACTATCTTAGTATCAGGATTTGGCATTATACTTGATTGATCATTTCTCTTCTTTCATAATAGACAATGTTCCTAGGAGAGAAAATCGACACACATATGCAATGGAAAGTGCAGGATCCCTTGTGTCTTTAGAAGGTGGCCTAGAAGAATACCACTTTATGGTTTACATTCTCTACTCTCTTGTTGTCTTAGATCAACCCAAATCTGATGCTCTAGTGTGTGCTCATGTAGACTCATAGGAGTGGTACTCTCACATTTATAATTATGTGAAGACTACAAATTTTCCTGATGATGTGACAAAAAAAATCTCACACTTGGATACGAAAAATTTCAATCCGATACATTATATTGTCTAATGTTCTTTAACAAAATTCTTATAATGGCCTTCTTCTTCAATGTCTCACTAAGGCAAAAATACCCCTTGCCCTTCAAGAATCCCATTCAAGCTCTGGGGTGGACATTTTGGTGGTAAATACCTAGTGCATAAAATAATTCACATGGGATACTTTTGGAAAACGATGAAGCGAGACTCCTTTGCCTTTGTCAAGAAGTGTTTGCAATGTCAACATCATAACAATCTTATTCGTGCTCCTGCTCAAGAGCTTGAAAATTAGACTTATCCTTGGCCATTTGTAAAATGGGGGTTGGATATTATTGGAAAAATATCACCTCCTTCTTCTAAATGACATGTCTTCATCATTACTATTATCGATTAATTTATGAAATGGGTTAAAGATGTTCCACTTCAATCCATGAATGCTGAAGCAATTTATAGCTTTCTTCTAAGCAATATTATTGCTCATTTTGGATTGCCTTCTACTCTTGTTTCTGATAGTGTTATGTCATTTAAGAACAAAGAGGTGAAGCAATTCATAGAGAAGTTTTTTATTCAATGCTATTTTTATACACCATACTATCCTCAATCCAATGGCCAAGTTGAAGTGTCTAATAAAACTCTTGAGACGATTCTCTGAAAAATAGTGAAACACAGTAAAGATTGGCATACTCAATTAACATATACCTTGTGGGCTTACTGCATGAGTGTTTGTACGACAACTGGTACAACACCATACAACCTCATGTATGGTGTCGAGGATATCATGCCTTTAGAGATGGAAATTTCATCTTTATGAATCTCCCTTAAAGGGTTAATTGATGATGATGCATACCGTGCTAATCGTTTGCATCAGCTTGAGTTGCTCAATGAGTGCCAATTGTAGGCCATCGACCATCTTGAAGCTTATCAATAATCAATATCTAAACATTATAATCAAAGTGTTCTTTCTAGAACTTTCAAGGTAGGTGATCTGGTTCTCCATGAGAATTAGAGAAATGTAAATGCATCGGCTGATAAAAAAGGGAAGTTTAGCCCTAATTGGTTAGGCCCTTACATTATCATCTTTGTGTATGGTTCTAGTACTTATGGACTAACATCCATGGATGGAATGCCTCTAAAGAACCCATCAATGTGATGCATCTTTGTCAATACTATGCATAGCATCTATGTGGAATATGCATGACACTCGTTCCTCACCGATTGTAGTTTATTATGTTGTGACATTCCTTCATCAACACACTGTCCCTACATTTTGTGTTATGATGTGAACATGTTTATGTGATTAATTTCTTTAATTAGGAATTATCTATACATATGTTTTATTATGTTGTGTATTCATGCATTGCGTTTGATTTTCTTTTGGTTAGGCAATTAGATCATATTGCACTTAATTAACATATGTCCATGTGTGTGTATTAAATCATGATAGCATCTAATCTAAACATACATCCATATATGTAACATCAATCACATAATCGTACATGAAAGTAAAAGCATACACATAAATAACACCATGCTATCACACCAAAAATATCATATATATATATATCAATGTGTATAATGTACATGTATTGCACCATAGTATCAAAATGCGGTGACTATATATTTGTATGTGTTTATGCAAAAAAAAATGTTGTAAAAAATAATATCATTGGTATACAAAATCTGACACATCCAAAATGGGCCTCTAGCCCCCCAGTGCATGGATCCCTAAGCCCTCTTGTTCTGGTGGTGACGGAGGTTGAGGTTGGAAAATGCAATGGAACGCGATCAATGTGACCACGACATCAAAAAAATCATACGCAGTCCTCCTACCTCTCCGCATAGCTTGCAACCTTCATTTGGATTCGTGCCTCCACTGTTGGGTCTACCACAACTCATCCAAAAGCTGTTGCACCTTGGGATCTACACTTGGCCTCATGGTTGTCGCTTACCTGTCAAGGTCATTGAGCTACCTTTGATAGGCATCATGTGCCCTCTTGACACTCTCTTCCTACATATGGGCCTAATCTCGCTTGTTGAGGGAATTGCGAAGCTCGACCACATGTTGATCCCACTGCTTAGTCACAATAATGACATTGATAGTTATCTGCATGGCCTCTACATGCACTTCCTCATATGCGGCCCTCAACTACACAACAAACTCAAATAAGTGGGCATGTTTTCTCATTGATGTCGACATGTACACGTCAAGGACACTCCCATAGATTGGCACATTTGGGGCCACCTCAGAGACACTTTGCTTGATGAAGGTGATCCACTCTTGTGTGTCCGCTGCAACCACAAAGTAGTAGACGTTTTCAGTACCAAATGCTATATATAAAATATGAGCATAAATATGAGATAAAATTGAAACATGAAGTACTAGAAGTAACTAGCATAAATCATGCTATCGTACTTGGATCCTCGGCTTGCTAGTGTGGATCTAGAGGGGGTGTAATGCTAGGACTTGTAGTGTAGAAAATTGTATACCTTTACAATTTCACACTATGTTTGAGTCCCTTAATTTATTGGACTTAATTAAGCTTCTAATTTTCCAAATTATGCGTTCCAAATCCTTATTCTTACCGTTCTCCAAAAGGGGAACCAATATTAAATAAATATTTAATAATTAAATTTCCTTAGATCATGTGTGTCTTGAAAGTTTAGGTCAGGACACATTCACCCATGGGTGAATGGGTCCCCTTTATGAGCTAGGACCTAAATTAAAATATGTTTTTGATGATATTTTAATGATAAAAATTCAAATTGTAAGTGTTGGCTTTTGGAATCTAATTTTTAGGAAAATGGATAAACACCTATAAATACATAGTCATTTGATCATTTTAAATGAACACACACCTTCTAGCATTCAAGAGCAACATTATCAATCATTTGTAGCAGAAATCAAGATCCGAACATCATGTCAAACTTTATGTGTGTTCATATTATCTTGTGAAGGCTAACAAGTGTTGTAGGTCTTCATGCATTTGAGCATTCCACTATTCACAAGGTTTGACTGAGGAAAACCCCTATATGACACAAACTTTTTTCCCTGTTTGTGTATGCTTAGATTACAAATTGGAGAAGGGTTAAAGAGATCTTCATTTTTGACATTTCGACAAGTTTGCAGGTGGAAAACAACATCTCAGATCTAGCACCGAAGGACTATGAAAAGTGTTTTTGGAAGCCTAATCAAAGACCCATTTTCCTAGGGGTGAAATATTCCCTCTGCATATACCAAAATCAACTCTTGGTTGGTTACAGGACATAATAACCCAATCAAAATAACCTAGTCACAATAACCCAAGGAAAAAATAACCCAGGGTCATAATAACCCAAGCCAAAATAACTTGTGGTCAGAATAACCCATGGAAAAAATATCCCTGTAAGAAGAGAAAGGAAAACAAAATTTATAAATTACATGGGTTATTTTGTCCATGGGTTATTTTGACCACGGGTTATTCTGTCCATGGGTTATTATGACCTTGGGTTATTTTGTCCTTGGGTTATTATGATGGGGTTATTGTGTCCAAGGTTATTGAGGCTGGGTTATTATGTCCTGATACCCTCTTGGTGATAGGTACATGCCCTTTGATATCTCCTAGATATTCATGCAAAGTGTAGTTATAGTCTGATTATCTTCGTGAATCTATATTTTACATATTAGGTCATATAGTTAAATTAGCTTCATGATTTCAAATTATTTCTAGATCATTCCTAATCATCCTAAGGTCTTATAGAATCCACCAACCAAGGCCTAATTGAGGTTGAAAGATACTCTCTTGGATTTTTGGTTGGTATTCTAAAGAAATATTAGGAAGAGGCCCCTTGAGTCCTAGATTCTTTGCATTTAGGACCTATGTCTAATGCTACTACTACTACCGCTACAAGAGGGACACTGGCTACTGAATGTGGCACCGATGAGACTAGGACTACAACTAGGGGTGATGAAAGACTTTGTTTCCATCTATCCCTCTTTGCTCCTTCGCCTATCGCTTCTCCCTCCTTTCCATCATCACTGCCACCATGATCCTCTCCCCTCTCTTCCTTCCTACTTCTATGCATTGACATGTGCTGAGAAAATTAGGGAGGGACCTGTTGTTGCCCAACATGATCTATAGTTACGGGCTATTGAACATACATAATACTGAGAGGGGGGGTGAATCAGTATTCCACAAATTGATAATAAAATCCACTTAATCATTATTACTATTTTAACTGAATCAACAAGAGAGAACATAAAACCAACTCAATCCAACACACACATGAACAATAGGATTTTACTTGGAAAACCCAGAATGGGAAAAACCACGGTGAGGGTTAACTCACAATATATTATATCTAGATACAAAATATTACAAGGCTCACTACCAGGACTCATTGTCCTTAAAAGGCTCACAACCTGAATACAAAAGATGGCTCACTACCAAGATACAATGATAGTGGCTCACTGCCAAAAGAATGAACTGGTGGAATACACCTTCAATGTGCAGGGTTTAGTTTCACTTAAGCTTAGAATAAAAATCACTTCATTGCTCAACAAATATGTACTACTGATAAAGAATTTAGGCTTTGATCTTCTTCGCTGTTCACTTGCTCACACACACACACACTCACACTTTTCCTTTCTTGTTCTCTTCCTCCTTTTTCTTCCACACCGCTTGCTTCCGTTTCCACTTCCTTATATATATACAAGTATATTTTATTCATCAATTAAGTTGACACCATATAAGATTCAAACATTTTATCCATGTAGTGCATTATGCCAAGTCAACTATTAGTCTTCATAATCTATTAAACTCATCAAGTTGGCCAAGACTAAAGAACACAATTCTTCAAACCAACAAATAATCCTCAAAGCAAACACCTTCCAGATCTGAGAACACATTAATTTCCCATCATACTACCAGTAAATATATTGTTAGCACAACAACAGTATAAGAATGTTCACCTTAATAGAATGTGAAGTCTTCCACACAATACACCACACACAAAACAATAGTAGGATACATAGTTGAACTCTGTCAGAGATAACTTTTTGTTCATAGACAAAAGAATGTCTCAAGATCCAAGAAAAGGTAGTTTGAATGAGTCAATAAAACATGGTTAGGAGATTAGAGTCATATCAAATCTTGTGATGAGTTCTAGACTCAAATACCAACTTATTGATCCATCACAAAGGAGTATTACGAGCAGAGAAAAACTTCTGGTAAACAAAGAAAACTTCCCATATAGTCATCACCATGTAGTTATTACCATGTTGACATTAATGAAAACATAGAAATAACTAACACAACCATCCATACTCCATGCTCATGTTGCAAGGCTTCCAACACGAGCAACCCCAACATTGTTGATCGTTAGCATCAAGATTGATCGTCATTGTCTGACCCATTGTCACTGACAGCGAGATTTTCTATGGTGGGATGATAATGATCGCCTGGTCTAATGGTGCTCCTCCCTGATCAGATGGATGAGGGAGGAGTCATGGGATAGTATGCAAAAGCTCAAACTGTCGGGTGATCCTATGCTAGTAATATGGTACATTAATATAATTGGTGTGTCCCGCCAAGAGACAATTGTGTTGCATGTCACAGTTGCCACCTATCTATGGGCCACTACATGCCTCTATATGGTTTCCATCTCACCTCATGTGACCACAAAGAATCCATCCAAAGCCAACAAAAATGAAGATCTCCATACCTCCAATCATGTACCAATGGGTACATGCGTTCCATCAGAGTACCAGGGGCCATGCCCTAGGGAAACCCAATTGATCAAGTAGCTGTAATGGGTGCAAAATCCCACACCTGCAAGAGCATGCAAGCTGTGAGGCTAGAAAAATAATAATGTACATATCGCCCTTTATCATGGTATAAATGGGTGAGCATGTTGTGACCCCAAGAAAAAATGGTCTACCACTCCTCCATCTCATGAATAGCATGGATGAGGCCCCTGTGTAGGTGAGAGCCTCACTCATCCATAGTGAATTAGAGGTCGACTATGATTACCATCACCCTCTAGATGAGTGGGACAACCACTCATCCCCGCTCAAACCACTATATGTAGATGTCATCGATGGTATTGATGGGTTTAGTTATTAGCCTATTTTTTTTTGCTTTTATGCATACTTTCATAAACTATTACATATTTTTTTTAGAAAATACTTATATGCTAAACTATCTTTTCATGTTTATTATACAACCTTGGACCTAAATCATAGTAATGGAAATATGGTTATAATATAGTAGCATTGCATATTTTATATGTGAGTATGTATGAAATGTGGATGAAATTCTATGTTTAATTATGGTAGTTAGCTTTGTGTATATGTTTTGTGGATTAACCTCTTACAGCTCAAAAAGGAACTGTAGCCCTAGCAACTGGAAGATGTAACCCACAACAAAAGGAAGATTGGGACAACAAAACAAGGGAAGTGCTAGATCAAGTTGAATGCAATAACTACTGTATGAAGACACCTGATGGAGTTGAACGTGCATAATTATGACAAGTTAATAAAGTGTTGAAGAAGAAGAACACTTTTTTTGATAGAATTCTGAATAAATCCTTGTGTGTTTTACATGGAATCCTATTTTACAGAGTTTTAGTTCTACTAGAACTCTTCTTTCTTTTCAATTATAATTCTTAAATATAAACTCTAATATCTAGGAGTGATAGTTAATGATTGTGGTTAGTTATTACTTGGAATAAACTCCCCTATTCTTGTATATAGTTGTTGGTTGAGTCAGATAATTAGTTGATTTTAGTATTTTTGTTATTAGTTGCTTTTTAGTTTTAGTTATTATCTATAGACATGTTAATTACTCAGAATGATTTCATTTAATACAATTTGTGAAGAATATTTTGTGTAATATTTTGTGATACGTAATGAATGAAGTTCAATCTCACATGGATGCGTAGAATCTGATATTTAGATTTGGTTCTAGTTAAGTGAAGGCAACCACTTGAGCAGGCCACTCAAGGTAACTATTCTTCACTTCATTTATAACAGTTCTATTTCTCTTTAGTATTTATTTCTATTCATCATTGTTCATAAATTGAATGCAAGTTACAATAGATTTTCATACTTTGATTATTAGTAATGAATGTTCATGAGTATGCATGAATTTGGTTAATCTGTAGTACTCCAAAGGTTAGAGTAAGTTTAATTGCTAGTTGAATAGTTTTGAGTTAGTTCAACAATACTTATTAGCTTTAGTTTAGTTATAGGTGAGCTATAGGTGCTCGTAACCATTAGCTCTAGTTTTCTTTTTTAACCATTATGCAATTCTGTAAACTTTTAGCAAGAAGAACACCTTGGATAGGATAAATTAGGAAACCTCAAGTCTATGAAGGCACATATAGTTCAACACAATCACAGTTTACAATCCTTGGGTTAACACTTTAATGTAGTCTTTACAATGTTGAGTGGACTGTTCAACTAGACATTTCTCTGATTGTGTAGGTTCTACCAAGTTTATAATACATTAGTTTAGACTCTACATTTTTGGTGTCGTTGCTGGGGATGGTACTATCTTCATAGACTTGTTTTCTAAGCTTTCATAGTTTACATTTTATTTTTAGCATTAGGATTGTTAGACTTACTCTTTTTCACAACACCAGAAAGATACACTAACACTATGTAGGACCGTTACTATATAAAGCCATATTTCATGTATGCAAAGGTAGAGAGATTCTTTGGGAATATTCCTTCCCTCTACATGCCAAGAAGCCATCGTAGAAATTGTTAAATCCAATATTTAGAGCGAGGGTAATACTGAAGAAGAAATTTCCCCATCACCAACATCTACTACACTTATAGAGGGGACATACTGAACCATGGGTGATGTAGTGGATGATCCTGAACGTGCAACCTTTGAGTTCCCAATCACCAACTAGGAAAGGGATATTGTGTTGAAGAATATCTCTCCTAGAACATTACCAGTCTTTTATGGGTTGATGATTGAGGATTCAAATATATTTCTATTTGAATTTGATGTCCTATTTAGAAATTATGACTATACTTATGATCCTCATAGGCTCAAACTCTTCCCTGCCACTCTAAAAGATGCAACCCTAAGATGGTTTATGGGATTAGGCAAGGATGTTGTTCCTGATTGGGATACCATAAATACATTGTTCTTGGAGAGGTACCAAGACTATTGCAGGGGACTTGATAGGAGGAGAGATGAAATTTTCAAAATGTCACAAAAGGAGGATGAGCCATTAGAAGGCTGTGTGGAGAGATTTCAGTTTTCCTTGAAGAAAAACCCACATAACAAGTTGTTTGAAGAATCCCTTAAGTTAGTATTTTTGAGGGGAATCAATGAGGGCTGTATGGATGCCCTCAACCTCATTGGACAAAGGGATATCTCTCAAATACCTTTTAAAGAAATCTTCAAGGTCTGTAGGAATTATTCTAGGACATTCACTAAGAGACCTTGAGGAGATATGACATACATTATTGCTAAATCATCCATAGGGGTTTCAAAGATAGAGATAAGAAATTTGCTATCGAACATGAAGGAGGACATTATCAGCCATTTAGCAACTTAGTTGGATACTCTCCACATCAAGAAGAAGCAAGAGGAAGCTAAAGAAATGCTTACTGAATACTGCCCCAACTGTAGGCAAAGGAAAGCAAACTGTAAATACAAGAGGGTATCTAGTATTCAACAAGACAAAATTGAGAGACCTAATTTTCAGCCACTTGAAGGAGAGGATGAGAAGCTATTTTACATAGCTCAAAGAAGGTCATGGCAACAAAGAAAAGGTATGCCATAAGACCCTCTTAACTTTAATTCATCCTTTCCCATTGGAAATCAAAATTTTCTGCTTGGAACTCTCAACCTTGGACAACAAATCAAAATCAATGGAAAAAACCTCAACAATGACCATAATATTAGAAAAATTAGAACCAACGGCAATCAAATCCTTGGTCACAATAAATTTTTTTGGGTTCCAATTACAATCCCCAATGGCCAACACAACAGAACCAGTGGCAGCCTCAATGGAAAAAAGGTCAGCAATGGCAACAAAAAAAATGAATTATCAACAACCCATGCTTCCTCCTCAACCACAATAACAAGCCATCATGCCTCCATCAAATCCTACATCCTAGCCACCCAATCCACCATAATTACCTGTTCAACAGGCTTATACTAATGAGGCTATGCAATACCGTACTTATGGGGTAGAGGTGAGTGATGTCCACCTCAGATTAGGAAAACAACTTGTTGGACCATCCCCTCAAATCACTGAGATGGAAGATGAGGAACCTATAGTTGAAGCTTAAGAAAAAAAACCTTTGGAACCTGAGTCAAATCAGGTACACCAAACTACCTCAAGTACAAAGCCTCCTTTTTCTAAACACTTAACCATTCAAAATCATCACACACAAGCTGAGACAGACCTGTTGGCCCAACTTAGGGATGTTAATATTAAGATTCCTCTCATCCAAGCTATTAAGGACATTCCAATCTAGACAAAGGCAATTAGGGACCTATGTCTTGAGAAACCAGGGAGGAAAAGGAAGAATCCTCAAATAGTACATGTCTTAGGAAACTTACAAATATCATGTTAGGGAACATAACTGTCCTTAAATACATAGACCCTAGTAGTCCAATAGTGGACGTTAAGATTAATGGGACCCTTATTAAGAACACCTTGATAGACTTAGGGGCAACAATCAATGTTATGACTAAAGAAATAATGCAATTACTTTAGCTAGCCAACCTTAGACATACACAAACTGTTTTACAATTGGTTGATAGGCCAATAGTCAATCTTGAAGGAATCATTGAAGATTTGGTTATTGCATTAGATTCTTAGGAATATCCATCTAATTTCATAGTTTTACAACCAAAGGTTAAACTTGTAGGATACCCACCCATCCTAGGAAGACCATGGTTAGCTACAACTGATGCATTCATAGGCTATAGGTCTGACAATATGATAATATCTAATGGGATTGTGACCAACAAATTGGTCCCCTATTTGCTAGCCCAACCTTATACTGATCTTGAGCAACTATTTGGCCCACTTTGGATGAGGAAGAAAATTATTCCCCACAAACATTGATGAGTGTAGAATGCAACCCTCTATTGGATGATCGGGTTGAATATGAGCTCATTTCTCATATAATACAAAATGACTGTGTTAGGAGCCCACAACAACAGGATTTCCTCACATGCCTACAAGATCCCTTGCAAAGTATTATACCCACCAATTCCTTAGAATAAATATCTCAAATATTTCATTCCCTACTTCCACAACAGTGTGTACCAATCATCCCAAGCCTTGACCTCTCATTTGTGCAAGAATCATCCAAAGAATTAGAAGTCATGCCAGGAAAAATGCGTACATTGACTGAGGAGCAGCAAAATTCTCTAACTATTGTGCTGCAGGCACATGCAACAACATATGCATAGTACTACCATGATATGAAAGGCATAGATCCTGAATTATGTATGCATAGGATCTATATCAATGATGGTTATAGACCCATTAGATAACCTCAGTGATGAATGGACCCTACCTTGAGGGAAATAGTGAAATATGAATTTCAAAAACTCTTTGATGCAGGCTTTATTTATCCTATATTTGACAGTGAATGGGTCTCACCTTTGGTTATTGTTCCCAAGAAAGGTGGAAAATTTAGAGTTTGTGTAGATTACAGGGAACTGAACACAACCACTAAGAAGGACCACTTTCCATTTCCCTTTATAGATCAAGTGCTTGACTCTTTAGCTGGGAAGAAGTACTTTTCATTCCTAGATGGTTTTAGTGGTTACAATCCGATAAAAATTTCTCCAGAAGATCAGTACAAAACTACATTTACATGTCCTTGGGGTACTTATGCCTACTCTATTATTCACTTGGTTTATGTAATGATCCAACTACTTTTCAGAGGGTAGTGCTCAACATATTTTCTGATTATGTTCATGACTGTATGAAGATATATGGGGATGATTTCATCACATATGGGGAAAATTATGAGGATTCCCTTAGCAATCTGGAAAAGGTATTAAAAAGATGCAAAGAACACAACTTGTCACTCAACAATGAAAAGTTCTTTATGATGATGACTCAAGGAATTGTTTTAGGGCACTTCATAACTAGTGCAGGGATTCAGGTTGATCCACATAAGATATAAATTATTTCTACCTTACCTATTCCATAGAAGCAAAGATATATCAGAAGTTTTCTTGGTCATGCTAGTTACTACAAAAGGTTTATCAAAGACTTTAGTAAGATTGCAACACCATTGTTTGTTTTGCTAAGTAAAGACATTGAATTTGAGTGGACATCAGAGTGCCAACACTACTTTGAAGAGCTGAAGAAATCCTTGACTCAAGCACCTATTTTTAGGGGGGGAAATTGGACCTTACCCTTTCATATACATATAGATGCTTCAAAATTTTCTATTGGAGCAGTTTTGGATCAAAAATAAGGTAACAAAGAATATGCAATTTACTACATTAGAAATAATCTTTAGGGAGCAAAGCTGAATTATATTGTTATAGAAAATGAGATGCTAGCAGTAATGTATGCCATCAATAAGTTTAGGCATTACATCACTGGTTATTTAGTTTTTGTCCATATAGACCACACAACTATCAGATACTTGATGAAAAAGCCTATAGTTGGGGGTAGATTAGTAATATGGTTGCTCCTTCTACAAGAGTTTGATATTAGAATAGTGGACAAGCCTAGTAAGGATAATGTAGTTGAATATTTTCTATCAAGATTTCCAACACAATTATCTGAAGGGGTATTGGATGACTCATTTCCAAATGAACAGTTGTTTTCTCTTCATGTACATGTACCCTAGTATGCTAATATTGCAAATTGTTTGGTGATAGGGAAAATTCCACCACACTTTTCTACAAGGAAAAAGAGACATTTGGTACATAAGTGTTTTCCATACTCTTGGACATCAGGTTATTTGTTTTACACCAACCCTGACAATATTATGAGAAGGTGCATAAGGGAGAATGAAATCTATGATATCATGAAGGCCTGGCATGGTGTACCATGTGGGGGTCATTTTGCAACAAAAAGAGCAACATTCAAAATCCTCACAACTAGTTATTATTGGCCAACTCTACACAAGGATTCTATTATACAAGAAGTTGTGATAGGTTCCAAAGAATGGGTAAGCCAACAAGGAGTGATGAAATTCCCTTGCAGCCTTAGTTAACACTATCTCCCTTTGGCAAATGGGGTCTAGAATTTATTGGACCAATCTCACCTACCTCCAATAATAAGGAATACATTCTAGTTTGCACTAACTATCTAACAAAGTGGGTAGAAGTAAAGGCATTATAGTTTGCTAGAGATGGAAATGTGGTTAAATTTTTGTATGAGGATATATTTACTAGGTATGGAGTACTTAGATAAATATCCACTGATCAGGGTCCACAATTTACTTCAGACCTCATCACAAAATTGGTTGAAGAATACCAAATTAGGTACAAGAAGTCAACACCTTATCACCCTCACACCAATGGTCAGATGGAGGTTACTAATAGAGAAATTGAAAGTATTCTCACCAAAATAGTGCAATTACATAGAAAATATTGGGTTGCAAGGTTACCAGAAGTAGTATGGGCATATAGAACAACCTAGAAAACAATAACTGGTTTTACACCCTATGAGCTAGTGTATGGTAAAACAACAGTCCTTCCAATTGAGTTTGAATATAAGACATTAAGAACAATAATACAATTGTAAATAGATTTAAAAACAACTCAAAAAGAGAGGTGACACCATTTAAATGGATTGGATGAAAGCAGGATGGAGGCAATCCATCACACTGAGATAGTACAACAATAAAGAATGAAGTGGCATGACCAATATATCAAAACAAAGGAGTTTAATGTAGGGGACTGAGCATTATTATATGATTCAAGGTACAAATATTTAAAGAGGAAACTCCAATCCAGGTGGTTGGGACCTTATGAAATCAATCAAGTCTATCCTAATGGAGTAGTCAAGTTGCACACCATAGATGCAGTCAGATTCTCTCTTCTAGTTAATGGCCACAAATTGAAACTATATAAGAAACCTATGAAGAAAGAAGACTTTGTACTTTCTCTTATTCAATAGTATGGTGCTCCCAACGATCCAGATACAGGTTCAGAAACACAAAGTGATATATCAACAACATATGATATACTAAGCACTTCCAATGAACCAGTGATTCATCTACACAACTCAATCCCTAAGATCACTCAAGATTAATTTCTTAATTTACCTCACAAAGAACACACAACACAGTTATAATGATGTTCACATTTTCTCTAGAGGGACCTATTTTATGTTTAATTGTTACATATTCAACACAGGGTTTTGATGTCGTAAGGACTTGTAGCATAATAGATGTCAATATTGTAAGGACTTGTAGCATAATAGATGTCAATATTCAGATGGGACCTACTGTCGAAGGTACCCGTAGCACCATCTTGAAGAAAAACAATTTCAAATCACTTGGTACCACATTAACTGTAGTTCACACACTTTCACATTAAAATTTTCACATACAATATCCCTCTTTTCATAATAAGTACCCGCAACACGCTTCTTTAGTTACCTACTGCCATTTCAAATTTTGAATGTTTGAATTGCCACATCACCAGCTATTATTCGTCTAATCCATTTCATTACCTTACATCCGCTACCTCATAATTCATTCACCTGCAATTATTTTTGGTCACATCAAATCATATTTTGGATACATGTTATTCAGTTTACATGTGTGGTGATTAGTTAGTTCCTTCTGGAAGTACACAAGGTACACTATCATAATTACCATAGATTTCTTAATACTTTCATTATGTCTTTCATATTAAATTACGGATGAAAAATATTCATACCATTAATTTCTATACTTTCTACTCATACCCTTTCCATTCATAAGTCGAAGTGAGGTCACTTCAACCCTTAAGTTGGGGGGAGGGTATAATTCAGCTAGTTTTTTTTCATTTTTCCTCCTAAACCAAATGCAATAGAAAGATATGACATGCAAAACCCTCCTAAAATTACACATACTTTTTGCTGATACTTTCAATTGCTAATTCCCTAATCCTAAGAACTTGAGATAAGTTGAACCTAGAACCTATTTTTGAGCTCAATTAAGTTGATACTAAAAAGGGAGTTGTAGTTATGGTATGGTAGTGAAAGTGCAAGAGGAAACAACAAAATAGGAGAAGGGTTTTGAAGGTGGTGAAGTGGAATAGAGCTGAGTTTTCAAGGTTAACACATTGAGTAGAGTAAAAAAAGTCATAGTGAGAGGTGATGTTATTAGGAGAGATCCGTCGGGTCACAAGCAAATACTGAAAGATGCAATGGTCTTACACATCTTCATAAGAGTGGGTTGGCTTGATTATTTCCTGAAACTAACATAATTTGAAAATGATATAGCAAGTAGGTTTGAAGCCACACTGGAGCATGATGAAGCAATGTTGAAAGAACTATCAATGAATGCATTTGAGGTCACCATAGAACAAGTATCGAGGTTACCTAGAATTGGAGTAGAGTTTCCAGCATGCGCAAATGCAGTTGCAACTAGAGAGGAATTCTATGAGCGAGGAGAGAATTTGGACTCATCGTCACAAGGTACAAAGAGTCTCTTTCTTCCATGGTTTTGGACTAATTTTTCTTCCTATGTCATTAGATATCTTACCTGTGACAATAGGAAAAATATTTTGTATACAATATATTTTAAATTGCTTAGTCACCTTCGGCATAATAGGTTGGTAAATATACCAAATTTTCTTTACAATATGTTGAAAAGAATGGAATCAGAGTATTAAAGGAAAAAAAAGTAACAATGCCTTATCACACCATTGTTTGATTGCCCTATTGGTGAAAATAAGTTTAAGAATTTAGTACCCATAGGTAGACTAGGAATATTTTAAGAAATGTGAAGGTATTAATAGTTTATTAGAAACATTTGTAGTACCTGAGACTTTAGAGCCACAATTTGAACCTATAAGAGGAAATCCTCATGTCTCACCTATGACTTCACCTACCCATAGCCAAGGTGAGCATGAGGAGCACAATGTGCCAAAGCTAGGTCACCAGCAGTGGAAGAAAATCCATCTTCTTCAAAATCACTAAAACCCAAGAGTAGAAGAGGCAGTATATCCACAACATCCACACCTTCTAAAATAGAAAAGAAAAATAAGGATGTTGAGAAGGAGACACCTACACCTAGGAATTTAGATATATTAAAGAAACAAGGTGTCGTGAGGGGAAGTGTGGAGAAACCTGAAGAAGGGTAAAGAACAACAGGAGCAAGATGTAATGATAGTAGAGACAAACTCTTAAGGGAAAGAAAATATCCCTAAAAATTTAAACACACCTGTGAAAAGGAAGAGATATGTGTCTACCACTTTTGATTCATAATCAAAATATGTGTTTGTTACTAAGAAAACACAAAAAGAAACCCTAGATGGTTCTACCTATGAAGACTATGAAGGGGGAGTTAATGAGCAATTTATGGAAACAAAGGAAATGTATATAGAAGATAGAAATTTTAGGAAGGAGCTCCAAGAAGCCTTGGAAATAATTAAACATTTGGAAGAGTTGGTGTAGAGATATGAAGAGAAAGATAAGGAACGGGAAACAAGAATACAAGAATTGGAAGAAAAATTGCAAACATATGGGCATGGTACTAAACTTGATTTATTGTCACAATTGGCCATTACTAAGACAGGGGATGGAGATCTTGCAGTACCAAATAAAAAACCTCCTCCCATAAGAATTCCAATTCACCATACAACCTTGTCACTTGGTTATCAACGATGGAGGGTGACTGATGAGTTTTCACAAGAAAAGAAAAAGTAGAAGAAAGTAAGAGAAAATTTGATTGAAGAACATGCTAAGGAGCTGGAAAGGAAAGAGATTGAATTAAGAAAATTAGTAGTCAGATTGGAAGAAGTGGTAGACAAAGCTACATAGATCATAAGATGCAGAGATCCAGTAAGGACATATGGACTATTTCTATAGGATTTTTTTTTGAGTTTTCAGTTTAGTAGGCTAATTAGTAATCATTTAGTTGGGATGAGCAAAAAGTTTGAGTTTCTTAATTTTTTTTTTGATTCCACACCTAAGGAGCAAGATCAATTTTGTGAATACTATTTACACAATTATGTGGTGCCAAATGAAACTGAGTGGTGTCCTCTGATGTTTGTAGGGGATCTCTAGGTAAGGGAATTGGCATCTGATTACAGGAATGAACAATTCAAGGGAGAAATAATGGAAGAATATGAGGACAGGGAGAAATTAGTTGCTCTCTTCATAAGGAAAGAATCTAAAGACCTTGATGCAGTTACAGATGAATGGTTGAAACTCCTGGATCATAAAGGTGTATGCAAAAACATTATGAAACTAAGGACAACTGATTACAAAAGAATGCAAAAATTACCTGTGGGTTTGGGTTGGCAATGCTATAGTTATATGCAGAGTAGATGGAAAAGTTTAAACCTAGAGTTGCAGAGAAAGGAACCTCATTCCATGTACAATTTTACCACCATGCTTGAAAGCGTACATAGATACATGAGAATTGGTGTTGATATAGGAATTCACTGTGTACCACTTACATTCCATCCACCTATGTTATTCTATCCACTTACACATTGAACCAAGGAGAAAGGTGAGCAATGTAAGAAAGCTGGGAATATTAGAATGAGACAACTTGCAGCTTACAAAGGATTTTACTTAAAGTAGATCAAGGGGGTTGATGTTTTCATGGACTTCAGGGAGATCACCCTGCGATGTAATCTGTACCCCTAGTGTTTTTCTTGAGGAAAAGCAAAATTATAATTGGGGGGAATGATGGGTTCAATTATTAGCCTATTTTTTTGTTGATTTTATGTATACTTTCAGAAAATACTCCTATGCTAAGCTATATTTCCATGTTTATTATACAACCTTGAAACTAAATCATAATAATGGAAATATGGTTATAATATAGTAGCATTGCATAGTTTATATGTGAGTATGTATGAAATTTGAATGGAATTCTATGTTTAATTATGGTAGTTAGCTTTGTGTATATGTTTTTTGGATTAACCCTCTTGCAGCTCAAAAAAGGAATTGTAGCCTGTAACCCATAGCAAAAGGAAGACTGAGACAATGAAATAGGGGAAGTGCTAGATCAAGATGAATGCAATAACTCTTGTATGAAGAAACCTGATGGAGTTGAATGCACATAATTATGACAATAAAGTGTTGGAGAAGAACTATTTTGTTGATAGGATTTTGAATAACTGCTTGTGTGTTTTATATGCAATCCTATTTTACAGAGTTTTAGTTCTATTAGAACTCTTCTTTCTTTTCAGTTATAGTTTGAACAATTCAATCTTAATTGTATACCCTGATATCTAAAAGTGATAGTTAATGATTTTGGTTAGTTGTTACTTGGAATAAACTCCCCCATGCTTGTATATAGCCTTTGGTTGAGTCCTTAGATAAGTTAGTTGATTTCAATATTTTTTTTATCAGTTGCTTTTTCAGTTTCAGTTATTATCTATAGACATGTTGATTACTTAGAATGATTTCATTGAATACAATTTGTGAAGATTTTGTGTAATCTTTTGTGATGCGTAATGAAGGAAGTTCAATCTCATATGGATGCATAGAATATAATATTTAGATTTGGTTCTAGTTAAGTGAAGGAAGCCACTTGAGCAGGCCACTCAAGGTAATTTTTCTTCTCTTCATTTATAATAGTTCTATTTCTATTTAGTAGTTATTTTTGTTCATCATTGTTCATAAATTGAATGCAAGTTAGAATAGATTTTCATACTTTGATTATTAGAAATGAATGTTCATGAACACATGCACGTATTCAGTTAATCTGTAGTACTCCATAGGCTAGAATAAGTTTAATTTCCAATTGAATAGTTCCAAGTTAGTTCAACAATACTTTATTAGTAGCAGTTTAGTTACAGGTTAAGTTGTAGGTGCCCATAACCATTAGCTCTAGTTTGTTTCTTTTATTGTTATGCAATTCTGTAAATTTCTAGCAAGTAGAACACCTTGGATAGGATAACTTAGTTAACCTCAAGTCTCTAAAGGAACATATAGTGTAGCACCAAATTATAAGTTTACAAGACTTGGGTTGAAACTTTAATGTAGTCTTTACAATGTTGAGTGGACTGTTCAGCTAGACAAATCTTTGAATTGTGTAGGTTCTACCAAGTTTACAATACATTAGTTTAGACTCTATTGGTATCATTAGGCTCTATACACCTAGTGTAATAGTGTTGGTCCTCCAGGGCCTATCGAGTTGATTGTGTATCATCATAGGCCACCTGTTGTCTATGGATGGGCAAGTCAGTGATCTGATACACATCCTCGAGTGTGACAATCATCTCTCCTAAGGGAAGGTGGAAGGAGGAGGTACATGCATCCCAAAATTCCATGAGCGCCATGAGCATTGGTGAGTGATAAAGCATCTCTGGAAGGGTATAGGCCCACATGTCGAAGATGGTCCTAGTCATCGGGATGCATGTGTGTGGCCTAATCTTGAAGTTTCGAATGAGAAGATGCTTGCCTCCATGCTCTCACATCTCCATCCAATCCTACAAAGGAAACAAGATCCGTATTAGATCCATCTACATCAAGAAATTCTAACTTCTACATCAAAAATTTTCCTAAGTTGGCCTCTAGGATGAAGGCATGCTGCATAGACGTCTGTGTGACGCACTGGTATTCGAGGTTGAGCACCATGAATGTTGCCTGGAAAACAACACACATGGCGAATACTAGTGTGACCGAAGGCCGCTGATGCATTGTTGGGATGACAGTGTGTCGATTGAACACCTCCACATTGGCTAGGCGCCTATGCTCTCGAATTGGAAAAACTCAAAAAAATGCATCAAAATGAAAAGCTAGGTTCAAATTCCTCGAACATCATCAACCTCATTGCCTTGGGCTATGACCCTATGAAGCTGCTCAATCTTGGGGTCCACGTAGTCATGTATGAAAGGAATTTTGCTAACTTTTCTCTCACAAAATTCAACAATTCACTCATAATGAATAATGAAAATGACCCTTCTATGGGCCTTTCCGAGTATATCTATATAGGTTATTTTGTTCCATTTTTCTGACAGATGTGGTCCTTCCATTCTTCTTGTTTTCACCCCACCTAACTGGGGACAAGAATAGGAGGGGGCATATACTCACCTCATCATATTTTTCTTTTGAACCACTAAATTTTTCTTAAGCATTCTTCTCACTATGGTAGCTTCTTTCAATTTTCAAACTGACCTAAATTTGAGTTTTGCAGAACGAAACTTCACGTCTAGTGCTATGGTTTCTTGCTGAGCCCGATCACTGGGGGCATTGTCAATATCATCCCACTCAATCTCTATGGCCTCTACAATATCCCTTTTATCACGCAAATCTGTAATTTTTTTTAAAAATTATTATTGCCCTAATGTTTTCTTTTGTACTTTAGTGTAGTTGTTTTTTCTCAAAAATCAACTCACAAAAGTGGGGGAAAAATGTAATGTAAAATTGCATCCTGTGGCAATTTCACATTTGTGCATTTGGCCCCCTATAATATGGTGCCTATCCACACTTATGACAAGGACCTTATGAGTTTGAATTTCACAATTTCAACTCCATAAGGGGCAATGATGAAGCGCCAATAGTCCACCACCTCATTTCTTTCAAAGTTGTGAGTTGGACGCCTATGTGGCACACTAGCATCCCCTAACTTTATGAGTTTAAATGAGGAATCTCAAGAACCTTTGCCCATGATATGTGTCATTTGGTAGAATCTCAAGTGTAACAGCTCTTTCCGCCCATGCAACTTCACAAAACCCTCTTTTTCACTCTCATTTTGTATTCATTCTCACTCTCGCTTCAACTTTCTCTCTCATTCCTTTCTCTTCTTCATCTCATTTCTATGGCGAAGCTCTACCGAATTTATGTTTCATCAATAGACAAGGCTCTCTTGCAAGCACTCAATGTCACATCTATAAGCCAAGAGGGGGACATGGAATTTTGGTAATGCTCTCTTGCTATCTTGTCTATTTGCTAGCATATTTTATTGTGTTTATCTATTTCATGATACAGGTTCTCCTCCATAGCGAGGTTTTCTTTTATCACTCAATTTTCTATTTCATGATACATGTTCTTCTCTATTGTGAGGTTTGATTTTATCACTTATTGTGTCTACTTCACTTTGTGTCTTTTCTATTCTCTATCTATTTGTCTATTTGTGGAGGTGGAAACACCAAAGTGAGGGTTTGACTGAGGCAAGCTTTGAAACAACCCCAACATTTTTCCTCATTCGCCTTGTGTGCAGGTTGTTCATGTGAAGATTCACGGGAGGCTTCATAGTGTAGGACCGTCCATGAGTTAGCATCTCACTTTCCTTGTCATTTCCTTTCATTCTTTCTTTTTGTTAAATTAGTAGAATAACTAGAGCTCAAATACTGGGTAGATAGAATTTTTTTTGAGTTATGTGCAAGGGTTTATCTCTCTGTCCATACGAGATGCTAGCGCATCCCTGACCTACACTTAATCCTTTGGCTGAGAGCTTATCCTCTTGACCCAAAAACCTCTACAATTTGTTCTTTTAGTTCCCGAAGTCCTTTATTTGTAAACATGTTAGAAAATTTGTTTTAAGAATATTTTTTCAATATCTTTCATCTTGAACCTCCACCACTTGAGTTTGTGTCATTGAGGTGACTGAGGGAAATTCACTCCCTTTAGAACCTATTTGTCTTAGATCTTGGGAGTAACAAATTCCCTCCTTCATAGGTTGAAGAGCGTTAATTGTGTTGTTCATATTTTGGAGGGTTTGTAGGAGTAATTGGTATATTTTCTCATTTTTCCCATGAAATCCTTGAAATCATTTCCCAATTGTTCTTGACCAGTTTATTACTTTGAATATATTTTTTTACTTGTTGTAAGTTGTCTTCTTTCTCTTTCGAACGCCCTTTGAGTCCTTCAACTTAGTTGCATCAACTATCGTCTGTCCCACATGTTGGGAAGGACAATGCTCTGATACCAAATTTTGTAATGTCCCCTTTTGGTTATTCCTATATTTTTTCCTAAAATCCCAATTCCAACCAAAATAAGATATGCAATATATTTAAGAATAATGAAATTACCAATTAAATTGTCCTTTATAAGATAAATCTTGGTTTAGGTCCTACAGACAATAATATTCAAGTTAGAAATTGACATTAAATCATAATCCATGATAATATATATTACTAATCATTAGTAAACATCATGATATCCATGTAGCCATTCCAATGTGGATTCACATAATAATCTTATTAGGAATTTGTTGAAATGCTTGCAAATTGTGGTCTCAAGGTTGGTTGCCCTTGTATTGTGAGAGTATGGAAGGTGGGTCACCCTTCCATCCCTCAGTTCACCTTGGAGGTTGGTCACCCTCCTTGATCAAGCCCAAGGGCATGGAAGGCCGGTCTTCCATTCCACCCTTAGCCCACAAGCATGGATGACTGGTCTTCCATTCCATCTCGAGGTGGCATACTTGATAAGAGCATGAAGGCTAGTATTCCTTCACCTCTTGTGAACCTGGAAGGTTGATCAATATCCCTACTTGCAATCTAATTCTCTATATTTGAAATAGATTATTATACAAATCTCTTATTCACAAAGATCATTAATTTTCTGCAAGTACCACTATTACATGATCACATATATATATAGTTATTTCTAATCATATTTAACTTCACAATAATATTATTGCTAATAATATTTACTCCAATAGATCTCTTATTTTGATTTCTAATTCCATTTATTTTCCAATCTACTTTCTTGATCCAATTTGATGCCTTCTTACAAATGATTTTACCTTTCTTATATATTCCCTACTTGAGATAGGGTGGGAGGCAGAGGGTCACACCCCTTCACCAATCATACCCTTGTAAAGAGTCACGCCCTTTCCAATATAGAGTGCTTCCCTTTCTTGATTAATAATTATTATTTTTTTGTTATTTATTAATTGTTCTTCTTTCCAAGATAGAGCACTTCCTTAAGTTTTATTTATTTATTTATTTATTGTGGAATCATTGCATAGACCTCATAGAACCTTCCAATATTGTTGGCTTTGATTCTATGGGAATGAAGAAAAAATACGGTTGTAAATCATATCGAAACTTCCTAGTAATCTATGCAAAATAATTCATGACCACCTCAATAAGTGTAGTTGCACTTAAAATGTCCGCAAGTGAACTTTGATGTAGGAGCATCCACGGTTGACTGAAAATCTTGCATCAACCAAAAAAATATTTAATTTAATTTTTTTTCTTTAATTTGGTCTTTAAATATTGTAGGTGAATAAATGTTTGTAATAAGGCCTAAAATGTTTGACAAATATTTGGCCAAGTTGTTATATTGCAGTTTTATGGTGATTTGGGCTGATTTTGCGACTTTTTAAGGAAAAATCTTCAAATATACCTTCTTGGGCATGGAATTTGGGGAGTTACAAGTTGTGACAGCTAATTTAATATTCCTTAACTTTTGCATGAAGAATTTGGACACCCAAGAGCAACTAGCTTGGCTTTTTCTATTGCAAGGCTCCTATTTGTGAGGAAGTGGTTGCTTTTCTTGGCCAATCATGGATGGAGGTTACAAAAGATGTATTTTTTGCATTTAATGATTTTAAATAATTTTTTGAATGCATATTTTCTATTTTCCAACCGTAGCAAATTGGGAGTTACAGGAAAGGTGTGAAGGAGTTAATTTATATACTTTATATAAATTTATTGTGGAATCAATGCATAGACCTCATCCAACCTTCCAATATTGTTGGCTTTGATTTGATGGGAATGGAGTAAAAATACGCTTGTGAATCATATCGAAACTTCCCAGTAATGTGTACAAAATAATTCATGACCACCTCAATAAGTGTAGTTGCACTTAAGATGTCCGCAAGTGAACTTTGATGCAGGAGCATCCACGGTTGACTCGCAATCTTGCATCAACCAAAAAAATATTTAATTTATTTATTTTTTCTTTAATTTGGTCTTTAAATATTGTAGGTGAATAAATGTTTGTAATAAGGCCTAAAATGTTTGACAAATATTTGGCCAAGTTGTTATATTGCAGTTTTATGGTGATTTGGGCTGATTTTGTGACTTTTTAAGGAAAATCTTCAAATATACCTTCTTGGGCATGGAATTTGGGGAGTTACAAGTTGTGATAGCTAATTGAATATTCCTTAACTTTTGCATGAAGAATTTGGATGCCCAAGAGCAATTGGCTTGGATTTTTCTATTGCGGGGCTCCTATTTGTGAGGAAGTGGTTGCTTTTCTTGGTCAATCATGGATGGAGGTTACAAAAGATGTATTTTCAACATTTAATGATTTTAAATATATTTTTGAAAGCATATTTTCTATTTTCCAAGCATAGAAAATTGGGAGTTACAGAAAAGGTGTGAAGGAGTTAATTTATATACTTTATATAAATTTATTGTGGAATCGCTGCATAGACCTCATCCAACCTTCCAATATTGTTGGCTTTGATTCGATGGGAATGAAGTAAAAATACGGTTCTGAATCATATCAAAACTTCCCAGTAATGTGTGCAAAATAATTCATGACCACCTCAATAAGTGTAGTTACACTTAAAATGTCCGCAAGTGAACTTTGATGCAGGAGCATCCACGGTTGACTGGCAATCTTGCATCAACCAAAAAATATTTAATTTAATTTTTTTTGCTTTAGTTTGGTCTTTAAATATTGTAGGTGAATAAATGTTTGTAATAAGGTCTAAAATGTTTGAAAAAGATTTGGCCAAGTTGTTATATTGCAGTTTTATGGTGATTTGGGCTGATTTTGTGACTTTTTCAAGGAAAAATATTCAAATATACCTTCTTGGGCATGGAATTTTGGGAGTTACAATTTGTGACAGCTAATTGAATATTCCTTAACTTTTGCATGAAGAATTTGGACATCCAAGAGCAAGTGGCTTGGCTTTTTCTATTGCAGGGCTCCTATTTGTGAGGAAGTGGCTGCTTTTCTTGGCCAATCATGGATGGAGGTTACAAAAGATGTATTTTCAGCATTTAATGATTTTAAATACATTTTTTAAAGCATATTTTCTATTTCCAAGCATAGAAAATTGGGAGTTACAAGAAAGGTGTGAAGGAGTTAATTTATATACTTTATTTTGGTCATTTTTGGGTTGTTGCTACCAAATTGAAGTTGATGCTTCCCAGGAATGGATTTTTGAAGAAAGAAGGTAGAAGCCATGATTTTGTAGGTTTGAGAGAGTATGTTGCAGCAACAAATGAATTATGAAATCCATGGTTGAAGATCAACAAGTTGGTAATTGAAGATTGTAGATTGGAGAGCTAGTTTCACAATGCATGGAGATGATTTGAAGAAGAAAATTGTAGCTTGATTTTTGAGGTTGTTTGTTGTCTCATAACATATTCTAATCTATTTTGTATTGATTTACTTCATCTTTTATGGCTGCACAAACTTGTGTAATCAAATTTTATTGAAGTTAAGAAACTTTTTTTTTTGATACGGTAAGCAACATTTACAGGGTGATGTACCCTTTACACAGAGAGCCACAAGGGCCAATAAAGTTCAGGATAAAAAACATCAAAAGCCTAAGCCAAAAAACTAACACATCGGACCAACAAAAAATAGACAAAAAATGAACTAACAATAGACTAACTGGTATTTTCCCAATTCTTTGACAAGAGATTAACAACATCATCCCCAACCCATTCATGGCAATCTTCAGCATTATTCTTGTCCATTTCATCCTTCATAATCACCGACAGGGTGCTGGTAACAGAGTGGACCAGCTTGACAGTGAAATGGGTCAAGCCACAATTTTTTTTGTCCAACTTCTCCATCCTTTCTTGCAACACACAGAGCTCCTCCCCATAATCTATAGTCTTCATATTATCAACACACTCCACATCTAATGGGTTCAAGGACTGGGAAGCCGAGTTCTCCTTCTACACTTTGCTAGTATTAGGAATAGAGTGGGGCCCTCTAACATACTCCTTCTCCTCATCCCCAGACTCCTCCTTGTCCTTGCTCTCTTTGCTGTTAGACCGCTCCTCTTCCGAATCCAAGTCATTTACCTAATTTTCTTGTTATTCTTGGCCAGTCTACTAGATCTCCTGATGATGGTATCGCCACCAGTCACCACCGTAGCCACAACCACCATATCCCCCTTAGAATCCCTGCCCACCACATTTTTACCTTTGTTGTCCCTGTTTAGAGGCTCCATCAAACCCTTCACTTCCTCCTTACCTTTCTTCTTTGGGGTGGGTTTGCAAACAGTATTGGCAAGGGTCAACTTGAGTTCACGGAGACTAGCCGCAACACTAGTTTGGGAAACACCAACATTTCCCTTAATCTTCTTAGTAGCGGGTTTAGGCGTAGAGTCCAGATGGGATTTTCTGATAGGACCTTTGGACTCGGTCGGGGAAATGTTGCTCATAGTGGGAGGCTCAATTTCCTCAATATAGATGGAAAAAATGGGTTTGGGCGGGCATAACACAAGATGAAAGTGGTAGAGCCTCAAAATGAGGCCTTGGTGAAGCAGCAGGGGAGGAGTATCATCAAGATTTAGGCCAACAACCTCAATGCATTTTTCAACAGAACTCTCTAAATCCATCAGAAGGAAGAAAGGAAAGCTTAACAAAATCTTATACTGGAGGTGATTTAAAAGAGGGAAATGGTAGAAGTAGTAGGTTTTGTATCTAACTTCCAGAGTCACATACTTCATAAGGGTGAGGTAGACTTGGTTCCAAGGCTGCGGAAGAGCCTCTCTCAAACCCTGATTGGTTGTGAACCAACTTTTCGTTCCCAAAAAAACACGTTCATACTTTCATTGTCCTGGGATTTGGTATGCTTTGGATGCCTCATACTAGAACACAAAATCCCCATCACCTGCACAATCATATCCTCATTCGATTCAAAGGATATACCACCTAGAGTCACGTGATGATCTTTCCAAGAGTTAATGAACTGCACAAACAAATTAGGGTCATGGCCCACCAGACTCTCCATTAGGGGTGCCAAACCACCCTCAACACATATGTGCCACACTAAAGGATCTTTGCGAAAATCACCACAGTTGTTGGGCTCCGTTCACACCCTATCACCACCCATAATGTCACTTTGCACACGAAATAACCAGAAAACTAGAGAAAGCAAAAGGTTAGAGAAAATGGTAAGGTGAAATTTCACTCGCACATTTAAATAAAGAAACTTTGTTGCAAGTTAAATAGAGAAGATTAAATATGTTTGCAAAATTTTAAATCTTGATTGTTGTTGTTGATGTTGAATGATTTTGTGTGAGGGTTATGTGAGTTGTCCCTACATTAAACTTGGACCCAAAAAATCCATATCTAGGGGAAATCGATGCCTATTGAACCCAATCAAACCATGGCAATAGTAAGTGTAGTTGCACAGTTCCATGGCAATAGTAAGTGTAGTTGCACAGTTCCAATTTTGTGGAAAATTGTCCCAAGTGAACCAGATGTAAAGTTAATAAATCAGCTAAATCACATAAATTTGATATGGATTAGAGGCTATGAGAGTTTAATGTGGCAAAGGATATATACACATATCGATCGGTATCACAGAGTTTGCACTAAAATGTGTACGTTGCGGGAAAAATGGCTTATGCACAGACATTATGAGAATATGAGATATGTCCTAAAAGGAGTAGAATTCCTGCAACATAAAAGAGATTTAATATGATACTGTACAACTGTGGAAAATTCTATTGATTTAGAATACACTTAAAACCTTAATTTCCTTCTCTTGCCTAGTAATGCCCATAGAGCCTCTGACAATATGCAAACACAAATAGATTTCTCCTGCCTTGTAATGTCCATAGTCTCTAACAATCAGCACATAGAAATCGAGCCTAAATTAGAGAGCGCCAAAAATGTGCACCTTAACTGATGCAACTAGTAAACAAAGAATAAACCTTATAAGAAAATTGAATCCTAATTCACCATTATAGTGATTTAATCACTGTTTAATGTTGCAATCCTCGATTTTAGTTCCATGGCTGAAACTAACTCTTGACGTAACTATAAAAATTATTTATAGAAATCATGGAGATCTATTTGTTAAAAGATTGTTAAAGCCCTAGTGAACCTAAACAAGTGAAATTCATACTAGTACATGTGAGGCACATACATATAGAAGAAATTAGTAGTCATTTGTGTTGACTTCATCTAAATAGATAGAAATAAGAAGTGCACAATCCATGATACAAGTAATGCTTTTTCTAGTGCAATAGTCATTAACAATGTATGAGAAAGTTTGTAGCAAGCTATTACACTTTTGAAAGAAAGTTGAAATTTTATTTGAAACCTAATAAAAGAAGAAAATGGGCTTTAAATATTTTATTATATTGGTGTAAATAATTATTACAAAGGGTATGTGCCAAACTAACATGTAAAAGAATGTTTTGAAACATATATGAAAATGTATGGTTAGCGAGTATAGGAGAGAAAAAGTAATGAATGTGTGAATTCGGTTTGAGTGGGTAAATTCTATTAATGCAACAATTCCTATTAATCTTATAAAAGAGGGTGATCTTATAATTTTTACTATTTTCTTTCAAAGGGTGTTGCATTCAAAGTAAGTAGGGTTTACTAGAGATTACAAGTTGAAGTATGTGTGAGGTGTGGAGAAAATATTTTATTTCAATGAAGGATTTAATATATTAATGCATTAGATAGTATGATGTTGGGATATTGTGAAATCTTTAATGATAAAGAAAATAGAAATATGTGTTTTTATAAAATTTTTCAATGTGAATATGATTAATGAGTTGTCACAAATACAATTTTGTTGATATAAATTTTCAATGATTCTTTAGGATGGAATTAAGGCCATACATACCAAGCTTATGGCAATAGATTGGGAGTAGTTTTTGAAATTCCCATACACTAGAATAGTGTATGAATTTTCCTATAAATCACACTTTCTCTCTCATTGTAGACCATTCTCTCTTACTCACATTCACTACTAACTATGAAAGGAGATGTAGTCTCTAACGTAATGAGGATCCAAATACTAGTGAGAATGTGAGCCAATTTTATTCCAAATATATTTAAATATTGTTGTACTTTTTGGATTTGATAATTAAAAATGACCAAACATATCAAGAATTGATGATATCAAGTTTCCATAATCCATATTATAGTTCACTTTTGTTTTTGGATTTGATTATTTTGGAACTTTTTTGCATCAACATTTTGGATCAGACTTCATGATCCATCATCAGGATGGTAGAGAGCAAGAGGAGAAGAAAAAAATTGAGGATGGTAGAGAGGAAGAGGAGAAGAAAAATTTGATGATGGATCACAAAGTGTGATCTAAAACGTTGATGCAAAAAAGTTCCAACACAATCAAATCCAGAAACAAAACAAAACTATACCAAGAATTAGTTCATTACACCAAAAAGAATGAAAGGAGATTCTTATGGGAGTGTTAGCTAATTTTATCTCATTGATTTCATAAACCTTAGCTAGCACTTGATATACACCATGTATTAACATAACAACCCTCAAGGGAATATTGACTCAAGGCATATGCTAGCTTTAATGCCTTTACATAGAGTTAATATGATGCATAATATGTAAATAGACCTTATGGTGAATATCCATTCATAATAATTATGAATAAATTATAGAAAGAACTTGTATTCATTCTATAGAGTTAAAGATTTGCATACTTTATATTTCATCGATGTTTTGCACTTATTTTAGTGTACATATTCTACTTACATTTCATTTCACTTATTTTTGAGCCTAACACTCCTCAATGATATACCATACGACTGAAATCAAACTCACTTTGCTTAAGACTTGATGTTCCTCTATGATTTTTTTGTGGTGTCCTTTGGAAACAAGTGCCCTTGAGGGTCCTATACTAGATTTGAATTCTTGTGGTTCCCAAAAACTCAATCCTTGGCTTTTCAATAATTTCTTAAGATCTATCTGTCCTAGAGTAATTTATAAAAGTACCATTAACCTCATTTGAACCATCTTAGGATCTCTCTCTTTTTATCTCTCACTCTCTCATACTAGGTTTCTTCCTAATCACATCAAATTTCCAATTTCTCCATTATAAATTGACAAAGTTACATGGAATCTATTAAATATTATATTTTGAGATTCATTGCCCTTCCCTTTGGCACATTTTGAGCTCAATTTCATCACACAATGCCTTCTATACTCAAACACTACACACATTTTTGGTTTTAGTGGGATGTAGTGATCCTCATATTTCTTACATGCATCACCATTTTTCACTTGCACTGCACTATTTACACTTGCAAAATTTAGCATTTACTTATGTTGAAAAATGCAAAGGGCTTGCATAAGTGAAGCTCCTTAAGCTATTCAACCAAATTAATTCCCATTATAGACTAACAATTTATTTCTTAGATCACTATCAACACATTTCTTGATTTTGTAAGCAACACAAGGAACACCCTATTTTTGGTGAGTAACTTGAATATTTTAGAGCTACGTAGTCAAGGGATACTAGTACCTAGAAAAGGTCACTAGTTCCCACAAAAGATCACTTGTGCCCCTATTAGATTCTAATTCCTAGAGAAGGTCTCCATTATGCATGAACACATGTTAGTTTTTATTCATTTAAAATAGTTTTAAAAACCTCTACACATTGTAAAATTCCTTTCAATTACTTCAGTAGCCCTCTTTAGCCTTTTTCCATCATCAGATCATCACCAAACATAAAAAATAGACATATCTCTCTCTTTCTCTTTCCATATCCTCTTTCTTTTACAATTATAATTTTTTATTTATTTTGATTTCCAACTATTGTTGTTTAATTGTATTTCGTATATATGTGAATTTCATTACTTTAATTTTATATTGAAAATTAATTAGGTCATTAAGTAAAATAAACACATTGTAGTAGTAAATGTACACATTCTTAAACAATTTAGGATAATACACATTTATATTTTGTACACATTCTTCAAGGTATTACATATTTACAAAAAATGTGAAAGTGATTTACATACATCATATTATAGAAGCATTACTCAAAACTCTAATTCTAATTTATTAGCACTTTGTTACCACATCCATTGGTTTTTGTCTAAATGTAGTACATATCTACTTTTATAGGCTTGATCTTAGTTGATCGGCTAGATGCACATCATTACTTTTCTCCTATTTTCAAGATTTCATTTAGGATGAGGAAGATATATAATATTCATAAATTAGATTTATATCCTTTTGATAATATTTAATTATAGGCCACACAATAATGATCAATGATATAGAAAATAGGTGTAGGTTGTACAATTTCAAATTGGCAACTAATCTACAAAATAAGACAAAAGGAACACATGAACATCCTCCTAGTTCTATTACATTATTGAAATAACTTTAAGGATAAAAGGTAGACAATAGACAAGATTTGGGAAAACTGTAAAATTATCTTGTAGATAATTGATTTCTTTGTTATGGGTTGTATACATGTGTGCACATTAGAATATTGCAACAAGTCATGCATCATTACTCATCCTCAGGTATAATATACATGTGTGCCTCCATAATCTTATATGTTGTTATTGAAATCTCTATTAGATTGATAGGGATATCCTTTATTTTATAGCTCAAAAGATTAGGCATCTCCTTTAGTTGCATACATTGCGTAGTTTTAACTTGCTTAAACTTTGAAATGAGTTCCTATACTTGTGTATTAGTCACTCAGATGTTCTCTTTTAGTCCTAGTCTCATCAACTTGCTTCCTTTGTAAGGTGACAATTTGGTTATCCTCCTATATGTGTAATTGAAGTGCCACTCCCAAAGACACCTCTTTTGACACACTTGTTTAAGATAATATGTAGATAATGATAAATATTTGACCCATTTTGGGTTGGTTTCTTACAATATAGTAAATTTGGTTGTGTATCTTAGCTATGAGAATTTAATAGAAACCTTAAATATCATAGTGTGATTAAATTTATGATATAAATGTGATCTTTATTGAGCATTACCATTAAGAATGTATGATACTTATTTGATAATAATTTTTATGTATAGATTACAATTATGTCACACAATGTGTCATGATCTTGTTATAGTGCATATGTATGGACAACAATTACCAAAGTATTATAGAAAAAATGGGTTAAATTATAATTAAGTCAACCTAGTAGAGGTGGCCTAAGTGACAAGAGAGGTGGAATATAAAATTGAGAGGACTTTTAGATAGTTTTCTAAATTAGGGTGGAAGAAATAAGCTAATAAATAATCAATGGTCCATGCACTTGTAGGTAATCTGGGAAACATAATTGAAAAAACTAGATGAGGAAGTCTAATTTGGATAAGAGTGAGATGTTGAGAAAAGATAACTACAACAAAATAAATGTAGGTAGTGGCATGAACTACAAAGAGACCGGTTTTTTGAAGAGGAAGTTCAAAAGAATAAAAAGGCGACAAATTCAAATTTAGAGTGAATGAAGAATGTGTATACCAAGGAGTGTAAACCAATCTAGGAAAGAAAATTTAGAAAGGAAATAATGACTAAATAATGCATTTTTAAGGACCATTCCACATCAATTAAAGGAATTGAGTTATTGTAAATCTCAAGGGAGAGAGAAACCTCTATCCAAATCTATGAAATAATTCTTAGAGAAAATATGGGAGCTTGAGTCAAATTTAATGATGACCAAATTTAGTTGGGAAAGAGAATTGGGTGAAAGATTCTAAAAGGGGAATGCCTCAAACATATTCAAGGATGAATTTTGGGAGGAGGTGGAATTGAATATCAACATGGTTTCTATAATGATGTCTATGGTGACTAAAACTTAGAAGGAGAGCTAGTGTTGAGATTAATTCTAAATACTGAGTTAATTATGATTGAGGCCATCTATAACATGGGGTTTTGTGACCCTTGAGAAAAGTAGTCCTAGTGACCTTGTATTATTGATAGTTTTGTTCTCAAAAGATCAATTTTATGATGTTTTAATATTTTTGAGGCAATTCTCCTTTTTGGAAGTGTTCTCTATTAATGGGAGTGGTTGAAATATGAGTATGTGTAGTTTTGACATGTCTTTTGAATTTAGTTTGATTCTTTGGTAAGTGAAAGGAAAAATATGAATAGAGATGGAGTGGATTGATGGCTTTGTTCAAATAAGAGAATGAATTTGCAAGTTACAAATATCTTATTATTACCCCATATGGAAAATCACTCTTGTTGTGATGGTGGCTAAGTCCAGTATGAATTACTACCTTTATTCTGACATCCATAAGACTGCTTGGTGCTTATTTGTCTAGAGTATTCATGAATTCCCTCTATTATCCAACTATTTTTATTGTGATAAAGTACATACATGAAACTAGTTTGGTAGGAATGCATATTAGAGGATATACAATCATTCTTTGATCCTATTATAGGTGTTTTTTTTACTAATTGATTATAATGTAGAAAATACTAGGACTATGGCTTGGTTTGGAAAAAAAGGAATAATTAAAAGAGGATAAAGATTTTCATTATATCTTGTCAGGACAACCTTTTGTTCAAATGTAATTTTGTATCTATTTAATATGCATATTTTGAATGTCTTGATTTTATGACGATAGAAAATAAAAAGGCATGCCTAATAAGCAAATGAATTAATATAATATTTGATTGAGTATTTTATTTTTTCAATTTAATCTATTGGATTGTCTTAAGGTTGGATTAATACTAGGATGGTTAACTACCCTTTTCACAATATTAGATTTGTTGAATATTTTATAGTGGTTCAAATGTGTACATTTTCCTTAAAGCTTGACAGGTTTGATGGACTCTATTTTGGATATGTATGTTGTATGTTTAACGAGAAAATATTTTTTACGAATTTTTGAGGCCCATATTTCAATTTAGACTAATATTGGAGAATTAGTGTTAGAATCTTACTAGGATTTCTTACTCTTGTTTAACCTATTTTTCTATGGCCCCTATTAAAATAAATGGCCTTTGATTCTTTGTTTGGAATGAATTGGGCACACTTTGGTTTTTTTTTGTGATAGATATTCCCCAAGTATAGAATAATTACTTTTTTATATTGAGAAATCTATTTTTTCTCGTTTTTTTATTTGTTATGAGTTTTTTTTAACAATTTTTGAAACTTAGAGTGAGTTGAACTATACAAGAGAAAATTAAGGAAGACCGTTCCTTTATATATGTATTTTTTTATATAGTTTAAAAAAGTTGAAGCATTATTATTATTTATGCGCTTCTTTATAAACTATCATTATATGAAAGCTGGCAATGAAATACCACTTGTGGTCATATGTTGGAGAATACAACTTTCATGTTCATGATTATCACAAATTTAATTTCAAACAATACTTGATATTATCTTGGAAAGTTAATTTGATGAGAGATGATAATTTGGCTACAAAAGATCGTAGAGGTTATTTGAAAGGATAGTTGGCTAAGGTTTGTATATCAAAAGATACACAATTCATCATCAAGAAAACACATAAGTGGTAAGCGACAATATCATTCTCTTGAAAATTTGTTGTATATTGAGGAGATAAGGTAGATATACCCTCACAACCACTAGTCTTCTCACTACTCCAACATCTAGAGAGTTAAATAAAAAGGAACTATTCTCATAAATAGGGGAACCACAAACTTGGGTGCTATATCAATTCTTCTCTTGAGAGGAATCCACTATCAGGTGAGATGGTCTCAAATTCTTTTTGTGGTGAGGGGGTTTACCAATATCAATACTAGTACTACCATGCCCTATGTCATGTTAGTTATTTAAAGAAATAATGTGTTTAATGATCCAAATGATGAGGGACTAATGGAGGGGCATAACCAAAACCATGAAATAAATCTAAAATAAAATATTTAAGGGAGGAAAAGAGGAAGAACACAACAATTACTAACAATTTGTGAGATAAGTGGTTCAATAAAATGACGTAGTAAAAGAACAAAAATTTGAAATGAACTTCTAGGGTAACATATATCATCAATTGGAGGGCCACCTCATCACAATAATAGGCCACCAAAGATCTTGTATGATTGAATTAAAGGTTCTCTAAATTCTTCCCTTCCCTTAAAAATATGCCCATGCCATCCTCTCTAGAGCACCTATCTTTGTACACCTTTTTTCTCTTCAAGAATAGACCTATAATATGATAATTTAGCCCCTCTAGCACGTCAATAATCTAATCCTAAATCTTAACTATCCTTGTGTACCAATTATTTACAATCTCAACCAAAAGAGTGGAATCTTATCATTAAGCCTTTCCATACACATTGTGAGACCACCTTTTTATAGAATCTACCAAACCTTATAATTCTTCTTAACAATATAAAAGTTAATAGGATCCAGTTTATTATGACTCACTCCCATGTTTCCAAAAAGTATAAATAAAAAAGAACAAGGGTCCCCCACCTCTAAAAATAGCTATGGGTTCTTTGTTTCCAACAATAAATCCTAAAATTGTAAAGCTCGATTTTTGAATTATGTGTATGGTTCCAATCAAATCTATGGTATCCCCACCAACATGACCACGGAGGTTCTTGAAGGACCAAGAAAATTCCAAAGAACACATCAAATTATTCCCTTTTAAATTTAGGGAACCTAACCAAGCATGTTTGATCTTTTTTAGCTTAATTTTCCATAAGTACATGAACTTCACTAGGGAGGCCAACCTCACCAATCCAATTTGAGTTTACCCTCTAATAAAATTTAATTAAATATGAGTAAGGCTTATACATTTCTCTTGTTGGATTGAAATAAAATTTTATAGAAAGGTTATATCATGTGTAAGACTTTATTTGATGGTAACCAATTTCATTATCTAATTGAAGATGTGAGAAACTTCACTCATGTGGTTAACCATTATATTTTTTAATTATATGATATGGAAAATTCTATCTTATAAAGGGTTTTATAATACTAGAAATTTTATAAAGACAAAATTCACACAAATATGTTGAAAAATATATATTTTTTGAATGAAACCAAGTTCCTTGGTTTTCCTTGTATTGAACTCATGTTCATGGCTAAACTATAAAACTTCATTTGCCTTGGATAATTTTTCTTGTTTACCCAAGATATGTAGATGGTTGGAAAAAAATACCTCAATGTCATGTAAACATGAGATTATGATGTGTTGTAATCTTGCATAGCCCCTTTTTTGGATTTGTGTTGTTTTGAGTGTTATGAAGGTAGGCCCTTAAGTTGTTGCTAGGTATAGCCCAAAAAATAGTTTGAGATCATTTTGGGTGTTTTGAATGAGCACATGAGATCACAAAAAGTTTCACCCATTTTGGTTTGATCATGTTATCAAAGATATTAGGGAGAACTTATATTTTTCTACAAATAATCTTTTGATAAGTGATTAACTATTGTTGGGTTTTAACTCCATGATGAACCTTGGTGAAACCATGGTCTTAACCTTGTTAAGTTTACAGTGTCAGATTTATATTAAAATAATATTTTAAAGGTCAATCATGGACCTAGATATCGAATCTCAAGGATTATCTATCCTAATACAATATTGGTCTTTGATATTGCCCATTTAAGCTTAATTCAATAAAATTTTACCCAAATAAAACCCAAAAGATGGACTAATATTTTTTGTGTGTGTGCATGTGCCAATGTAAGAGATAGCGAACAAGTATTGGTCTTGTCATCGAGGGTAAATGACACATGGTACCAACCAATTAACAATTTTTTTGTGAATATGAATGAAGTGGAAGATAGAGTGATAATGTATTACATGCAAAAAAATGGAGTCAAGGTGAAACCATGTGTTGAGAGAGTGAATGTGAAAGGGATTCAAATAGATCTTCAAAGGGAGGGTATACATAACACACATCCCAATTATCTCAATTAAGATACATTCACTAACAATAAGAGTAGTAATACTCAAGATCTATCCACAATATGACAATTATGTGAAGCCCCAATATGGATCCAAATGATATTTGACTAATATAAGAAAGTATTATGATCCTATTAATTTTTTTTGACATCAATCTCCATTAGAAATGTCATGCTTCAATAAGGTCATGTATAATTATTTAAACTTCAAAATACATAACACAATAGTTATAAACTTTCTCTAAGAAAATTCGATAAGTAATTTGACTCTATATGGCTGAAAATATTATATCCATTGGATCAATATCCAAATATATACATCCACTAATAATATATTATTAATCTCTTAATATATCCTTTATTATAGTATTGAAATCCATTACTTTGAAATGGTCTTAGTTCATGAAATTTGAAAAGTTCACCTTGGCCACTTGTAACTAAATATGAAATTATTGATAAGCAATAAGATATCAGGATAAGTTATACTACATGATTGCAAATGGATTCATCTCTTAATCCTCTAATTTCCTTTACCCTATGGTGCAACCCCAGATTCTTATAACAATCTAGTTTATAAAATAGATAATTTGTTATTACTTTCCATTTATACTAAATATGACCTTGATGGTCAACAATAATGTATGAGAAGATGTTACATAGCATGATTTCATAGGGTTCATCTCTTAACTTGATCTCAACAACACTATCAAATTAAATGAAAGTTTCCTTATTTTTAATCATGCAACAATCTAGTACAAATGTAGTTTTAGTTACATTAATAACGTCCTTATCAACTATATTATTGAGTTATTAAAATTTCAAGACTTGATTAAGAAGCTATTGAACAAGTAAGGAAATTCCCATGAGAGGTTACAAAAGGTATAACATTCTAAGAAGAATACATAAACTCACAATAAATGCAATTGATGGATACTATAATGATACCCTCACATGTGTATGCCCAATAGATTAGACAAGATAGTTGTGTTATTTACATAATATAACAAACATAAATAAATCCCTTATTTTCTTATATTTTGCTTAGTCTACGACCAAATGCTAGTGGTGGCACATTCTGCTATCCCTTACAAGGATAAATTCTAAATTAAGAATTAAGATGTAATATGTTCACAATTCAAAGGTATGTTAGTAATTTAAAGAGAATATTTCTAAGTAGGGACATTTTTGATTTAGACAATTACCGATAATCAATCACACCCTAATCTATGATCTATAAGGTGTAGAGACACCATGAACCCAACTAATAATATTATGCTATACACTTCAACCAACTAAATATTGATCCTACAAATTTAAAGACCACGTGCACACACAATATTATTTAAGGAACCATAAACTTTAAATACAAATACATATCTCTATCCCTCACAACAATCAAGAATTATGAATATGTTTTTGTCAAAAAAGCATCATAAAGTAAATATGACTATCATGTTGAAATGACCTTATTCTCAATTGAAACTGTTGGGATGTGAAGTCCCAATGATTAGATATGTATGAATAACAATCCATCCTCTTTTCCTAGGAGGTTTTTAATAAAAAAAAACTTCTAATGCATTCCCTCTGTCCATCTGTTATTGAGCAGTTCTAATGTAATTTGTTACAAAATGGACAATTCCACTTACTGTCTTCCAGCTAATCCAACATGTTTGGACAATTTGGCATACTTCGTTAGTCAGTTGCAGATTTGATTATAAATTGGACTGTTTGTAATGCAAAATGCATTGCTATGGTTAATAAAAATTTTCTCTTGCTTTCTCATGGACGTAGGCATATTGCTGAACCCCGTAAATTTCCTTTTTTTTTTTTTCTCTTTGATCAGTTTTGTACTCATTAAATTTGTTTTTTTGTTAATTTGAAAATTTGTAATGATGCAATAATATAACAATTGGTATCAGAGCATATAAGAAGATCTATGGGTGATATAAAATCAATGAATTGTGAAAGGAACACAAATTTGGAGTAGGAATCGTGGCTTGTAGATAATTTCAAAGAGTTTTGGTAGTGCGATGCTAGCTTCCAAGGAGATCATAGGGATCTACCAATCTGTAGACCATTGAAAGTCAAGCTAGCATAGGAGGGAGCACACGTGTGCAAGAAGATCGTGTAATGTCCCCTTCTTAGCCATTTCTAGTTGCAGAGGGGTTAGCCTATTATTTTGACCCTCGTAGGCTAATGGACATGGATAGAGGGTCCTCAGAGGTAGTTACTTGGTTAGTGGTGACATTACTTCTCTCCAATTCTTTGTTTGGTTTAGGATTAGGCTTTTGCAGAGGTTTTTGAACTCATATTGGCATACTTACTATTTATAGTAAGTCATCTAGGCAGTAGAGTTCAGTGTTACTATATATAGCAGGGCACCTGGACTATGGTGATTTTAGTGTTGATCCTAGTTCTCAGTTGGCTTGGAGGAATAAGGTTTATTGTGCAAGTTATATTATTTAATTATTAATAAAGGTGACTTTATTAATAATTAATCATTAAAAAGCATAATATAAGTTATATTTGCATGTTATGTCAAATGGGGCCACTTATAATTAATTACTTGGGCGCCAACTTCAAGATAAATTTTTAATTGCTAAAGTACAAACCTTATATTATTTTTATATGATTCAAAAAGCATTTTTGGAGGGATCAACCTCTTGAGCAGAATATATAAAGGAGCCAAAGAAGAAATTGAGGATTCTATTATGCATTTAATAAATTGTCTTTTACGAGTTCTTTGGCATCTTGTGAAGGATACCAGGGGTTTCTATAGATTGGTACCATTTTCAGCATTGGAGAAGGTTACTTCCTCATTGTCTCAGCATTCTGAGGTTGTTCAACACCAGTTGAATATTGCTAATCAGGTTGGCTTCATATAGAGGTCAAATAGTGCAAAATAGAGAAGATATATTCAAGGGTTTGAACCAACTTTCCATTGTGGAGGAAAAAATTATTAGTGGTTGCATTATTTAATTTTTGGGCACCTTTACCAAGCTCGTCCAACCTCATCCTTACCAACCATACAACCATCTCAAGCCTAGGCATGTTAACCTTCAACCAAAGCACTTGGGTCTTTGTACAAATTTCATCATTATTATGGGCACCAATATCAAAGAAGGTGTTTTGAATAGTTTTTGAGGTGGAGAAATCAATATTGGAGGCAAGCCGTACATTTCATGGAGTTATCAGCTTGCTGCTATTAATTTCAAAATTCAATAAAGTTGTCTTCTTTTCATTTCTAGGTATGCAAATTGTATGCAAAGCTTTGTAATCATTCTCTAGATAATAAATCTCATTTGAAGCCTTTGTATAATTTTTTAGTTGCTTCCGTTACTAGTCTATTTCTTTGATTTCTTTTTCCTAGCTTATATTTCAAAAAATACAAAAAAAATGCAAAACCACCAAAAACAAACAAACTTTCATCACTCAACATTCAGTTTGCAATGATCAGAACTAATAGGGTTCTTACAGTGGTATCAGAGCAATTATCTTGCTAGCCTATGTAGTATTAGATTTCATGAGTGGAGATAATTCATTTTATACCAAAGGAAGAGGAACAGGTCATTGGGAACCACCTTCAATTCCTAAGGTGATACACTTCAAGCATTTTGGGCATACACAGGTCTAGCTTCAGTGATAGTGACGACAATATTACAGGTCTTATGGCAGACATAGAGGTTTTGAAGGAGACACCTAAGGACACAAGAAAGGAACGTGCTAGGTCAGTGAGTCCTGAGATAGAGTTTAGGAGGCATGACAATATGATGGATATGATGTATCAACTTATGGGTACCATGAGATAGATTATTCCACATCAACAGGTGTTTCAAGTGGGACAGACTAGTGGCATTGTAGGGATAGAGCAGCCTTGGTATCAGGACATAATAACCCGACCAAAATAACCCTGGATAGAATAACCCGACCAAAATAACCCAAGGACAAAATAATCCAGGGTCATAATAACCCATGGACAAAATAACCCGTGGTCAAAATAACCCATGGATAGAATAACCCATGGTCATTTTAGATCAAGCTAGTAAACTATAAATGACATAAAATAAATTATAAATATGATTGTGAGGCACCATAGAGGCTATTTAGGTCATTTTTAGACCATATATCCATTATATACCCCTAAAATAGCCTTAAAACACCTTTAATATGCTTAAATAACCTATAAAATGGTAAATAATTATAAAAATAAAGGAAATTTTGTGGGAATAAGTTGATTAAGAGTTATTATGAAAAGATATAAATGAAAAGGCATTAAGAAGATGTATAAAATGGTAGAATTAAGAGAAGTCAAGAAAGGAAGAAGGGGAGAAGAAGTAAGAGTGTGTAGAGTGATAAGAAGAGGAGAAATCCAAATTCATAAAAGAAGATATTTTGTAATATATTTTTTTGAACATTATTTTAAATTTTCCTAGGGTTTTCTAAAAGAGTGTACAAAAAATCAATATACATTTTAGGGAACCAACACATTCTTCATAATTTTTAATATATACAATGCCTCTTCAGTTTTTAACAAGTTAAAAAAACAAGAATTTACTTATTGTAGATGGTTACACATTTTTGTTTCATCGACAAGGCATCAATAAAATGATCTAGCTTTGTGTGGAATATTTTAAAAATAAATGTTCAAGTCGATGCTATA
>VDFB02075321.1:375310113-375424648 GCA_007258455.2 Sequoia sempervirens | reverse complement strand
AGTGGAAAGGAAGTTGTTATGTTTTCATTTACTTTGAGGCTAATGTATTTTCAAAAAAAAAATTGAGGGTGGTTATTACACAAATGGCCCTAGCCATCTCACCTGCATCCTCCCTAGGTGCTTCTTGTATCAAAAGTCATACATAAGCACCATTTTTTCCACTTGGATTCCTTTAATTTGATATGCATGGTAGGCAAAATTTTGTCATTGCTTCTCTATATTCTAGCTCCACTATGCTAACAAGCACTTTTCCAAAAGATGCTCTAAATCACAAATTCTTTCATGCAATGGCTCTTCCAAACTTTGGCACATAACTTGCACAATGTGCAAGCTTGCTACAAGAAATTCCACCAATATGATAGCCTCCATTCTAAACACCAACTAGAATGAAATGTACCATAAAAAGCTTTTAGAAGTGATTCTATATGCCCATAATGCTCTACTAGAACATGCTTATCCTGGTCCTTCCTTTTTGTTGGGTCCCAAAATCATTGCTCAGACTCCTAGAGGAATCAATCGCTTCAAGGCTAGGGAAGTACTATCCTAAAGGGGAATTGATCATATCATCAATAGAATATGCATGATACAAGGAGAATATGTGTAATACAAGGCCAATTGCTGAGAATGGATAATCTCTCCTTCACTTTGGGCACAACTAGACCTAGGAGGGTATTTCTATATGAAACAGCCCGACCCTTCGGTAAAATTAAAATTTTCATAATTTACATCCTACAAGAATGTAAACGTGTTATCATGACATTGCAATAAAATTTTTCCTTTTCTTTATTGATAATACATGAACACGTTGCTATATCAATTTACAATAAAGATTCCATCTCAATAGAATAACTTCACAAGTACATGAAACATGAATACATACCTTAACTAACATAGCTCCAATGACCTTTAGAACAAATAGTAGTAAGAAGGTCCAGGAGTCCGTCCTTTCAAATCTTGGTACATCGGCCGCTTGTTGAGGAGGAGAAACATCACTCGGGCGCTTTACCGCCAATCACGGACTTATAATGCGGTCCCCCGCACACCTATCGTTAGATAGATGGCCCTCCCTTCGAAGAAGAGATTGGTAGGGTATCCTTTAACGATTACCAACTGAGCATAGTGTTGTGTTCCTACATAACTAGGTCTTGTGCATACGGCATCTCTTGAACTAGTATGTACTTCGGGATCACAATGAACTGACAGTGTAGTCTCAACTATTTCACTCTTAAGTGGATGTTGTACATTTCACTACTTTGGCCAAAGTATTATCATTCAGTACTTCAAATGAAGGTCATTTATCATATGCACTACTCAGGGCCGATTTGCATTAAGGCTTTCTTACACTACGCGTAGGTTGGTCTATCGGGGTAGTACGTACCCTAGACGTCCTACTTCAAGCTATCTACTAGAAAGGAGAAAAATTTAACAAGTACTCACAACTATCTCCCTTATACGGAACTTTCTCATCCTAGGAGCTTTTAATAACTTGACTAAGTTAATCTTCAACTAGTTGTGATCGGTAACTTATTAAATACCCTCATTTCATTCCCTAGTATTTAAATAGCTATATGCAAACATACACTCCTTATATGGAGTCAATACAAATAATGCAATTTACTCTTCAATAGATCAGTAAATCCGTCTACTAATTAGTATAATTTACTCTTCAATGGAACAATAATTCCGTTTACTAATTAATGCAAGAGTTAATAGTATAGAACATGCATTAGCCTTCCTATTTCACAAATTTTCCACTTGTTTTAATGGTTCAACAACACTTCTATAATTAAGGCAATCCTTTTAGAAATCCTTTCCAAGTATACCATAAAGAACGACCTTCCTTCCCTATTATGTTTCAATGAAAGTGGACTTTTATTTGTAAACTCTTCTAGACCAAAGAAGAATAGCAACTTCATGAAAAAGTAAAAGAGTTAACTTGCCTGACAAGAGCTTTCCACAGGTGTTGATCTAGTGAGAATTTGCTACACCTATAGCCTCCAGCCAAAGGACTTCTTAGCAGATTAAACGCTCACTCTACGAGGGATGAACACTCTGAATTTGCTCACAAAATTGCTAAATGCTCTCAAAAACTCTCTTAGCAGAATAATTCTCACTCTCAGCAAATTAACACTAAGAAATACTTGTCTTTTTTTTTGAATGAGACTAAACCCGAATTCCAGAATTGTGTGTTGGATGAATGAACAGGGACGGCTCAATATACTAAACTCAGATTGCTCAATGCGTGTCCCTGCAATGAATGGAAGGGCGTGTATAAATAGGCCCGAATTGCAACAGTTTTCCACTTAAGAAGGCATGTCGAATGACAACACAATGCTCAGAAATAGTCAAAATGATACTTGGCGGATTCTTAAACCCTTAGTCATCGAAATTGAAGGTGATTCGACTTCCTTTTAAGCCAGCAAGAGAAGAATAAATCAACTCACGTGGCGGATTTGACAGCTCAAGGCGTCTTCAGATTTTTAGGGTATTTGAGATAAATGATTTTAAAAATTCGTTTCAAATGATAGGTCGAGCCTGCAACAATCCCACGTCGCCATTTTTGATGCTCTAAGAATAGTTTCGGCCATTATTCATTGACCTATTCTCTGCCCGCGCGTTTCATACGCGTTTTCTTCATGCGCGCGATTTTCTCAAGCAGTTTCATGAATAAAACGTATTTTCCTCTTTCAATTTCAATGTTTCAAATGTTTGCATTCCAAAAATTTCGATTTCTCCTTGAGTTAAATATTTAATATTGATTTCAAAACAAATCTATTATTACCATGTATTGATTTCATATGATAATCAAATCAAATATTTCCAAAGTCATTTAATAAAGATTTTACTATGCAAAATGATTATTTAATAATTTTACCAAGGTATTTTAAAATTCAATTTCCAAAATTACCCAAGGTAATATAAAATTGATTTCCAAAATCACTTTAGGTAATAATATTAAATTCCTATATTCTTATATATTTAATGTATATAATATATATATTTTTATTATAGATTTATTTACTCCATAATATATGAATATATATATATTTAAATATTAACATTTAAATATATTTACATATATACATATATATATTTAAGTAAAACTATAATATAAAATATATATGTATATATTATTAAATATATAAACATTTAAATATTTACACTTATACGTATTAATTGTTACATATGTATATTGTGAGCCAGTCAGCATACTTTCAATATACATGCATACGTATTCGTGTAAATATGATTGTATGTAAATTCCAATCAAATATTACTATTAACATCCTTATTCCCAGGCTATAGGTAACGTGGGTATATATATATATGTATATCACTGTACGCAGTGTACATGTAAATGTATGTATACCATGTCGACACGTACGTATGGGCATATCCATCTGCCGAACATACGTATGTATTGACATGTATATACATACTCACTTGACCTATTAACATATATCCATTCACGTTTTCCATATCATGGTCAAAGCATAGTAAGTCAGACAAATGAGAAATCATCACTTTTCAAAGCATAAAGAAGTAAACATAACTCCTAAAGCCTAAGGATGACTTATCTAGACCAACAAAACTGACTTGGTTTCTTAGAACCTATACTGACGTGTGTGTATGCTCATTTGGTACTCGTTACTGCTTACCCGACCAAGTTCCTCCCCGAGTGATATTTCTCCTCTACCAGGAGGATTGGTCCTCTTTCCTGCACACTGTGACACAACAACGGGAGTCATATGCTCAAAACGAAGCAGAATACATGAAATATTTCAAAAGTTAGATTCTTCATAAATCAATAACCTTCTATTCTCCTTTATACAGTATTTCACCAAGAATAACATCAAATGAAACAACATTCATATTGAAAACAAGGTACAAGCATCATTAATTTACCTCCAGAATTCACATTTACTCTATCTAGTAATGGCAAATTGTAATGTCTCAATTTGGGATGTAACACTATAGGTAATTTTAAGATTTTATCATAACTGAAAGATAGACAAATTGAAGACACAACAACAGTATCTAGTACACACCTGAACCAAAAAGTTGTCACTAGACCAAGGACTAACCTATTGCACATATAACCTCTATTAAATTAATAAAGATATCATTGCATAAGTGAAAGATGAAGGTATACAGGACATGACTCTCTAACATTAAGAAAATTATTATGGCTAGCAATGAATGTTTCCTTTGAGAAATCATTGAATCTCAAAATGCATACAAACTATGATCAACTCCTAAACTGCAAGTTAAAGAAGTTTTTGTTTTGAGAATATGGTGGGTCATAAGTTTCCAATACCGGTGCCTTAGTTATGGGTTACAAAGTCACAATCAAGAAGAACAACATATTGAAATAATAGCAGAGATATGACATCAAATGACTAAACATACTTAATAATCCCTCTCCAAACTCCACAAATCCATTTGCAATAAGGAAAATACCATTACAAAAAATGTCTACAATGATTTAAAGTATTGCGACACTCATCAAATTCTCATTACAATCATACCAACAAATGTGGTGAGAGAAAAACCTAAAGCTAGAATGTTGTCACAATTCAACATTTACAAGTTTCCCTAAAAATCTACAAATGGCCAAGGTGAAATCCAATTACAAATATTTGTTGCAAATAAATACCTCTTTGAGATTTACAATATATGCTACTCAACAGGCAATTGGACTTGCAAGAGTTGAAACCCTAGATTTTGCTCAACACTTGTAGTTGCATAGAAATGGAGAATTGACCAACCATTGTTCTAGCAAATGAACTAATATTTATAGCAATTTGCACGGTCACTTGAATTCTTGCAAGAATTTGACTAAGAACTAGATATCATTAATGTGGCATGTGAAAAAAGTCAAAATACCATGAAATTGGCTAAAATGGCGGCCCAAAGTTGACAAAAAGATCACTGGAGTCTATAACTTCAACCACTACATTAATGGCAGCATGGTCACTTTCAACATCCATCATTGATTTTGCAATAAAATCCACACCTCTAGGGATGGACATGGTTTCTTTGGCGAGAAAATCATTTAGGAGTGATTGCAAGGTCAAATCAGGCATTAATGACACTTCTAGGAGGTTCAGGGAAGCGCTTGGAGTGAATAGGAATAAATGCAAAAGTCTAACATAGGTCAAATGGTTAGGAAAGGTGTAGGGTTTTGTTGCAAAACTGAACATGGGAACAAGATGTTGGTGTGAAAGACGTGATGTTTGGAGGTCAATTTGAACTCCGCACAAGAAGAAATGAGTAAAAATAGGCTAAGGAAACCTTTGCAAGAAATCAGTGCAAATGCGGTCATGAGGATTGGACATTTGGGTGGGAATCTAGATGTCCAACGAGAATCCGCCAAAAAGGCTTGGGGAAAACGCAAGAAAAAATAGAGGAACTAAAGGTTCGAATGTTTGAAAGGGAGCAAGTATCCCACAGAGATGGTGCAGGAAAAAACTTGTGGAAGCGAATAGTGCAAGTGGATTTGGGGAGAAGAAAGAAATCCAAATCCTCATGGCAAGTAAACAAAGAAGAAGAGATGGGAGACCACAGGAAAGGAAGGGAGGTCGTGACAAAGGAATAAGAAAGGTAGGTTAGAACCACCATCAAAATTCCACAAAAGGAAGGAAAAGGGGGAAATGGAAGGAATGAAGGGCACGATGAACCTTGTGGAGATTCCATGAAGGAATTGAGGTCAAAAAAGGATGTTGGACATGTAAGAAAAGTCTAGTAGTCCCAAGAAAGTCTACAATTCCACAAGAATGGCAGAAAATGATAGAAACACTCCAAGACTTGGATTTGTCTTATGTTTTTGCAAATTCTAACGTTCAATAAGGACATGGAGGATGAAAAGGAACACACTTAGGTAAATTTTACAAAGGGGGATCCATTAGAAGATTTCTTAGATCAGTTATAAGTTATGGGATAAGAAGATGCCTAAAGCACAAAGGGAGCTAGAACTCAAGCAAATCTTAGCATTGTTAAATTGAGTCCCAACCCATTTCATATCACAGGCCTTCAACAAGATCATTTCTATTATCTTGTTGAATGCTTCCACTATTTTTTCACCTATGGATGATAGGGCAAGTTCTTGTGGTGTTGGACTATGTACTTGCACAACAAAATTTGTACCATCTACACAATCAAATGTGTGCCCTAATCACTTGTTAAACTCAATTGACAAACAAGCCAAGTGATGATTTAAAGATAAACCATGCAATGGATTATGCAATGGAATTTGTGGTGAGTTAAACTTCTACCCACCATGTCAAACAATCTATAATTATGATAATATATCATGTGCCACTTCTTCACATAGGGGGATCAATTGGGTTGACAAAGTTGATTAACCACTTATCAAACAACTCACATTAGAATGGGTGCAAGTGGTATTTCATCCTTACAGTTGGGTTTTCCTACATGCTAACATATATAACATGTCTTCGCGAATTCTTGTGCATCCTCGCACATTGTTGGCTAACCTTGCTTGCAACACCTTTTGTGCAATTGAGTGACCTTGGTAATGCCATCCTTGTCCTTCACAACATCTATGCAATACTACTTCCCTCTCATGCTCAAGTGCATGCCTGCACAACAATTCATCCATTCCCATCTTATATAGTTGTCCACCAATCAATTGGTAAGGTGTTGTGCAAACTACCAGCTATTATTTTTGTACCATGTTGTATGTTTGTGTTGTGCATCCAAATGTTAGGAAGGTGGTGATTTCTTCCATATTCTAAATAGCAATGCATTAGGCAAGTCATCCTCAATTGGCACATTACCCTTTTTGTTAGACTCTATCTTGGATGATTGAGTTGGTCCCACATGATGCTTTCCTAGGTGCACAACTATTAAAAATCCTAAACAAGTATCAACCATTTGCACATGTGCCCATGTATAATGGTTTGTTCAACAAGTACTTCAATGCCTAATAATCTATATAAAGGATAAATGGCATGCCCAACATGATGCTTTCCTAGGCACACAACTATTTCAAAATTAAACTCCTAAATGAGTATCATCCATTTGCACATGTGCCCATGAATAATGGTTTGTTCACCAGGTATTTCAGTGTCTAATAATCTATATAAAGGATAAATGGCATGGTCAACAAGTATTTTCAAAACTTTTGAAGTGTATAAACCATGACCACTACTTCTTTCTTAGTCATAGTGTAGTTCTGCTAAGCTAATGTCAACTTCTAATTGGAAAAATAAATCAAGTGATCAATTTTTCCATCTCCTAGTTGTCCAAGCACTAGGCTGATTGTGGCGTTTGGTGCGTCAACATGAACCATGGAATCAAGTATTCCAATCTAGAAATTGTACTCTTGGCACAATCATCAATTTCTCCTTCAACAGGTCAAAAGCTTACTATTGTCACTATATTTAGTAGAACGATTCATCCTTCATTAGCAATTCTTGTAATGATGCAAAGATGCATGCATAGATCTTGATGAGCTTGCAATAATATCTAGTATACCCCAATAATGCACAAATTTCATGTGGTGTTTCAAGCACCTCCAAATGCAATATAACCACAACATTTATTGGATCCACAAGCATCCCATCTTTGCAAATTGTATGACCCAATAATTTTCCCAAAAAAGGTTCATAAAAGTACACTTTTTAAGTTGAGTGCACTACTTGACTGCCTACATCTTTGAAGAATTCGATGCAAGGAGTCTATATGTTCCACCACCATTCCATAGACTATCTAGTCCTCCAAATACACTTATAGGAAATCATGAATAAAATATTTGAATGCACTGAATATAGCATGCAAGAATATAACAGGCACATTCTTTAATCCAAATGGCATCACATTATAGACAAAGTTGCCCCAGTCTTTTACAAAATTTATCTTTGCTTCATACTCACCCTCAATCTACAATTGATCATAGCCTTAAAAATCCATTTGAAAATGTCTACACTTCCCAACCTACTACTCCTTCCAAAATTTCTTCAATAAATTTAGGAAATGGATCTATTATACATGCCTCATTTAGCACTCTTTAGTCAACACAAATTTTGATGCCCATCCTTTTTAAAGAGATAACCATGGAGCTAATCCATTCAAACCCATCTCTTAGAAAAATGACTCCAATTTCCAACATTTTATCTATTTCTTCCTTCCCTTTTACTTTGAGTTTGGGATTTAGCCAATATGGTCTCTTCTTTATCAATTTAACACCAATCTTTAGCTTGATATGCATCTTCCCCTTGAGAACAAATCTCCATAGTCACAAAATAATTCAAACGCACACACGAGGTCTTCCTTCTTCCAATAATCCCTAATAATGACCATCTTTGGTGCATCTTTGGTTCCAATATTGACTTGAACTATCTCAACTAGTTGGTTATAGTATGTGCCATCTTGCCTTCACTGGTGTCTTCTACCAATTTATTCCCTCAATTGTTTATTTTTTTAGTTTGCACAACTTATCCTCCTCATCTTCACTATTGGTTTGAGCATCTATATTTTGTAGATATTTTTTGGCATTAGTTTCCATACAATAGTTAGCTTCCTTTTTTTGGCAATTCTTGTCTCTCCTTATACAATTTAGTGACTTGGTCCCCAAGTCTTCCTCATCAAATAACTATTGAAGCCCCAAAGATGGGTCACCAAGAATCTTATGCAATGTATCAACAAGCTTAGCCTAATCCCTATATAAGGCAGCCCATAAATTGATGATAGCTAGATGAATGATGGGCACAAGATCCTTAAGTTGACATGTCGGTTGAAAGTCTATTTTAGTTGCTTTTATCTTGAAATCTCTCAATGCATCTCCTTGTGCACTTACCACACACACACATAAAGCCCGACAATGCATGCACAAACTTGTGCACCCACAACTTTTGGTCACAATTCTCAACCAAGGCCCCCATACACCCTACCAAGTGGTAAGATGTGTGCACTAGTGTTTCTCCCATATACTACAATGTCTATGAAGATGCAACCTAGGAAACCTGCCAGAAAATTTGCTTTGAACTTCAACCAATTTGAAATAGTATGTCACCCACCAACAAGTAGTTGCACCTCTCAATGTATAAACAAAGAGGTTTAGGTGCTCTAGTTCTTCTAGAAAGGCCCACTCCATTTCTACATAATAGACCTAGGAAATATTCTATTTCTCTCCATCAAAGCATGGATCTACTTTGGTGATCCTACAGACTCTACACAACCACTGTGGCTATTGGATGAGAATTCAATGCCTCACTTTCCCTAATGGCTTTACTATAATCTACCAAATAGGCTTCACTATTCTAGCACTCTCCTAATTGCACACTTGAGTAATCTTTACTATATCAATGTTTGACCCTGTTCTTGTGAGGGGGGTGACATCTTTTTATGTGTACTCTAGTGCACAAGCCACTCACTTGCACAACATTTTCTTGTCAAATCACTTACCCTACAACCATTTCTCTAGCTATGCTTCAAAATTTGCCTCATGCACTCTCCCATACTACCAAGTTGTCCTATGTAGGTTGTAGATAGTCCTCATGGCCTTTAGTAATCCTATAAATATCCTCTAAATCCTCCTCAATGTAGAAAAACTCCACATATGCAAGATACAATGGACCTCTTGTAATCATTTTCAAAGTTTATTATCTAATTTTTAAACTAGACATCTACTCTTGTGAAGAAAAAACAGCCTTCCTAAAAGTGTTAGATAGTGATCTACCTCAGTTGTCTCTAATAACTCAAAGTCAACCCAAAAGGTCACCCCTTCAATGCTAACTTTGACATCTTGTAGAACACCCAAAGGCTACTCTTAGGTCTTTCTTGCCATAAATAAACACAATGCAATGGATGCAAAAATGGTTGACCCGTAGCTACCCATGCATTTTTGGTGATGACATTAACCTCTAACCCTATATTAATCACAACATCATGCAACTGATATCCATCCATAACAAGGGTCGATATAGTTTAGTGTCACACCTTGCATCATTCATGTGCAAGATGCATCTAGGTTCAAAATGATAGTTTGCCCCTTCCAACTATGCCACCATCGGTTCACTCTTGGCTAACTTCTCTAAGAGAAAATTAGACAAGATGCCTCCCTAACATATCAAACACAAAATGACGTAAGCCACCTCTATTTCTTCTCTTGATTCCTCTCACACCTCCATAGTATCCTACCACATTTCACAAACATCCTCGCAACCTCTTAATACAAAGATCATTGTTGCACCATATTCATATGCAACACCAATCTTTGATTTGAGTAATCTCCTTGAGAGAAATTACCAACATGTATTGTTACCATGCACAAGTACCATTGGTTGTGTCACTTGGCATGTTTGGCAACCTACAAGCACCACTCTTCATAAAAACTCGTACCAAGTTTGACAATGATTAATCAATAGGAATAGCATGCAATCTAGTTTTCTTGATCATTTTTATAGAATTCTTCTACATGTCCCATTGTCGTAGACATCTAAACACTCTTTGGTCTTATGCTCTCCATCACATTGTTAATAAATCGGAAACTTTGGACATCTACACAATTTATGTATGGGGTCATTGCACCTACAACAATAGAAACTGCAACCTCTTCCTTCGCACCTTGCCCCTTTTCCACCAATGCCTCCTTAAAAGCATGGTGCATTCTACACAAGTTGATTCTATGTTGTATTCAAACTTGTTTGCCTATAGATTCACAAAAAACTTCCACAACTCTACATTTACGTGTATCATGTGTGTTGTTGTTGCAAACCTCACACCAATAACTAACAATTATGCCCTTAAGCTTCTATAGTAGAGGGCAAGTTGAGATCTCATGACATTCCTATCAAATAGTGTAATTGGAAATGCATTGTCAAGTAGGGAACTATTTTTCTCCAACAACCCATGCTCTCACTATGGAGCTATCAATAGTGGTGTGCCCCTATCCCCAACCCTTCATGCAGCACGAACCTCTTGGTGTCTCAGTTGTGCCTACAAGTTGCTCCATGCACACATGCATGAATTAGAACCATAACTCTATGGTTCTCCAAATGCCTCTAGACATAGCATGGCTTCTAGGGCATCCTTATATGTTGCCAATGTCCTATAGACTAATTCATTCTCGATGTGCACAATCAATCCACCAACAAACGAACCTTCTTATTAGCAAAGTCAATTTGTTATAGAATCTTTGTGACCAAGTCCTTAACCCACTATTCATATCAGCACATTATTTCTCTTACCAATTGCTATATATCTTTCAACACAACAATATTTTGTTGAGTCAAGTCTAGCTAGTCAAACTTGGCCAAAAATCTAGTTTTAGATCAAATTGTGCATAGCAATGTTGGGCATGACTATCAAGTGTTGCCACAAACAACTAAAATTGGCTCCTTGGATCCATGACATTCTTTGTGTGCCAAGTAATTTCACAAATTTGCCAATGGAACGATGCATCTTCATCACCTATATAAGTTTTGACAAACAATTTTGCTGTCTCATAGATTACAATTTGAATGTTTAGAGCCTTGTCTTCCTCTTGATTTCCATGTTTGTAGAACTCAAACTTAAAAGTATCCCACTATGCAATAGTCCTATTGCAAAATCCCAAAGTTCCTACATTATCATGTCAAAAGTGACCTCTAGCTTCCCATCAAAGTTTTCTTAGCTTGTTGTTCTAAACATCGCATTGAAAACTGTACTACCTCCTCATTGTCACTTAATGAAGTCTTCTTATAAAAAAAATAAACACAAGGTGGAAGTGTTAAGATTTAGCTAGATTCATCACCGTTTGAGCACACACTCCATATCATCAACTTCTAGGTGCAGGTCAACTAATGGCTCTCCTCCACATGTCCGACTAATTTGTTCATGCTCACTCATCCTACCACAAACAATCCATCCGCCACCAACTTCACAACCTCATGATGTCTTGCATCAATGTTTCCTTTGTTGCATCACTCCCTTGGCATGTGGTGTGGTCGTTAGGATCATTCCACTTCTATAGTGAAGCATACAGCCTCTAACTCCATTTCCCACATCACTTGGCTCCAAAACTACTAGCTTCAATATTTTTGCTCTATCAAAATTCTGTGCCCTACTAATCCATCCACCATGCACCATTATGCACAGTAAAATTCTACTCCATGTTGGTGATCTCAACACATTTTTCAATTAGTAGCATCTTGACCCAAATTGAAAGATGTTTAATGAATTTGTGCCAGTATGGAGTGAGAAACTTGTGCAATGCTTCTATCAAAGATGTATAAGTGGATATAGCAAAGTCCAAGATGTGTGTAATGACCAACCCCGTTCTGAGTTTTGACTTGTGACTTTTTGCTCAATGTTTTCAGTTTGGTATATGTTCCAATTTATAAAATTCAGATCATAAGTATTTCATCCAATGATAAAAAGTTCAAAGAGATAATCATGCAAATCTGATAACCAACCATAACACTTCATTTCTGATATACTTGACTAAACAAGACCATGTAAGAACAGAAATATATTCCAAGCTAACACAGGTTCAGACTGAGCTTCAAATAAGAGCAGATATACATGAACTATACTCAGAATTGATAGCAGCCCGCGTGAAACTTCCAGTATTAATTATCTGAGAGTTTACTACAACTAATACATTCCTCTGTTAATGAGTTTCAGATTACCGAAGTAATAACATACAATTCTGAGCATTACACAGGCTGGTATGTGCACATACAATGGTTTGATTTCACAGAGTAGCAGTTCTGGAGTAATTTCAGTCAATAATAGTCATGTTAACATAAGAAAAACACCAGTTTATGATCTTCAAATTGTGGTCCTGAAATAACAGCAGATTCCTCAGACCTCTACAGCCACGTACAATGCCTGGGTATGCTCATTGGGCCTGAAAATAATACACAGCAATGTACAGTTGAATGGTGACTCCAAGAAAAACTCACGCCCAGCTTCTAATCCCTCCTGCAACCTTCTTCCATGCACAAAACCTTCGCGTTCCATCCAAATGAAGCTATAAATGATGACAGGAAGCAACGCCTAGGTCTTTGGCTCATGCCAATCATCTGTAGAACTCACGCCAGCACTAAATAAACCCACCAGTGTTCCATGGGGACGCGTCCCCCCCCCCAAAAAACCCCACGTTTCCTAGACGGGGACATCTCAAAGACTTGGGGACTTGCGGGAGACATCTCCCCACCAGCCCACCACCAACGCCACCATCCCACCACAAGTGTCGTTGTCTCCAAGACACCACTAGGGCTTTGAGGATGCTGGTGTGTCCTCAAGACGTCTAGGGGCCTCCTAGTTGTCTCCAAGATGTATAATTCTTATACTTATACATCTTTTTATAACTATTTTTTCAAGTACTATATGTATTTCAGCACTCTACCACCCCCCGCCACCGTCCCCCTGCCGCCCCCAAACTTAGACCCCCCATCCCCACATCCCTGAAACACGTCCCTTGCCGTCCCCCCATCCCTGTCCCCGAAACCCCGTGGAACACTGAAACCTACATGCCTTGATACTGGAACCCATGACTCGAGAACAAGGGTTTGTCTGGTTATTAGCAGCTTGCAACTCCTATGAAACCCACACACAGATATCTCCACACTTTTGCTTCAGACTTGCTACACCAAGCGACTAGGGTTTGTGAAGACCCATGTCCTTCTCTCCAACTCGCCCAGCCCCAATAACAAAGCCCTAGCACAGTAGCAACGGTACTGTAGCACAACACTATAGCGACAATACTATAGCAGCGGTACTGTAGCATGCTTTAAAAAATCATAAAATCTACAAAATCTTCATATATTAAACTCCAGTCATACCTACAAATCTTTTCCGCTCAAATTGTAACTCTAAATGAGCCACACCGAATTAACCAAGGAGGATCTTTCACCACCATGGCTAATCTTCTCCAAGAGGGGTTTCATCCTCAAGAAGGCTAAGATGAACCTGGTTCAATCTCTAGACCCACACAGGTTTTGAAAAGAGAAATAGAATAATCCAACATGACCAAATGAGCTCTCAAAACCTCCTTTTATACTTTTCCTATCAAACTCGCCAAAGGCTTCTAATTTAAAATTCACTTTTTAATTAAAACACCCTTTTAACTCCAACGATGACCTTTTCATTAAAATAATCATATTTTGACATGCAAGGTCCCTATTTAATATAACCATGATTTAAAACATCTATAGCACCATCTGCTCAAAGCACTGTCCTACGAGGTACCAACACAAGAGACCTCCTGAAAACTTCCTGTAAGAGGAGTAATCAAATATTGCGTAAACTCGATCAACTCTTCAAAGAAATGCTCTTCAAGAGAACCAAAACTGATGTGCCACAAGAGTAGACTCTAGAAAGTTATTAATAGCTCTCTCATCCCAAACAGTTGTTGAACTACCAAACAATATGATCCTAGGGTTCCAAGTTCGTCTCAAAAAGGAACCACCATGCTGATGTTGCACCACTTTGATCATAACTATCAAACTATAGTGCCCAAACTGCAATCCCCTATCCTAGACCCCCAAAGAGTAAACATCATCAAAGCCCATACTGAAATCTCCGAAAGGATTGAAGTCGATGCCATGAAATATATCCTGCCAAGGCAACTCAGAGAAGACCACATCAGCAAACTCACTGCCAATCACAATCCTGGGCAACATTAAAAACACCCTGCTCAACCATAAAAAACAAACCCCATGATGCCCCAAATATGAAGCAAGTCAATCACTGGCACATCTCTTAAATCAGCCAACCAGAAAAGCCTTTGTTGTTGCGAACCAAAATCATAACATCAACACTTAACCTCCAAGTGTCTAAAGAAAGGTTTCAAACACACCAACACACCCAAACCACTGCAATCATTATGACATCATCTAAAATAATGCATATCATCTCCATGAAGTAACTGCAATGAGCCTCACTCACCAAAGTGGAAGCAATAAATGAATGAACTATGTCTGGAAAAACACTCATAGCCAGCTGCCCCAAAGCTGAAAACATAGGAGAGATGATTATGGAGGTAGCAACAGAATCATCTCCTAGGATCAAATCGTCTCTGCCATCCAGCCTCAACCATGAACTAGTCAACTGCTGGACTGAAGAAACCATCCAACTCATTTGCGGATCCGAATCAGCAATCATGTGCAAGTTGATCAGAAAATGGGCAACAGTACTGCTACTGGAAGTTGACCCACTACTCCAATCCTGAGAGAACACCTCATGACTGGAAACTACACCTAGGTCCCAAGTCTTGTTATCAAATTCACTCTCATCACTGAAATTGGTTAGGTCTCCGTCATCCAACTCAAAAAGTGGATTATCCTGAGTCAAATCAGCATCCCACTCAAATAAAGGATTATCAACCAAATGATGATTATCCTCAACTCCAAAATCAGACCAATCCTCCTACTGATCTAAACTCCTATTTTCTGATTTCTTAGGACAATGTGCAAGATCATACTCCTCCTGAATGAAATCAAGCTCCTTCATTACCTGTTTGATCTCCTTTACCCTTTCTCTGCTTTCCTTTTCCCTAAACAATTGAGTCTCATAGAGCTGATCATTTGCTTCAAGAAGTGCCTCTTGGACACTTTCCAAAGCAAGCTTTGTGGAATTAAGCTCGATGGTGAGCTTACTAACCTCCTCCCTTAATTGCTTAGTCATGGCAAGGTTTCATCTGCAAACTTGGAGGCAACATCTCTATCATGCAACATGTGTAAGAAAACTATTTTGATTCCCTCCATAGAAGCTTTAATCATGTGCAAATCAGCAAGGGGAACATTTTGTTCAAGTTGGTTTCTTGGTGTCATGAAGATGAATTTCTCAACAAGTCTACTAATGTCATCCAACCTAGATAAAGTATGTACTTCTTTTTCCATAGACACCAGAAACTGATTTTTCCAATCTTGTTTAGGCAAGGATAGCACATTGCTGTTATGTTGCATGCAAAAATCAAAACTTTCATACCTATTATCAAAGTCTCCATGGCTGTCCCAAATTACTTGTGCCTCTCCCTGTTCATCCTCAAAAGAAGATTGTGAATCCAAACCAACAAGGCTGCTAGGTCCCTGATTAAGATCAGCTGCATGCAATGTGAAATCAGATTTGATCTCAAGATCAAAAACAACATCATCAATGCCATCTATGCCATCTCCTTTGCATAATCGTGGAGCTGAAGTCAAAACAACACTATAGTCAAAAGGTGATTCATCCCAAATAGGATCTTTGTCATACCTAGGTGCCAAAACACCCGGATCCCATGTGTTAAAAGGCTGATTCCTTTGTTCACTGTGCTCCTCCTGTGATGTTGTCTCTCTGAATTAATCATCCTCCAACTTACCACTTCTCCAGACAACATAAGTATCTCTTTCTATAAGCTAGGTCTGGAAGTCAATACCAAAAGGACTAATGTCATCATCATTGTTTGTCATTTTGAAAGCATCATCAAATTTGCCTTTAACAAGACCATCGTCCAATGTTATATTAATGTCCTCAATGATGCCAACCTCGGTACTAGTGTTACAACTTCACTGGACAGCTCTAGAGATGCATTTAGTGCTGCTGTTATGTCCTTTTCCTCATGCACTATCTCATCACGGGTAGCCACATGCAAAACTAAAAGGTCATCCTGGGTTCCTATCATGCATTCTCCGTGTGATAGCTATGTTGTATTGCACACATCCTCAACATGAATAGATGCATGCACCATCATAGAATCATCTTGAAGCTCTGTAACGTGTCCCCATATCCAAGAAGGGCTTCAACCTCCCCTCACATTGTTTGAACACTCTGTCGACCAACTCATAAGCAGTTGTAGAGACATCTTGTTCTTTCCTCAAAATAGCCATCACCATAGATACAAGGAGCTAGGGAATAGTATCATAATCATCAATGATAAGGGCCATAATGGTTTGCATGTAAGAAAACACAGCTTCTCCCTGATGGATGCTATGAAATAATGAAACATCTAGAGAATAAGATCTTCACATTCTAAATCAATTAAAAAGTAACAAGATCTAACTCTCGCCATTACTTCTAACATCTTAACCCTCCTACCAAAGGAAGGACCTTGGTCATCAGGTAACCCACGAAAACACCCAACAATCAACTGTAGAACCTCCTTCATTATGTCATCTTCATAGGGAACCTTAGGAGATGTAATCCTTGTGAACTCACTAAGACAACTAGTGACTAGAAGTCTCACATCTTTATCCTGATGTCTCGTAATCATTGGCTTAACCAAAGAATGCACCGATGAAGTCATAGCTAGATGCGACAGCTAAGAAGGTAATTAATTAACCATGTATAAACACCTTTCTACTTCCTCCAAAGTGCTAAGAAGAACCCCTTTTGACTGAGGTAGGTGTACAAGTTTCTTAGCTGCATTAAAAAGTGTTTCGCTCAACTCCTTTTCACTGAATGATGCCATGATTTGCAACTGAAACTCAACCTCTGAACTATCCAAAGGCTGGCAGAATACTCTGTGCTCTGATACCACTGTAATGACCAACCCCATTCCAAGTTTTGACTTGTTACTTTTTGCTCAATGTTTTCGATTTGGTATATGTTCCAATTTATAAAATTCAGATCATAAGTATTTCATCCAATGATAAAAGTTCAAAGAGATAATCATGCAAATTTGATAACCAACCATAACACTTCATTTCTGATATACTTGACTAAACAAGACCATGTAAGAACAGAAATATATTCCAAGCTAACAAAGGTTCAGACTGAGCTTCAAATAAGAGCAGATATACATGAACTAGACTCAGAAATGATAGCAGCCCGCATGAAACTTCCAGTATTAATTATCTGAGAGTTTACTACAACTAATACATTGCTCTGTTAATAAGTCTCAGATTACCGAAGTAATAACATACAATTCTGAGCATTACACAGGCTGGTATGTGCACATACAATGGTCTAATTTCACACAGCAGTAGTTCTGGACTAATTTCAGTCAATAATATCCATGTTAACATAAGAAAAATACCAGTTTATGATCTTCAAATTGTGGTCCTGAGATAACAGTAGATTCCTGAGACCTCTACAGCCACGTACAATGCCTGGGTATGCTCGTTGGGCCTGAAAATGATACACAGCAGTGTACAGTTGAATGGAGACTCCAAGAAAAACTCACGCCCAGCTTCTAATCCCTCCTGCGACCTTCTTCCATGCACAAAACCTTCACATTCCAGCCAAATGAAGTTATAAATGATGACAGGAAGCAGCACCTAGGTCTTTGGCTCACACCAATCATCTGTAGAACTCACGCCAGCAATAAATAAACCCACATGCCTTGATACCGGAACCCACGACTGGAGAACAAGGGTTTGTCTGGTTATTAGCAGCTTGAGACTCCTTCAATGAAACCCACACACAGATATCTCCACGCTTTTGCTTCAGACTTGCTACACCAAGTGACTAGGGTTTGTGAAGACCCACGTCCTTCTCTCTAACTCGCCCAGCCCCATTAAGAAAGCCCTAACACTGTAGCAATGGCACTGTAGCACGACATTGTAGCACGGTGCTGTAGCACAACACTATAGCACGGTACTGTAGCAGCGGCACTGTAGCAGGCTTTAAAAAATCATAAAATCTACAAAATCTTCATAAATTAAACTCCAGTCATACCTACAAATCTTTTCCACTCAAATTGTAACTCTAAATGAGCCACACCGAATTAACCAGGGAGGATCTTTCACCACCAAGGCTAATCTTCTCCAAAAGGGGTTTTGTCCTCAAGAAGGCTGAGATGAACCTAGTTCAATCTCCAGACCCACACAGATTTCGAAAAGAGAAATAGAATAATCCAACATGACCAAATGAGCTCTCAAAACCTCCTTTTATACTTCTCCCGCCAAACTCGCCGAAGGCTTCTAATTTAAAATTCACTTTTTAATTAAAACACCTTTTTAACTCCGAAAATGACCTTTTCATTAAAATAATCATATTTTGACACACAAGGTCCCTGTTTAATATAACCATGATTTAAAACATCTCATCCTAGTTCCGACAAGCTATAATACTAAGGGCCATTTTAAATATTTTAATTAATTTTTAGCAACCTTAGTAATTTAATTAAAATATAACAATTAATACACTCATTTTTGCAAAACTGCTGGAAAGCATCGGAATTGGAAAATAACTGCACTGGAGTGATCCCAATGAAGAATAAAAGATGAACGGAGCTGGCCAGGTGACTTACTATAAATAGACGCTTTCTCCAAGAATCTTGGAGTTGAAACCGGAAGCCAGAAATAACATTTGAGAGCATCATAGAACTCCTCTATGCCATCTGAGCTCACTAGTAACCTTAAATTACCACTCTGACCAGGCAGACACAAACCCAAAAAGACATTACCAATTGCAGAGCAAGAGAACCCTAAAATGGGGACATTACAATGTGTATCAACTACACCCTAAATGATGCAAGAGCATTCCTAGCCCATTTGCAATCATGTATCAACCAGAAATGTGTTCTTTCTTTTGTTTCTTCTTTGTTTTCTAGGATATTTTTGTGCATTTGGAGATAGAGTTTTCACTTTCTCCTATGTGATTTTGAAGGCCTTGAAATGGTTTTATGCTAATACAAAAGAGTTTTGTTGTGATGTTCTTTTCACACTTATTCACAGAAAGGTCTTATCAAATCTTTCTCCTTATGCTAACAATATGAGTTGTGTGATAGTCACCTAATTGTGTTTTATACTCAACAGCAATAAGGGACTCCTTCAAGCTTAGATCTATTGGTTTATCTTGCAAACTTGTATGGAGATCATTTGGATCTGTCATAAATCAAAATTGCACCCTATAGTACTTGATGAATATCAAAAATCAATAAAGATCATGTTATATCCATTCCATCTCCATGTGCAATTGTTGTTTCAAGTTGCTACTTGTGTTCAATGTTGTCAAGTTGCTTGGTTTGATAGTTCTCAATTGGATCCTCAAACATTATCTTACATCATCATAAGTATCAATTGCGCACATCCATACAATATCTAACTATTGTAAATGTGTAAAGAGTTCCCGATGCCCCTACCCTACACCATGGTACTTAGTCTTGCATTGCATGATCCACACGTGCCCCAATAACTCTACAAATAACTGTTGGAAACAAGCAACACTAAGAGGGGGGGTGAATCAATGTTCTACAAAAATTAACTTTATTATTCTAATCTTCAATCCACTTAGAATATACAACCAAAAGAAACATGCAGGAACAGAAAATAAACAACCATAACACCATAACATAGAGATTTTTACATGGAAACCCTGTTAGGGGAAAACCATGGTGGATGGCCAATCCACAATATGATATGAGTATACCCAAAAGAAAGATTACAATATGGGAATGCACTTGCATTCAAGCGCACTGCCTAGAGCTCACTGCTCAAAATAGAAAGGCACACTGTCTTACAGAGTTTTGGATTAGATCCAAGAAAATGAACTAAGAGAATAGCATTTGCAAATGCTTGATTACAATTCCAATTAGGCTCAACAGTCGATCTTCTGTTCTTCAGACTGATTCTGCACTTTTGCTCTACTTTGCTCTAATTCGCACCACAAAAACTTTAATGCACAAGTGAAACTATATATAATCGCTCAATCACCCTTCTGATATTCACAATACACATCGACACACCTTCTACATACATCCAAATGATATATTCAATCACTTATATATATCCGCGACTAAGATTTAATTGCTATAAGTCGGCTCCATCAAAAAAGAAAAACATTTGCAACTGTCGGCTCAAATCATGAATAATATTCAATGCGCACCCACAACAGTCGGCCACAACTTAGCTCGGACCAAAATCAAAATGCTCAAGCACAAAAACATTTGAGCAAACACCCCTTGAATATCCACGACACATTATGTCAACTGGGTCGGCCTCCAAACACAGATAAACAGAAAAATACCCAACCAGATCTCCAAACTTGCACGCCACTTGATCCAAGGCATTGAGATTTTCGAACAACACAAGAAATGCATTGACCAACCTCTCCTGAGATCCACAACTCAAAATATCAACAGAAAATTTGTACATGAGTTGATGAACATAAAACTGTCGGATGCTCTGCACTACCTTGACTGTCTTTCATCTATTTGTTGGTATGAGCAAATTATGACATTCAGATCCAATTACCGACTAGAGTTGCAATCAATGACAACACCAGATAATGTTTGCAGTGTCTCTTGCCAACAATCTCCCCCTTTGGCATTGATGGCAACACTTAGTGAAAAATGACTAAGTGTCGGATGAGCACCAACATGAATTACACTACCACAACAAAACTTCAAAAAGAAACTTCACTCTCAGCTCCGAAATGCAACTCCCCCTAAGATGAATATACATTTTTCACTATACAACTCTCCCCCTTTGACATCAATGGTAAAAATTGGGGAAACCGAAAAATGTCAAAATTTCAAATTGTACAGAAGAACTTACACAAATTTGAAAACATCCGCAAAATCTCTCCTCAACACACTTGAACTTGTGTCCCAAACCCTTTTGAAACTTTCAAGAATTGTTATGTGTCCACAAACCAAATAGGATTGAGTTTCTGCAGACTCAAGATTCATTAGGTCACTGGCTACCATAGCATCTTTGGCTTCCTTTAAAGCACTTGCCATTATTTCAATCTTTGGACCAATTAGTCCTCTAAGCTCACATGCTCTCCCTACAATCCTGTCATTTTCATGCTTCAAGCTCCTTATTTTGTCAAGTAAAGATATTACCTAACCTTCTTGATTGCCAATATCACCAGCTAGCGGATCAAAAGCATCATAAATAGTAGCCAATTGTTTTTCAAGATCCTTCACCTGCTTCTCATTGACTTCAGTAAATTTCGACAAAGCCAAACATGACTTATAGGCTTTTCCACCTTCAGTTAGTGAACCATGAATATTCTTTATGCAACTGACTAACAAAGTTTTATCATTTGCAATCATTTGTTTCAACCTACTAAACCTTTTTCCATCAAACTCTTTTTGCACTTTAACCATGGCTGATCTCTCAAGAGACTCGAAATGAGTACTTACGAATTTATGAGCTTCTTCAATTCACCGGAGGCAGAACCTGACGGATCCTTAGCATGGGTTGGCATTATTTTCTCCAGAACTCCAGATGCAAGACCCAACAGTTCATTGTCCTCAATGTGGGACTTTCAACAATTCTTCTCTGGCCTTTGCTTGGGCAAAAGATGCGACTTTCATCTTCTGAATGGGGGACAAGGTGGATAGATTGATCAGACCTTCAACCAATTCAGGATCAAATTCTTCTTGTTGATCTACCAGAAATTTCTTTACTGCCTCAGCAGTGTCTCTTGCATCCACTAGAATTTCCTTAACCTGAACCTTTTCTTCTTCATCACCTAGTTCTTCAACAACTATTTCTTGATTGCCTATAGGATTTTCAACTTCTTCATTTAGCATCTCCTTTCCTTCATCTGAAACAACCTAAGGAGCTTCAGTCTCCATAGGTATTTCTGCATTACCCACATCAGGAGGAATTTGATTATCCTCAGTACCTACATTCACCTCATGCACTGGATCAAATACAACATCTTCAACATTCACTTCCTCAACATTAACCTTATTTCTTGACAGAAATGCTTCCAGAATTTTCTTGGTTTCATCAGCAACATCAGTTTCACCGATCATCAGTTTGTTTACCCTTATTTTGCTTTTGAATTCCTTCTTGGCCTTGTTTAGGAGTGACTTCATCTCCTCAATAGACATTTCAGGACATAAGTCTGCAAGGATTCTTTTTCTCATATGCTCTTCTTATGTCCTAGCAGCTACTCTTCTCATCTCCAAAACATCATACAGACTCTTTGGTAGACCAGACATAATTTCAACAAGAACTTTATTGAAAATATTCATATGCTTTATTGTTGCCTCCTCAAGAATTCTTTGTCCTGATTCATCAAAAGTTTCATACCATTTGCAAAGGGGCTGGAGGTTTCCATCTTTAACTACAGCATTCTCAACTTCCTCAACTGACATACCTGGCTTGTCAGTTTTTGCCTTCTTCTTTGCCTTTTCCTCTTCACCGAAGGATTTTCCCTTGGATAGCTTTGTAGCTTGAGTGTTGGTAGCCTTCATTTCTATCAAATAATCATCTGTATCAGTCTCCTCATCTTCTGAGACGGCTTCATAGGTTCTTGTGCTCTTGTTCTTCTTCCTCTTACCGGAAGCCTTGTCTTCAATTTGCACAGGAACTGACTTGGCTGCAGGAGCGGATGGGGATGGAGAATTCTTTGCAGATCTAGTGCAAGCAGAGGATGCTCCCAGACTAGCAGATTGAGTTTTTGCTGGCTTTTCTCCTACTCCAGCTTCATCTCTCTTCCTTCTAGATTCTTTCAATGCTTTTGCAGGTATACCCAACCTTTCTGCCATGACTTCCACTTCTTTCCTTACTCTTCTAATAAGCTTAGGCTTTTTTAGCTCATCATGCACTTGCATAGTCTTTTCAGCATAGGTGCCAAACCTCTCTTCTTCTAGATCTCGAGGTTTGCCCAACAAATGTTCTGCATACATCTCCAAAATGTTCTCCTCGACTTCATATCCCATAGGCATAATCCATACCATTCTGGGATCGGCAGCTTCCATTAGACATTGATCAATATCCACCATGAAGCAAATTGTATCCTTGTACTTCTCTACAATTGAGGTAGGAATTATTTCCCTAGCAGGCATCATATTCTGAAAATTTTTGAAGTACCCCCAGAGGGCAATTGTTCTGGTCTATCTGTCACCAGATCCATATAGTATGTCCCTTATTTGAACAGCTACAGGCCGATCATTTTTCCAATGTACTTTCCCAACACCCGGAACCTCACTCATGAAGTAAAAGAACAAACACAACAGCAAATTACCGTACTTAAAAGTGTTCTTTTTGTCTTTCTTAATCTTACCCAAATTCTCCATCAGCTGACTTCTGAGCAACTCACACAAGTCATAGTCTGCATTCTCTTTTACCATCTGATAGGCTGCATAGATGGCAGTGTCGGTTACTGAATTATCCCGACTGGAGTGGTAAACCTTGTACCCAATGACCATAGATGCAAATTTCACATCCACTTCAACAATGTCCTCGATTGTCATTGCCCTTCTATCAAAATGTGCACCTGTTGCATCAGTGACCTTCTGATTCTTTACAGATTTCAGGATTGGCAATCCACCGGAGGAATTTAGACCTGTGACTGCGCTTATAGCCCCTTTCGTAATCTTGAAGGGTATGTTCAACCACATGAACTCGGCATGAACTATGCTCAAAATGTATCTCACCCATTCGCTTTCCTCAAATATGGGGAATTTCACCATCTGTGTGAACTTCTCTTCTAGGGTTTTGTATTCCAGCTTAACAGTGAAATCTTCTCCAATTATATGGTTGGAATACAAATTCAGCAGTTGAGAGCTTCCTAACTCTTTAATATTGGCATGAATGTAAGCCCTAATGTCTTCAGTATGCAAGACACCATATGGCACGGATGAAAATGCACCGAGGGGCTCGGTTTCAACAGACTTATAAGGATTCCATTTGAACTTTGGACAGGGCCTGTGCTTGACTTCTACTACCAACAGAGTGGCCATTTTGTAAATTCACAAATTCACAGGTTTTTCTGATAAATACCTTTTTGTTGGATCAGAGTTTGATTGTTCAATCTTCTTCGCACTTGAATCTCGCCGCAACTCAGCAAAGTTCACTCCAGGGTTCTTCAAACTTTCAGAATGCAAAGTGACAAATGAGGGATAAAAATATCCTTTTATCGTTCGCACACCTAACCCTTTTTGTCGCAATAAATGCATTAACCCTAACTCATTCGGTTACCTTGTTTCTATGCATAGTGGTAAATAATTCTTCTACGGATCTTCAACACTATGTAATACTTCCTCCAATTGGTTGAGCAGCATCTGAAAAGCATCTGAGCACTTACTGAGCTTATCCACATTCCGATGTCAGTTACCGGTAGGGGGTTAAGAAATTTTCTTAACAACTCCCCCTAGGCCAAAGGCCTAAAACTAAAGTCTAATTCCCAAAGGAATTACCAGAAGCAGATTTTGGTGCTGGCACATTTTCTTCAACAGTGGGATTCTTCTTCACCCATTTCTTTTGCATTTGCCTCCTAATCACATCAGCAGTGACTTTACCTTTTCCCTTAACATCCTGTTATATGTTTTGATTTGTCGGACCTCTTCTGCTCCAACAGAATCTAGCAATGTGGCCAAATTTGTTGCAATTGTAACACACAACATTTCTCTGTCTAGACCTACTGTTCCACTGATTTTTCCTTGTCCTGCATTGATTAGCAATATGCCCAAGTCTATTGCACACATAGCATCTGACATCTCTATGAAAGTTGTTCACCATATTTCTGCATTCATTTGACTTATGACCAAACTTATTGCTATTGAAGCACTGACTTGAGAATGATGGTCCACTTGGATTCATCCTGCTTCTACACTAAGAAGCCATATGACCGAACCTATTGCAAGTAAAATAGTAACCATTGAATCTCTAGGCATTTGGCTGTCTTACCGGATTTCTTCTTGCTCCATTCATCTGATTTCCTTGCCTGAATCTTCTTTGTCCGGATTTGGAACTTTCTCCTTCTTCATAACCAAGACCTCACTTGTCACCATCAGTCCTCTAACCTTTAATCAGTTCATCAAGCTTGGCTGAGCTAGCTTTGAATTTCTCCTTGTACTCATTTGCAGCAGTAAGCTCACTTCTGAGATCATCAAGCTGTTTTTCAAGCACTTCCTCTTTGTTTTTGGATTGTTCTAATTCATTGTCCAATCGGCTGCATACATCAGATTTGTCTGTCAAGGATTGAGCAAGCTTTTCTTCATTCTTCTTTCTATCTTCAATCTCCTTGGTCATTCTTATCATGATAGATTCCATCTCACGCTTTAGGGCAGCATTTTCTCTAGAAAACTTTTCACATTCTTATGTTTTCTCCTTCAACGCATGACTCAGTTGTTCATCTTCCATGCTTCTATTTTTCTGCTTAAGTTGATCACATAATTCCTTTCTTTTCTCTCTTGATACATTGATTTTGTCTTTCAATGACTGAATTAATTTCTCTGCATTTTCAAGATTTTCCTACAATTTCCTGTTCTCAGATTTTGACTGGTTAAGATCATCCAGGGCCACCAAAAGTTGTTGAAGACTGCTTGTATCCATTGAAAACCCTTTCCAAGATCTCCCCAAGCTGTTAGACTTCTTCTGAGGAACTAGCTCTGATACCAATTGTTGGAAACAAGCAACACTAAGAGGGGGGGCGGGGGTGAATCAGTGTTCTACAAAAATTAACTTTATTATTCTGATCTTCAATCCACTTAGAACATACAACCAAAAGAAATATGCAAGAACAGAAAATAAACAACCATAACACAGAGATTTTTACGTGGAAACCCTGTTAGGGGAAAAACCACAGTCGATGGCCAATCCACAATATGATATGAGTATACCCAAAAGAAAGATTACAATATGGGAATGCACTTGCATTCAAGTGCACTGCCTTGAGCTCACTGCTCAAAATAGAAAGGCACACTATCTTACAAAGTTTTGGATTAGATCAAAGAAAATGAACTAAGAGAATAGCATCTGCAAATGCTTGATTATAGTTCCGGTTAGGCTCAGCAGTCAATCTTCTGTTCTTCAGACTAATTTTCCACTTCTGCTCTGCTCTACTCTGATTAACATCACAAAAACTTTAATGCACAAGTGAAACTGTATATAATCACTCAATCACCCTTCTGATATTCACAATACACATCGACACACCTTCTACATACATCCAAATGATATATTCGATCACTTATATATATCCGCGACTAAGATTTAATCGCTATAAGTCGGCTCCATCAAAAAAGAAAAACATTTGCAACTGTCGGCTCAAATCATGAATAGTATTCAATGCGCACCCACAACGGTCAGCCACAACTTAGCTCAGACCAAAATCAAAATGCTCAAGCACAAAAACATTTGAGCAAACACCCCTTGAATATCTGCGACACATTATGTCAACTGGGTCGGCCTCCAAACACAGATGAATAGAAAAATACCCAACCGGATCTCCAAACTTGCACACCACTTGATACGAGGCACTGAGATTTTTGGACAACACAAGAAATGCATTGACCAACCTCTCCTAAGATCCACAACTCAAAATATGAACAGAAAATTTGTACGTGAGTTGATGAACACAAAACCGTTGGATGCTTTGCACTACCTTGACTGTCTTTCATTTGTCTGCCGATATGAGCAATTTATGACATGTGGATCCCATTACCGACTAGAGTTGCCATCAATGACAACACCAGATAATGTTTGCAGTGTCTCTTGCCAACAATAACAACTCATACAATGGATCAATCATCAAACAACACTGTATCATGCCATTATTGGAACAATATACCAACAAGAGCCTCCTTGCATGCATACTCATCAATCTTCCCCTCAAACCACTATTGAATTGTAAATGCATGACCTGCCAATGCATAACAAACAGTACACAGCTCATGAGAGGATCTCAGCAATAAAAAAATACTCATCCATAGGTGTCTATTCATGAATTCATTATTTTTCGATTCCATCAAAACCAGGGGATCAACCACAGAAACTACTACTCATCCAGATACCTTTCCCAAAATAGAAAGGTTGGCCACTAACACTCAACTGACTTACTATAAATAGTAAGTGTCTCAAAACGAAATCAGAAACCTTTGAATAGCTTAGCCTCAGAATATACCAACAATCTAGAGAGGTAAACACTATCAACTGCCACCTAAAGAGCTCACTAACGCCCAACTGGACCCTCTAATCACTGAACACTAGCCTACGAGGATCAACTGATAGGCTAATCGTCTGAACTCTGATGCTCACGAAAAATGGGGACATTACAGTCCGCCCTCCCTGAAATTGCTTGTCCCCAAGCAATCTCCACTACAAAGAAACTCCACTCCACTAGAGGTCTAAAGGAAGAACTGTGAAATGTCCCACACATCTCTAACCAACTCTTGAAACATCAACATAATGACAACTGCGCAAGGATAAGCGACATACCAACTATCCAACTCATGCGCACCAAATTTGTGCATCAATATCTGCTCATGTACAAATAAATCAAAGATGTAACTGTAGGCTCTCTACACACTATACACGTTGTGTAAGTCACCAGTAAGCTCTGCCTAGAATCCTAATGCACCAGAAGGATCCCAAACTCTATGAACAACGCTCAACTGAATACCGAGATCCCAGATCATCCTGTAGAAAGCCCCATCCAAATCCCGTGGCGTCAACATGATACCACTGTACCCGGTAAGTAGGTCAACCCCGAAAAAAGAAAGAAGCAATCCACCAGCCAAATCGATCCCTGGATCTCATAGCCAGCATGGAAGTCCGCCATACTCATTACCCTCTGACTTCCCCTGCGCAACTCTGACATAACCTTCACCATGCTGAGAGTGGTGAAGTAATTCACCAAGATCCAACCACACTGTTGTGCCAAGCCTATCACCACCCGGATCTCAACACTGACAATCATTCCCATATAAATTGTGCACAAGAATCTCCATGTCATGCACCACGAATCTCTGAAGTAGAGCAACTACACGCTCTGCCATAGAGCCATCAACATGAACGGATTGTGTTTCACTAAGTATGTCATAGATGCTTACAAACCAATACAAATCTGACACACCCATGTTTCCATCTACATGTGTAGTAATGACATTAGTGGCTGATCTACTAAATGTATAATCCACTTGTTCACCCAGCTCTAGGACTAGAGCCTTAAATGGACTCTCAACTAGAGGTATCTCATGAAACTCAAGATGCAAGCTACGTGTACCAATAAAATTTTCTAAATCATACCTCTTCTCTTGTTCACACATAACCGCATATTCTTCTTGTTTGCTTACCTCAAGATGCTCCTCCTTTGCATGCACAACTTCTACACATTCTTCTCTTGGAAGAATTAGAGATCTAAGGTGTGACACACTCTGCTTCTTTGCTTGATCTAGCTGGTTGCAACTTTCCTTGACCTCTTGCAAACGCTGTTTTGCTTGGGCAGCCAATAACTTTGCCTTCTCAGCTCTTTGTAACCACCCATCACACAAAACTTGTGTCTTGACCACATCTTCTAAGGTCTGATTTGCAAAATCAGACTTGCTATAGCTTGAATCTGCATCACATAATTCATTTTTAACACCCAAATCTTGAGTGTCAATGTTAGGGAACTCCACACATCCATCATCTTCACGAGGAATGGCTGCTATCTCATGATGATGCAGAGGAATATGACTGTTGTTACAAAAATCAGAACTGCTATGGCTTGTATTCTCCTTTCTTTCCTCGTGTTTGACACTCATATCTTGTGTGCCAACATTAGAAGTCTCTTCTACAACAATTTCCTCATGTGCCATAACATTTAAATCACGACTACGCTCAAAAGAATGACTGTTGTCATAAAGATCAGAATCGTTGTCAGGGCTGTTAACAACCTCTTGAGTGCTGAAAGTAACTTCAAGAGCTTGTGCCAAACTATCATCAAGTTGTGAGTCCTTTTTATCCTTGCATTGGTGGTTAGGCTCCCGAAATTCTTTGCAAGAGAAACATAGACCTTGCCTTCTCATTTCGCTCTTGCTCATTATGGGAGTTCATGTAACCTGATCATTGAGTTTGGATGTAGAACCATCTTCATTATCTGATTTAGTAGTTCTACTATACCTGCTCACATTGTGCCCATGACTGAATTTTGCCCCTTTAGATGAAATTTTCTCCTTATACACCCTCCTAATATACTTTACCAATCCAATCTTTTTGAGACTCAAAATGACAACAAAGGTCAGATAATCATTAAGAGAGTATTGTGCTTTAAAATCATCTAGCATACTCTAATAGTCCTCAAAGAGTCGAGGGGCTTCCCGTTCATAACCTTCCCTGAACTTGATGGCTTCCCGTTCCAAATCTTCTCTAGATTTTCCTTCAATACTAAAGTAACCCATAACTGAAACTGATGAGTGCAAGTCACTCAAATGATGCAAGACGTTGATTCACTGAAAGTTTGTTTTAACCCAGTAGGATGGCAGGAGACTGCTCTGATACCACTGTGGTGTCTCACCCCAAGTGGACACTTGTTAACACAAATTTTCTGCCTTGTTTGGTTTGTTTTGATAAATGTTTGTGATATATTGGCAACGTTTGATACAACAATATAATGCAGCAAAACAAGAGATGTTGCAATAATAATTTTTTTACTCAAAACTGAAATTGCATTGGGAATATTCAACTAAAAATTCCAGATTTCTATACCAGCTTAAATACTCAGTATTTTCTCAATATATTGACAACCCAGTTCAAAAAATAACCCCTATTATCTAAAACAACAATGCCCAGAAAATCTAGGAGTTACAATTCATGAACTCACAGGTAAACATGCCTTGAAACCCTCTGAGAATGGTTGCCAGGAAGAAGTGTAAAGTTTGCAGCAGTCATTCAGCAGAATAGACACCTCTTTGAATTACAAATGATCATACCCGGACCCAAGCCAATAAATGCAGGTTTGAAAACTTTATATCAGCAAACTGGAATCTTCCATTGATGGGTGCCTGGCTTCATAAGACGAGTTCTCCAACATGTAACAGCAGCACTTTCACATGGCTGTGTAAATGAATAGTAGCAGCAATAAAATCATTCACAGCAGTTATGTCTGAACTTAGATGATCAATCTCCAAACCCTTGAACAGTCTTTGAAGATAATCACTTTCAGATTTGCATAAACTCCATTGATGCTCAGATGTGACCTCCGTATGAAGCCACCAGCACAATTGAAGAGAGGCTACATTCTCCAAGATTGAAATTACAACGAAACCCTAGGTTTCTTCTTCAAAGCCAAAGCTTCTTTAGAATAGACAAATGTTGAATGATTCCAAGAATGAATGAAATCCCTTTCAAAAAGTCTTTATATAATATTCACTTTGTATTTGGCTTCATCTCATTAAATTTCACTTTAATTTCATTTACTTTTCCCTCCATTTGGTGCACAACAAAATAATATAAAGTATATTTTAGTAATCACTTATATCTCCCTTAAAATTGGCACTTTATATTATTCCACAAGTAGATGCCCATAATATACACTTTATAATTTGACTTAAATGCACTTTATATAACTTGACTTTATAATTATTAAATACCCCTTTTAATAATAAAGTCAAATAACATTTAATGATGTACACTTTTTAATTAATTATTAATAAAGTATTACTTTATTGATACTTAAAATGTCATAACTCCAAAAATACTCATTATTTTCTAATTCCGTCAAAACCAGGAGATCAACCACAGAAACCACTACTCATCCAGTTGCCTTTCCCAAAATAGAAAGGTTGGCCACTGACACTAAACTAACTTACTATAAATAGTTAGTGCCTCAAAACGGAACCAGAAACCTCTGAATAGCTTAGCCTTAGAATATACCAACAATCTGGAGAGGCAAACACTGTCAACTGCCACCTAAAGAGCTCATTAACGCCCAACTGGACCCTCTAATCACTGAACACTAGCCTACGAGGGTCAACTGATAGGCTAATCCTCCGAACTCTGATGCTCACGAAAAATGGGGACATTACAGATATGAATTTGATGATTGCCTCTAAGAAAATAATTTTCTAAAAAGGGAACTTTCTACAAATAAAAGGTTGGATTTTTTAGCTCCTCTCACCATTCCTTGAAAAAGCATACCTGCCAAAAATAGAATTGTTTTAAAAACTAAAGAGATTTTCTACTAAATATTGAAACCCTAACTATAAGATTAAGCCCAAAACTCAAATTTGGATTTTCTTGCACATAGAGAAGTTTTGTCATGGCCAAGCCAACTAGAAACTGTACCTTTAGTAACTTTTGGATGGCAAAGGCATCACAAAAATGTGCTTCATATTTATCCTTTTAACTCTTGGTGGAGATCACTTAGCTTACTCCGCCTTTTTTATTGTAGGCAGAACTTTTGAGTGGCTTTGCCACTCCAAAATGGAGCTAATCACTTAAGTCTTTCCTTTTTCTTTTGAATTGAAGATTTCAAGTCACTTAACCATCTATTTGAAAGTTTGGGGGGAACTTTCCAATGGCTTTGCCACTCAAAAATGGTGCCCAAGTTCTATCTCTTCTTCCCTTCTTCTGCTAGGCGCATTTCACTTATCAGTTTGCCATGTTATCAAGACTTGGCAGAATTCCTATGTGGCTTAACTACCAACAAAGTGCACCTTATTTCTGATCTTCTAAACCTCTTCCATGCTAGGTGCTAATCTCCTAACACTCTACCAGCTTTCACTGCCTTTAGTGTTGATTTTACATGGCTTTGCTAATGGATTTGCAGTAACCTTTGACAATTGCAAAAACCCTAATCCTTAGCGAAGTTTCCTTAACACTTAACCACTTTTCTATCATGTTTTGCAGATAAATGATTGGTTATTGCTAGCTGAAAGTACTCTTGGGAAAAGATAATAGTTTTAGCCACTCAAACATGCACATGGCTGATTTCAATTCCCTTTCATGTGCTTGCATCTGCTGTATCTTTCTGCTGTTTGAATGCTGAACCTGCTCTATCATCAAATGCATATCCTGTTCCTTTGTTGTTTTGCTGATCTGCTATGAACTGAATGTGAAAAACAAGTGACCTGACGTTATATAAATATCATTTTTTCCTTAAAATTAAATCCAATCAGCGCTGTTTTCTGCTGCAACAGTAGGTCAGCCCTAACAACAAAAGACACTTATTTTGCTCTTTATCAGCTTGCAGCAATCACAATTACCTTGCAAAAATCATTCCTTGAAAGAATCAAAAGACAAGATAATCCTTGCAAACTGATTGGGAAGACAACAATTGACTTGGACCTGATGTGAACTCGAGGATTAACTGATAACTAACTAACAAGAAAGAGGCCTGAAAGCAAAGTTTCATAGGGGCACCATGTAAGGAGCTGTGCAAATCTGGCTCTAATTTTTCTATATTGACCTTTTTGGAAACTTGGCAAATACCTGAAGTATGAGTTGATTATAGGCTGTTATAAATTTCTGGTTGTTTGGTTCGAAGGGAGCTCGTTTGAATGTTGTCAAAGATGCTTGGAGACCATTGTAAAGGCTCTTGCTAGTTTGAAAGATAAACTTTTCCAGACACTTAATATGGCATATTTCATTTGCCAATTAAGTAAATATCAACTGAGTTTTTGAAGTAATGTTTTCTGACCCAGTAATGGTAAATGCATTCTGATTTCAATCATTCAACATATTCAAACAAACACCACATTGATTTTTGCATCCTCGTGAACAGCAATGAATTTGCAATAATTTCTGAGTATTCAAGATAACTAATTCTTCATTATGACTGCTCAGAAAAGTATATCAGAATATTACAACCTCCAAAACACTTCAGATTTCATCAGCACTCGGTACATTCAAGAAAATGTTTCAGCTCCATCTATAAATTTGTATTAGCAGATTGGAATGAAGGCAAGCTCAACAGCAATGGAACATATACTGTGGGTTCAAGCCTGAAACATAATATTTAGATGGTACAATGAATTGTGCTCACCCAAGAGTTTAATTTCAGACCTTAAATTCAGTTTTCCTCAAGAGGGTTACACTGCTGGTTAAAGAAAATACAACTCAGAATTTAACAGCGGTTGAGAGGGGATGACCATCCATCTGATGTACGTTTACAAGAACCCAATGACTCCATACCAATGAGGGGAAACCATAACAACTAGATTTCCTGATTGCAGGGCCTTGCTTTAACAATGAAATGCAGTTTAGACACTTAGATTACAACCCAGAAATAAACAGCAATGTGAAATGTGACTTCTGAGTTTACATTGACTGATAATCTTAACAGCAACATATCATTTCCACTTGCACTACATTCAGTAGATTACACGAACCCCCGTTTGAGACTAACATGAGCAAAATACATTCTAGCACAATCAAGGTCAATGCAGACTTACAGGTTTGTTCCAGTTAACATCATGAATGAAACCATCAGTGAAGAGATTATTTAACACGCCTGTAAATTCGTGGTTCCTGATCTGAGCAGACTAACCTCCTGAATAATGAACTCGTTTCTGACCTGAGAGTGTCTTGGGCATTCGTATCTACAAGAGGGAAATGCGTCTGAGGCAGAGGCTCCAAAACGCCACTTCTGAGCTCCACCACTAACCCCGAAATGATGCCTTGACCATTAAATCGCGTCCTTCTCTGACTGCTCGGGCTCCTCAACGCCACAATGAAAAGGGTTGCCTCGCTGTAACAAAACTGCTTGAACTTACAACTGAAAAACGCCTTCAGTTTGTACAGAATCCGTCCAAAAACGAAGCACGGGATCCTTCAAAACTCCATTGCAAGACAGCCCCAAAAATTATGATATAACTCCATTCTTCATTCGCCCTTGCATCAAGTTCTTCAATGGCGTTTCCTTTCCAAATCTGCAGATCCTCCAGCTAGGGATAATATTCCATACCCGAAACTGGCTACCAAGGGTTTGCAACCCTCATGCGCAAAAACTCCAAGAGCTTCTTTACGGCAAAGTTGTAAGAGTATGAAAAGTGCCAATGGTCTCCTATTCTTTTTCTTTTGTATGCTTCCCATTCATAAAAATTAAAGTGACTCCTTTACTTTATAAAATAGTATTTCAATTATTTCATAAGTCACTTTTTACTAGATTTATTAATTATTTAATATTCCCCGCTTAAATGAAATTTGAGACTTGGGCAATATTAAATAGTTAAATCATTCCATCCAAATTTTTGGGGACATTACACACCAACACAGTACCACAAAGAATTGCATCCAACAAATGCAGAAGTAACCTGCCTCTGGCAGGAAAGAATAAGCATCCAAAAATGATAATGTTATCTATCTTAAAGGAAATTTCAAAAATTAAACTTCAAACATATGAATGTGCAATATAATCAAATCACCATATGTTTCTCAAGAATTCTAAATTTTCTAATGACCCTGTCTCCTACAATCAAAATAGAAATATAGAAATAGTAAATACCTTCTTTGCTCTCTTCTCTATTCCTATCCTAAACCAACAGACTTTAAATACAACTTCTTGTATCAAAAATTAAAAACAATTAAGATACAAAAACTGTAACAAAAAATAAGTATTTTGCTTCCGAATACTCAACGCTATTCCAAATTCCTTTCTTCCCCTACTTCCAAATCTAAGAAGGGTGATTACAAAATGCAAGGAGACATAGGTTTATTGAGCGTTCATAAATTTTCAGCCCCTTCCTTGCCTAGACGTAACAAGTCTGACAACTCTAGTCTTATCACAAATTGCTCATAGCCACTAAGACCACCACTGATTTTAGGGCATCACTCTTTCAAAAACGACATAGCAAATTCTATCTTGCCATCTAAGAATGTCAGATCTCCTCATGATCTTTCACGTGGATCTGTATTCATCTCTAGGTGCCTAAATCTACAACTTTGCCGAATAAATATTGCCAATTGTGAGGCTAGGGTTTCTATTGTTCTGCCATTTCCTAGATAGAAAAATGGATAAGGTGGTGGTTCAATAAGAAAATCATTTGATGAAACATGCCTTGATTTGTCAATTTTTTAATATATGGCTAAAATTGTGACCTACATGCATGGATCTTGACACAATGAAAAAAGCACTAGGAAGATGAATTTCCCAAGGTTTTTTCAATCTGGAGTTTGATTCCTTAAAGGATAAGAATTTTGTTCTACAAGCTGATCTATGGGATTTCCAGGGAGATTTTCTTTGCATTAAGCCTTGGTTCCTTGAACCCTATGCAAATTCATTTCCTCTACATTTTTTGTGGGTAAGATTACCCTACTTGCCACTGCATTTCTGGGAGACTAAGAGCCTTGAGGCCATTGGCAATGGGCTCAGAAAATTTCATCGTATGTCAAATGCAACTTCTATTTATTCTTGTTCCACTTATGCCTACATTTGTGTTGAGATGGAACCACGGAAATTTCTCTATTTGTACCTATTTCTTCACCACTTTCTTGACCGCTTGTTTTGGTGGTCCCCTGTTGTTTTGTATCTTTTATATTTGTTCTTCCCATTGGTGGAACTTTGAACTCTCTATTGTATACTGCTGTTCTCTTGAGTCCCATTGACCTACTTTTGGTCATCCGTGGGAATTAATATAATTTATTTCTTTCTTTCTTTCTTCCTTTCTTTCTTTCTATTGGTGGGTGATCAAAGATGGCATCAACCTATGGACTATGAGAAAATTAATTTTATGAGCATAAATTGTTTCTCAATTAAACATCTCACTCTCCAATGCCCCAAAATTGCATACAAGGCAAGGGCTTCTACATATGAGAGGTATACTCCTACTGAGCATCAAAATCCCAGTTGGTGGGTGGGGTTGAAACCCATCATCATACTATTGCTCCAAGCGGTCCCCTTGAAGATGATGTTCACAGTTTTTCTACTAAGACTAAGGTAGCTCACTCTTCTGTTTTGGTTGTCACAACTTTGGTGCTCAAGGCTAGTGGTATCTCCTTCGAAGCTCCCCCAGTACAGAAATATGTGGATGTTTCTAACAGTTTGGGGACTACTTCATCTGATGACAAGATTTTGTGTGGACTTGATATCATCAAGCAATTTCCTGATTCTATGTCAGAGTGCACTAAAACCAAGTTGGACGTTGTTTTGAAGGCTCTATGTAGTCGAATGATTTATTATGCTTGTCTCCTATGGAGCAAGTTTGGACTGAGGTGATGAAAAAGAAGAAAGTACCTTACAAAAGCACACACCCGATGTCTCAAAGATCCTCCGTTTTGAAGTAGTTAGTGTTTTGGTCAGAATTTGTTCTTGTTGTTAAATGCATGAGGGCTAAGCATCTTCAAAATGATCAGATTTGATTAATTATAGGTTACCAAAATTCTACACTTTGACACCTTTTTTTAAGTTCTTGGGTGCCTAACCCAAGTTCACCAGGGAAAAAAAAACATGGAAAAGGACTGACCATGCTCATACGATTTACTGTAGATTACAGTTTCTTCTAAAAACAATCTAAATAGTTAATTGAATGATCTAAAAAGTTATTAGATCAAACGCTCTTGGACTTGTACAGGAATCTAGAGGCTTACCTTTAACTGATTAAGGTTGAAATCAACTGTGCAGATAGAGCTTTCCTACTGATGAGAAATGACCTTTATTTCTTTCGCTTTTACTAAAAGCTACCAAACTTGAAACATGAGTATTATACTTACAATCAAGAGGTTGCTTTACATATAAATGATATAGATTAAACCATTATCTAAAATCATGTGGGAAAGGAATGTGAACTTATCTGTTTGTTAAAAAAACCAAGCAAGTTGATCAAATTTCTTTTACACCAAATGAACTGATAAAATGTATGCATCCAGACAAAATATTAACAATTAGACATAGCACATTAGAATTATTCCCGCAGTCTTTGTTGAGCAATGATAAATTACAAAAAAATCAAACATTAAAATTAAAAAGACAATTCAGAGTCTTATGCAACAATATCGATAATCATTATGATGGTCCGTTCTTTATTAGAATATAACAGTCCCGAACCAAAAATATAAAATATTAGTCTTGCAGAATGACTGATTGTCTCTCGTTAAACCCAAAGAAAGGGACAAACTATCATGGATAGCAGGGTATGTACAGAATGGAAAAGCTCACAAAATTGGAGATAACATGAGCAACCACCAGAACTAGTAATGGGGATTCATGTTAAAATTATCTCGGAGACTAAAATCTCTGAGCTCGCATTAATATGCGTTGTAATTGCCACATATGTTAGCAAAATGCATGCGAAATATTTGACAAAATGCCTCTCGAAAATATATTGATGCAGGAATAATTCCAATTTCGTTAAAAGAGAATCATACACAGGTTCCATCATAGGCATTAGGTTTCAGACTCCCTAATCAAAGATTTTCTCGAACAGGATAGCTAAGAAATTTAACAAGACTATTCAGTCGACTTTACAATAAAGAAAGCGTTTGAAAAAACAAATTATATCATACTATACAGAAGCACAATACATATTATAATTTGCAAGTCTAAGTAAATGAAAAATAATAGATACTTACTTGGGATGCTCAGCTTAATAAACAGTTGAAAGAACTGCGAAACAAAGAAAAGATAAACACTGGAACGCCTTTAAATTGAGCTGGACAATACTAATCCTTCAACAAAAACATCATGTGTTTTTTTCTATTTCAGTAGCTATGAGTGTAAGTTCGTTATCTGTGTTTCTACAATTAGGTATCAGTGTGCCTTCATGGCTAGAAAAATGAACATATTTTATTAATATTTTTTTATTGACTGGTTTATTTTATTATCATATAAAAAGTTAAGTAGGATTTATTCATTAAAAAAATTAATAGAGATGGGATAGATAAATGTAATAAATATAAAAAATTAAATGTAAAGTTACATATATTTATTTTTAGAATTAATGATGGAAAAATGATATTAAACGAGTGTAAATTTAATTCACCATTGTCAGATAATTAATTGATATTGTGTGATGATTGTCTCAAGTTTTTTATCTCAAAAAACTCTATAATTCACAATTCACTCTGGAGTGTCATGAATCCAATCTCAAGTGTTGCAAAGTTGATTTGTTGTGTGGATTTGACTTATCGCACATATTTGATCTATGCTACATGAGATCAATCTAACAAAATATGCACCTTAAAACCTATTCAACCTCATCTTCCAAATCGTTGAACTTGTCAAGGTGGTGTCTAAAGACAACATTTATGAGTTTGCCGACGCGATATGTGAATGGGGGGTCTCCTAGGTCAAACCCCTTTAGCAAGTTGAAATAACATTGATGAACAACATCAAAGACAAAAAAACACAAACATGCAAATAGTCTATATGATGATGATGTGGATTTGATTATTTGTTTCCCTTTAACAATCAAAGTGTGCTCTAATTATTCTTTGTATGATGATCAATTATCTTTATGACATTAAGAGCATAGTGAATGTTTTTAAATACTAGGACATAGCAACATGTCGCACAAAACATGTGTTAGGTCAAATCAAAATGACTAGTAGAATGGGGTGAGAAAGTTTGAATTTGAATTTATGTCTTGGGATTTAAGGATCATTTTCACGCTCCTCGAGACTAAACCAAGTTGATCTTGCATTGCTTGGAAATGAACCAAAGGGATAAGGTGGTAATCTTGAAGTGAGAGGTAAATGTATTGGAATAAGTGAAAGTGGGAGTGAAATAGAGATGGACAAATATTGGGCCATGACTTGAGCTTAATGTAAGAGTATATCACTTATCAATATGTTATTCTATTAAAATGCTCTCATCAAAGTGGGCACAAAACTAAATAGTAAATGGCATGGGTATACTAATTTCACCATTATATTTTGCCTCCGTTTTGATGTGCATGTGAATCTAACATGAGGATTCATTTCAAAGTATACATATATTCTTAGCCAACATGAAAAAGCAAATATCCAAATACTCATAAAAGGATAATAATATATATAAAGTAACAGGCCATTATTAAAATCTTCTTGTACTCTCCTTGCTATGAGCACTCCTCCAAAACTTACAAAACAATGAAAAGTATATAATGAGTAGTGTATGCCACGTAATCAAAATAAATGCAAACTATAAGTTTCTTTAACTATTTAAAAAACATGAAAACAGAGAAGGGATAGAAAATCTCACATGTATGGAAAGCCATAAGAAAATATTCTACATGAAGCAATGATGATATATGGGTCCATGCCATGTGGCAATGCAGCAAGTCTTTGTGTAATGCAAATAATGGAATCAAAACTATACATGTGCATAAAATATTGTGAGCAATCTCCACATGATGTGGCAAATGCAAGAAAACTTTGTGTGATTCAAGCATGTAATGAGATGAATTTATGGGCAATGTGGAAATTTTAGTAAATCTTTATGCAATAGGGGCACATAATATGATCAAGCTCTATCTAGATTTAGTGACAAGTCTCTATTTAGCATAAGTCACTATTTGAAATCTTGACCATGAAAAGTGTTAGAAATAATATATTATCCTTCAATTGGTTGCATCCAACGGGTGCAAAGAATTAGAGAAGAGGAAAATAATACATGAAAATAATAAGAACAAAATAGTAAGGTGATCAAATAAAATGTAGCCATGTAAGCCCATATAGCATGTAAAAATGTATCACCACATACCAAGCATGTGAGATCATAAATTAGTGACAAGCATCAAAGCATAATGTTGCCCCCAATATAAGCAAATCACAAGGTAAGAATGACCCTAGAGGCTAGATAAGGATGATGTAAGCATGTCAATTATGTAATTGAATCAAAAGATAGCATATAAGGATAGGTAAATAGAAAATTAGAATGAAAGTGTTGGTGTGAATATGGTATTTTTCCTAACTAGTCCACTAGTAGGTCTTATTCACATGTTAAGTTTACTTAGATCCTAGGGAATCTTTTTAGAAGTCTTAGATATGTGGTCTTATCATATCTTATCATGGCATTTAATACTTGTGCCCTAGGTCATTTAATAATGTTGAGGTAGTTGTCTCATTGTACAAGATTTATACAAATGTCATGATCTTGTCTAATCATATCTCACAATCTTGTCTATATAAGCAAGGCTATTGTAACCTTATATAATATATCTCATAGATCCTAATATCAAGCAATCTTATTGCTTGCATACTCTCTTGTGGAAGGTTTTCATTGTTTTGTAGGTGGTCTTGGGCATTGAGCTAATCTTCAACTCCTAGAAAAAGCATGTGTAAAGATTATTGAGCCCAATACAAGCAAGAAGATGAAGATGGTTATGAAGGAAAGAAAAGGATCATGAGAATGTTAATAGGATGTATAAGGTAAGTTCATGACAAGAGTCAAACATTTTATCATAAAATAAACATGATAAGAGATCATAAGACCTAATAACATAAGAACTAGCACTTTCACTTCAAGGAGGTGCAATGGTTACACCAATAGAAAACTATATGTAAGCTAATATGCTAGAAAGTACAATTCAATTTGTGCAATGAAGAAAAGAGTGGACAAGAGGGAAAAAAATCAAAGCCAAATTTGTACAAAATTAAGTTACTTATCAAAATATACATGTATCAAAACATTCCCTTAAAATAAACACAAAACTAAATAATAATAACATAAATATACAAATTTCACCATTACAAATATATTTAATGATATATATATTATTAAAAATTGTTACTTTTTAAATTTTCCTTGACTTACACTAATTCATTACTCCTACCTCTTCAATCACCAATAAAATTTGGAAAATCCTAAACTTATATTGCTTGTTTTCCTTGAACAATTATAATTACAAACAAATTTTATTTAAAAAAATATGAAAATCACAATTTAATGGTGTATTTAGATGGATTAACCAATATAAACTATATAATATTTATACTTCAAAATTTAATGCATCCTTAAAATTTGATAGACTATCTTTCAATTGAAATTAGAGGTTTTGGTAGTTAGATAGAGTCTCGACTAGTTGTCAGCTAATGGAAAATTTCAAAAGAGCATATATGTTTCTATTGTCAATTAATAGTCTTCAAAATATAAAATTTCAAAAGAGCATATAGCAAAGTGAGATATATAATTTATTCGTCCAAAATAAATAATCTTTAAATGACAAAGGGTGAAATAATGGGGTCTAAGTTGAAGATATTGAAGCAAATGCCTCATATTTTTAAGAATACTGAAACTTTTTGTGGTTGGAGATGTTGCCATAGAAAGCTAGGAAAGTTGAAGAAATTGAAGCAAATGCCCCATATTTTTACAAATAGTGAAACTTCCTATGGCTGGAGATGTTGCTATAGAAAGAGAGGAAAATTGGTTCAAACTATAGATAATTTATAATTACTTCAAAGATAATGTAATTAATAGCTCTATCAATGATTCAGTGTGCTTCATTTCATCTTCCTTCTCCATTTGAGAAACCTAAGAACCCAACCCAATTCACACATGGGCAGTCGCAATTTCCAATTGAAAACATCCCTCAAAATTGAATCCTCCCACTTGGTTTTTAGGAAGTTCCTCTACTTTAGATATGAATACACTATCATAAAGTTGTATATACATCTTGAATCTTTGTTGAACTAAAATCCATACTAAAAATTACTAAATGTTACAAGAAGAAACATAACCATCTCAACTCTGAGTGGCCTTCAATAGTTTTTGGTTCCTTTCTGTAGATTTCATTTTTTTGTCTTTGGTTGGTTAGTTTGTTGTTGTTTTGCTGGTGGGAGTCGTTGGTTGTTGGTTGTCTTTCTTTTTGCTTGGCTCCCGTTCTAGTCGGTTTTTTGTCGGTTGGGTTGTTGCTAGTAGTCGTTTAATTAGTTTTCGAAGCAGCATTTTGTGTCTCTGTTGTAAAGGGTTTTGGGTCCCTTTAAAAGTTATTTTTCCCTATTAATCAAAACATAACCATCTCAACAACTGAGAGCTCATTGATGTACTATAACTTAATCCCCTCCAAGCATGTCGTTAGAATTATCTTAACTTTGGTAAATGGTGGAAGTAATAAGAGCTTTAAAGTAATCAATAACACTTACATCTACTAGAAATCAATATTAACAACTTCAATCATTTTCTAAATTTCAAAAGTAATCTATTACGGTTCCTCCTTTTCCTTTTAAAAAATAAACTTTATACAAGAACACATTATTTTTCTTATGCATGCCCACAGTTATTGAATTTCAAGGATAAAATGAACCTCTTAATTAAGTTGCAAATGTATCAAAAATGAGAGTTGAAAAAATATAAATAAAGTAATTAAATTATAGGAAAATATTATATCCAAACCTACATATCAAGTTTTGTTGAAAAAAGTGAGTTAAGCATTGTGGTTCCATGGAGAGTACACACATCAATTTTATGTGCATGTCAATAATTGCACTTGTATTTTGCAAATAGAATAAAAAAATTAACTTATCTTAAGTTGTTGCACACTCTGAGTACCCCACCACTAGTTGGGTTGAGATTACTCTTTCTAGGCAATCACTACTCCACAAATTTTATTTTATTTTAAATTATTATTTGTATTTTTCAAATGCAACAAGTTGCATATAAATGTATTTAAGATCTACAACAATTATATATTATTTAACTTCTTTCCACAAAGTAAGTTCATTAAATTATGAGCAGTGCATACCAAAACTTTTTATGCAATTAATTTATGTGCACAAAGTAAGGAGAATGTACAAACTTGTGAGAAGCGACTAGGGGCCCTTCTTCATTAAATTATACACATCATTTTAAATTATTTTTATTAGGTACTAAATATTTATTGTTGTAAATAAGTCGACTTTATTTTTCAATCTTATTAAGTGGGTAGACTATTGTATAAAGCATAAATCTAGTTTTGTGACTAGGAAGGCAACATGCTAAATTTAAATCTTCACATCATTTACAGGTAGTTTGTAACCCCCTAACATAAATTTTCAAATAAAAAATTGTTTTGAATATTTAAATTTATTATGGTAGTATTGGGGTGCAAGCCTAGGTGATTTGAGAGTTTTTCCATGTAATCTTAATTTTAAATGATGTATTCTTTGGAATAAAGGAAGATCACAAAAAGGTTTTGTAGAGAGTAATAAGAATAAGTTTTGAGCATACATTAAGGCAAATGTTATTGCTACATGATCGATGACCATGGACTTTGCAGCTCGTAATATGAGATTTATCAAGAGAGAGACAAGATTTCACATAGCTATAAAGTTTGACATAGTTTGGATTGGAAGGTTATGATATTTTGTCATATATACAAGAAGAATTGGTAAACTCATTGTATTGTAAAAACACCACCTACTTGATCATTGTATTGTGGTTTATCGTAATTTTAAAATATAAATCTAGGAGCCATCTCTCAACCAACTCCCTCTATCTTACACTTTATGATGGCTACCAAAGGTTGGCCAATAAAACAACTCTTGCCACCACTAAGGTCCTATGGTTTGCAATTTGTAATAGCTACCAATTTTTTTCACAACCATTGAAAACAAAAATTTTGCTCAAGGTATTATATTGCCTTCTTGAATGCTCCAAGTGCAATGATTTAATGGTTCTTGTTAGACTTGGTAAATTTTCACACTTAGAGGACAACTAAGCAAGCACACCAATCTAAAATAGAAGCATTTGTTAAGATTATGTTTCTCTTCCAAGTTTATGAGATAAAAAAAATGATTTGAAATTTGAGAACAATCCATCAAGTCCAAAGATATATAGGAGCGGATAAGCTAATTTACCCTGTGCTTGCAGGTGTATAACTGAAAATATGTTATACTTCTGTGAATCCTTGCATGCAAGGATACTCAATAATGAGTCCTTGCAAATCAATTCACAGCTCTCTATCCGAGAAGAGCAGAGATTGATGAATAGAATTTTTGGGAGCCTATTTGGAGAGATTGAAGATGGACTAATAGGATTTATTTTTTCAATGCAACTAATGTTATGTACAACAAGTATGGACACAAGTTTCATATTTTGTATCAACTGACTAATGAGCAAGGAACCAATACTTGGTGAGTAATGGTTGCATTGGTGTCAAAATATAGAAGACTAGAAAGTAAAAATACTTTAAGTTGGAAAGTATTGAGTTGATTACTTCTCCATTAGAGCTCATTAGTCAAGATAAGTATTGAAGAAGCTAAGGCTCACAAATAAGATTGAAGAAGCTAAGGCTCACAAACATTACCTGTGTTAAATGGTATCAAGAAAAAACAATGTTGTGCACCTTTTTGCAATGAAAAGCAGTTAAAACCTTTTAGGGGTGCATAAAAAGCATATTATAGGAGACTCTTTGTATGACTTGCAATGGAAAACAACACTAGGAGAAGAATTCTAGATGATTGGAAATCAAAAGAGACAAATGCCAAACTATGCAATTTTTTTGCATACAAAAGACAAGTTGAATGTTTAGAGAGAGAATTCGTCTCTACAATTACAAAAACCTAATACTTTAAGGATAGACCTTCCAGACACAATCATGTCTAGAATTGCTTCTAATAGTATGTCGAATCATTCCATATCGATGCAAAAGTAAAGATGCTAGCTCTATTTGTCTATGGGAAGATGATCTCTCAAATGTAGCACCCTTGTTTTTGTTGAAGTAACATAGACACATGGCTTTAGAAAATAATGTAATAATATCAAAAGCATATTGGTACCTAATTGTACTATTGAGTCCTAACCAAGTAACCAACAATGTGAGAGGATGTATCCATTTGGAAAACCAAGTTGTTTATCACTTATTCAATAGAATCTTTTAAAATTTTAGTCATTTTGTGTCACACCAATCCCTTGCCTTATGACATTCGATCTTTAAAGTACAAGAGCTAGTATAATGGAAAAAAATTATGAAGAAATGTGTTGTACAAGGTTTGTGAAGAAGAATATGACAAGTTTAACATATGAAAATGATTCGATGTCTACTATTCATTCTATGTGAAAATAGCTACAAAATAAATAGTAGCTAATATCCATTCAATACTAACTTAATAACTCTGCTAGAAAAATTATCACAAAATTAATCTCAGGTATAAAAACCAAAACAAACAAAAATAAAAGTCACAGTTCAAAATATATATCTCTACATGAAGAAACAAATAGGGATCTAACACAATATATTACTAGTGTATGAAAACAACCGTAGATAAACCACAATCAATTCAATTTATTTAACAAATAACAACATAATTGTTTTCAAATGAAATAAAACACAACAAAAATAATCCGGCCACGTAAGCTCACTGAAACCAAGGAAAGTGACTTACCCTAAGATTCCACACAAAATGAGTTGTACTGTCAACGTTGCTGATGAGAAAAATGGGCAGAGTTTGTGGGGAAAATATTACGAAACTCTACCAAAGCAAATTTTTTTAAAAAATAGACAAAACAAAACCTCTCTCCCTAGGGTATAGTTGATGCTTCAATCCCATTCATAGTAAGCAAAAAGTAGATTAAAAAATGGGGATTTTAGAGCTACTAGATTACTGAGGTTGAGACAAGATTTTGGCAACCTTTTACACAAAAATATTGGATGCCAATTAAAATTTGTTTTTCAGGCATGGGGCAAGGAATGTTCGGCGTAAGACGACTTTCTCGGTGAAAGCTACTACAAAACATAGCCTATGGGCTAATGAAACTAATGAAAACATATGCATGACAAGATCATAAGCATAAAGTGACAATCATGGAGTCATAAATAGGTAGACATTATAAGAATAAGATAATTAAATGTAGTTTGTGCTAAAGACAAGCATTAAAATTATTAGAAGACATCACAAGTGTGTTGTATGGATCATGAAAATATTTGTAACAAGTGAACATTCAAAGTGGGAACATATAAAAGTTAGGTATGTGTAGAAGTAAACAAGGAAACATGAGTAATGATAAAAGTTAAACTAAACATGGTAGAAGCAAACAAGGAAACATAAGCAAGTGTTAAAAACTAAAATATGACATATCATGAAGTATAAATTGTGCTAAATATGAAAAATAAGTCAAGAAAGATGTTTTTGGGTGAGGAAACAATAGCATAAATCTAGATATAGAAGGTGAAATGAGAATAGGTGAAAACAAAAAAATATAGCATAAACAAAAGGTAAAAGTAGAACAATACACAAGATAAATGGGTGAATAAGAAAGGAGAATCACAAGATACATGGCATAATCAAAGGACTAAATTAAAAATAATATAAAAGACAAGGAAAGAGTAACATGAACAACATAAAACATGTTTCATGTAACTTGTATCAACATACATGAAAGTGTCTTTATGTCATTCACATGCTAACTAGGAACATTAACACAACACAACATTAGCAATAAACCAAGAAAATAAAAAATAATAGAAATAGGAGAATCAATAAGAGAGAGAAGTGAGCATGTATAAGTAATTAAGTTGTCCACGTTAGGTGTGTCAATGCTTGTATGTGTTAAAAATGTATTATTATGTCATGATGGAATCACTATAAGAGGAATCAACCAATGTCTTATTAGAATCTCATAGTTGTTTGCTAAATTTCTATGTATATGGATAAATGAATAGGATATTTTACTAGAGTTCAAATTAGTATGAATTATAGATAACTCAAGTTGCTTCCCTATTCCCTTTATGTTTATAGTGTTCTAACCAACATTTCATGTCTTTAGATTGATAATCAATACCATGACATTGTTCATTCTCCTTTAATGCTAATAGATTATGACTATTTTGTTCATGTTTTCCAAGTCCTTTACCCTTATAACCCTAATTTTTTATAATCTTGAATTTGGGACCATATATTTTTTGTGATGGAGGGGAAAATATGACTTGATTAAAGTAGTAGTGCCCTCAAAATCACTAACACATAAATCAATAAATTTATCATCAACAAATGCCTTGGGTTTGTTTCCCATAGATAGATAGGTACATATAAAGTGATGAGATTATAGGATTTTATATCCATGCAATGCTTTCCAAAACCATAAGGAATGAAAGAAAATGGTATCCAATCATCATTAGATAAGGTATTATCATCACTAAGGAGAACATTTTATATGGTGCTCTTACTAAGGAGAACATTTTATATGGTGTTCTTATCAAGTGGATGATTTTGTGTAATGAAATGCTTGGAATTGTCTATCATTTATAAAGGCTAATTTGTTGAGGATTAATAGATATGTGATATTTCTTACATTATGCCAAAATTTTGCACATCAATGCAAGGTTGATGATATAATACTCATATTATGCAACGATTGACGCCACAAAAGAACATTATAAGATAATTTTCTAGGCATCACATGTAATAAAGTATATAATGTGCATGGACTAGCTATGATGGGAAAATTAAATATACCTAAATAACATCTAAACAAATTATCAAAGCCTTTCATACTAAGGTCAAATGGTTATATCTTTGACATGTCTATAACTTATTTAAGAAATCCTCGATGCATATGTTTAGGCTAGATCCACTATCAACTATAAATCATTTAATGTTGAAGTTGTCACATCTCATTAAAATGTGTAAAGGTAATAATTCATTAGCAATTGATGTGAGAACATATATGTTCAAATAAAATAGCATGAGGTTCCTTATGACTAGTGGATTCTATCAAAGATGTCAACAACTATTGGAGTACTATTTGAATCGATTTTATGATTTCCTAAACTTTTGTGCATGACATTCTAATACAAATTCAAAGTACACACTAAATTCCCATAGAGATTATCTTAGCTTGTGTACTTTGAACTTGTTAAATAGGGTAAAAGTACAAACTTGTGTCACACTTTATAAGGAATCGACCAACATAAACAAAAAATCTCAACTTCGATCGCATAAAAGTGGTATTTATGTTTTGAATTCAAAAAGATGTAAACTAATGAAATGTGAATTCTTAATGAAGTTTATTCTTGTAATTTTTCAAAAATTTAAAAATTGTTTCAAGATTTTTTATATAAATTTAAGAGCATATTTTGAATTGCTAAAAATTTCATGAAAAAGTGACGTTGAATTGATGTCAAGAAACAAATAAAAAAAGATTTAACCCTGAATTTTTTTCCCAAATAGATAACTTCAAGATCTAGTGCATGGAAAAAAATAAAAATTGATGGATATTTTTCTCGTAATAGTGTTTTAAAGTCAAACGTACCAAAATTTGATAGTTTTCATTTGACGTCAACTATTGTGTAATTTTTTTATTATTTAAAAAAAAAAAAAACTTTTGAAGAGGATTTTATCCTCTAGTGCACCATATATTTTTTAAATTTTTTAATATGTTTTAGTATTTTTTTTAATTTCTAATCAACCTAATTTTTTATTTTAGTAGCCCACTTTCATTATTTGAAATTAAAAAATATTAAAACTAATAAAAATATCAATAAAATTATATATTTGGATTCTTAACTCCGAGCTCTACAAAAGGGTATTTTTAGTTTTTTGAAAAATATCATTCTGATTGAAGAAATATCATATTCAAGTGGAAATTTTTCAAAAATTTCTGAAAAAGATGAGGTGGTTGCCAACAAGGATGACTAAAACCCTTTCACTTGAAACCCTTTCTATTGAAACCTTCTATATAAATTGAGTCACATTTTAAAGCGACAGAGAGAGAAATTCAAATTTTGTAGTTTCGGGTGAAAGGATTTCACCCAAAACGCTATGTGCCACATATAGGCCATGTAGTTTCAGGTGAAACTATTTCGACCGAAACTGTTTAGGTTGAAATTGTTTCCCTGTGAACTATTTAATTGGCTGAAAGTGTGATATAGGTTTGACCGTTTGTGCTTTTACCCAATAATATAAATCCCCTTAGGTCTTTTGGTTGTAAGTTTAGCTACAAGAGGAAGATCAATTATATTGGATGTCAAAATAGTTTACCTTAATAGAAATTCTCTGCCTTTAGATTATTTTTGATATGTATATCCAACTATATGATAAATTTCTAAATTAAAATTCTAATATGAAAATTAGGTAAATGTTGAGGAGATTGTATGTCAAGAAAATAAAATAAGAAGATACATATGTCATAGGGAGAGTAGAAGAAGATGGTGGATAAAAAATTAATATAGATTGTGAGAAGGCTAAACTGATTCCATATTATCATCTCATGGACACAAAAAAATGAGAAATAAAAGTGTGTATGAAACTTAAAAAATGAAGGATATTATAAATAGGATTCATGAATCAAATCATTTCAAATATCTACTGATTAAACAAAGTTTGATCTCACTAGTCAATAAGACATCATTATCATAATACTCATAATTAATAAGAAGCAAAAAATAAACATTTAAAGATGCTTGTAGAACCATCATAATTACCATGCAATTAATCCTCATTAAGAGTAATAATGTCATCATTAATGAACAAGGAGGTAAAATAGTGCCACTAACATCCACATGATGGGCTAAATAACTACCATCATAATGTAGGTTGTCATTATGGGAGGTATTACAAGACAAAAGAATTTCATGAGTATTGTAGGACTTGTATGGGATGTAAAATAATGGGAACCACGAGACACTCCATCCTATATAAAAGTGGGTGGATCCATAAAGTTATAAATAGGAATATCATGACACATAGAAGAAATAACATCATAAGGTGCAATAGTGTAATGAAGAGGAGGTATCGCACCATCAATATCCATTATCCAAGTTATGTCACAAGGAAAAATATCACTAATTTGGTGCACATCCCTATCACAAACCATAAGCGAAATAGGATCAAAATGAAGCTCATGGAAAAATGAATGATGGATATCCAAGAGAAAGGGATGGGAACTAACTAAAACTATCAAGGATGGATAAGAATGTACATGATAAAATAACACCTCCATGGGCAATACATACCTACCTATACTGTAGAGAACATAAGTGCATCAAGGATTATAGGATCTAAATCCAAAAAAGATAAGAACATGTTAAAATAAAAAATGTATGCATGTAAATTAGCAAGATCACATAACCTATGAGGATCCATGATTACTGATTACACACAAGCCAAGGGTAGGTAGGAAAAATGAATTAGTGTAACACCCCTCTGTTTTGGCTCTTTGATCGATAGTGTTTTCTTTATAATGGTTGTGTTTGATTATGCTTTGACTTTGGAACTTGGTTGCTTTTGACCGCTATCTGTTAAACGATGTGAATGATATATTTTGATGTGATAATTATTTTACTCTGATGTTACCATTATGGCATGTTTTGGATTAATTTAGCAAATAACTGATTTAATGATGTTTTATGCTTGTGATCATATCATTGATGTTAGAATCGTCAGTTACTAATTGTGTATTGGTGAAGGGGACGGGATTGTATCACTCGCTTGCGAGTGCCCTACAATTATGAGATTTCCTCTTCACGGTGTGTTTGATCATATTATATATATATGCATGTTCGATGTACCCTTTGTTGTAGGTTGGTAGGTACATGACATCGACTCCGCCTGGTTTCCAGGTTTGAGCGTGCCCATTGACCAACGGAAATTGATTGGGAGATAGTAGCTAGGTTTTCTGTGCCAAGTCATCACCCTAGCCATAGCGTGTCGTCGAGTTGTTGTCAGGTTGGTTGTGCTAATTTGGCTCATTTCACCTTGAGTATTGATTTAATTGCAAATTATAGAGGTTATTAAATGGCTTGCGTAGTTAAATTGATGTTTAAATGTATTTATTTGCAATGTTGAAACGTCATTTATATTATTGATTGATTTGTTTTAATCAATAAAATCAGATTGAATTTATTGATTAATTAGATTAAGGGTGATATATTAAATGAGATAGTTGTTTTGGGCAATTATTGTATATTATGAGTTAATTAAAAATCAAAGTAGAAATCATGTGGATAGTTAGAATTAAATTAAAATAAATAAATAAAAGGAGAATGGGTTTTGAATCTCACTTTTGAAAATTATTGAGAAAATAAATTATTTGCAAAGAATGTATTCTTTTATTTTAGGGAATTTTGAAAAGTGCATGAGGTTTGAATTAGAAAATAGAAATTTGTTTTAAATATAAAAATTGGGAATATCTTCCAAATGTTTTAAAAATATATTTAGTGAGTGGGATTTTTAGGGTTTTTTGGCCAAATTTGGAAAAAGCTCTATTTTAGCATCTCCATTTTCATTTTTTTTTGTGGGGGATAATTTTTAGAAATTTTGGGTGGAGAGTTTGTGGGTGCTTTTGCTTGGATTTGTGAAGGAGATTGAAACTCTTGCTTGAGTTGGATTCAAAGGAGGAATGGAAAAACACCATGGTTGAAGGCTTCAAGCTTTGGAGGAAAAATCAGGTTCCTCTTTGTTCTTGCTTTGCTTCATTTTGAAAATAGATTAAATCCTCATTTTGCTATTTGAAAACTTTGAAAAGTTGTTTGAATCCAATGAAATCCATGTGAAATTGTTTTGAAAACTTGCATTTTGTGGTGGGATTTTGAAAAGAAAACCAAAACTAGAATCAAACAATGAAAAAAATGAAATGAAAACCAAAAGAGATTTGTTGTCAAAACTGAAATCTAAACCCTATGGTTGTGTTGAAAAATTCATTGTTTTGGTTGCAAGATTTTGTTGGGCATTTGCACAATAAGACCCACAAGTTTATTTTAAATATCTTAGGGTTTCCATTTATTTAATTTCTGGAAAATAACCCTAGTTGTTGTGAAATTCTTTATGGGTATTTTTGTGGGGAGTTTATTTGTATTTTAAAATGCAAATAAAATAATTTTTAAAAATTTTTTTTAGGGGAGGCAGGGGAGACCAATCCCCCACTGCCACCCATTCGCCACCACCGCCGCGCCCCATGCACAGTCCCGCCGCCCGTGGGAGGCAGACATTGTGTGCGAAGCACACAGTCCCGCCGCCCGTGGGAGGCAGACGTTGTGTGCGGCGCACACAGGCCCATCGCCCATGGCAGACGGACTGTGTGCGGCACGCATAGGCCCGCCGCCATGGGGAGGCAGGGCAGCATGCGCCCTAATTAGGGCTTCTTTTTGGTTAAAAAGAAAATTCGTTTTCTTTTATGAAAAATATAAATTCATTTTTTTATTATTTTAATATTGTTTAATATTATATATATTATATATAATATTTAAATAATATTTATTTTAATAATAAGTTATTTTTATATATATATTATATATAAATACTTATGTATATATATATCATATACATTTAGTATGTATATGAATATATACAATGTATAAGTATATATAATTTATATATATACATTTCTTAAATAAATTATTTAGTTTGGTTAAATTGTGGAATATCAAGGTGATTTAGATAATTTAATGATTATTTAAAAAGTTGAAAATCAAATATCTTTATTTAGAATTTCATTTTTGATTATTATGGATAATAAGGTATTAAAGTTTAATCAATTGGATTATAACGATAATTTTTGTTATTTAAGACATTTAAATGATGATTAATTATTTTAAATAGGAATTATTTTTAATGGATTATAGCAATAATATAGTTGAAATGGAATTGTCATTTTAATAAACAATGATATTTAAAAGAGATTATTTTAACCCTTAACCATGATTGAGCAAATAGAATTAAAATATTAAATTTAATTCCTTAATGGTGCCAAGTGAACATTAGGTAATTTAAGGATTATTGAAAGAGTTGATTTTATAAACAGATATCTTTACTTAGAGATTTCATTTTCGATTATCAAGAATAATCAGTAATCCTTAGAGTATAAAATAATGTTTTAGAGGCATATGTTAAAATGATGTTAAATATCTAAAATAGGAACTTTGAAATGATTATCGCATTGGTATAGAGGAAATGAAAATTGATGTATGATCAAACGTTTCATTTAAAATATTGATTTTGATTAATTTATTTATTCTATGTTGAAATATAGATTAAGTGATTTAATTAAGTGTTTATTTATTAAAATATTTCGATTACGAATATAAATTGTTAAATTTAGAGATAATGAATGATTTATTTTAATCAAAGGAGTTTATTAAATTAAAATATTCTGATTATGCATATAATTGTTAAACTTGGAAATAATGAATGATTTATTGTAATCAGAGGAGATTGAGTTGATTTATTTATTGCTAAGTCGAAATAAAGAGTAATTTATTTAAATTAAATGTTTTATTAATCGAGTGGATTTATTTATAGCATATGATTGTGAGACTTAGAGTTAATGAATGATTTATTTTAGTCAAACGACTTTAATCATTAAAATGCTTTGATTATGAATCTAATTGTGAAATTTAGAGTAAATGATTGGTTTGTAAATATTTCAATGTCGTGAAAAGAAATGGGTCTATTTGTTTGGATATGGGCAAGTCATGAAAACTGTGATTGACTAGATTTAGGAAATTTGAACATTAGCTTATTTAGCTGTCTGAAATGCTTGTAGTGTTATAATGTTCGTCCTCGATATTGTGGAACTAGAGTAAATGTTTTGGAAGTCTTCCAGATAGAGGTTCGTTTATTGGTATGGGTTGTTATTATGTTAGTCAACTCTTGATGTGTCATGGAAAGTGAGTATAGTTACACCCTATTGTTCCACCCGGTTTTCACGAACGGGGATGGTGTGTGCCTCCTTGAGATTTAGGAGAGGGTTTTGTAATTTGTGCCTCCTTTGGAAGGAGTGAGTTTTGTATTTTGGTTTCCTCCAGTGTTTGGAGTGGGTTTTGTACTTTTGTTTCCTCCAGTGTTTGGAGAGGGTTTGACCTTTGTTTCCTCCAATGTTTGGAGAGAGTTTTGACCTTTGTTGCCTCCTTGGTTTGGAGAGGTCGTCTTATCCAGTTGCCCAGTGGCTTGTGGTTTTTTTTGGTATGTTGTCAAGTAGAAGAGTGGCTTCTGTTAGGGGCCAAAGTGCAAAGAGGTAAACTGGGAAACCTTTAGAAGTGGTTTAATCAAGTGATAACTAAATTAATGTACTTAGAAGTAGGGTAGTTTTTCACAATTAAGATAATTGAGCCTCGCTCATGGACCCAAGGGCTTGTATAGACTTGGGATGAGTCGGGAAGGCTTGGAATGGCAAGATCATCTATCTCGTCCTTACGAGAGGTATTTGATTCCACATGAGTGAGTATGGGTGCCGGGATTCGGTAGAGGCCACCAGGACAACCCATAGTGGGGGCCGGAGCCTAGGAAGATTCCCAGATGGATATCCCATGACGAGCTGTGTGATGACACTCTTTCTACGACAACAGTTGGTATTTGATTTTATGTGTATGGTCTTCTTATCATACTTGATCTGCTTTATTTCTGGAAGCAATGTGACCTATATCAGTGATGTGTGAGTCGTACTAGAGTTGTTGGTTTGACCCTTCAGTTCATGTGATGTGGTACTTGTATTTATTTCATATCAGTTTTGTGTAGCCTGTGTCTAGTGGTAGATGGTCTTGTGTAGGAATTCCTTGTTACTATCTCCTAGCACGAGGGGTGAGCCTTCGGGTATTGCATGGTTGGGTGGAACATGCTCCTTAATCCGTTGGGTTGGCTTCTTGTTCATGTGGACGAGATTCCAATTGGAGAGCTCGCGGGATTCAATTTCTTCTCATGCTTAATTCATTTAGTTGGTCTTGTATTTTATTACCCCTCATTTGGTATCGAGGTGGAATTTGTAATATGTAATCATACTTATTGGAATTGCCTCATTCGGGGAATGAGTGTTGTAATCATGTTGTAAGTTATATTATTGGAATCAAGTGGTATCTCATATTCTTAGATGTAAATTATTATGATTGGAATGTATGTGAACTTTAATTGCTAAGTAATTATATGGTATGGTTTTAATTCATGTTCCGTGTTTGGTTTAAGTAACACAGTCTCGCAACCTTAGGGGATTGGTTGGCAATGGTTAGTGAACTTGTATGTTAATTGTTCCTTTTAAAAAAAAATAAAAAAATAGTTCGTTTATTTAGTAAATTGCAACTTTCCCTAGGGTTGCGTGGCGGGGCGATACAATTAGTTATGAGGTAATGGAGGGATCAAGCCCTTAAGTTAAAAGGATATAAAATATGTGTCAAATATGATATGAAATAAAAAAATCAATGAATAGTTAGTGTAGTGTCGAAAAATGTGTACTCCTTTACATTTTCACACTATGTTTGGGTCCCTTAATAAATTAGACTTAATTAAGCCTCAAATTACCTAAATTTTGCATTTACAAGCCTAATTAATTGCAATTTTTGAAAGGGGAGTTGTGATTTAATTAATGCATTTATCATTATTAACATCAAGAAATGAATAGGTCTTGATTATTTAGGTCAGGACACATTCGCCCTTGGGAAAATGGGTTCCCCTTAAGATCACATTTTCAAATTCTAAACATGTTTTTGGTGGCATCTTAAGGTCCTAACTTCAATATTTAAGTGTTGGCTTGTAATGTTTAATTTTTGGGAAATTAGAAAATTGTCTATAAAATCAAGGTCTTTTTATCAATTCAAATCCTAAGATACCTATAGCATACATGCAATAATTTCAAGAGCTAAGATTATTGTCAAAGGCGTTCAAGAGAATATTTCTCAAGCATTTGTTGCAGCATTCAAGATCTCAAGCATCGTGTCAAAGTTATCAAGCATCATACATGTTTTTGGAGCTAACATTGTGATGTAAGTTTCAAGTTTCATATCAAAATTCAAGCATCAAGATCACATCATCAATCAATCCATTCATGCAAAATCAAGACCTTGGAGAGATCTACTAAGTTTCAGTCCTTCAAGAGTTTCAAATCAAGGGTTTGGTGAGTTTCAACATAGCATTTGTTCATTCATCATTCCTTTCATGTTTCATTGTTTCAATTCAAGGTTTAATTACCAAAACAGGGTTTGACCAAGGAAAACCCCCATTCACCAAAAACAAACAATTTTTCCCTCTTGTTTGTTTTGTAGATCTTAGGTTGAAGAAGGATCAAAGATCTCTCAAAGTAAAAAATTGGAAAATTTGTCAAAGTTGCAAAAGTTGTCATCAAGCCACAAAAACTCACCTACATAATTTATTTTCAAACTTTTGACTATGAAATCTGGAGAGTTCAGGAGTGCAGAAATAGGACCAGAGGACCCAAAAACTAATTTTAGAAATCCCTACAAAGACCCATTTTCCCTTGGGTGAATGAGTCCCAGAGGACACTCAATAGTAGTATTTTGATGATAGGTGCAAAAATACTAAACCTTCTCAGATCTTTCAGAAAGTTGTTGATTCCATTATATTTAAAGTTTAATATTTTGATTTCATGTGTTGCATTGCATTTTTTGGTTTGTTTTCTATTTATAATCTTTCTCCCAAAAGTGTTGTTTCAACATATCTACCCTGTCCTAGATCATAAGGAAAACAACAAGATCTTCTTCAAGATTAACTCACCTAAGGGTTCAAGTCAACCTTGGCTTAAGGGATCTCTTTTTCCTAATGAGATAGAGGGAAATAGGTGCATTATACCCCATTTTCCCCATTCTATTTATAAAATAATTGGTGAATCCCCATCCCATTTTAGTGCACACATTTTTCCCACCATTTCATTTTGGTGAACCCGACCTTGCACTATAAACTTTCTGATTTGGAGTCCATTCAAACCTTGTATCTAGGATTTGCATTACTTTGCATTGCATTGCATTGATTTACATCTCATTTAGGGTTTTAGGTTTGCATTTTGCATCCATTAAAATTTGAAAAATTTAAAATTTTGCATTAATTTTGCGTAGTGTTTGCATGTTAGTGTGTTTCAATCATTCATATTCAAAAATTGATTCAAAATTGCATTTCAAAAAGTGTCATATTATCCATCATTTTTTATTCAAACCACTTGCATTTAAACATCAAATTCTAGAAAAATCAATCACTAAAAGTACCGTTTATAAACTAAAACAGGAAACCCTAGATCTAAACTTCAAACTCAAATTCAAATTTTTGTAACCCCAGTGCTAGGACCCATTCGCCCTAGGGTGAATTTGTCCATGTACAAGTGTTGTTTCAAACTTTTGGGTAGTGCTTTGCCTCTATTTGCATTCTTTTGATTTGTTGTTAAATTTTGTTTCAAAAATCAAAAAAATCTACCATCTTTTGCATTAGCTTTAATTGGTCAAATTAAGTTCCTTGCTTGGAAATCAAAATTGGAATTAATAGACATCATTTTTAGGTTTTTGCATAATATAATGAAAAAATTACCTTGTTTAAAATCTAAAAATTGCTCTATTTTACATACTTGCATTGCACTTCATATTCTAGGGTGTTTGATTGCATTTATCTAGAAGCTATTCTCCATTTTGGGTGCACCTAGGTTTGGTGAAACTTGTATGAGCTTCAAACCTGGTGTCCTATTACCAATACTATAGTGAGACATAGTCCGACACTCATGCCATCCCACACTTCTACACACACCGTGGATCTTGAGTTTTCCAACTCTTTCACCCATAGTGTTGATACTAGTCAACCCATTGTGGACCATATCTTTGATACCTCATTTCCCATTACCACCCTACCCACAACCAATGTGATTAATGTTGACACAATGGTTGCTAATGTCCCTCAAGAAGAACTAAGAAAAATGGATGAGGAATTAGAGAAATTGCAAAACTTTGTGAGTTTTGAATACATTGTTGGTATTTTAATTCTTGTCATAGATAACATGAGGAGAATGATTGCTAATGAACAAGGAATAGGAATTGTGTAGCCCATCTCATATCATTAACAAACATGTCCCTATAATGACTAGTTGTGCTCAAACTTTGGGGTATACTCAAAGTCAAGGTGGAAATCCAATTCCTCCTTCTACAACTATGACCTCTATTTTGACATACACTAATCCAACTTTTACAACAACTAAACAACCTACTAGCAATGTTAATACTACCTTAGATATTTCCACTGGGAACCCCTTTAGCTTTGTGCATTCAAATATCATATCTCCTAATCCATCTCCCCTCACAAACTTACAATTCACTTGCCCTCCCAATACATATACACCTCCACCTTACTCACCTCCATCTCATAACACAAACAATGATCCCATCCTTAACCAACTCCTACAAAGTGTTTCATCCCTCCAACAACAAATTTCTACATTGAACCAAATTCAAAATGGTCAACCTTCATAATATGTCAAAAGAAACCCTTTTATCCTTGGAGATATTGAGAGCATAAATGCCACAAGGCATAGAGATTCCTCTAAGATTTGAGAAATATGGTGGAAAAGGAGACCCTAGCAACCATGTCTCAGCATATACAACCTTATGTAGTGACTCCATTTTTGAAGATAAACTCTTGGCTAAACTTTTCCATAGATCCTTGAAAGACACGACCTTGGAATGGTTTTTTTATTTACCGAATAACTCAATTAGTTCATTCAATGAACTTGTTGATGCCTTTCTTAACCACTTCCAAGTGCACATGGGTCCCAAGATGGCCTTAGTTGATTTGATGCATTGCAAACGAAGCAAAGATGAAAAGGTCAATGATTTCATAGCACGATACCAATTGCTTTACTCACAAATAAACATTAAGATTCCTAATGTTGAACTTCAAAGAATGTTTATAGCCAACTTGCATAGCAATATTCAAAATAAACTAGAGATTTTGAAGTTTCCCTCCTTTACACACTTGTGCATGGCCCTTCATGACTATTAGAATTCAGTTAGTTATCATGAAGCAAAAACTCCTAACAATTTTGAAAAAATCTGAAGTTGTGCCCCAAAACAATTTCCAACCTTTCAAGAAACAAAATAAAGGCTTTTTTACAAATAAACACACCTCAAACAAATCAACATGTTAACACCCAAGTGGCTACTATAAAATGACAAGTCCATATCCATTTAGGTGTTACTCATAAATATACTATGTATCATGTTTAATTTTTTGTCCCCTTGTTCATGTTTCTCACTTAGGTTAAAGGCCTACATATTCATTTTATTCCTTTGTCACGGGTTTCACTAAGCTTCTAACTCTTTGTTGCATGTTCTCCTAGTTGCGAAACTTAGTTCTTCGACGCTCTTTGTTTGTTGTTTGTGTCATCGGGTTTGTGTTTTTCTTAACTTTTTGATAGCCCAACTATTATCCTTCGTAGCATCAAGTGTGTAGTCGGTGAGTTGTAGGTTCTCAAAACTTCGTAACTCCTGATTTTAGGTTGTCAAGTTTTAGTTCACCGCGACAAAGGAGTTTGTTGATTGTTCTGCAAGTTTCGAGACACCATCCTTGCATTTAATAAAGTGTATGGTATGATCGGGAGATGTCTTATCAAGATTTCTACAAGGCACACAAACCTTAGGGTTTTCATTACTGCAAAATAAAATAAAGTGCAATATTAATTCAACACCAATTGCACGTCTTGTCATTTTACATGGCTTAAGGCGGTGAGAACTTATTTGTTAAAGCCTTGGCTGTACTTCTACCTGCTGCTATTATTTCTTCAGGAATTCAAGAATTTCCTTAGGCATAGTGAGCTCATGTAGTCTGAAAATTGAAAATCGTTGGCTTGATGTGAGAGATACAAAGCTAGGAATTTTTAAATTGGAAGAATTTTGGGTGCGTTTGGATAGTAAAGAAAAGTTTGTTGTAGACACAAAGGTGCTCGAAAGTGGATTAGCTCACGCCGACGGTTTTCCAGAAGTTGTGTTGAGCGTAGACCTAATCGCTGCATGTGCAAGAAGGTACATTCCTGAAACCCAAGAAATTAAGGTTGTGGACGAGACCATTGTTGCTAAAATTTCCCCTAAAGTCGTTTCTCAGGCATTGAGAATTCTAGAGAAGGCACCTGTAAAACAAATGTCTGTTGTAGCAGCTAACGAATTCTTTAGAGTTAATGAAGCCTGGTGTAAAAATTCTATGGCCAAAGGGTGGTTAAAATCGGAGAAAAGAGTTAAGTCCCAATTACCCAGTAAACTTAAAAGGGTGCATTTTAAAGCGGAAATTGTCGATGCCATTGCTTTGCTTCACCATATTGTCAGGAATGCACAAATTGAATTATTTGAAGACTGGGTGTGTTAGTTTATTTTGGTTATCTGTGATGATGATGTGTTTATTGATTGGGCTAAGATAATTTGCTTCCTTCTGCATGAACAATTAGTCAAATTTCAAAAGATTGCTTCTTTTCATCTCTGTTCTTGTTTGATATATATCATTGCTAGTCGGAGATATTTCTAGCCAGGGTTGAAACCCCAGGTGCCACCAACTTTTGGCATGCTCGTATATAAATGTTATCCACAGTTCACCAGGAAGGTTGGAATGGGAGAATATTGTCTTGTTAATGACACATTTTTAATGGAGGCTGTGAGAAAACTAGATGGAAACCCTAAAATGCGTTTTTCCTCTGAGTCAAAATATCTGGTGTTGAAGTTTGGAAGTTTTTATATCCAATTTGATAGGTTTTCTTATTTGAGGATAAGAGGTTTTGAAAAATCCCCACTTAAATTGCCCAAGTATCATGAGGATTTATTGATATTTCTGGAAGTTTGTAGACAAATGTCCATAGTGAATATAAAATACATGAATATGGGAAAATGGGGGTATACCTTCCCGTTAGTTACTCCTTCCTTCTTGTGCAAAAACAATCAGATGGCTAAAGGTGTTGAAAATATGCTTAAAGAATAGAATCTCCAATACTTTTTTGTGAACTAATTTTGACAGCAAGGGCTTTGTAAAACGAAACCTGTACGCTTCTGGCTCATATCAACACCAACCTTCAATTGAGGATTTATGGGAGGATTGTATTGATGAAAATGAAGTATTCAGGAGAGATCATATGAGGTTAACCCTTGAGCAGATACAAACTTTTGGTCTTTCTTTCCAAATTCCTGAAAATGTGACTGAAGATTCGGTGGTTCTTGATCCCGAATATGAGAATTTTCCTGACAAATCACATCCTAGAGTTGACTGGAGTAAAGATGAAGTTTTATATATGAGTACACGGGCTGAGCCAATATTCAGAAGGACTCAAGATTGGTTAGAGGGAAGATGGCATAAGGTTGTTGGTTCTGTTCATGAACCGAAATCGTCTCAGAAAAATGAACAAGGATCTAACCAGGTAGTTGCTGGAAGTACATCATCAACAAGAATAGCTACCAGGTCTTCTAGTTCCAATTCACAATCTGGAGGTGACGGTGAAAAACCTGAAGAGTCAACTGCCAAATTGAAGTCAGTTTGTGAGCAAGACAACCCATCTACCCCTACTCCTAAAAAGAAGATTGTCCAAACAAAACCTGCACCAAAAGATTTAGATAACATTTTGAGGCAAATTGTTGAAGATAATACTTTCCCACCCTTGTCTGAAGAACCTTCTCCTCCTGTAGAAAATATATCAATTGTTCCTATTGAGTCTAGGGAAATTATTCAAAGTGATAAAGGTTCTATTCTGATAGAAAATTCTCCAGTATGGTTGAAGAAGGCAGTAGAAAAGAAGAGAAAATACACTCCCACAACATCTGCTAGAGTAGATACAGTGGAAAAATTACTCCAATCTTCTTCAAAGCCCAAGAAAGCTCAAAAAATGTCAAGCATAGTGGATGACTCTGTTTCGAGTAATCAGATACTAGAGATTGTAGAACCTTTAAAAGATTTGGATGATGATAAGATAACCGCGGTTGATTATAAAATTATACATGTTGACATGGGTCCCCAAACACTTGAGGGTGATGTATATCATGCCAGTTACTCAGTCAATGCCTTATCCAAGCGGGTAAAAGAAGAAAGAAAGGAAAGGGTAAAATTGCAATCTTAGGTTTTGGATTTCAAAAACTTTATCTCTTCTATAGTTTCTCCCTTTTTGTCTACTGAAGCCTCTAGTTCTCAAGAGAGAGTTATTGATGAGTCTGCAATGCAGTTGATTAGAAAGAACCTAAATTACTCCAAGGCTTCCAGTGAGTGGATTGAAGAATTGTCTCAGGAGGCTGTACTTTTCATCAGTAAATATGTGATTTCCTACACTCATATTGTTGATAAAAGAAAAGGATTGATAGCAGAACTGCAACAGATTAGGAAAGACCAGACCAATCTTTATGTGTTTTCAGAAGAAATTAAAGAATTAATTTCCATGGATCGATTGAAGTTGATCAATGAACAAATTGTTAGTGATCCAAAGGAATTAGATCCTTTGTGGCTTGATTCACTTAAATGGAAATTAGGCATATATGATAACTTGGTTAAAGAAATCTTTGAAGTACTAGAAAAGTATCTTGATATGTTAGGATAAATTAAAGGAAATTTTCATGATCTGTAGGTGAAAATAATGGATGAGTTCGATGAGAATATTCTAGACACAAAGGAAATCTGTTCGAAATTCAAAGAAGTCTTCAACAGGGAAGTAGCAGATCCTGCTACAATGACCAAAGAATCTTTCTCAAAGCTTGGGAGGCTTGAGCTCTATCTTAAAACTTTTAAAACTAAAGCAAAAAGAAGGTTTGACACTCTGAATGAGTCTGAGGTTGCACTGAAAAAATGGAGAACCGAGCTTCAAATCACACTAACACCAGGCAACAAAGAGATTTTTGCAATCGTTACCAGGTACAGGGAATACAAGGCTAGAATGAAGATGTAGGAAAGGTTGTTGTGACAAGAAGGGGTTGAGGAACCGGAAGCTGATGAAGTTGAAGCGGGTGGGACCGATGCATAGTTTATTTTTAGTATTTCAAATACTTTCTTTAAAATTGGCTTTTTAAGTTAAATACTTCTTTTTAATTTTTGGTACGGTTACTTTCAAGAAACCGTTACCAAAGACATTTGCTATGTTTAAATATGGATTCGACTGATGTGATTAGGATCTTTTGGGAAAACTTTGATTTACTCATTAGAACAAACTCTGTTATTTTGGCTATTATCTATTATTCTAATATAGAAGACATTGGTGAAATTTATGCATGCGTAATCTTTGAATTATGGTGTATGGATTCATTCTGTTTATACTGAATAGTTGCTAGTGTGTTATCTGTTATTGGGATGATAGATGATATATTTTGCTTTATTTTTGTGACGTTATTATTTGAGAATAAGAATTATGCAATGATATTTGTTTAGTTGTTATCTTTTCTTAAAAAAATTTATTTCTTTCTGCATGAAGTTGATAGATACCTTTGAAGCTTTCTGGTTAAAAGCCCCTTCCTTTATTTGCTTTCTAGTTAAAAACAACACTAGTTAAAAAAATCATTCATCGAATATCTGATAAAGGTAGCTGCCACCTTTTAAAACAAGTAGAGAATCAGTTTGAAAATGATATTATTGCCGATTCAATTGTAGTTCCATTTATCACCTTTGTGGGCATAGGAATATATAGTTAGGTGATAAATCTATTGAGTAACATTAGGGAGAGTAGAAAACTTACCCCTTTACCTAATACCCTTCACTCCATCATGTTGCAGCTTATAATTAATAACTTAGTTACCTTACCTCCTATTAGAGTCATTGATACAACTAATCTCTTACCTCCAAAATTAACTCAAATGCCTTTTTCCTTTTTCACCGACAAAATGGACATGATACAAAACAATGTAAGCATCTTAAACATGTTGTGCAAGACCTCATTGATTCTAATCACATCCAAATTGGTGGTGTTAATGATCAAGTAAATAAGTTTGTTTCTCCACCCAACCAAAATTTGCAAATCTTTACCAACCCCATGCCAAATCATAATATCTCTTTTGTGAAAGCTACTGATGCCAAGAATGATGTGATGAATGTTGACAAACTTGAAGATGAGAATAATGATGATATAAATGAAAATGAGGTAGACTTAGAATGTATGGTTAGCTTCATTGATGCTCAACCCCGTAAGTGCCAAACCAAAATTCCCCTTCACATTACTTTCTCACAAAATGACATAACTAGATCTGCACCCGATGGTCCTCTTTACATAGCTAGAAGAATCAATGACAAGCCTACTAATGAGATATTAATTGATCTTCTCTGTGTAGAGAATGTGATCACCGAGGAATTCTTATTTGTGCATGAACTTTATCAAGATTCTTATGAACAACCGAAATCATCAATCAAAATGCATAATGGTTTTTCTTGTCGTACGATAAGTTTGACCACTCTTTTCTCCATCATCACGTCATTGAACCAATTCCATCTGAAGCTTGGTTACCCATGGCTACACTCCATGGATTTCGTTGTGTCAATAGTGCATAAATGTTTAAAGTTTCCATTTGGAAATGATATCTTTATTGTGCACCATAGTGGATTTAATCTTGTCTTCCTATGGGAATTTCTCATTGGATTTCTTTTGGCCCAAACCTATGGAACCTATTAAGCCTCATGAGGACTTCTTTTTCAAATCTTATCAAAAGTTTAGGGAAAAGAGCGTAGTAGAATTATCCACTAGCAACATGCCTCAACCCATAATTGAGCCTCCTATCATTGATGAAACCATGATTGAACCAAAAGCTCTTCCAAGTAACCAAGACCAATCCATGAAAAATCCTTCGCCTATTTCTTATAAAGACCAAGAGATAACCAAATAAGTCATGTTGTCCCTCCTAAGATCAAGCAAATTTATAAAGTTAAAGAAAAAGTGGTTGAACAACCTTCCATGGTTCCTTTTGTTCCTCCCTTGCAGGAAGAAAAGAAACCTATGGTTGATAAACCCACTCCTACACAATCACAACTTAAAAATCCTATAAAGAGAAACAAAAATGCTAAAGAGTGTAGGCGTAGACATTGTGCTATTGCTCGTAGATTAAAAGAAGAGAATAAAATAGAAAATCAAGATCAAACATAAATTGAAACAAAGCATATTGATATTCCACCTTTGCAACAATAAAAACAACAAGAAACTTCTATGGAAAATGCCATTAGGCCTCCTGTTATGATTAACTTGGATAATGATGATGAGATTGCTAAAATTGATGAGGAAGTGCATAATAAGATGAATTTATTATTTTCCTCTTCCATGATCTTAAATGATAACAACTGTGATGGTCCTTCGATAAAGAGTGACCCACCACATGTTGAACCTAGTGATGCTCCTAGTACAACACTTGTCGTTGTCCCTTTGGTTAGTTATCCGCCTTTTGCATATGATGAACAAGATTGGGGTGCAAATGACCTGTTATAGGTTGACTCACATGTGCCATACTAGTCTTCTCTTTGTGTTCTTTGTGATTGCATGTGCATAATGTGATCTCTCGTATAGTGCTACTTGGCATGTATTTATATGTTTGTGAGCCTACTTTGGATGACCATTGCCACTCCATTGGTACAAGGATACAAAGGAAGCGAATCTGTTGTGACATTCTTTTATTTGTATCTGCATTCTTCTATTTTTCGTAACCATTTATCTTTTCATTTGTCTTGTGTTTTCCTTTTGGGGATGATGCAAGGCGTCGAGACATTCAAGTCTCTTCCATGTTGACCCAAAAGCTTCCATTTGTCCTCTCTCTCTTCCTTTGTGCTTGTTGTTCCATGAGTCATTTGGGGAATGATGACAATTTTGAGCTCGATTATATCACTACAACAACAACAAACGTTGACCCCATATCCATGGATCCCTTATGTGTTATCTTAGGATTGCATGTGGGGGGAAACCCTCCTTTCATGACGTAGCTCTATCACAGAAACATATGTTTTACATAGGTCTTTTTGAACAAAGCTCTCATGTATTGGCATTTATCATGTTCTACTTTAAAGTAATTTCTCTCAAAATGGTGTTTAGAAATTTCTTTAAAGTGGGGGCATACACCTCCCCACTCATTGTTTTCTTCAAAGTGTGGTCTTCTTACTTCACATGATGTGTCTTCTTAGTGGTGTCATTGGGTTTGATGTCCTTCAAGATTGCGACCTTTCTTGGCATATAACATTCCTCTTAGTGGTGATGCTATAGATTGCATTCCCTAAGTTGTGAATCTTTTATCCTTGACTAGTCCTCTCTTGGAAACATTAGGCACGATGTTCCCTAGGGTGAGACCTTTCATGAAATAAGAAAAACCCCTTTGAATATCCTATTGCATTTATCAAGGCCACCAAGCATAACACAACTCGCTTGCTAGTGGAGCCTTTATGTTTTTCAAGGCCACCAAGAAAAACAGAACTTGCTTGCCAGTGGAGCCTTTTTGCTAGCCTTATGACCAATTTTGTGTGGCACCTTATCAAAGTTATTAGGAGGTATAACTTTGATATGATTAGTACAATGGGAGTCTAGAATGAGGCACGACTTCCCATTAGCTACTTTTTGGGGGTTCACATAGTGGACAACAATTTTTTCACTAGTTTGTGTGAGCACATTTGGTTTGCATAGTGGACAATGGATTTCCACTTGTAAATGTTTTTGGACAAATAGCTAAGGCTTGATCCATACTAGATGGAAAAATAGTTAAGGCTTGATCCAACCCTCTTTACTCTTCTCTAATTTTGGAATTGTATGCTTGTATGTCTTGTCTTGTTGTTGCATATTTAATAAAAGCATGTGTCTCTTTATGCCTTTGTTGGTTTGTCGTGAGATCTTAGATCTTGGGGGCTTGATATGTCCTCCTTGACCTTTGTTGTCTTACCTTTCCAATGGTTGTACAATTAGACCTCTCTCGATGCTTGTTTGACTACTTTAGTGTGAGTTTGAGCAATGGCTCATCCTCTCACTAAAGTGGGGGCTAAATGTAGTGTCAAAAAATTTACTCCTTTACATTTTCACATTATGTTTGGGTCCCTTAGTTAATTGGACTTAATTAAGCCTCTAATTTCCTAAATTTTGCATCTATAAGCCTAATTAATTGCAATTTCCAAAAGGGGAGTTGTGATTTAATTAATGTATTTATCATTATTAACACCAAGAAATGAATAGGTCCTGATTATTTAGGTCAGGACCCATTTGCCCTTGGCCAAATGGGCCCCCCTTAAGATCACAATTTCAATTTTAAAACATGTTTTTGGCAGCATCTTAAGGTCCTAAATTCAAGATTTAAGTGTCGGCTTGTAATGTTTAATTTTTGGGAAATTAAAAATTTGTCTATAAAAGCAAGGTCTTTTTATCAATTCAAATCCTAAGATACCTATAACATACATGCAAGCATTTCAAGAGCTAAGATTATTGTCAAAGGTGTTCAAAAGCAGATTTCTGAAGTATTTTTTGTAGCATTCAAGATCTCAAGCATCATGTCAAAGTTGTAGTGCCCCTCCCCAATTCACCCTTTCATGATGCTTGATTTGGGTTGGTTAGTTTAAGTTGTTTGTTAAATGTTGTTCTTGGTTAATTAACGTATTAAATAGATTATTGAGTAAAAGTGTTTTGATAAATAAATATAGAAATATAAATACAATTGTAAATAAATATAGCCATAATATAATATTAAAATAAAATAAAATAAAAAAATAATAAACTTAGTAAAAATAATAAAGATAACAATCGCATGTAAACAAGAAAGAGGTAATTAGTTTCTATAACGGTTGCATGTCAAATAAATCTTGCATGGAAAATAAAAATTGAACAACCTTCTTTTTTGGATAAACGATTATCCTGGGAAGAGATTTTGATGGGATGATTATTGGGGTTTTCGGGAGGAAGTAGCCTTCCTTTTGAAAATTTCTGTAAAAACCTTTGTAAAAGGTTTGACCCAGAAAATAGAGCATTTTGGGGAAAGGGTGGTTCAGAAGAATGGGTTGCAGCAGTAGTGAACAACTGGGAACTGCATCGCACTTGTCTTCACAATCTGCGCTATTTACTAGAAGGGAGTTTGTGGTTTCCTATGAAGCCGAAGGAAATAAGGGGTAAGATTACCCAGTCCGATGTGTAGCCTATGAAGCTAAAGTGTCACTGGCAGCAATTACACAACTTTGATCTCTGAGCGATGATGGCGCGATCGACTGAATGAAAGGATTCCAAGTTAAATGTTATCCCTCCCCCACAGGTATGCCAAAACTTCATACTTCTCTCTCTTCTCCTCACAGATAAATCGATCTTCAATGATCTAATAAGAAGTTTTCATTATGCCTCGAGTCTTTGTCTTCCATCAAGTTTGAAATTCTCAAATGATAGAGAAGACTGATTTCAACATTATTTGCTAAGAAACTAGGTAGTGAAATAATGTCATTGTCAATAATTGTAAAACGAATTGTATAACAACAATATATAAGAAGCCTTATCTACTATACTGGAAAATTGAATCGATCACAGTGGGATGGAGTGGCATTCTTTCATTTTACATTTAACCAACCTTCATTTCTTAATAGCTCTGCAATTTATTTTATAAAAAAAATCCTGAAAAAATGTTATATTGTCGAGTATTGTATCATACGTTTGAACGCCTTACTATGGGAATTCTATATTTTGCATTCATGGATTGCGTGTTGCTCCATCTTTTAATCTCAGGTAAGTACCGTGAGTGAAAATCTCTAAAACCTTATTAACATAAATCCTTTTATGTGCATATTCGGTAATCTCGGTTAGACATGGGTCAACAATCCTTGAGATAACATTCTTATTGTAGAATTATGTTAAACAAGTCATATGCCTTCTCTATGCTTCCATTCGACATCTTGAGTCCTTTTTTAAGTTTCCTTGCTCTCTTGATTACCTAGCGGTAGTCTCCGAAATCTGTGGCTTTATAATCATGAAGTTTGCGTCCATAGTCGTAACAATTAACTATTGAAATTGCGTTGCATCGCTACTAAATTTCCATCTTCTAAATAGTTCCTAAAATAAATGGAAATGCAGAGCTATCCAGCTACCACTTGCATCAAAGATCAATATGTTTCCATTCATAATGGTTTCACATTTATTTAAGTGTCTTCTATTTATAAGGGCAATAAAATATTAAATTGATAAAGGGAGTGCGAAAGACAAATTGGATAATTATGTTTTTTTGAATAGCAATCAATACAGGTAATACAACAGTTGCTATATACCTGAAATAATACAAGATGAGGCATTAACTCTATTGAAGAATCTTAAGAAGAAAAATTGAGTCATGAATTTAATCTTCGTAGACCTGAAGTAAGACTAAGTGTGCTCACATTAAATCATCTGTGGCGCATGCTTTCAAAAAGAAGAATATTCATCTTGAAGCATTGGTATAGAGGAGGTTGGAAAGGTTGTGATATTCGAATTTACACCTACCAATTTGCCTTTGTTTGAAATCGTTATAGTGCAGGCCTATTTTTCATATTGTATCATATAGCGTCACCAATATTCTCCACCAGAATATTTTATTTGTTTAAAATGATGGAAATGGTTCATATCTCTCAGAACAATTTCTAGATGCAATGTGGCAATCAAATCATACTCGAAGGTTCTTTACAACTCTAATAGGTACTCCTGGGGGCAGGCTTAACCAAGAAAATACAAATACCAACTCCTCTCTATGTTGGCAGATAAATAATTCTTTTCCTCCTCTTCCACAACTTTAAGTAAATGTCTTGAATCTAGAATATACTCTGCCACCATCATCTGCCAAGCCAATTTCTCCTATACTTTTCATAGGTCTCCTATGAATTGAATGTGATTTGCCTCGTACACAAAAGTCATGCACCATTTTAAGGACCACAACTAAATTGAAACTAGGTATCTTTTTAATTCTTCTATCTTTCTTCAATCTCACCTTTTTTGGTCATTCCACCTACTTGTCTCATAACAAAATCTTCTCTGAGACAGACATAAATTTTTTGAAAACAAACAAAGAGAATTCAATCTAACCTTCAATCGAGATCCCATTAGTCCACTGTTGGAGGAATAAATTCACATTTTAAGCAAGTACCGAATCTTATTAACCTGGTCTAAATCACAAGATATGTCTCAATCAAATTGGGTATGTTATTGCCTTGGCTTTAGGTTCAAATGAATAAAGTAGCGACTGCTTGTATCACTAGAAACATCTACAAGTTTACACAAGCATTGTACATGTGTGAGATAAATGCATAGACCTAGGATTGGGAACTGCACATTTTGCTTCCTCTGGAATGGCCCAAAGAGAATGTTGAATCCTTAGAACTAAGTGAATGATGTGCCTTTTTTTCCTCAAAATGAATATATATATATATATATATATTTGTAATTGTCATTGTTATGATTGTATTAGATCTTAGTCATGCCCTTTACATTGACATAGCTATTTTCTCAAGAGAATTATTTATTAGAAATGCACTCTTATAGTTAAGAATTTAAGATAATGAAACATAATAAGGTAATCTCTGGTCAATAAAGATTTAGTTTACATTTTATCATAAACATGGATAAGTGACCTTAAGTAGTAGAATCATCTAGATCAACTATGTATATGTCTAGTATTGTTATGCAAATGTTATATTCTACCTCTAACTTGTATTCAATATAAAATTGGATTATTATATCGTTGTTCATATTCAATTAAGGTCATCAATGTGAAACCCACTAGCGTGGAAAGTTTAGTTAATTTATTTATATGCTATATGTGGATTGAAAATCCCTTGAGCTCCCTTCAAGTTAATGACATTGTTTTGCTTAGCCCCGGCCCGCGCCTCATATTTTTGGATATCTCTAGCCCCTTTTTTGAAGAGTTTTGCTGGCTTGCTCCACGTGTCCTCCACGCACTTCTTGCAAAGGTTTCCTCCCTTGCTTCTTTATCAAGCCTCGTCGTGCCTCCATGTGTCAGCAATGCAACCCTTTGTGTGCTTGCTCCCCTTTGCTTCTCTACCGAGCTCTGCTCGCGTGCCACGTAGCATCATTATGCAAGCACCTTTTGGCGGACCCCACAGTCAATGCTCAAAGCAAAGACTTCTCCACGTGTCTTCTCCATGGGGAGTTTCATTGCAAGGAAGGGAGGAATGAACAATGAGCCCTACCCTATCACCATGTGTCCTAACCAACTTTGTGGATGAGCGACACATGTGTGCGTGAGAAGTTTGTTGCTTCCACAATGGAACCAAAATCATCATTCATAGGGGGATGCATCTAGTTTGAAGGCAACTACATTTTGTGTTTCATAATCTTTTTCTATTGCAACGACCATGGGAAATCATTGCGTGGACATCATTGCTAGTGCCAGGGAATCTTTTTTGTTACTGGCTTCTAGGCGGTGGGATGCTTCTCTATATATATTGCTTCTTCTTTCCGAAGAGTAGTTGAGAGTTCGAAGAATACACAAAAAATTGTGAAAAGACACCAAACCTTTATATTGTTTTTAGATCATTGTATTAAGAACATACTGTGCCATTGTTGTTCGGTCTTTCTGTTTCTTAGGTAATTGAAGAAAAAATATACTGTGTTGTTATTATACTGAGTAATTTATTTGTAGAACTTCTATAATTTCAATATAAGTTTGTTGATTCAGACCAAATTTCTTAGACTTTTATTTTTAATAAATGTGTATGGAGGTTATTTTATGTTATTTAATGAACTTCTTAGGCTTTTCATCTACGCTCTATGTTATTTCACGACATGCAGATTGCTGAATGGACCCTTAAATCCCATCTAAAAGGAAGATTTATCATACCCACACTTACATCTTGGCACATTGCCTTAGGTTAGATCTTTATTTTATATATCTGCTTCCTTTTCCCATTCTAAACCCCTAAATACAGAAGAAGTCAACTTCTTTAAAAACCTGGAGGTCACTCAGTTTAGCGCAATTGGTCCCCCCATTAACTGAGTTTCTCATAAGGTTGTTGCTTGAAAATTTTAGGCCCATCAATAGTTTCTTTTTCTGGCACGCCCAATGGGACCACTTAAATGTACCTAAATCTAAAGTGGGTGTATGAGCCATCAGCCTATTACTAGATCCCAAACAACAAATAACCCTGGCCTGCTAATGCCGGCACTAGTAACAGTACAAACTAGAACCCGTCCGAGGAATGTTTCGATCCCTCCACCAGCCATGTTGTCGATTGCTAATAGAAAATATGTGGCATGGGATGCTGGAAGCCCCCTTATAGTACCAGTAGCACCCACCATTTGGGCCCCTATCCCAGCCTCTACTTTAAAAGTTATACCAAAATTCACCGAGGAAGGCTCGAAAACACCATCTAAACACCTGCAAGATGTGGTAGATGTGTGTTTGGTGCATGGTGTTACTGACCAAAATGTAATGCTAAGGTTGCTCACGACCTCTTTCAAAGGCAGAGTGCTAGATTGGTATTGCACTTTGGGAGCCAATACTATCGGTACTTAGGATCAGCTCGAAGATCCTTTCTACAAGAGATTTTCAAATAATGGAGATCGGTCTTCGCTATATTATTAGCTAGCGACCATAAAATGGGCCCATCAGGAGGCCATGATTGACTTTAATGCCTAGTTTCACACAACTTGGCAAAGGATTTAGCCTACAATCCGCCTGCCTATAGATTTGGCATTTATGTTCTATCTGAAGTCTCTCAACATCGACATTTCATTGATGATCCAGTCCCTTGGTGGGAACACCTTGCCAGGTGCATATAGTGTTGTTCAAGTAGAGAATAATTTGATCGATGCCAGAAAGTTACCGTCTTGAGCCGGTATGCCTATATTTCCAAAGTTGTTGATTCCCGCATAGGAGATAGCATCTACCAGTGCATTTACTCCTCCCCAATCTATGTACACATATCTGAGCGTGCCGCAGAGTGTTGTTTCTACATCTAATTCTTTAAAATATGAGATGAGTGATGTCAAGGAGTTGTTACAAAGCATCTCAAATGAAATAACTACCATCAAGCAAAACCATTTCATACCTTCGAAGCCAACTTACCAAAATTATCAAGGCAAAAAATCTTCCTACCAGCAAAATTAGTTCCAAGGAGGCTCACACACAAATCCGCAGACTCAAACAAGTAATTAGATGGTGTTGGTACCTACTTCACTGCAAAATTCTCACCCAAGCTCGAGTACAGAGTTGATAGCAAGGAAAAATAATCTCACTAATGACATCAATCCTTGGTGTTTCCCCTGCAACGGAGCACACATGCCCCAAAATTGTCTGTGCGATAATCTACAACAAAGAATGGTGGAACAGTACAGTCAAGGTGTGGTGTCGGATTCAAGAGGTTATGTATATGCTTCTCCGTAAATGGAAAATGCGGTACTCACCACACAAATGCAAGGAATGTCCTTGGAGCAAGAGATAGATATAGCTCTGTACCACACGCCCTTCTCATGGATGGAAGAAGAGGAAGTGGTGTTTGCAAATGAGGCCTCCACATTCAAGACCCTGCAAGTGCAATCAGATTATAACACTCACTCGAAGAGGAGATTCATGGGAAAACCAGTTGTCCCGCAGCCTAAAAGTATCCCCGATCAAACTCCTAGCACCTCTGCAATTGCACAACAATTTTAACATTGAATGGAAATTGTTATAACAAGGGCTAAGGAATAGAAGCCTTTGAATCTGCCACCATTCAATGTGGTAGAACAATTGAAGAAATCCTATGCTAATATGTCTCTTTGGGATATCTTAGCTATTCTGGAGTAGAAGTCATTGCTACAGAAGGCCCTACTCGAAGATGTAAGCACTGAGTCAATAGAGAAATCACTCAAGGGAAAGGCTATTGATTCATCACCTCTAGCCAAAGTCTTCTACGCCCTTAATATTATGGTACATCGGGTTATGAATAGTCGGCTTGTGGCTATCTTAACTCTCTATTAAGTCATATTATCATTAGTATATTGTTATTTAGTTGTTTAGGTCGGCCTAAGTCTTATATAGGTGTGTCTAAGTCGGCCTAGGTGATATCCTTGGCATAAATAGGTATAAATAGGAGGTTGTGAGTCTTATTTCATCATCAAGTGTGAAGTGTGTTCTCATTAGAGATATTTGGAGGTTTTCCCCCTCGAAGTGGCTTGTTATTCTTAGTTATTATCAAGTATTTGCAGCATATTTCATATCATATTTTTCTATTGTGCAAGTTATTTCATAACAAGTGGTATTAGAGCATGATCTTGGCACCATAGAGGCAAGGTTTTTCTCAATTTTGGAGGCAATTTTGGGAAGAGCATATATTTCAGATTTTGGCGAATTTTTTTCTGATTTTTAAAGGGTTTTTGAAGAACATATTCAAAAATCTACAGTCCAGATTTCAGAAGAATTGGAGCAGAACTAAGCGAATTATTGCAGAATTAGGGTTTCTACACTATTTTTTTGGAATATACATATCTCGCACATCTTGTTGAATTTAAGTCTGAATTTTATTGGGTTTTTGAAGACATACCAAAGGATATTACAGTAAAAATTTCAGATAATTTAAGTTTCATTTGTGTGATTTATTTCAACATTGGTGGTTTCCATCATGCCAGGGCCTGGAACAAGGGGTAAAAAGAATGTTGTCACTCCGGGGAAGACTCCTGACAAGGACGGTGAAACAATCGAGGATGTTATTCATAATGAGGAAATCAATAAGGTCAAGGAAGACATTTCCTCAATGAAGATGGATATGTGTGACCTAAGAGGAGATATATTAGACATACGAAACATGTTAAGCACCTACATGGCTGAACCAAGAAAGGAGTTCTCAAGCGCCCAAGGTGAAAATTCTAGGTCAGCTACCATGGACACAAGCTTTAGTACTCCTATGGGATCTAGGAATTTGTTTCCAAAGGTGGATATGCGCAAGTTCGATGGTAATGATCCTCTCACATGGATAAACCAAATGGAGAATTTTTTTGAAGTACACCAAATCCCAAATGGACAAAAGGTCACGATGGCTTCCCTATATTTAGAACCAGATCAATTCATTTGGTATCATTGGCTTTGCACTCATCGAAGGAAAAAGGGGCTCACCGTCTCATGGCCAATTTTTACAGAGGAACTCCAAGAACAATATAGCAAGAGCGTCATAGACAACTTCTTCAGCCAACTAGCTAAACTTCAACAAACAGGATTAGTTAAGGATTATATTCAACAATTCCAAAATCTATCCTTAAGGGTGGATTCAATTACGAAGGAAAACTTGAATGACTTATTCTTGGGTGGTCTCAAGGATCACATTCAACATGAGGTACGCATGTTTAGCCCTAGTTCCATAAATGAGTCTTTTATCTTAGCACGCAGGGTAGAGGAGAAGTATTTGATTCCTAAGAAGCAAGGGGCTAATGTGACAAGAGAGAAAGGATATTCAAAACAACCTACTAAGTTGACTCCACAACAAATTGAGGAGAAAAGAGCAAAAGGATTGTGTTTCAATTGTGATAGCATATATAGTCGAGGACATAAATGTAGTGAAAAGAAATTGTTTTATATTGAAGGTCCCAATGAGGAAGAAGAGGAGGAACCCATACTAGAAGATGAAAGGGAGTCAAATGAGGAATCACATGATTCTCAACCAATCATTTCTTGTCATGCACTCTCAGGTTTCAATGCCACAAACTCTCAAGGTGGTGGGGTTCCTAAAGAAGCAGATAACAGTGTTGATTGACTCGGTAGTACTCATAATTTCATCAACAAAAAGTTAGCTACTCATCTAAATTGTTTCATATATCCAGCTCCAGAGTTTCAAGTTTTGATTGCAGATGGTGGTACAGTTAGTTGTTCAGGGAAGTGTCATAGCATTAAATTATCCATGGGAGATTATCAACTTGATACCCCAATGTATGCGATATCCATGGGTGCAACATATATTGTTTTGGGAGTACAATGGCTTACTACATTAGGAACAATTAAGATGAACTTCCAAGAACTATTCATGAGATTTCAATCAGAAGGAAGGCTAGTAGAGCTAAGAGGGTTGAAGGAAAAATCTCCACAAATGGTAAGCTCTCATCAAATGCAAAAATTGCTTAAGAAAGGAGTGGATGGATTTGTGGCCCAACTATGTTCATTAGAAGTCTCTCAATCTAATACTCCTACTCATCTAGATTTGCAAGCTATAATTGATCGTCACTCAGTTGTTCTTGGAGATATGCCTAAAGGACTTCCTCCTAAGAGGGATCATGATCATGCCATACAGTTAGTCCCAGGGAGCCAACCACCGAACATCAGGCCTTACAGGTATCCACACATACAAAAGAGTAAGATAGAAAAAATTGTTGAAGAGATGCTAGAGGCAGGAATCATCAGGCATAGCCAAAGTGCTTACTCCTCGCCTGTGGTGATGGTACGTAAGAAGGATGATACTTGGCACATGTGTCCAGATTATAGAGTGCTCAACATGTACACCATTAAAGATAAGTTTCCAATTCTAGTCATTGATGATTTGCTAGATGAATTAAATGGAGCTATGTTTTTTACCAAGTTAGATCTTAGATCTGGTTATCACCAAATTCGGATTAAGGAGGAAGATATTTGTAAGACAACATTTCAGACTCATGAGGGTCATTATGAATTTTTGGTGATGCCATTTGGTCTTACCAATGCACCATCTACATTCCAAAGTTTGATGAATTCCATTTTTAAGAAGTTCTTGCGAAAGTTTGTGCTAGTATTCTTTGATGATATCTTGATTTATAGCAAGACTTGGGAAGAACATTTGCAACATGTGGACCAAGCATTACAAATACTTGAAGATCATAAACTCTATGCTAAGCCATCCAAGTGTGCTTTTGGTCTTACAGAGGTGGAGTATTTGGGACACATAGTTTCACATGAAGGAGTAAAGGTGGACCCTAACAAAATTAAGGCTATGATGGAATGGCCTATTCCAAAAACCATTAAGAAACTGAGAGGATTCTTGGGATTGACAGGGTACTATAGAAGATTTGTGAAGAATTATGGTAGTATAGTAGCACCTCTCACCACTCTATTGAAGAAGGATTCTTTTCATTGGAACTAGTCTACCAATACAACATTTGAGAGATTGAAGGAGGCTATGTGTACAACTCCAGTACTTGCCACTCCTGACTTCACCAAGGAATTCATTGTGGAATGTGATGCTTCTGGAAATGGGATAGGAGCAGTGCTCATGCAAGAAGGTCGACCAATTGCTTTTGAGAGTCATCAATTAAAAGGTAAGAATCAACTAAAACCTATTTATGAGAAGGAAATGCTAGCAATACTCCATGCAATGAAACAATGGCGGCCTTATCTATTGGGTAGACATTTCAAGGTTAAGATAGATCATGATAGCCTAAAATATTTTTTGGAACAACGACTATCTTCTGAAGAGCAACAAAAATGGGTCACTAAGATGTTAGGATATGACTTTGAGATTGTATATAAGAAAGGGAAAGAAAATATTGTCGCAGATGCACTATCAAGGAAGGATGAGAAAGATGAAGCCTTATTGTGTGCCCTTTCAATATTACAAGCAAATTGGGTGGAGGAAGCCAAAGCAGAGTGGAAAATGATGTTGTGACAAGTAATCTCATTGAGCAATTAAAAAGTGATCCTAGTAGTTCAAATAAGTTTTGTTGGAAGGGAGATACTCTTTGGTATAAAGAGCGTTTGTATCTCTGCAAGAATTCCAACCTTAAAATCAAGATTCTCACAGAGTTGCATGAGTCTCCAGTGGGTGGTCATTCAGGATTTTTGAAGACATATCATCGAGTCAAGCAAGATTTCTTTTGGGAAGGGCTAAAGGGTGATGTTCAAAAATTTGTGGCTGAATGTTTGGTGTGTCAAAGGCATAAAGGGGAGACAATTAAGACACCAAGTCTCTTGCAACCCTTATCTATTCCTAGCCAACGTTGGGAAGAGGTATCCATGGACTTCATCACAGGGCTTCCCAAATCTAAAGGTCATAATGTCATCATGGTGGTAGTTGATCGGCTCACTAAATATGCACATTTCATTGCATTAGCACATCCTTTTATAGCAAGTGCAGTGGCTAAAGCTTTTTTGGAGAATATCCAAAAGCTACATGGTACACCTAAAGTTATTGTTAGTGATCGTGATCCTATCTTCACTAGTCACTTTTGGAAAGATTTATTCTCATGTTTGGGTACTCAATTGGCTCTTAGCTCTTCATACCACCCTCAATCAGATGGGCAAACAGAGGTTGTTAATAAGTGTTTGGAAGGATATCTACATTGCTTCACTTCAGAGAAACAGTCTTAGTGGGTAGATTGGCTACCACTTGCAGAATGGTGGTATAACACTTCTTTTCATAGCTCATAAAAAATTTCTCCATTTTTGGCACTTTATGGATATCATCCTCCTTCCATCACATCATCAATTAAGGTGTCCCCAAGAGTTCAGTAGAAGACCACTTGCTTCATCAACAACAAGTACTTTCAGGGACTCTAGGAGAATTTAGCCATGGCACAAAATCGAATGAAACAACAGCAGACCAACATCGTAGTGAAAGAAGTTTTGAAGTTGGGGATTGGGTCTTCTTGCGATTGCAACCTTATAAGCAAATCTCACTAAAGCAGCAAAGAAAGAATAATAAGTTGTCTCCAAAGTATTATGGTCCATACCAAATCATGCAGAAGATCGGTAGTGTTTCCTACAAGCTTGAGTTGCCACCAACAACAAAGATACATCCAGTTTTTCATGTTTCCTGTTTGAAGAAGGTAATTGGGCATAATATTCCCACTCAAACAACACTTCCTGAGCTAGATGAAGAAGGAAGAATCATTTTGGAACCAGAGTGCATTCGTCAAACACGCACAAAGAAGTTGAGGAATAGAACTATCACTGAGTATCTCATCCAATGGAAGAATTTACCAGTTGAAGATGCCACATGGGAAGACGAGGAGTTCATTCAAAAGTTTCCAAACTTGATTAGCATTGAGGACAATGCTTCTTTGAAGAAGGGGGGCATGCTACGCCCTTAATATTATGGTACATCGGGTTATGAATAGTCGGCTTGTGGTTATCTTAACTCTCTATTAAGTCATATTATCATTAGTATATTGTTATTTAGTTGTTTAGGTCGGCCTAAGTCTTATATAGGTGTGTCTAAGTTGGCCTAGGTGATATCCTTGGCATAAATAGGTATATATAGGAGGTTGTGAGTCTTATTTCATCATCAAGTGTGAAGTGTGTTCTCATTAGAGATATTTGGAGGTTTGCCCCCTCGAAGTGGCTTGTTATTCTTAGTTATTATCAAGTATTTGCAGCATATTTCATGTCATATTCTTCTATTGTGCAAGTTGTTTCATAAAAAAGTCCTCACAAACAGTATAGAGGAAGCCTCTATTGAAGTTAGAGCTAAGTTGAAACCAAAACCCTTTTTCCTAACTCTTATTGTGGGTAAGAAATTGTTGCACAATTCTATGATTGACTTTGGTGCTAATACCATAGTCATGCCCAAGTAGATAGCTGAACCTTTAAAAAGAGGGGTTATGTAGCTTGATGGGAACAAGGTTGAAATCGTAGGTGTTATTAAGGACCTCCCTTGACTCTATTATCTTTCCCTAGCATCACAGTTCCACAAGATACTATGATCATAGACGTGCCCCCATGTTCGGTCTTTGCTTATTCTGAGAATTCACTTCCAAGATACGTGGATATCTTTCCTTGGATTGGTCACACTTAATCCTTAGGACCAAGCATGGAGCTAAAATGAAGATAGTATCCAAACCTCTACATTTCGAACATGTGGCAGATAAATCCATGATCAACTTTGAGGCCGCTCATACCTCTATCACCAAAGAGGAAATGTATTGTACTGAGCTACTAGAGGATGAGAAGGTGACTAGAGATCGAACTGATTCATAATAGGTCCTCTTGAGTGAATATATAAACACTAATCCTTTCAACAACTATCATGCCACCAGATTGGGAACCTATGTCATCTATGATGAAGATAAAGTGATGTCGAAGGTCATAAAGGAACCCAAGGGTGATCAAGTCTCAGAGCTATGGACGTTAAATTTTCATGGAGCAAGATGTAAAGTTGATGCAGGAGCCAATATATGTTTGATGTCTCCATCCAATGAAAAGACCCTTAGGTCTTTTCATTTTTAGTTTTCTTGTTCGAACAACGAAGTTGAATATGAGGGCCTAGTGCAAGGTCAGAGTCTTGTGGAACAAATGGGAATTAAGCAAATAATGGTGTTCATAGACTTAGAGCTAGTGGTCAATCAAGTCCGAGGGCTCTCCGCAACCAAGAATGTCTGCATGAGATCCTATAGACATAGAGTCTGCGACCTAATTGAAAGCTTTGAAGCCTTCAATATCTAGACAGTGCCTAGTGAGCAAAATATGGATACAGACCACATGACAACAATCAAATCTCAATTTGACCTTGTTCTTGACCTAATTCATAATGTACACTTTGTACGAGTGATCATCCGATTGAAAATCCCAGATAATGATTAGAGTTGGCAAGTGTTCGAAAGTGATGAACACATCACCTCATTCATCCAACAATTAGGAGAGTTTGTTGAGCAACTCTAATCGAAAATTGTCGAGGCCTATGAAGGGAAAATTATTCAATTAAGGTCCAATAAACTTCCAAAAGGATCGGTCACTCTTGAAAACCTATTTGATTGTAATGATGCAAGGAATGACAAGAGGAAGTTTGCAACAGAAAAAAGAAACTATGCAGACCTTTAGGTTGGAGACGAAAGGAAGCTCAAAGTCGGAAGGGATGTCCTGCAACACAATAAAGAAAGGCTCATTCAGTTTTGTAAGAAATATGGAGTAGTGGCCTGGTCATATGATGACCTCAAGGGATATGATCCCAAAATCATCCAGCATACTTTAGAACTAATGGAAGGAGCAAAACCTATCTACCAGAAGCAAAGACTAGTAAATCTGAAAATTGAGGCATTAATGGCCCAAGAGTTGACAAAGCTAATTCAGTCCTAGATTTTCTTCCTGATCAAGCACAACACATGGGTGTCCAAGCTAGTTCCTGTCTAAAAAAAGAATGGAGACATCTACCTATGTGTGGATTTCTGGGATCTAAACAGAGCATCCCTGAAGGACCACTACCCGTTGCCCTCTATGGAGTCCGTCTTGCAAACAGTGGCTGGCTCAGAAATGTTCTCTCCGCTAGATGACTTATCCAGTTACAACTAGATCCAAGTAAAAGAGGAAGACCAACACAAGACAACATTCACTACTAAGTGGGGAACATTTTCCTATGCGAAAATTCCCCTCGGTCTCTCAAATGTGGGAGCTACCTTCCAATGGGCAATGGATATTGCTTTCTGAGAATTGATCAACAAGATTATCTTAATGTACTTGGATGATCTGATTTTATTCTCTAAGTCTAAAGATGATCATTTTGATCATCTAGAAATGGTTTTTAAAAGATGCTAGGAGTTTGGGGTATCCTTGAACCCAAGAAAATGTGTCTTTGGAGTCCCGCAAGGAAAATTATTGGGGCACATGGACATGGTGTCCAAAGATGGAATTACAATTGACCCAAAATGGGTGAAGGAAATCAGAGAGCTTCCCCTACTAGTCAACAAGAAGGGAGTCCAGTCCTTTCTGGGAAAGGTAAATTTTGTGAGAAAATTCATTTATGATTTTGCAGGACTAATTAGACCTATTACCCTGATGCTCAAGAAGGATCAATTGTTCAAATGGACAAAAGAGGCCAGAGAATCCTTTGAGAAGGTTAAAGATGCTATTTCTTCAGCTCCTATTTTGGTAAACCCAGACCTATCAAAGGACTTCATAATGTATGTATTCAGTAGCAAATCCAACATAGCTACTGTTTTGACCCAAAAGGATGATGAAGGAAAGGGAGAACATCCAATAGCATTCCTTTCCCAGACCTTAAAGGATTATGAAATGAATTATAAATTTGTTGAAAGGAAAGCATTTACCATTGTTAAGGGGCTCAAGAAGTTCTGAAACCTCATATCTTGCAACAAGGTGATTGTATATGTCACACATTCACATGTGCATAGATACATTATGGAAGGAGAAATCACAAAGAAAAAGGCCAACTGGATTACTAAGATCCTCAAAAATGACATTGAGGTCAGGCCCACAAAGATCATCTGAGGGAGAGGATTGTGTGAGTATTTGGCGCATAATCAAGAAATGGCAACTGAAGAAGAACAACCTGAGTTGATCTTGATGAATGAACCTAAGTCTGAAGGCTATTGGTTGGCGGATTATATGAGATTCATGTAGACTAGGAAATATCCGATGGGCCTCCTTCTCAAAAGAGAATATTCTATAGGTTGCAAAATAACAGATATGCGCTCATTAAAGGATTTCTTTTTAAGAGGAACTTCAATGGAGTTTTGTTGCGGTGCATCACCACAGAGCAAGCAAAGAAAATTTTAGACATATTCCATAGCAGTCCCACTGGAAGACACTTCTTTGCAAAGACCATCGGCATCACAATTATGTGTACCGAATATTTTTGGCCTACACTATTTAATGATTCACACTCTTTGGTTAAGGGATGTAAGGAATGCCATTTCTTCACAGGGAGAAGGAAGAACTCAACAATGTCCCTCAATTCGATAGTGGTTGATGAACCCTTTGCACAATGGGGCCTTGATTTTATCGGGATGATTAATCCCACCTCAAGTGCTAGACACAAATGGATCCTCGTGGCTACAAACTACTTTACTAGATGGATCAAGGCCATGTCCCCGAGGAATGTGACGAAGGTGGAGACTGTGAACTTTCTCGAGGAACTGGTAATGAGATTTGGCCTGCCAAAGACCATAATCTTTGACAACACTAAGGCTTCCCTGGGCTCAAAGGTATGTCAATTTGCACTCAGTCATGGCATATTCTTAGAAACATCTTCAAACTACTACCCGTAGGGAAATGGTCTAGCCGAGTCGACTAATAATAATTTAGTCTGACTCATTTAATGAATCGGGTCAGATTATCAAAAAGAGTGGCATAAGAACTTCCAGGTAGTGCTCTGGGTAGATCAGATAACTCCTAAGCAAGTCCTTAAGACTTCGTCATATGAGTTGGTATACGAGAAGGAAGCGCTATTGCCTATCTCCATGGAAATTCCCACACTATAGTTGCTCAAGTATCTAGAGGTGAAACAAAACGGAGCCATGGAGGTCCGGTTGGCTGAGTTGTTGAAGATGCAAGAAAAAAGAGAAAAATCCCTGACAACCATGTCTAACCACCAACAGGTGGTTAAAAGGTGGTTTGACAAGAAGACCTTAGACCAGGGTCTTAAATGTGGGGACCTGGTGCTAAAATTCAATGAAAGGGCCACAAAGCTTGGCCTACACAAAAAAATTGATAGCCTGTGGGAAGGCCCTTTTCGTATTATTCAATGCAAGCAACATAATGCATTTGAACTAGAAACATGGAAAAAGAAGCATTGGGGATTCTAGTTAATAGAATCCACCTCAAATTGTTCAAATAAGCTTCAATAATCATTTTGCCAGTGTAGATATATATATTATGTAAATTTCCTTTTTGTTTTTGTTTTTTGTTTGGTCGGTCTTTCAAAACGAAACCCGTAATACAAGAAGCAGAGAATGGAACCCATAATGCAAAAGTAGAGAAAGTAAAATAGACAGAAAATTGATTAAAAGGTTGTATATTCATTATACGGTATTATATACTTTGGTATTACAATTTCAAAATGGCTCTTAGGCTATACTTTTCAAAGGATATATATTATGCAGTTTTTTGAGTATGTATTAAAAGCCTTTCAAGGCATTTATACAAAAAATGAAAAAAGGGGAGTTCATTCTTCAAGAAGCAACATCTAAAACAACTTCATCAACAACCTTGGGAACAACAACATGATCATTAACATTAGTAGGAGCATCAACAACAACAATAGCAAGCGGTGGAGGATACACCAGGTTTCTGAAATTGGTGTACCACTCCACACCATAGAACAACACCACATTGTAGTAGTGTAGCCAAAAGTGGTAGGCACGAGTGACCCTCTAGCAGTGCTCTTCAATGGTCAGAATGCAGAATCCGCTCAGGAATGGCACCCACAACACCATTGCATCTTCTTCAATGTTTTTGCAGAGGTAACTCACCATAGGAAGACCAAGGCCATACACTACATTTGCCACAACTTCTCTAAGGCCGCCAAGGTAGTGCTTCGAGAAGATTTCCAATGTGAGTCACAAGATCATTGGCTTGGGTACCTATATATCAAGCAGAGAAGCAACAAAATGGGAGAAAATGTTAGTATTAACCCTATACTTATCCTCATATTATATGTCATCCATCCCCAATATCCACTTCATTGCTATAATTTCCAAAGAATGCCTGTTCTTCGTCATGCGTTTCAGATGCCTGTTAGAAATTTCACCTAAAAAGGTTGTCTGTGACTTATTGCTAGTGAGCCTAATTGGAGTATTCATTGCGCCTATCTCTACCCAACTACCAAATGCTAATTCTTCCCAATTACCAAGTGAAATTCTATTGTTGTCTTAGGGTCTATTTATAGAAATAACCAAGGTACATGTGTGTGATAAGCATGATGTTGATTAGGTATCAACTTGAAAATCCTGTCAAAAGCCAACTTGAAATTACCACCAAGAGAAAACTTGAGAATCCCACCCAGTTGGGTCTATTGTGTACGAATTGTTGCGTACGAAGTTAAAAAGGAATAATTAATTAATTGAAACTAGTGGCAGTCCCAAGCAATCGTCAGCACAGTCAAGTGCTAATGTGTCACACTATGAGAATTTTTATTTCCCCAAGGATGAACTCAAATCTTTTTATGTACTCATTACACTTTTGGCTTAATAATTCTTTTTAGGTTATTAATTGCAAAGCATGTGAAAGGTTTTGTATTCCTTCAATCGCCAGCTCAATTTCCTAGGAAATGACATTGTAGGACATCATGACTAATTGTCATTATGAATTATTGTCTTTTCAAAGGGAAAGAAATTCATTTCACATGAATGAGAGAGTTGGTGGTACATGCCGAATTTATCGCAAAAAGGAAACCGTTGTCTAGAACTCCAAGTTGAGAAAAGACTAAGTGTTGCATGAGAAGGAACCACACTGTCAAGAGTTCTTTGAGTATGTTGTTCATCATTGAGAGCTTTGAGAGAAAAATTTCCAAGGAACCCAAGTGAATTGTAAAAAGTTTGAGCATTGCTAAGGTCCAAAAATTCTTGAAATGGCCTAGAATCTTTAGATGGAAGCACAAGGAGAGGTGACTCAAAGCTTATTTGATGCCATGTGTGTGGCACTGATGGCAAACATTTTTTATAACATCTCTTACACTTCACCTGGGATGCCAGAGAAGCTAAAGTGGGTTTGCATGCAGGCCACAAACAAGAAAGCTCACAGGGACCAAACCTTGATAACGAAGGAATGGAATAACATTCATGACCCTATCCTTAAAACCAACCCTAAGAGTCTTAGGGAAGCAACTTGTGAGAGAATGAAGTAGTCCACTAGCCAATAGTCTTTGGCATACAAGCTATGGTTCTGCGGTCTCTCGCAGTATATGGTTCCTTTTGTGCATTACCACCCAGAACTAGTCCATGAATGCATGCAACATTTTAACCCATATACCGGCGCCTTCAAAGGCTGGGAACTGAGGGTCGTAATTAGTGTGGAGGCTATAAGGAATATGCTATGCATCCCTCTCAGAAAGGGCTATAGAGTAGAAAAGATGGAGACATTCACTCCAGAAAAGGGGGAAGGGTTATGGTAGACTAGAGATCTCGCTTTGAGCTTTTATAACCAAGAAACTAAAAGGCCTAAAGAAGATTTTGTGAAGCCACCATAGATTTTGGTCACACACATTTCTTTTAGCTCAAACTTGTAGGAGGCCTTCTCTATGATGGCTTTTGTTTGCAGAATTGACGACGAAAAGTATGTGCAAGAGTTTCAAATGGGTCTGGGTTTTTAGTTGAGGAGACAACATTCTTTATTTTGGTATGACTTCACGAAAGTCATCGTTCGGGAAATGCTGAGCCAAATCAAGGAATATAGCACATAACGAAAGTTCAGGTTTTCTTCTCTCCTCGCTCATATGTTTTTGCACCAGAACCCTAATTTATTTACATAGGTATAGGGGAGTCTTATTGAAACAAGGACTCAAAACATAAATCTAAATGCAAATCACCACTCTCCTATAAAATAGAGTGTGACAAAGTCTAAAAAAATATAACTCAAAACATAATTGAAATGGTAGAAGTTGATTAGGACTGCAACTCTACTACAATCGTAAAAAAAATGTGGACTGTGGAAAATGTCATATTAGGTTCCCAATCATAGTAGGTTTCCTATCCTTTAGTAGTCTTATTAAATGACATGATAACTCACAATCATCCTAGTAAATAGATTCCTCCAATTCTACAACTACTACATTTTTCTTATTCTAAAACTTCCCCTACATCACTATTTGAAATTCCTTTGGCTACAGGCTACACTTCTTAGTTGTTGTGGGCTACAGTATGCTTGCTCTGGCTCCTTGTCTACAAAGATTTAGTTCACCTATACATATACATGATACTAATAACCATAATTTAATCATAGTTATACACTACATTCCATACACATTCACACATTTTAACAATGCAATTACTAAGATACCATAATCATATTCCCACATACTAAAACCAGGTTCAAGTTGCATGATGATCATAAAAAGATAATAAAGTTTAGGAATATGTATGAAATGAGTATCTGGAAATTTCTTAAAAGTATTTACTAAAAAACAAAAAAACTAGCTAATAATTGGCCTCATCAAATAGTTTTCCAACAAATCTATGGTATGATGAAGAGTGTAAGGTAGGTAAAATGAGTTTGAAAATATCTGTAAGTGAACAAGTAAATAAAAAAATGTATGAAAAATTAGTAAGATCAAAAAAAGAGGAATACATGATAGTAAGAAGGAGGAAACTAATTTTTGTTGGAAAGCATAATCCAAAGAGTATTTTTAGGGAATTGCAGTAGGATAGAGGTACTAATGAGAATAGCATCACAAACGTTCAATGGTTAGAATACATAAAAACATTATATGAAAGAGACCAAGATAAAACCTACCCTTTGGCAATTAACACTAATGATAAAATTTTCTCCACAAAGGATATCAAGGTTGGTATTAAAGAATTGGTGGTGGGAAATGCTTGGGACATTGATGGGTTACTATCTGAATATCTAAAATGAGGTTTAGAGCTCTTGGTACCACATATCAAAAGGATTTTTAACAGGGTCATTCAACATGGTTTCCCAACAAATTGGATGCCGAGCATTGTTATCCCTCTCCACAAGAGTGGTGATGTTAACAAACCATCAAACCACCACATCATAATGATTAATCCTCTTTTTGGGAAGCTATTTACTTGAGCATGGTGGAACAAAGAATCAGTTGTTGGACTGAGAAGGAGGGTAAGAGGGTGAAAGGGAAAGCTAGTTTCAAACCAAAGCATTCTACAATTGACCATTACATCATTCTCAGGCACATGGTTGAAATTTTTTGGGGTAAATAAGGTAATGAGGTGTTTTTCTATTTTGTTGACTTCAACAAAGATTTTGAAATGGTACGTACCTAGAAAAAAACTTTGGGATAGAATGGAACAACTTGGACTTTCAAAAAAGTATAGGGCTGATATCCACAAACTTTATGATCACGTTTGAGCCAAAATCAAAACAAAGGTGGGTTTTTTCAAATTTCTTCGGGAGTGACATTAGTGTCAAACAAGGTTGCCCTTTGTCTCCCACTTTGTTCGGGCTATACATAGACAAGTTAGCAGAGTGATTCTAAGACAAGTGGGGAGGTGATGGTGTTCTGTTGGCCACTTATGTGATCAAGTTGCTTTTATATGTGGATGACCTTACCTTAATGGAAAATTTTAAAAATAGTCTACAAGAACATCTAAAATATTGATGTAGAGATGCAAGTGAACATCAACAAACCAAGGTCATGATATTTATATTGAAAAGAGATAGGAAGCACATAAATTTTGAGTTTGAGGGAAACTCTTTGCAAGTGGTAAATGAATACAAGTATTTGGGTCTCAATTTTTGCAACACTCTCAATTGGGAGACTTGAAGGACAAAAATAATTCAAGGGGGTTGTAAATCTCTCTAATTTCTTCAAAATAGATGTAGGTTAGATGAGTTATGGGATTGGAAAACAAAGAAGAAGTTGTTTGGGTTGCTTGCTACACATGTGGTCTTATATGGTTGTGAAGTTTGGGGCTACAACACGCCGACTTTAAAATGGAGACAAATAGAAAGATTAAAAAAGAACCTAATCATAAGCAATTTCAAAATAAAAATTACAGTCCCATATGAGATTGTTCTAGCTAAAGCTGGTGTCTTTCCAATGGAAATGGTAGTGTTAATTTATTTATTACGCTATTTGAAGAGAATTGAGAATATGGGGGAACACTAATGGACCAAAATTGTGGCGGGAGAAAAATTAAATAGAAGGAAGAGCACGTGGATGAAGCAAAATTTCAAGTGGATGGGAAAATGGGGCATCAACATGCATGAGTGTCCAAACACAAATGTAGAAATTAAAAGGTATGTAAAAGAGAAAGTCAAGAATATCATGTGGTTGAAACAACTTGGTCAGAAAAGATAACACTATATTTTGCATTTTAACCCCACTTGTGATCACGAGCAAAAATAATATGTGGGAGAAGATATAAAGTGGAAGGCTAAAATGTTAATAGCCTAGTTAATAACTAGCTCAAACCATTTGAGATGTGAAATAGGAAGATGGAAAATACCCAAAGCGGTGTGGGTAGATAGGATTTGTTGTTTCCACTCTTCGAGTTTAGTGGAGACGGAGTGGAACTACATTATGCAATGCAAGGCTTACGAGGACATCCGGTATAGTTGTTCAGATTTGATAAAAGTCAAATCATTAGAGACCTTGTTTGAAGAGGGGAAGATTACTAAAAAAGTAAGTTACTTGATCAAAATACACAACAAAAGAAACACAATCAACAAAGAGTTAAAAAACAACAATATATAATTTGTGGGGTTAGCGGTTATTTTATTTTTTGGCAAAGACAATTTCAATTTCATTTTGTGGGTCCCATAGACTATCTGGTCTTGTCGACATAATTAAAAACATTCATTCATTCAACATCCAACACTAGAAAACATTGACTGAGTTGAATGCTTCTATTATGCCACATCACCTTTTTATGTTCCCTTGGGCAGTACGAAAGTCTCCAAAGAAACTATGATGAGATTGGCAATTCCTTCTTTACATGGTACAAATCCCTAAAAAAGCTTCAACTCCCTTTATTTGGATACTTTATTGACCACTTTGACCTTCAAACATCAACACTAGACTTGGCCTCAAAGTCTTCTACATTCAAACACACATTTTGTCCCTTAATGAAAAATAATAATGGTACAACCTTGGCTGGTACAATAGGGCATAATTTCTAATGCAAATTAATACTTGGATTTTTAAATTATTTTTCTTCTACAATATTTCACCTCAACCCACTTTTGAAAATATCGTTTGATCATAATTGAAGATCAATCTTTATTTGAATTAGAGAAAAACTAAATTTTTCATTTTTCTGTAAACCTCTATAAATTTATAAAAGCTTCAATTATTCATACTCCTATGTGAAAACTATGTGATTTCACTTGTAATTAACTAGGGAAGATATATCACCACCAAAAATAATTTCCCATAAGGTTTTCATCCTAGGGTTTTGCTCCAACAAGAAGCTCCAAATCCACAATAAAGAGAAATAAAATAAGTATGAGAAAATGAGCTCCCAAATTCTCTTTTATTTTTTCCCATATGAACATTTTTAAATTTCTGCTTAAAATATTTCATGCCCAATAATAAAGTGACTTTTTAATATTTTTTTAAAATTTTCACTTAAGTCACTTTATTAAATTAATTAAACTAAAGCTATCCATAAAATGTACTTTATTTAGACAACTTTAAATTGATTAATTTAATTTATTCCTTGATGTCCCAAATTTAGCCTATGGGAATAAAATACACTAAACAGGTTATTCCCACTACTCTTTGGAAGGGGACATTATATTCCTCCCTCCCTGAGATTGCTTGTTCTCAAGAAATAAAAGATAAGGATGTTACAAGACCTACTCACCTTCCCACATAGCATCCTCCTCAGCTAAATCCTTCTGTCTTATGAGATACTCCAAGTAAGCACCCTAATCCTCAATCTCTTACCCTTGACATCTAAGATAGCATCAAGAATTAAGACCAATTTTCCCTCCTCATCCAACAATGGAAACTATGGTGATGAAGTGATATGCTGCCCAAGTTCCTTTTTGAGGAAAGAGACATGGAACACATTATAAACTTTACTATATTCTCAAGAAACTCCAACTCATAGGCTACTTCACCAACCCTTCGTGTAACATTGTAAGGGCTATAGAATTGAGGCTTCAAATTCTCTGCACTACTCTTCTTCAAAGAAGATTTTTTGTACTAACTTGCTTATCTCCTTACATCTACATGTATTTAAGGCAAGGTGGTGACGTCAGATGCAAGCTTAAGGGAAGCCATTAAATGGATTTGACAACAAGATCTTTTTCAATTTACAATGCAAGATTACAAGCGTGCTGAACCTGATCAATATCATTTCCAATTAAGGATTGGATTTTGCATTTTTCCTTTAAATTTGATTGTTTTCATCATCATTTTTCAAAGTTAATGCTTTCCTTAGCTTGTTTGTTTCATTGTGAGTCTAGCTTTTTGTGGCTATCTCTCTGTTTTACTGGTGTGAAGTCGGTCCGCTTGAGTTCCTATTCACAACATGGCACATAATGGCCATTGAGTGGTGGTTTCGAATAGCTCGGAGTTCCATCCTAGGAATTACATAATGGCGGTGGTGATTCGTTCGTGGGAGCTCTCGTTTGCGATTGCATAGAAGAGGAACATTTGCAACAGGTGTTCAAGGTAAAATGCCCGACAATATTAAACTACATTAAAACTTTGATTGGAGAAGAAATACTGCACACTGGGTTGCAAAGAATAGTTTTTTCCTACAAATATCCTTTCCATCTTTATCCAATTCGATGGATTTGATTCAAAATTTCAAATCCCTTCAGTCTATTGGTAACAAAACTGTGAAGGTAGAATATTTTCAAGATGGTGCTTTGTTGCAGTGTTCAAGGCTATGAATTCACACATGGTGAAGGGTTTATTAGTGGCCTTTTTCCCAGATATTATCTCTATCACAAACAGAGGTATTTTGATACCTATGAAGCCCTCAATCCATCTCTACTCAAAGGTTCATCGGCTTATCTGTATCAAGCTTTGAGTAGGTTTCACTTTGATTTTGATGAGGAAATTGACAACTTTAAAAGAAAATACCAAGCTCTTTCCTTTCTCCTGTCTCATTAGTGTGTTCAAGGTCTGCAATAGATTGCTCCTATGCCAAATCATCAAGCCAATAGGGTTAATGTGAATATTCCACATATAAACATTACAATTCATTCCCAAGCACGGGCTGCAAGTCAAGTTCAGATGTTAGCTATTGAAGGCCAAGGAGAGAACTCAGTCAACCTAGGTAATAGGGGTGTTTAAAAAGTATTTTATGAAATCTTTTTTGTTCATAACTAGCAGTATATATATAATGTGAAGTCAGTATGATAGGACTTGCTATGTAATGATCTGAATAGATCAATTTTTCTCAGAATTATAGTGCTTCTTTGGGTGGTAGGGTTTGTCATGTAATTTGTAAAGAGAAAGCAAATATCAGTTGGGTTTTGAACTATTTATTAAAGTTTAAACTCTATATGTATTAAATCATATTATATTAATATATCTATAGGATTATGGCCTTTTGTCTAAAAAAAAAAGATTGTTTATAAGGATGTAGGCTCGAGAAGACCAAATCTCTTGCCTCAAAACTTCTCTCAACTTTGTGCCTATCTACACAAATTTTTATTGATTATGGACACTTTAAATATTATCCTTAAGTGAATTAAGGATATACTAACTCTCCTAAATCTAATCCTTTGCCTTAGGAACTTTTCTATCACCAAATTCCAAGTCTATGAAAGGCATAGCATCATACCCATATAACACTTGAAGAGGAATCATCCCAATTGACATATGATAGGTGGTATTGTAACAATGCTCACCTAAATGCAACCACTTGATCCAAGCCTTCTGTTACCCCGCCACAAAGTTATGCAAATATCCTTCCACCCATTTTTGACTATCTCCATCTAATCATTAGTCTAGGGGTGGTAACTAGTGCTAAGGGTCAAATCTGTGCCAACTAACTTGAATAACTTCTACCATAAAACACTAAAAAACCTACTATCCCAATCACTAACAATATTCTTTGGTAACCCTTGGAGTCTAAACACCTCCCTGAAGATAAAGTCTGCAACCTAAGGTGCCTTGTACTCAGATGATATGCCAAAGAAATGTGCATATTTGTTCAACCTATCAACTACCACATAGATACAATCTTTGGCTTGAACTCTAGGAAGACCTGCAATAAAATTTATGGATATGCTTTCCCACTTATTCTCAAGAATAGGTAATGGCTGCAATAAACCTACTAGGAAAGTGTGCTCTAACATTTTCTACTAGCAAGTCATGCACTCAAAAACATGCCGCAAGACATCATCCTTGAGACCCTTCTATGAAAATCTCTCTAATTTTTCTGTAGGTTTTGGAGTAAACCGAATATCCTGCAAGTGGTATATCATGCATGGCTCTCAAAATATTCTCCTTCACCTTTGATTTAGACACCAAATATATCCTATCCCTGTAGTAGATATCATCATCTACCACTCTGTACTTGTTATCCTAAACATTTCCATCCATCAATTCACATGCAAAGGTATTCTTAGAGTACTCAACTAAAAGATGAGCCTTCCAATCAGCTAAATTTTTTTCCAAGGAGTAAATTGTGGGTTTCTTGGAAAGAGAATCTACAACAATATTCTTCTTCCCCTTCACATAATCTATGCCAAAAATCATATTCTTGAATTTTACTAACCCACTTCTATTGACGCTCATTCAAATCCTTTTGATTCAAGAAGTATTTAAAACTATTACGATCTATTTTGAAAACAAATTTTCCACCTACCAAATACTATCTAAACTTTTGCAACACATGCATGATGGAAAGAATCTCCTTATCATAGATGGAATATAATCTATTATATCATGGAGCTTCATGTTCTCGTAGGTAATGGGATATTTGTTCAACATAAGAATTGCCCCAATTCCCTCACTTGAATCATCACACTCCAAAACAAAAGGCCAAGAGAAATTAGGTAAAGCCAAAATAAGACAAATTCTCATTACCTCTTTGATTCTATCAAATATGCATTGAGCCTCCTCCATCCACTTGAAATCTCCCTTCTTAGTGAGATTTGTATGAGCTGCACCAAGTTAAGAAAACCTCTTAATAAACCTCCTATAATAACTACATAGGCCATAAAATCCCCTCAACTTTGTTAGTGTCTTCAATGGGGGCCAATCTAAAATAGCTTTTATTTTCTCTTGATGGACCTAAACTCCATTAGCACCAATCACATGTCTCAAATAAATAATTTTTCAATCCAAACTCAAACTTAGAAGACTTAGAAAATAGATACTATGCCTCCATGATTCCCAATACCTCATCCAAGCACTTGAGATGGTCCTCCCAAGTCTTGTTGTAAATAAGAATATCATAAAAGAACACCAAAATGAATTTCTACAGTTGTTTATTGAAAATATGGTTCATGCAAGACTAAAAGGTCACATGAGCATTGGTCAACCCGAAGGGAATGAATAGGAACTTATAGTTCCTATAGTTACACATGAATGTTGTCTTGTGTATATCCTACTCCATTACTCTAATATGGTGGTATCTGAAATGAAGATCAATCTTCAAAAAATACACTACGCCATGTAGCTCATTCAGAAGCTCATCGATATGAGGAATATGATACCTATTTTTTATCTTCTTATTAAGTGCATGATATTCAATGCACATCTACATGATCACATCCTTCTTCTTCACTAGTACAACTAAAGAAGCAAAGATACTCAAGCTAGGCCTAATGCATCCCTTGTCTAGAATCTCCTTAATCATTTTCTCTATCTCCTCTTTGAATCTCTTCATATTCCAATAAGGAGTGGTAATTATGGGCTTAAAGCCCTCCTATAGCTCAATCAAATGCTCAAAAACCTTGTTTGGAGGTCTTCCAACTAGAAAATCACCAAAAACTAGACTATGCTTATCCAACATAGATTGGATATCCACATGATATGATCGATTACCATTAGAAAGGATTTTAGAAGAAATCAAATACCAAGGTACTTAAGCAACATTGCCACATCTGAATATACTCTCCATATTCTTGGTTGACATGATCCTAGGTGCACCATTTTGATATACACCTTAAGACAACCTTCTTTTGTCCACTATGAACTTAAGCTCCATGGTCTAATTTTTTTTTATATTTTCCCAAGGAGTGTAACCACTAGACCCCAAAGACTACATTGGTCTCCCCAATTCCCACTACATAAAATCATCGGTCATTGTGTAGTACCCAATGCTATGATTAGTTATGGTACTTGCTTAGTCCAAGTCACAGTGAAACCATTATCAACCATTACATTAAATACCTCAAAATCCTTTGTCTATAAACCCATCTTGGCCACCAAATCCTCATCTATAAAATTGTAGGTTGCCCCACTATCAATTAGTACTATAACTTGATACCCTTGTAGAACTCCCCTAGCTATAAATGAATTATATTTAAGAGTTATAGATAGGGGAGCAATGATTCCTCCCTTTTCTTACTCCAATGGGTGTCCTTCTCCATCTGTGGTCTCCCCATTTGAATCGACCTATTCATTACCAATAGCTCCTTCATTCTTTTCCTGCTTGTCATATGAAACCACCTTTATATAATGAACCTTCTCTTTCCCCAAACACCTATGGCTAGACTCCCAAGGTTATTTATAAGAGAAGCAAATATTTTTCCTATGAAGTTTGTTTCTAACCTCATTGTCCATATAAGCCTTCTTTGGCCACTCTTTATGGAAAGGTTTCTTATCCTTTTTTGATAGAAATGGTTTAGGTTGGGATTTTATTTAAGGATCCGAACTCTCCATATTATGAGCCCTCTTGATAACATCCTATAAAGTAATTGGATCAAATTCCTTGACCCAACCACAAGAGGTTCTAATTGTCCCTCTATAAAAAAATAATCAACCTATTCTTAGATATATCTGTCACCATAACCAAGAGTTTTTAAGAACTCTAATATGTATGAGTAAATTGATCCCACTTGTATCAACTATGCCAACTCTCTAAAATTTAGTTCAAGGCCCTTCTTGTTAAACTTGCCAATCAACCTCTGAGTAAAATCAATGTATGATATGATACTAGCACGTCCCAAAGTGACCAATATGTGGTACCACCACTCATGCACTTCTCCATCTAGATACAATGTGACATAGTTAATAGATTTAGTTTCTAACATGGGATTGAGTTGAAAGTATGTATCTAACTTTTGCACCCATGAATGTGTCATGCATTTTTTATAACCATCATAGCTAGGAATAGTCAATTTACCTACCTTATGCTACAAATCCTAATAAGAACCATGTCCCCAATCTCCTTAAGGCCTATTCTTGTACTTAACCTGACAAAAACCAGCTAAGGACATAGATGCATGAAATTCCCCTCCCAATGATTGACACTCCCTCAAATAATCTGCAAACCCTTCACCACCATCCTATTTTCCTACTTGTCCTCTGGGTGGTGCCTCTATAAAATTAGTCATTAGAGGCCTATGTGTAGCTATACTAGTTTCCTTGGAATTATTTACTAAAATATTAGTGTTACTTGCCTCTCCATGGTTGCCATTAGTTCCATTGTGTTCATGATCACCCTAATTTCCATCATTGCCATTACCATTGTTACCTCTATTATTATTATTATTATTGGTATTGATAGTTTACATCATTTGGGTCATTAAATGTACCAACTATTGCTGCCCTCTTGTAAAATAATTAAAAATCTATATGGTACTAGGACTCTTTTGTTCATGTCTATCACCCATACCTCCTTCTTCTGAGTCTGAAGTAAGAGCACCTCTCCTTCTCCTATAAGTGACAAATTTTGTATCCTTTGGATTCATGAATAAATTTCAGAAATTACTTATGATAACCCTCCAGGCCAGCAAGATCAGTTGAATTTGATACCACTATACAAATGTGACCAAATTTCTATACAAAATATTATAATTTTCACAATTTATATGGAACATGCATTTTGTCAAACAATTGTATGCTGATGGTATGGTTAAGTTTTTTATAAATTGTTTGATAGGGTATGTTCTCAGCACAACAAACTCTACAATGCTAGAATTGATTAATGACTCATTCACACATAATATAATTCCTAAATTAAATAATAGATAATATTTTTGTGATTATAATTAGTGTTGATATATAAATGTCCAACTCGAAAATTGTATCTTAGATTGCGACAATAAAGATTTATGCACACACATATATAAAAATACCATTGTTGACCTGATATGAACAAAAAATCTCATTAAGCATTTACTTTGTATAACCTTTGGCCATTTCTCCCATGGTACAATCCCACTTGAATGGTATGATAGCTACAAGGAAGGTGTTGACCCCTTTTGTGGATGCTAGCAACTAGTCTACTAGCTCTTATAGTAGCAATTTTTCTTTACTTTAGCATTGTGAAACATTGACTAGGTTGAATGATTCTTTGATGCCACATGACCCCCTTTTTATGTTCCCTTGGGTGGTACAAAAGTCTCCAAAGAAATTGTGATGAGATTGGAAATTCCTTCTTTACATGGTAAGGCTCCCCAAAAAACCTTTAACCCCCTTTATTTGGATACTTTATTGACCCCTTTGACCTCTAAACATCGGTGCTAGACTTTGCCTAAAGTATTTTACATCCAAACACATATTTTGTTCCTTAATGAAAATAATAATGGTATGGCCTTGGATAGTATGAAATGACATAATTTCCAATGCAAATTAAATAATTGGACTTTAAAATATTTGTCTTCTACAATATTTCATCTCAACCCATTTCTAAATACATCGCTTGATCACAATCAAAATATTAATCTTTATTCAAATTGGAGAAATACTATTTTTTTTGTTTTCTTTCAAACCTCCAAAAATTTATAAAAACTTCAATCGTTCATACTTTTGCATGAAACTTGTGTGATTCCACCTACAATCATCTAGGGAAGATATCTCACCACTGAAATTGATTTCCCATAGGGTTTTCGTTCTAGGGTTTTTCTCCAACAAGAAGCTCAAAATCCACAATAGAGAGAAATAAAATAAGCATGAGAAAATGAGTTCCCAAATTCTCTTTTATAGTTTATTAGGAAAACATTTTTACATTTCCACTTAAAATATTTCATTAAAGCCTAATAATAAAGTGACTTTTTAATAATTTTTTAATTTATACTTAAGTCACTTTATTAACTTAATTAAAATAAATCTATCTGTAAAATGTACTTTATTGGACAACTTTAAATTAATTAATTTAATTTATTCCTTGATATCTCAAATTTAGTCTATGAGAATAAAATCTATGAAAGGGGACATTACAACATGTGTCATACTTGATTGATTAATTAGGTTCTACTTCTCCCTCATCATTCCTTGATTAAAGGCAATTAGGTGTCATATTTACCTCATCAATGACACCACTACATCTACTTGTTAAGTCAGCTTCAATCTTCTATGAAGTTAAGTCAACTCCTCTTGGATGCATGTCACTATGGCTTACTCATCCAAGAGGCTATAATTGTACTTTATTTTGAATGCTAGAAAAATTATAAGGCAATTAGATTTCTAATTTATATTCATCCATATTGTTTATTTTAACTTTAGTTAATAAGGATATGTATCATCCATGATTGAAGTCAATTAGGTGCCACTTCTACCTCATCATTCCTTGATTGAAGGAAATAAGGTGCCACCTTTGCCTCATAAAGTAATACCACTACCTATGCTTGTTGAATTAGCTCTCCTCTTTTGTGAAATTAGCTCAACTCCTCTTGGAAATGTGTCATTGTGTCTTACCCTTCAAAGAGGCTATAAATAAGGGTATTTTTATTTAAAAACTAGAAAAAATTATAAGGATCTATGAGAATACAATTTTTTATTGGGAAAAGGCTAATACCTTTATTATCTATTTTACGTTCAATTAATAATAAAAATAGTCATCTTTGATTGAATTTAGTTAGGTGCCACATTTACCTCATTATTCCTTGGTTAAAGGTATTTATGTGCCAACTTTCCCTTGTCAAGTGACACCACTACTTGTACTTGTTGAGTTAGCTCCTCTTTTGTGAAGTTCACTAATATTTGATGAGTACCACTATGACTCACCCATCCAAGGGCCTATAGACAAGTTTATTTTCTTTTCAATATTAGAATTCTATTCATCTAGGTTTCCAATATCAACTTTAATATATAGTAAATTTTATTTGCAATCAATTTAATTTCTAAAGGTCCTAAAACTCCTATTAGGGTTGATTCTAAAATCTTATAGTTTAGTACTCACTTTAACCTTGTCATTAAGTATCCCAGTTTGGTGCTTAATTTGATAGATTCTAATAGGCATGCTAATTGAAACCAACCTTATCCCTATTGTTTCAATTAATTTAAATCTTGATCTCTAAAAAAAACTTAGATCTTACTTTTTCCCCTACTTTTGTTGGAATTACAAGTGGTATGAGTGTAATTATATCAACTAGCCATAACTACAAGAACAATTTTATACACTTTATTCAAATTCATTGTTTTTAAAATTCCCTAAATTGGATTCTATCCAAAATTGTACCATTTCCAATTAACTTGTACATAAAATCTTTTTAATTTATACCTAGGATGGCTTATTCAAAGACGAGTATTGGGTAATTATAATAACCGATTTCAAGCATCTAATTTAACATTCATTCTAAGAAATTTGAAAAGAACCATAAGATCATTATGGAGCATTTAAACCATATTACTCTATATTAGTAATAATGATTTTTTATTATTCATCTTGCATTTTATGTGTAATCTATTTTTTTGGGTTGACTATGATGCCATTGCACCCATATTTTTGGTGAATATAGTATAAAAATACTTCTTTGTGTATAAGTTATTGATAAAAAAATTATCTCATACAAATTATGGAAATAATAAGGGGGTTGGACATAGGTGTAAGGAATTAACACACTTTAATCCTAGCAAAAAAAGCTCCTAAATGAATTCTTTAAAAGTACCTTGAATATAATTTAGATATTATAATAGTTGCAAAATATGTAGGATTAGCTCATTGATAGCGATAAAATTATGTTGAACTAGATAGAATCACAAGAGAGCCAAACGACATTGTAAGTATGATTATGCCTAGGAGTAGTGTAGAATATGGATACACATGATTCAAAAGTGACACTACAGATGAGGTTAATAGTTAGAGAGAAATCTTGGAGTGTGTCTATAATATGAATTAATCACATCAACTATTATCATTATCAAAGAGCCAAGCACTTTCTAACCTCTTGTTTACTTGATCATTTACTTCTATTTCTTACTCAACTCAATTATATTTACCTAGCATTTTATTAGTACTAATTTGTATTTAATCCTTGATTTAATATAACTTTTTTAAAGGGAATTTTCTTCTCCACATTTTTGTGAACTCAACTTGTTGAACCACCCTAGCTTTCCCTTATAGTTGTGTCCCATTTCTTTATGTTTCTCATGTAATAAATATATTTTAATTTTCATATTATATGTGGAATTTAATATTATTTTTATACATATCTATTTAATTTTTTTCTTATTTGACATCTTAACTAATTTCTAACCTTACACTTATAAGATTCCTAGATTGAACCCAACAATGACAATGGACCAAACCAATGTTCCCATCATTAAAAATTTAAACAATATGGTCTATCTCATTGACAATGAATCATTTGATCATGATTATGATCTTCCAAAAATGGATAAGAGGAATGATGAGTCCTGAAATTGCCCTCATTTCCTTGTTTTAAGTTTCACATTTCTTATGAAATTTTTGATAGTTTCAAGACATTATCCATAATTTTCTATTTATCCTAAGTATTAAAGCATTAAGGATGGTATATATTATATTTCTAAATGATTGTGTGTATTTGTGAATGTATATGAAATGTGGTAGTGTTCTATGTTAATTATGGCTATTAATTATGAAGCTATGATTTTGAGAGAAACCAACCCCTATGCATAAAGGGACCAACCACCCATATCAAAGGATGTTTTTCAACCCAAAACCAAAGGAATGATCACCTACAAAAAAAGGTGCAGTCACCTGCAAGTAATGCAAGCAATGGTCGAATATTATGGAAATGGTTTTTTTATAAATTATTCTATTTTTATTGATGTTGTCGCCAAAAATACTAATAATCATGGAGATAAGAAGATATTTGTGGTAACAATAGATCATGATTCATAAATGAGTTATTCCATGTTCTACATGTTTTCAGTTATAACCACCTTCTTTATGATGCAAATTCTTAATGAAATTATGCCAATCACACCTCTGTAATGTAGTCAGCAACCCACCCTTATAGCCAAACACTTCCAAATCATCTCATACATGTTCATTCTTTTAACAAGAAATTTAATTCTTACTCCGATTATCAATTCAATTGGAAAATTCAAATTGACATACATAGAAGTGCACAAAAAACTGTTAGCAACCCACCTTTTGAAATTTAATTTGAATATGCAAATATATTTTAATTGCTATAAAAACTTGTACATTTGAAGTTCCAACCTTCATATCTACAAGAATACATGCGGATCACAATTTATCTACTCATAATACCGTATTAAAACTCAAGCTGAAATCCTAGAAAAATCATTTTTGAATGCTAGAACTATGTTGCAGACAACCTTGTGACAAACCATTTTTTGAAATTTAATTTGAACTAGCAGATGGAAATATTTTCTTAAAAATTGTATAAAGAAACTCCCATATTCATCTATATGAATACATGCTCACAATATTTTTTCTACCAACAACACTATGCTTAAATTCAACCCCAAAACTCTAAAAATATCTATTTCTAGGCACTGGAACTGTGTTGCAAACTTCATCAACAACTCAACCTTTTCTCACTCCTCAATTTGATGCTCCCCAAAATGACTATGCAATAAGAAAGGGCATTTTCTCTTTTCCCCCTTATCTCTTCACCTTCCTCTCCCTAGTTTGGCATTCAACAACTCAACCCAAGAAATTTGAAAAGAATCAAATTTATTTTGATTTTGCATTTTATTCTCTAGCATAAACACCCCTTTCCATTCTTCCACAAAGCTCAACAAAATAATTAAAATATGGGAAATATATTTGCACTTTACTATGCTGCAAATGAATTCACCAATTAATGAAATTGATCCGACAACAAATATATATTAGTATTTTATATTTTAATGGAAACAATGACTTCTAAACAATTATTTACAAATAATCAAAATAACACCTCACACCTCTAGATGGAAATTGAAACTAAAAACCAAACTACATTTTTTTTGTTGATGCTAATTACCTGTGGGCCCGAATGCTCCTGCATCAGACACACCAGGTAAGAAAAATTTTGTGAGCTTGGGCTCACAAAATGGAGCTGAGTAGTACCTGACTACTCTTTCAAGTTGCAAGCAACATGTAGCATGCTCCCATGCTAAATTGGTACCTTGCATTTTTTTTCTTCTTTCTCTTCTTTCAACACCTTGTTGGAAGGTTTGCCATATTTCTTCGTCAATTCTGCTCCTCACTGTCACCTCCTTGTGTGGAATTTATTCCACCATGAGCTAACCTCTCTCTCTCTCTCAAGCCATCTTCCTCTCATTCTTTCTCTTGTGAGATTCAACCCACCATGAACCATCCACCTCCACCTAATACTTTCTTCATGCTCTTTGTTTGTGGGATCTTTCCCACCATAATCCAACCACCTCCACCAAACTCCACTTTCATCTTCCACCTTTGTGGGAATTACCCCACCACAATCCATCCTCTTCCTCCAAGAACTTTCTCCCCAACGTTCACTCTTCACTTTACCCATACTGGTAACGATATTTGAATCATAAAAAATAAATATTTTCATCATCCCCATTTTTGCAACTACATCTTCTTCTTCAACATCTCTTTATGCTATACCAACATGATGGCTTTCTCTGGGCTGCACCTCAACCCTTAACACCTCCATGCTTTTCTTATCCACATTTTCAAATTTAAATTGATGTCATCCAATAGAGATTTCATAATTACAAAAATCAAACTTTACCTTTACTACTACAATCTTGCCTCTTTCACTTTCAATTACAACATCTCCATCTTCACCATTCATCACCACCATCTTCTTTGTGTCCTCTAAAGGACTCACCACTACTGTAACTTGTTTGGCCTCTTCAAGGGATATAATTTCACCTTGCTTCTCAACATCTACTACAATTTTTTTTTTTCCCCTTTTCAATGCCTTCAACAATACATGTCTTAGCTGCAAACTCCTCTTTGTTCTTTCCTGCGACCAAAATATCTTTTTCAACTCTTCGTGGAGCTTTTGATTATCCAATTCCTCCTAATATTCTTCCAAAAATGGGATTATCACAGGTATCCTCATGATCCATCTCGTCCTCTTATTTGAAGACATCTTCTCACTCTTTCAATCTACAACTTTTACAATCTGTACACACATACACAATTTCTAGAGCTAATGCACTCTACAATTGCAAGTAATCCTTGCAACAAAATTCACACTCACCCTATCCTCTACCCAACCAAGATTCTAGAAGATGCTCCTCTCAAGACTTCCTCTACCCACTTTCAATTTTTGGAGGAAGTTCACACACCTTCTACCCAACTCTATCTCCACTAGAGGACAACCAACACACTTCGCTTCTTTGCAATTGCAAAAATTACAACAATTTCCTCTCCACATTTCTCTTAGCGAGCTACTGGCTCTGATACCATTTAATGCAATCAAGGGGGTACCTTTCCAGACAACCCACCCTTGCAGCCAAACACTTCCAAATTCATCCCACTCATGTTCATTCTTTTACTAGGAAATTTAATTCTTACTCCAATTATCAATTCAATTGGTAAATTCAAATTGACATACATAGAAGTGCAAAAAAAATTCAATTGCTATAAAAACTTGTACATTTGAAGTTCCAACCTTCATCTACAAGAATACATGTGGATCACAATTTATCTACACATAATATCATACTAAAATTCAAGCTGAAATCCCAAAAAAATCATTTCTGAATGTTAAAATTATGTTGCATACAACCTTGTGATAGACCACTATTTTGAAATTTAATTTGAAGTAGCAAATGAAAATATTTTCTTCTAAAAAATTGTATAAAGAAAGCTCCCATATTCATCTATATGAATACATGCTCATAATATTTTTTCTACCAGGAACACTATGCCTAAATTCAACCCCAAAAATCTAAAACAAATCTATTTCTAGGCACTGGAACTGTGTTGTAGACTTCATCAACAACTCAACCTTTTCTCACTCCTCAATTTGATGCCCCCAAAAATGACTATGCAACAAGAAAGGGCCTTTTCTAGTTTCCCCCTTATCTCTTCACCTTCCTCTCCCCAGTTTGGCGTCCAACAACTCAACCCAAGAAATTTTAAAATAATCAAATTTATTTTGATTTTTCATTTTATTCTCTAGCATAAGAACCCCTTTCCATTCTTCCATAAAGATCGGCAAAACAATTAAAATATGGGAAATATATTTGCACTTTACTAGACTGCCTTTTATAATTTGGCAAATGAATTCACCAATTAATGAAATTGATCCCACAACAAATATATATTAGCATTTTATATTTTAATGGAAACAATGACTTCTAAAAAATTGCCTGCAAATAATCAAAATCATACCTCTAGACAGAAATTGAAACTAAAAACCAAACTGCATTTTTTTTTGGTTGATGTTGATTGCCTGGACTTGGATGCTCCTGCATCACTTTGCATGATTAGTTTCCTTTTTTGTTTATGGTAGGAATAAGTCCTCTCCCTAATTTTTTGGATGAGTTGATATTTGTTTACAAGTAGTTTAGAGTCCAAAATAGTTAGACTCTCAGGATCTTATATATAGTAGATCCTATGTAAAATCAAAGATCTAGTGATAGTAGTTTTGGTTATCAACACTTTTGTCAATGAATGCTTTGTTATCAATTTTTTTTATCTTTTCAAAATGCAATAAAAATGGATTTGGTCAATCATATATAACTTTGAGTTAATATTTGAATTGAGATATTTTGGTATTGCAACTACTCATGCAAAGGCCACTTTAGGTAATTGCAATACTCATAGTTTAAATTATTATTAATATCAGAATAAATTATTAAGCTATATTTATTGATTTGAATTAATTTGATTAAATGATATGTATTAAATCAATTGCTATCAGTAGTTGTTTAATAAGTTGCATACAAGTCGTTATAGTATAACTGAGTTGTTTAGTCACTATATTTATAGGAGCATCTAATTGTAGAAATTGTTATCTAGTTAAGTTTGTTTCCAGACGAGTTTATTTTGAGTTAATTTTGTTTTCAGATAAGCTTGCTTTTGGTTAAGTCTTTTATACACAACTTCTAGGATAAATTAGAATCCTTGACTGCATAAATAGTACTAGCACCGTCCAAGAAATTATAATTCCCTGGTTGATAAATTAAATGTAGCATGTCTAATTTAGTGATTTTCTTAATAAGCGATTTGTTGGTCCATTGAGTTGAATGCATGCCCCCTCTACATCAATTTATTGGACAAAGATGGAGTTAGTCAAGGAATATCACTAATACTACTCAAATTCTTAGATATATTTTTCTATTCTTGAAAAATGTTAATACTTTGAATCTAGTTGAGGCCCTTCATGGCATGCTCAAGGAAAAAACCTATAGAATGGAGGTTATTTGAAGTATTGGTTCATTATAAGGTATGTTTATCAATATATTTTAATGATACATCAACCCTCCACACTCAAGATTTCTCTTATACCATTCATTCTCAGACGCCATCTCCTACATTTTTTATTCCACACATGACTTTCCTCATTTTCACTTTTCATCCATCCTAAATTATTGCTATTACCATTAGTCCTCTAATAGTTCCCACTTCTCATATCCAACACAACCCTATTTTTCCCCCTCAAGCATAATGCATTAATTATTATGCCTTCCTCTACTATATCCAAACCCATATATACCCCTTCCATTATCACCCATTTACCCACTTCCATTTCCATTTCCATCATTCATCTCTCCACCATTCACACAATTATAAAGATACAATGAAATTAAAAGAAAGGCAGGAGATTTTCCTCCAATAACTGTAAAGGGCATCACTAGTGAGATAAACCATTATTCACTCTCTTATTATATCTTATTTTATAATTTCCTCATGGGTTATGGGGCCTTAATATTTGAAATGTACACCAATAAAGGAATCCAACAACTCATTTGCACTCTTTCAATGCCACTAGTTTAGACTACATGCATGTTGATAGACTATATGCCAAAAAAATTCCATGAATATTGAAGGATTATGCAATTGAGTGAATATTTCATTGACTCATGGTTAGATTGAATCCTATGTGTAGCTTGCTAATTCCCTTGCGCAACGCTTTTAAAATGTTAATATTTTCCTTAAGGAAACTATGTAAAATTTGGCTGAGTATAGATAAGGACCAAATAAAAGAACTCATGAGTATGTTGATTATTTTTTATCCTTGTTTGAAAAAATACATTACTAAATACCTAATGATGAACTTTAAAGATTGTTTGTTAAAATATTATTTCCAACCATTCAAGATAAGAAATATCTTAATAACTATGCTTAATTTTTGAATTTGTGTGAAATTTTTAGGCACATTGAGCAAATTTTTTTAGAATAAAGTGCATTGAAATATGGTTCTTCACATCCTCCCTTAAACTTATCCCACCCTTCTAAGTTTCAACTAAAAAATATTTCAAGAATGGTAGCAATATTCCACACAAACATGGTGTTTCCTAGGCCTTCTATAAATAATGTTACTAAAATTTCATAAAATTCACAAAATTTCATCGTCCTTCCATGTGGTGTTTCAATAATTTTTTAGGGGCTAACATGATAATATTACCTCCTAATATCTCTATTAATACATCTATTTATGTTCCAAAAGGTTATAATGCAATAAAATTATGATATCTTAGACTCAGTTTTCATGCTATTAAAAAATTTCATGTATTTGAGGAAAAAATTAAGATCTCATTCATAATAACATGATTCATGTGGAAGACATTAATGATGCGGGTAACAATTTCTCACTCTAATCAAAACTTATAATTTTTTATAATCCCTCCCACATGCCCAATCTAATTGGAGATACATAAAACTGACCACTTCTTAACAACATATCCAATATCACCACTCTTGACACACTTAACATCCTAGTCATAACCACATTCACATCATCTCAACACTAATTAATTAGACAAATTATATTTATTTTATTAATTAGGACTTATCCTCTAATATTCCCTCCATCATCAACCTAATTAAACATTAATGAAACTAACATCCTACATCCATTTTCTCTAATTGATTCAACAATCTAATTATTTGATTAATTATCTTAAAGCCCCAAATTATAGTCTAATCCCTCACTAATGGGAGAATCATGTCACATGCATAGTTTAAAATGAAAATAAAAATAAAAATAAAATATCAATCCAAAGTAAACTCAACATTCAATCTTATTAATCAAACCAACTAATATAATTCTGGTCACCCATCTCCAACTACTTTTAATCCAAATTCAAACTATATTTTAATCCCCACCATCTATCCAATTAAGTCAATCCTAGCTCTCCATCCACCAACCACTAACATTTAATCTCTCTTCCCTCCTAAAATTCAAATTCAAATTTCTTTTCAAGCGGTCCTAGCCCTCCATCCTAAACCAATCTCAACCATCCATTTATCCTCATAAAATCTATAAATTAAACCATCCCCAATCCATTTTCAAAGAAAAACATTGGATACAACAAGGTTATGCTAGAATTCTTGAGCAAATACCTTCATTCTCTCCATCAACAAATTAAGAGCACATCCATGATATCAAGAGGGTGTTGGTAAGAGAGTTTTGTTGTTCTCTTATAATTTAGTATGCATTCTCTTTCACTCTAATAGAAGTGCAACTAAATGTAAATTATGAACTTGTTTTTTACATTATTCTATCCTCTTATTCTACAGTTTTGTATGCACATTTTTTACATGCCTGATATAATTAAGTAAATGTCTTATGAAACAAGCTCACTTTTCTGCAAATGGCACATGAATATGTCCCTTTAAATTGTGAATATTTTCTGCGAGCCAGTTACCAATGTCTTTCTTACTTCCTATTTGTTTGTTTGAATCCATTTGCTGCAACTGATCCATGATATTATTTATTTATTTAAAATATGCTGTCAAACTGTTCGTAGCCTTGTGCTGTCTACATGACAATTTTCTTTGAGGCATTTAAAAAAATGATCGTGACATGAATCCATGACTTTACATAGTGCCCAATATGCCCGTCTGTATGAAATTTAATAGATTGATTTCCCCAAACTCAATTAACTCCAAAAAGCATCCCTGCTTAGATATTCAAATACGAAAAACTACCTAAACTTCATTTTTGTACTTTTATAATAATCTTTTATGTGATCTAGAATGGACTCCAACGTCAGAATTCCTGTAGCCTTTAGAAATCATTCTCATTAAGAAATGATCTATAAATATGATTTGACTGCATTGCAATTTTGTTGGTGACAAATACAACAAAGACGGTTGTCTAAAGGGAAAAAAATGTGGCAGAACGAATAAGCTACACGAAATGATGTATACAATGATAAAAATACTAATGTATACACACTATTCAATGCTAAGTTTAAATCCTTTAGCATAGCTTTCATTTATGTCTTTGGATCAAACTCTCCAGCTTAGGATGCTGGTCACAACTTGTATTTAGCACCCTTAAAAGCCAGAACTACAAACTAGGTTTTGCTTTGTATCTACTTACTGAAGCAACAAAATTCTAGTGTTTCTTCAAGGTTGATGAATTAGTCTCTCTCTCACTACAATGAATGTCGTCATGCTTAAGTATTACTCTAATTATACTGATTTATCTACAAAGAATAGTATTCTGGCTAGATTTGATTTGCACCAATTCCAAGCAGGCATACGAACCCACGTGAACATCATTACCAAGGTGTTTTTGGCAAATCTAAACAAGTGATATTTGATGACAAGACTGGAGATCTAATCGATGGTCACTAAAGCAAAATCATTCAGCGACTAAAATAAATTATAGCCCAATGAAGTCCATTCTTGCTGCTCTACTAGAGTTTGTAGAGAAATTATTTGTGATTTTATTTGAAGTTGAAATATTGCTGCCATCTCATTTAATAAAATTGCCAAGCTTCTGGATTAACTTTTCATCTTAGAAACGGGTGCCGTTTGAAAACTAGTTATCTTTAATTGACATTTGTATCTACCATTCTACAGAAACTGTAGACAAATAATATAAAGTGCTTTTGTTGTTAATAATATTGTTGCTTAAACATCTGAAATAGCTATCACGCTTTCATGACTGTGAGTGTGCCACAATAGAGCAGGAGCATTGACACTACATTGGATAATGAAAATTTAATTATTGATTAGTCACTATCCTCTTAGCGTCCATGTGAATATATTATAATGTAAAAAAAAAAAAGGCAAGCATCTTCCTATTTTCAATTGTGTATATCTAATGATTGTTTTATTTTATTCAGATTATTGTGCTTAATCTTGTTAGGATTTTTGTGACTAATCTATTTTGGGTAAAGAAGATATTGTATGTCAAGACAAATTTCTATTAATTTATGATGATTGTAGATCGGTTTGTAGAAAACAAAATATCTAAAATCGCTTTCATACATCTTTATTTTCTTAAAGAATAAATCTTTCTTGTGTGTCTTATTTGTTTTCATTTTTGTTTTGTGTGTTTTTGAAATAGGTTGCATATGTTCTCTCACTCCACAAGATAATTTTGAGAATAAAAAATAACCTTTTTTGCACTTGCATATGTTCTCTCTTCACACATTATGGTAATCTTGGAGATCAAAAACATGTGTCACCTTTTATATTTTTTACTTTAATAGGCATGGCTTAGATTTTATCACCAAGTGGTGGCTAAAGTCATCATGTGTTGACATGGTATATAAATTGGGAGGAAAATTGAAACACTCTTCCCTTTAGGGTGTATTTGAAATTTTGGGATAAGTTTGGAAGTGAAGGAGGAGAGTGAGCTACACTCTCATACTAAGCCATTATAAATACATCTTTATTTTACAAATTTGGGCCTCACATAACCTTGGGTATATTGAGGACCCCCCTAGAAAACCTCAAGTGCAAGCCTAGTATAGCGAACCCATCAGTTGTTTGGTCTTTGTAGTGCACCTATGAGTGGTTAGCCCAAAGAAATTAATCACATTGTATTTGTAGAAATAAAATAGTAGGCTACATGCTTGTCTCTCATGCCCATGTTCAACCTTGAGGATAAAAATGGTTATTGCCTTGCTATTAATATGAAAATACTATTTATGCTTATGTTAGAGTATATTTGTGGGCCTACATAGTCAAATGCTTCCACTTGAATAGTTAGGATGTTTGTGTTTCTTCATTATCATCTTATTTATGTTAAACCTATGAAACAACTTGAGTCAAACCATTGCAAAATATAATCCAATCAAATAACAAGAAATCATGACCCCCTTTGTCAATCAATCCAACAATCATTTTGCACATGATGATGATGATAGCCTTGTCAATAAAGATGAATATCATGATGATGATAGTGTTGTGGGTTAAGATGAATATACCAATGAACCCTTTGACAATATTATCTCAATCAAGCTTACTATAAGCCTTAATCACCTAATCATGAACTATTAAGAGACTTTTTCCTAAGAGCATCTTAGCACCAATTACCCCACACATCTAAATAAAAACCTATTGATCATCTCTATGGAAAAGAAAACAACTCATTAGATTATAATATATTGAAAAAAAGAAAAGGATGCCATGATTAGGTACCTTATAAACATTGGATCCAAGCTCACTTGAACTATATAACCTTGAATACCTAAGTAGTAGAAACCCTCCAAATAAAAAGTTGTACACAAATTATCCCCGTCCATCAAGTCCACCAAGTCCTCCATCTATATATAGTAACCTAATTCATATACGCTTCCATTAATCTCTATCCTCCATCATCCATCAATTGCTCTACCTAACCATATAAATCATATTCTATCTAAACGTGTAAGCCATCATCTATTAGACCTACCATCCATTCATACCGATCCTAATCCTAAACCATTCAATCCACCATCTACCCACATTAATCCTAATCCATTGAACTATACTAATTTTAATTTATTTATTCATATAGAATTGAAACTATCATATCCTCCATCTATCCATACTAATCCTAAATGTAATCCATCACCCCTATTATCATCCATCTATCCATGGTAATCCTAATTCTAATCCATGAACCCCTATCTAGATCCTAAATAGTTGTAACGCCTCGTCGAGAACCCTAGAGGACAAAACTATTACTACAAAAAAATGGACAATTTTTTTTCCTTAAGTGCAAAGTTGTACGTTGATATAGAACATCACATAAATCATCTTCTTAAGTCCCCTAGGGTGCATGACTGCATTACTTATTTTCCAAAGTTCAAATTACAAACCCAAATAACTTGTTAACCATCTAACACTAACCATCATTAAGCATGTCATCAACTCATTACATATAAACAAAAGAACCATGTGAAACATCCATCATTACACAAAAGAATAATTGATCTCTTTCTTTTCAATTAACAAGTTCATTGCCACTGATTACAAAGTTCATTACATACAAGTGATACATCAAATCAGTTTATATTTACATTTATACAATGGTACTTCCTCGAACAAATGAGGAGTGCTTACAATAATACATGATACATAATATAGTTACAATACATTACAAGTATAATGTTCAACCTTCATGAATAGCTACAGTGCTGAAGACAATACTGAATCACCACATCATGAACATAAGGGGAACCCAATTTAGAACGTTACACGTTCCACCCAACCACATGAATCCAAAGATTCACCCCCCGTGCTAGGAGGTTACAAAGGGTCCCACCAACTAAAGAAACAAGAGCTATACATAACAAGGTTGAAAAAATCACAACATAGGACAAACGCCAACAACAAATACAACAACAACAATGACCATACTTCCAGAGGCACATAGACACGCAAGATAAATCAACAAGTAAAGAACACTCATGGTTGACATAGGGAAGTGTCATCACATAATTGGACATAGGTTATCCAGGTAGTTCTTCCTAGGCCTCAACCCCCAACTTGGGTTATCCTGGTAGCCTCTACCAAACTCCGACCCCTCATGCCAACTTATGTAGAATCGATCTACCTCTCGTGGAGATGAAGTAGTCGATTATGCCATTCCAGGCCTTCCCATCTCACCTCAAGCCTAAACGAGAACTTGTGTAATACCCCTCCATTTTTCCTATGTTTTATGACAGTATGTTTTTTACTTTGATAGACCTTGATACTTTGTTTTGATGTATTTGATCACTGACAGTAGAGCAATGGTGGATTTAATTTATGATGTGATGATACACTGTTTGGTGGTGATTATTTCTGACATGTTTTATGTTAGCATAGATGTTTACTTGAGATGATATTGCTATATATGCTCATGGTAGATTAATTGATATTTATTTCGTCAGTTCGGTGTGACATTGTATTGGTGAGGGGAACGAAATTGCATCACTCGCTTGCGAGTGCCCTGTGATTTCCGCAATTTTCTCTTTACAGTGTGTTTGAATCATGGATTATGTATATACATGTATGATATATGTCTGATTGCAAGATTGCAAGTACATGACATCAACTCCACCTGGTCTCACAGGTCTAAGCGTGTCCCGACTCAATGGTAATGTTGATTGGGAGATAGTAATGAGGTTTTTCCTAGTCTAGCCACAAACTTAGTCACAGTGTGTTGTTAGTTTATGTCCGGTATGTTTGGTTGTCACGTCTATCTTTGCCTTGTTAATTATTTATGCAAGGTTTATTTTGTGAAATTAATGTTAGATTAATGTTCTTAATGATTCAGTACTTATTTAATTAATTTTAAATAATGTAGTTGAAAACTTCTTATTTTATTTAATTAATTAAATTAGTTTATTTGGTAAAATAATTTATTCCTTGTGATTAAAATTATTTTATTAAATAAATGAATTAATTGATTAAATTTTCTTGATTGAGTGAATAGATTAAATATAGTTTAAATGCTTTTATGTGAATTAGAATTTTAAATTTGTATAAATAAAATGAAATTAATTTTGAATTTTTAAATTAATAAAAGAAAATAAAATTCTTTATAATTATTAAAAGAAAATATCTATGAGTTTGTTAGAAGATATTTTTGATTAGCCATGTGTGTGAGTAAAATTAAATGCAAAAATTCTTGTTAAAAGATTTCTCGGAGAGAATATTGCCAGAACTGGGAAAGGCAAGAAGGCACTTCACGGAAAAGAAAAGAAAGAGAAAATTGCTGGAAAATTGTTTTTTGGGGTTTTGGTTAAAAAAAAAATCTGGAAGAGGTTCTCGAGATTATTTTCTAGTTCAGTATTTTGCATCTTTTAGAAGTGAAGATTTGGAAAGGGCTTTGGAAATTGTACTTAGAAGGCAAAGCTTTGCTCTAACTTTCAATTCTTCAAGCTTCAAAAGAAAACAAAATAGGTTCCTTGTTATTTATTTAGTTATCTTGTTGATTTGAAAAGACTGCCTGTGTAAAGATTCAATTTAGTAGAAGTTTGTTAAATTTGTAAAATAAAAAGATTGCTTGAAGAAGAAAATTTGATTGAAGCTTCTGTAGAAAATATATATATATTGAATTCTTCTCTGTAAAAAAAAAATTTGTTGAAAACATTTCTGTAGGAAACTTGTTACCTCTTTGTGTAAAAATTACCCAAAAGATTTTATGTTTCTGTAGAAAACTTTACAGTAAAATCAGAGAGCCTCACAAAAGGTTATTGTTAAACAATAGAAAATTTTCAAAAGAAAACATAAGAAAACCTCTGTAGATTTGTAAATGAAATTCTTTGGTTAATCTGAGGAAATTGGAAACCACTATAAGAATTTTTCTAAATATTTCCTGTAGAAAATATTCTGAGAATTTGGATTGAAAATAAAAATCCTCTGTTACATAAATTGAAACCCTCTATCAAAATTGTGAAATTGAAACCTTTGTATTATTTGATTAAATCTTCCTGTAGAAAATTCTTTATTAAAATTTGCTCTTCTCGAGCAATCTTTTTGATTTATTGTTTATATATATATATTTGAATATATATATATATATGCATATTTACATAAAATATGCCTCTAAAATCATGAAATTTTTTCATAGTCTAAATTTTATTTAAAAAAATAAAAGCCAAAATAAGCATTTTGGCCAATTGATCAAAATTCAAAGAAATAAAAGTTTGAGTGCCGAGGGCTCCCCCATGATAATACCCCATAGAGAGTCGGCCCCAGGCAGAACACTTGGCAGCTCTTCACATCTTTGGCCTTCTTCTACTGCCTCTTAGCACCATTAGGGGGTTGAGAACATGTAGGCATTTGACCCCTCTACAAGGTGTTTTGTTGTTTTATTTCATTGTTTTATTTATTTATTTATTTATATATTATATATATATATATTATTTATAATATATGTTATATAATATATATATATATTGTATTTATTTATATATTCATATAAATTTATAATTTGTTTAAAATATTAATGATTATATATTTTATTTTATAATCATACTTTGTAAAAGTCGGATAATGTGATTATTTAAATGAAGGATATATTGTTTATTAGTGCAAGCAAGCACAAATTATTATATTTATAATAAAATGTTTTAAATAGAGAAATTGTTAATTTTCTTTATTATAAATAAATGGGAATTTGGAATTAACTATTGGTTTTAATTTCCATATTGTTTGAGAAAAGAACTATAAACAAGTTGATTAATTTTCATGCAATATGTAAATGATTTGTTTAGATTTAGGAAATCCGAATGTTAGAATAATTATTTGTCTAAATTGTATTTAAGTTGTATTTTCTCCTTTGCACGTTGTATGGGCAAAATTGGTTAAATGGGTTTGTAAGTCTTCCAATTGCATTTACTTTAGAAGGGATTTTTTATGTGTTTTTATTACAATCATTTGAATTAACTTGGGTAGTGCACATAGTTCTTTTCAGTATAGACACCTGGTCTATGAATGGGTTGTGACATCTATT
>VDFB02075321.1:375149430-375310013 GCA_007258455.2 Sequoia sempervirens | reverse complement strand
TATCATCTGGTCTTAGCTTCATTTTAGCTACTCTCATACCTTGTCGAGCTTCCATTGTACTCTCCCTGCATTCACTTTTGGCTTACATCGTGAATCCTTTTTGTTCTTCCCTGAGACGTATAATCATCCAATCTTGGCTTCATATCTGCAGCACACATACCTTGTCGGCTCTTTCTTGTGCTCTCTCAATGCTTCTTCTTTTAAAAACGAATTTTGGTGGTGGCAACCTTGGGCATTCATTGTCAGGCATAGGTGAAAGTCGGGTTTGGAGTCCGAGTCTTTTGCACCATTCGCTTGGAGATACCAAAGCAAGCTTCATCAAGCTTTTAGGGATCATTTTTAGGCACGTAATATGATTTACCAATTTGTTTAACCACTATCGATATAATGGATTTGTTCAGTAATTTAACATGTTTAGTATGTAATTGCGACGGTAATCTCATCTAGCTGGAAGTTATTAAAATTCGTATCTCTGAAGGATTTTCATTAATTAAATTAATAATGAATCACTTTGCTTCAAATCTCTCTGTCGATTGAGCTAGCCCGACCTGTTTTTACCATGTGAAGGGAAATGAGTTTATTGTTTTTGCTCATATGAGAATACATTGATGTTGGTCCATTGCTCTTCCCTTGAACCTGACTGAGGAAAAGATCCCTCCTTTCTACCGTCCTGAACCTGAATACCTGACTTTTAGGGATCGAAATTTATTCTTGTTAGTAAATCCTAAACTTGAATGCTAATTTGAACCTTCCAATTAAATGATCTGAGATTATCTAGTCATAGCTAAGGTCGACGGTTTCCTCTTCACTCTTCTTCATAGTCTCTATATGGAAATGGGCAACTTCTTCTCAGCCATGTTCTTTTCATGTCTTATCATTGCTAAGGGTTTGAAGGTATCTCTTTCTCAACAACTATCATTTTGTTCCTCTATCCTTGATTGAAAAAGCAGTTTGCTACCAAAGAAGAGAAATGATTGAGAATTTGGTCACTCTTAAAGGTTTAAAGAAAATAGCATAACCTTAAATAAGAAAATATTTTTAAACCAAGATATGGTAATATAAAGCCTTGAACCAAGAAATTATCATGTCGAGCAAGGGTGAGAGTGCTAACGGCATAGGAGTGCCAGTATTGATAAAAATCCTTGGCCAAGGTATGATGCCAATTAGGCATTGGTCAACTATCATGAACCAGATATACTTCTAGCCAGAATGATTCTTCTGGTTAGGAGGTACCTACAGAGGAGGGATCGACCAGCGGTATAGGTTCATGACACCAGGCTCAGAATGGCATGATGATAATTTGATCCTTGTTGATTACCCTCGTCAAGGGTCAAGTTCTTCAGTTGAAGAAACTCAAGAGACCAATAGGTCTTGGATGGGCGGAAAAGCACTTGGTGATATTTCTCTTTCTCTCAAAGATAAAGTTGTTCAAGCAATTCAACATAATGATGATCTCATATTGTATTCTTTTCTCTCTCTCGTAATTCCAAGTGCATGCCTTTGCTTATTTAAGTTTACCATCAATGCTGCAATAAATGTTATTTCCTTTTAGTTAATTGTTTATATGTACAAATCTGCAATTGAATATTTAGACAGCTGTTTGTTCTTTCAACTGAAATGGGAAATCTTAAAGTTAGATAATGTTCTTCTGTGATTTCAGTTATATAAAATCAGTTAGTTGTTTCCTTTCAGCTGAAACTGAAAGTTTAAGAGTTAGTTGTGAAATTGAATGTTGCGTATTTATTTAAAATTGATTTTCTTTTCCATTCAAATTGCAAAGGAAACCCTAGCATGAAAACAAGTTAGTTACTTTCAGCTGAAAGCTAGTAGTTAGAAACCTCCCTTTAACTATAGATTGATTAGAGTATTACATATTTCTTATATCTTTATCTATAAAATTGAAGGAAAAATTCAAAGTAAATCTATAAGGGACATTACAATTGTTGCTATCTTTTTTTTATTACTATGTTGCTTTTAAAATTTTAATCGATCCTTTATATATTTAATTATCTAAATTAGAATCGTTGCCCTTAGAGTTAAAATAAACTTTCTTTTGATCGCTGACTTTATATTCTTTATTTTTGTCTTTTATTAATCTTTACCGCTGCTATAATCACTTCTATTCATATCGCTGCCACATTATAACTTTGATAAAATTTCTTGTGGTTAGAATATGCTTAGTGATGTGATCGGCCTTCTATTGGTTTCTTGACGTCACCCATCATACTTCATTGAAATTATATAAGATGATGCCTACTTCTCTCTGTCAACCCATAAAAACCTATATCCACTCGCTGCAATCATCATTTCTTGTACTCCACTATACCTTGTTGGTTGTGGCTTTGGCATAATAGATTTCATCCTCTTGGTGTCCTTATCAAATGTATGGAAGAATACATAAGTGAGCAAGAACTATCTCAGACATGTATGATTAGAGTCTTGTATATGCAAATCGAATGATCTTCAACAACATTTACATTTATTCAATTGCATCCAAATGATTGTATTGCTGCTTGTCGTTGGTGACTTAATGGCCTTCAATGGTTAACAATGTCCAAAATAACTTGATGAAAATCTTAGCCTTGCATGGATGCTGTTGGCATTTGAATTCACAACTCTAGAATGTGGATTAGAAACGGACAGCTATGTACAATTGAACTGCTCTTCAAATTAGGAGGGGAAGCTCCCTCTTTGTTGATGATGCTTAAAGAAAGAATATTAAATTATTACCAATCTTTTTGTTCTCAGCTAAGAGCAAAAATCTTTGTGTCACAGCTGAGGTTTTCTCTTTTCCAGAACTTCAACTACAACTAAGCCTAAACTAATGACGCTTCTAGCAACTCAAGTAAACCCAGAGCTTGAGAGTTAGAAGTAAACGAGGAATGATTCAACACAAAAACTCAAATAAACTTGCTTCCAGAACACACCTTAAGACTCATTGTACTTTTAAATGTAAGCTGAAATAAAGATTATATAAGCCAAACACATAAAACAAAATCTAAGACAATAGATCAAAGCCAAGTAAGCATAAGATTTCCTTCCTCAAATTTCTAACAACAATTGCATTTCTGGGACAGCAGATTTGTAGCAATAATAGGCTTATAGTTTAGCGATCAAACCAGATTACATTTGACACAGATTAAACATAAACTGAACAAGAACTTGCAGCAAAAGGCAGGCATGCAAACTTGTTCTTACTCAAAGTGAACAAACACTGAATAACAAAGTTGTGGCCAAAGTAGGCTCAGCAATTTGTTATCACAATAATGGTTGAAAAGAAATGGGCAAGGATGCCCTTATTTATACACAAACAAGAAGTAGGTAACCCTAAAATATCCTTGCTTTTACAACTAGATTTGCCAACTTGCAAGCTTTATTTCTAAAATTAAAACACAACTAACTAACGACCTGCTAAAATCAGTTAAGCTGATTTAAAAGCAGGGAAAGTTTCCACTATTACAATTTGATTTTTCCTATTTCACAAAGAATAGATAAGCATGAGACAAGAATAGCAAGTCCAACTCGGAAAAGGTATCGAGAAAACTGCTGTTTTTAAATCTATTCTTGGAAATCTTTGCTGCCCTAAAGGATGACTCACCCATTGATAATTTGGGAAACTATATCCACCAAAAATCTGATTTCTATTGGAGAATACTGCATGTTCAAAAACTTGAATTTTGATTGTGAACACGCCTATGTTCGGAAAAGTTTTGTGCAAACTGCTGAAAATAGATTGCTGATTTTTCTCTAGAAAAGCAGATTCTCCAAAAAAGCTGAGGTCTAGGTTTTGTAGAGAATCACGTTCTGAAAGAGACCCAATTCATCACATTTTGAAAAAGCTGAGGGCTTCCTGTAAAAGCAAATTTTTGGAAATATAAAATTTCTCAATCTTTAAGAGGAACAAAAAGTAGATGGACCCAAATTGACGAAAACTGAAAAAGCTAACCACCTATTTCTGAAATGTGATGCCCTAGAAGAATGGATCATGGAAAAGCGTGCCTCTGTGCTTCCCAATCCCAAATTCACGAAGAACGCTAAAAAAGCACTCCGTTTGAGCCTCCAAATCTTGATGAGAAGAAAAATATTTCTTCCTCTGGATGCCAACCTACAAAATATGAAGAATAAATGCCAAAAGCCTTCTTAAATGGAGTTTAAGGATGAAAAAGTGTTTTCTTCATAAAGCCTTAAAACTCGAAGTTTCTCCAAGAAGATAGAATCTTCATATGTAAAACTCTTATTCCATTTGCATGTGCAACAGTGAATTCCTCTTTTGTAGCTAGAAAAAGCATGCGTGTGAAGACGTGTTGATGAAGTTTGGAAAAAGCATTCAATGACATCATCAAACATGTAAAACCTCAAAAGTGTTAGCCATTTTTCTCTGTTTTTCAACTTTTGCTGCAACTACTGCCGACGACAGAGGCTAAATTGGAAAGTAGCGTGCTGGGATCAAAAATTCTCTAAATGTTGAAGACTTGGGAGTGTTGATTGGATAGAGTCTCCTAGACATCCCAGAGTTAGAATTTTTTCTTCATTTTTCAACTTTTGCTTGCTTCTGCTTCTGACGAATCCTGCCTTCTACTTCGACAAGCTAAGAATCTGACACTGCCAACTAACAAAATCTGTTTGACCATGGCAAGTTCATTTTTAACCACTGCTGAAGTGATCCCCAGCTTCATACCAGCATCTGATAGCGTTTGATCATGATTGTTCACGCTTGAAACTACTAACGGAGGCCAAAATGGAAGAAAGCATGTCAGAGCTTCAAAAAATTTGAAGGCATGAAACCTTGGGCGCCCCTGGCTAGCTGGGGCACCCAGCCTTTTCAAACAACCATTTTTCTAAGATTTTCAAATTTTCCCCTTCTTCGTTTCGCATGAAGCCAATGACCCCTACTTGATCTTTGTTTTCGAGCAATTGGTGAGCAACAATGTCTAAAAGTCAATCATCTTGGCAAGTCTTATGACATCTGAGTTGAATGGTACCATATGCTAGCCTTTATCACTGTATCTAATGATTTTCTGAAAGCTGAAGTGGGGCTAATGAAGAAGTTTTGAACGTTTTTCTGAAAAATGCGAAAAATATTCTAAGGCATGAGAAGTTGGGTGCCCTTCTTGGCCAAGGGCGCCCAAGTCTTCCAGACTTAGTCAAAATTTTGATATTTTCAATTTCCTTTGTCTCTCTTCGTTTCGCATGTATTCACCTCCGTTCGATCTACAATATCTGTTGTCTGACGGATCGTCTAAACTAGATGATGGATTCATTGAAGAGCCTAAACATAATTGAGGTGATCTCCAGCTTTTCCCAACCCTAAAAATACTTTTGACTTCTTTTGACCGGATTTGAATTGGGTTGACAAGGAAGGTTTGCACGCTTTTTGAAAAACACGAAAAAAAAACTAAGGCAAGAGCACTTGGGCGCCCTTCTTGGCCAAGTGCGCCCAAGATCACCAGAGTTTGGTTTTATTTTCATGATTTTCAATTTTCACTTTGCTCTTCGTTCTCCACTTCACGTTCACTAGCTGCGTTCACCATTTTGCATGCAATGAATGACGAAAACTGAAAAAATATTCTAAGGCATTGACTACTAGGCGCCTTGACTGGACAGGCCGCCCAACATCTTCAGTGTTAGAATATTTTTTATAGTTTTAAATTTTTTTTTGAAATCCCTTCCTTTGTTCACTGTTTCTCGAGCATCTTTCATCGTTGATTGATCTGTGCAGCATTTGAGATTTTGAATCTAACACCTGGCAGTTGGCCATCCTCCATTGATGACCTCAGAGCTCCTATTTTACCTTTTGAAAAAGCAGAATAGACCCACCAAAGAAATACTAATCTTTTGATGATTCTAACTAGACCAACCTGATTGGGAAGTATTTTGAACCAATCAAAATCAGTTTGAGCCCTATAAACAAAAATTCTATTTTTAAAACTTTCTATTTTTAGAATTTTTTGCCAATATCCATTTGAGAAGAAACCCAAAAAGCCCCAACTCAAGTCTATTTTTAGAAACTTTCTAAAAATAGAAATGTTCTATTTTTAGAAATTTTGACTTTTGACGACAATTTTTACAAGACTTTTTACCACTCTTTTCAAAATGCCTTAATGAAGCAAATTTTTTTTGATTGGGCACAACACATGCAAAATATTTTGATATCACTATTGCTCTAGTGTAATCCCCCTCTTCATAAGAGACATATGACATATTCAAATCTGCATTGATTTATGTATTTGACTTTAATTAAATAGTCAATTGAATTTCTTTGGTCAACCCATATGTTTCTCTATAAAGAAGCCAGCTTCACACAAACAAGTTTAAATCTTTAAATTAAACTTCATCCTAATCATCCATATATCAATGATATCAAATTTAGACAATGTATCCCTTCTTGACATCAATGACAAAATTTTAACAATCTCTTATACACCTTCGACATCAATGACATTATTTCCAACAATTATTGTGCTCGTTAGTCCAAATTCACTTTTCAGAAGCTCAAATATAGTTTCATCCATAGTTTTAGGCCTCGAACTCAAACTCGACTTGGCAGCCAAAAATTTTGACTCAGACTCGAGACTCAACATAGTCTTAGCAAAAAAAACCTAAAATTACACAAAAGAAAAAGAAATTAATGCATTTAGACATCATAAAAACCTAATTTGACTATCAATTTGTCATAATTCAAACATTACACATGTCATATAATCCTCAAACTCTCAAAATTTGAAATTTCATCAATTCAAATGTATAACAGCATTATAAATTTATAACTATTTACATTTAATGATATGTCAAAATGAAAAAACAAACCAGATACAATCTACATCTTCCTATTTCCCCTCCTAATATAACTTATTTTTTTAGGCCTCGAACTAGAAGTTTCTACAATATCAAAACAATGATGGATTGTTTCTTCAAAATTGTCTTTGTTTCCCTCCATTGCATCCAATTACTTACTTGTTTGATGGTTTGATCAACTTTTGATCCTAAAAACTTCTCTTCTCAACTCGTTTCCTTGCTAGGTTGATGTTTGGCTCGATGAAATGGGAAAATAAGAGCTAAAAATGAAAAAAAAATGATGTGTTTTTTTTACTTAAAATGTTGCTTTGGCATTTTCCCTACAAACCAAGATTTCGAGCTTGAGACTCAAAGAGTTTTCAACCAAGACTCGGTCGAGTACCCGGAAAGACTCTCCAAGACTCGGCTCGCGAGTTTGGTCGAATCATCTCAGCTGCCCAAAAGACTTGTGAGGTCGGCGAGTTTTGTTGAGTACTTGGCGAGTCTGCAAACTATGGTTTCATCACTCTAAGCAAGTTGGCTTCCTTAACTTAATGCATAATTAATCTTATAAGATTTTTAGAGGAAAGAGTTAGGTACTACTTTAAAACAAAAGAAAATCAAGGTGATACATGAAATTTAATGTCCCCTTTTTAGGGTTTCCTTATTTGGCAGTTGGTGTTATCTTTCGGAATCTGTGCCTGCATATTCAGAGGAGTATATTGATGTTACTGGTGAACTTTTTTGGGTCCTTTTTGGGCTTTGGTGGGTAGAATTGCTATTTTTAGCAATGTCTATCTTTAGTAACTTACTCCTTTTAGTAAGTTCAAGTGCATCTCAATTTAGGCCAGCTTTGAGTTTGGACACACTTACTATTTGTTGTACCCAAAATTAATTTTTTGGCATTCTGTATAAATTGAGCTAAATCTTGTTAAAATGCCATGTTGAGTCAGTTTTTGGGTCAAACCAATCATAGAATCTTGGTGGGTTTCTGTCAAGGAACACGTGCAAAATTCTGAAATTTTGAAAATTAGGGTTTTTTCCCCTATTTTCAGGGAAATCCCCCGAAAATAGGACCTTCCCAGAAATGATCGAAAATGATTTTGATAGGCTTAAAAGGCTTCACGATCACATTGGTCAAATCAGAATCATCAAAAGACATGTTTTACTCTGGTGGGTCTATTTCTCTTTTTCAGGAACAAAGTTAGGAGCTCCACAGCCATTAATGGCAGATTGGCCAGTACCAGGTGCTGAAAGCTAAGCTTCAAAAGCTTCAACAACACAACCATGGCGGAAAAGGTCGAAAAAGATGCTGTTTGATGAAGGAGATTCCTGAAAGTGAAAAAGGTCAAAATTTGACTAACTCTGGAGGTGTTACGAAGGGAAGATTGCTCACGTGGCGCTGATTTTGAGACCAAATGCGTCGATAAGATCATCCGGCGGTCATTCTCGGCATTTGATTCTTGGCTCAACGATGAAGCAAGCTTATCCGGATCATCGATGAATAGATCACTTGTGCCGGCGAAAGAAGCAAAAAAGAAGCTGATTGAAATATCAAGAAACTGATTGGCGACAAAGTTCTAGAAAAAACCTTTCAAAAAGAAGCCCTCCTTAAACCTCGGTCGATAAACAGCAAAACTGCAGAATGTCTTTCTCAGCCAGTAGATCTCCGACATGGCTGCCTGCTTATCCAACATCGCCAGGCGATCCAGCGGATAATGCGAATCCAAAGTAGGCAACTTTCGGATAGAAATAATGGGCTAAAAGCAAAAGCGCCCTTTTCAAGGAGAAGCCCTTGGTGGAACTCGCGAAATCAAGTTTTGAAAACGATCATTCTTGAAAGCAGTACGATGAGACATCAAAGCAAAATCGCTCCATTTCAGCCGATCAACGAGAGAAATCGGATCAAGAGCGAGAGGTCATTTCAAAGAAAAAGGCTGGAAAACGAAAGATTGAAAAATCACTAGGCGCAAAGCAAAGCGCTTTCTTACTTAGGAAAGGCCCATCCTTGGAACCTAAACTCGGTTTTATCATCTGATCTCGGGCACTTCTTTCCGGTTTTGGATCGGCTCCCACCCGATGAATAATGGCGACATCTCGGGATCAACAAGCGGTACAGGTCCCAGGGATCAAGCGAAGGTTTAGGGAGAAAATGCTTAGGAACTTGCAAAAGACCAAAAGGGACGCCTAAAAGAAGTCAAGGGTCAATTGTTGACTAAATTCAAGAGCTTTTTGAGTTAAAGTTGGCTAAAATGCTCCACGATTGGTGGAAATCACCTTTTAAACTTTAGATCAAGCCCAAATCACCTTTTGAGCTTGAGTCAGTTTCCCAAATTTGTGGATCTGAAGCTTAAACATATATATTCAAGGAGAAGGCGTCCCACTTCATTATTTCATTGCAGGTTGAAAGATAAAAACAGCCACAAGCTCTCAAGGACGCCATTAAAGATCTGAAGGAGGTTTTCATCAGTTCTTCATTTTTCTTCCAGATCTGAAGCAGGAAAGGATTGCTATTTTGAGGATTGGACCAGAGATAGATTTTTTTCAAGAAGATCAGATAAAACTTCCAATCCACCTTCTGTCTATTTCCTCCCTTTTTGTCTTAGGTTTTCTTGCATCTGACAGAAAAAGCAACAGGCTACATTAGATCAGATCAACTGGGTAGATTCAACATCATTTTCCGGAGAAACCCATCTCGACAAATTTTCCAAAATCAGCAAACTTGCTGCCCCTATTTTTGGGGGTTTTTCCGAAAAAGTTTCAGAATCCAAATTCTGAGGAACTTGGTTTGTTCAGCATTGAAGCACGAACAAAACCCATGTGCCAGATTTTTTCCGGAAAAATACTTCTCGGCAGGGTGCTATTTTTAAGGGTTTCTGAAAATCTAGGTCAAGATTACAATCAATCTTTAAGTTTTTCATGATGCAGTACTCCTAGGTGCAATACGAGACCAAGACGGTCTTACTCCATGATTACCTGAAAACAGTTGACACAAATCTACACCAAGTAAATCCAGTGGTCGATTTGGAGCAGCTAGAAGGCATGAATCAAATAACATTGCAGAATATCGAAGAATCCGGGTTGCTACAGGCCGCATCAATTCCCATCACATTACAAAGCGTAGAGCTTGTAATCGCTTGTATCAAGCATTACAACCCTACCACCAGAGAAATCAGAGCAGCAGATGGAAGAATTGTTTGCAGTTTAAAGCCTCAGGATATCGAAAGATGTTTTGATATTCCATCACATCCTAATATCAAAGTCATATCATTGACGGAATGTGAAAAAGCATTTGAGACAGCTAAGGACAAATGTCAAAGGATTATGGCCGAAAAATGGCTAAAAGTGACAAAGGCAAACTTGCCTAAGCCGTTGGGACGAGGAGAATGCAAAGATGAGTACGCAGTGCTAATCACTCTACTCAATAGAATCACTGGAGAAGAAGATGGTCGTCAATTCCAGCCATGGATGTACTATGTCATCGCTAAAATCATTGGCAGAAGGGAATACTATGACTGGGCCACTTTGATCAGTGACGCACTCCACAGACAAATCACTGGGTATCTGGAAGCTCATAGGTTCCACATGTGCTCTTACCTAGTATACTTGATCGCCTTCCAAGGTGAATTCAGGTTATTGAACAATGTGGGAACCTTAGGTGTGCAGAAGGTTCACGAACATTTCACACGTCTTGAGTTTACTCAAGCGGAAAGGCACTTCAAGAAAATAAGTGATCACTTCACTATGCACACAATACGTGAGCTTAACCATGAGATGCACGTGCGTATTTCACAGACAGCCAGAGAGGCAATGGCGGATTGGGCAGATTGGTTCATCCAATTTCCTACGTTCTCCTACATATGCGTGTATGGCTACATTGGCCACCCTGCCATGCTACCAAGATACCCTTCAGATAGGGTAGTCTTCATGGAATTCCTGAGACAGTTGTCCTAGGTTCATATCCACTTGCGCTTGAAGAGGAAGACAGCTGTTAACTTTCCCGTTGAAATGGGACTGTATAGATGTGGATTCGCGGCAGATGCTAAGATGATGAGTCAAGAAACAGCGAGGTTTAACCTCAAGTATCTCATTGATAGAAGATCCTATGATCCCAGAGGACTCTATGCGGCACACCTTGAGCAACACTTGTCACATAAGTCTTCTATGGAAGATTATTGGGTAAATTGTAGAGACGAGTATGAAGTGCGAAGAAGGAACTACAGCAGATTCAGACTCTCACAGATTGCTGATTTTATGTCAGCAGACATTGAGGGCCTCTCCGACGATGAAGGGGAAGTCATTCTCCCCTCATTCTTTGCAGATTCAGTTGACTCCCAACCGCTCCCGAGAGTGGATTGGTATGCCAAAGAAGACACTTCTATAGAAGAAAGAATGAGTAGAGTGGTTAGAAATAGCCAACTCTATCTCGACAGCAAGAAATAAAGAAAGGTGATACCTCATAGAACAAAGCTGCCATAGGTTCAATCTACACCACCTTCCACTTCAAAAAGGAAACCTGGGCAGAAGCAATGGTGCAATCCTCCTCGAGGGATGAGGATGTCGAAGCCTAGAACACAGAGGACACTTGTGGAGAAAGCCACACATAGTCCTGAAATAATCACAGGTATTGCTGCCCCAGAACAAAGAGTAGAGACTGCTACCCCTGATTCAGCAGAAATTATTACAGAAGAACCAGCAGTAGTAGTTGTTGAAGAACCAGTGGCTGAGCCAATGGTAGAAGCAGCAACAGTAGATGCAGCAGTAGAAACGGTGCCTGTTATGGAAGCAGAGCCACCAATATCACCAGTATCACAGCGGACACAAGTCCTCATCGACTTGGATTCGCCACCGAGAGACATTGCTCCAGCACAGTCTCACACTTCTAGCATTCAAGGGCCTCACGTCCCTCCTAGCGAAGTTCGCCGAGATTCTATTTGGCTTGAAGGCTTCCTAGGAAGAAAGAGGGAAAAACCCTCATATGAACTTGACTTTACCGAATTCGACCACGTACCACAAGACACGTCGGCGAAGAAGTTAAAGAAACAAGTTCACATAGAAAGGAATGCAGAGTGTGAGATCATCATAGAGACGGCCGCTCCACCAGTAGAGAAAAGCATACACGAGGTCCAAGTCGAAGACTATACTTTGTCTCAACTTAACCTCGGGAAGACTACACGACAGGTGGAGGCAGACCTTCTTGGAATAGCTTCGGTGAGCGTACAAGAAAGGATGGCAAAGGATGGTAAAGAAAAGGCAGCCTTAAAGGCTGAAAATCAGAAACTGAGGTCTTACATAACCAGCTTGATACATGGCACACCCAACGTCTCAGCCCTACCAGCAGGACTACTAGATCTCCCCGCCGAACAAAATCATCGGCAATTGATAACATTCGGCAAACACTTGAGAGATCAAGTGGAAGAGTTTGTTCTCAAAGGTAGATGTATACTGGCAAACCTATACCGGTTACGGGATAGAGCACATGGACTTCGTGCAGAGATCCAGCAGTCAGAACAAAGGATTGCAGAAAGGAGGCTTGAAGACGAAAGCACAATTGCAGATTTGCAATTGGCATCTCAATCAGTATACTCTGAGGAAAACAAGCAACATCTTTTTGCTTGGAAGGATCAGATGGTAAGAGTGAAAACCCTATGGCGGCACCTCGATGATAGAAATTGATTGATTCTGAGCCGGAGTTGGATTGCCCTTATTATCAACCCATAAGAATGTTGATATCTTTCCCCATGGAATATGACGTGAGAGGGAGGAGAATGCGTCGAGATGGTTCTTGTACTGAGAACCAGTTGGGGATATCATCCGTGTACCTTTCTTGATGATCGAGATGGACGTAAGGTAGCAGCTTTATCAACCAAGTTTGAAGAGGCAGCAGCTCAGTGTATGGACTTCGGAAATCAGCTCACAATGGGTGAGGTCATGCTACGACGCCACGTCATCATTCTACAAAGCATTAATTCCCCAGAAGCTGATCCGTAGTACCTTTCTTGATGATCCAGATGGTTGCAAGCTGGCTAAGGTAGCAGCTTTATCAACCAAGTTTGAAGAGGCAGCATCTCAGTGTATGGACTTCGGAAATCAGCTCACAATTGGTGAGGTCATGCTACGACGCCACGTCATCATTCTACAAAGCATTAATTCCCAGAAGCTGATGAAGTCAATCAATGGATAGAGACACTGCTGATTAGTGGCGAATTATAAATGCACCAAAGAAGGACGCCATACCCCCTCCAAGTGGCATTTATGAGACTTGAGTTTGACTTGATGCTTCTTTCCAAGTCAACTCAAGATGCTATTAAATATAGTTGGAGTTAACTTGATGCTTCTTTCCAAGTTTAACTCCACTTTCCTTAAATCATGCATTGTCAGATCCCACTGATTAAGGATGTCTAATTGGCTTCCATGATTCGTGGATCTTAGATCTCCACTAAATGTGGATGTCTATTTTGGAGGGATACTTTTCATTTAAGTTCACTTCTAGTTTGCTTTCAGTCAACTGAAGTAGCTTCCAGTTGACTCTTTGTTGACTTTCAGTTAACTGAAGTAGTTTTCCAGTTAACTGCTTGTTCCCCCTTTTTAGGAATAAATCTTGCTAATTGATTGGTAAGAACTCATTGTTAACTCAAGGAGATTTTGGGGTTGCCCACTCCTTTGAGTTCTATAAATAAGAGCCTTGGGCTCATTGTTTGTTTAACTTTTACTTGCTATGCAAAATTGTTGCGCCATTGTTGCAGCCAACAAACTTTGAAAGCGCCAATGTCGTCACTCTGATGAGAGTTCGCTGGACATTGTGTAATTGTGCATGATTGCGTCTTCAAGCCTCCCAACTTTTGTAGTTCGCTGATGGCGCTGAAGAAGAATAATATCGGGTTGCCATGCTTTGATCATCTTATTTGAGCACTCACGCTCTGTGTCTAATAACTGTTGTCTCTTTACTTCCTCCTCGGATAGGAGTCCCTCCTCCTTGGATATTTGTTATTGACAGTTGTCGTTTGATGTTGTTTAATGTGTTGACTTCCAAGCTATACTTCGGATAGGAGTCCCTCCTCCTTAGCAAGCTCGTTGGCCAAGGCATCGTGATTTTGTTGTTTCTAGTAAACTATTTCGTAAGCTCATACCTCGGATAGGAGTCCCTCCTCCTTGGCAGATCTCAGATCTAGTTTACCGTGCAGAGTGTTTGCTTGTACCAACCTTATCCTGGTGTATACCCGAGAGTTCAGAGCCTCGGTCATATCCTCTGGAGACGGCGAATTCAAGTGATCCAACCATTCCATTCCCGCTCCTTTACCCTCATGCTCTGTTCATCTTGAAGGTATTGGATAGATAAAAGCTAGTTAGTCGTAGTTAAGATCTGCAGAAACCAGAGAAAAGCTTAGCTACGGAGCATTGTGTTTGTGCACCCTTGTGTCCTGCCGCTGAAGCATAAAAAGATAGGAACTTTAGTTAACATTTCCTCTCTACGTGATTGGGCTGTTCTGCCAGAGAGGGACTTCTCCTCTTTAAATAACGAAGAAGTGTTGCAAAACATTTGAAATAGCTGAACGTTTACAATCAGCACTCCAGAGGTGCTAATTTAAACGCCAACACTATTTTTAGCAACTTGCTATTTTTAGTAAGTGCAATTTTGGGCATTTGGTCCTGGTAGCTGTGCAATGCAAGGTTTCCAATCTTGGCAGTGTGTTGGCATTTTGTTGGTCCTCGGGATGGTGGTGACGACCTTCATTGCATTTTTGGCCATCTGGGTAGTTCTTCACATTTCTCGGAGAACATTGCTATTTTTAGTAAGTGCCCGTTTTGGCGCCTGGCATCTTTCATTGTCATCAACAGCTTCTTGGTGTGATTAGTTTCTGTTTCGGATGTCTCCCGGTGCTTTCTGTAAAATGATTGGAATTATTTTAATATTTACACTAAAGTTATAATGTTTTAATATTACTTTAGTGCTAAATATTATAAAATGAAAAGGTTATTAAAGTTATTTTTTAAAAGAAGTAGAAAAAGCAAAAACTGTTTTTTTGAGAAAAAGCAAAAATCTTTTTCGGTTTGAAAAAACGACGAAAAAGCAAAAAGTGTTTTTTCGAAAAAGCAAGGAAAAAGAAAAAGTGTTTTTTCAAAAAAATAGGGAAAAAGCCATAAAAGGAGGCATGGGGTAGCTCATTTCATTATGTTGAAGATGATAATGTTATGTTGCCAGATTGGAACCTAAGAGTTCTATTGTGACCTTTTCACACATCACCCCATTCAAGATGGGGACCCCCTAATTTTTGCTCCATTCTGGTCTTTTGGCTTTGGTTTTCCCATTGTCTCTCTCTTTGCTCCATCTGTCTTTCCGAGGATGTGCCTATCCTTGAGCTTAAATTGAAATTTTGGCTAAGTTTGTAGAATTAGGGTTTGCATTCTTCAAACCAGTTCAAGGTTAAATTGTGTTGGCTAATTGACGTCTGAGCTTAACATTGCTTTTAGAAGGCCTCCAGCAAGTTCCCACTGAAATTTCACTAAATTCTGACAACTTACTATTTTCAGTAAGTGCCCAATTTGGGACCATTTTCTCAGCACTTTTGAAATTCTATCTACTACACTACATTCAAAGCACTTCAAGCTACTTATCTGCAAAATTTGAGTGAGATCAAACAACTTGCTATTTTTAGCACTCTGAGCTTCAAAGCCATTTTTAGGGTTTGCATGTTGGAGTTTTCAATGCATGTCTAGAGAATCTTTCTAGGTTTTTCGAGACCTTCACGATGGTGTAACATGCAAGCTGAGGTGATGAGTTTTATCAATTCTGGCTTTGGAGGCTATTTTTAGGGTTTGCATGTAGGATTTTTCGATGCATGTCAAGTTTTTCTTTATGGGTCTCGAGAGCTACGCAATAAAGTAACATGCAAGCAGAGTTGATCACTTTTCAGGAACTTACTATTTTTAGCCAATGCTCACATGTTGACCAATTTATTGGGGTTTTCTAGGTTTTTATGATATCTCTCGGGCAATATGACATGCAAACACATCTAGCGGTCAGTTGATCACTTTTTCAAGCACTTACTATTTTTAGCAGGTTCACTCCGATAGCTCCCTAACACTTCAGTATCAAGAACAGAGAGGCATGCAACAAAAACGAGGTCAAATAGAGGTCATCTGAGGCACATGCAAGTCAGATTAGGGTTTCTAGCTTTGGGACTCAAAATGAGAGGTAAAACACCAAAATTTTCAAAAACCGATGTATCCCATCGCGATCAACATCCTTCAAAGAGTCCAATGGTAAAATTTGAAGGCAATTTGAGCACTTACTATTTATATTAAATCACTTCTGAAACAAGCTATAAATAATAGGTCAACGCAAGAAACGAGTGTGAATAGGCCAGCCAACCCATGAGGATCACGTCAGTCAAATTTCAAGTTAAACGGAGTTGCAGAAGTTCTGAAATCAAGCAGTTACTATAAATAGCAAGTCATCTCCAAAAACAAGCTATAAATAGCAAGTCAGTACAAGTCACCAGTGTGAACAATTCAAACAGGTCACAAGGACCCCATGGCGCAAATTTCAAGTCAATCCAAGTTGCAAAAGTATGAAAATCGGGGGATTTACTAAACATAGTAAACCAAGGCTAACAGGCTGGGAAATTGGCTAAGTATAGCATGCAACTGAAAACTGAAGCAGGTACATTGAAATGTGCCCAAGCTGGAGGTGATAGACATCAAAAGTTTCTAAGTCTTGAAATTCCTGTTGGCCCCCTCAAATGCGCCCACCTTGTCATGGAGGATGTCTGAAAAATTTCTAGGTATAAAAAAGTTCCTCCACTAGTGAAATGCGCCCATGTTGGAGGCTGGCTTGGAGAAATATTGCTAAAGTCTTGAAATTCCAGTAGCTACCCCCAAATGCGCCCAAGGTGAAGTTGGCTGAAGGATGAGAAATTTTCTAAGTGTGAGAAATTCCTCCATGACCCCTCAAATGCGCCCATGCTCAACGAGGGAGGTTGAAAAAGTTTCTAAGGCAATCAAAATTCTTCCTCACCCCCTAATATGCACCCAAATTGGAAGTGGGTGGAGAAAGTTTCTAAGTGGAATAAAGTTCCTCCTCACCCCTTGAAATGCGCCCACCACACAAGGCAAGATGGAGAATATGCTAAGGCGTGGGAATTCCTTGAGGACCCCCTAAATGTGCCCAAGTTGGCTGGGGTAGAATGAAAAATTTGTTAAGGCATGAAAACTCCACCTCACCTAGCTATATGCACCCAACATGGAGGAGGCTAAGTAAAAAGTTTCTAAGTTATTAAAAGTTCCTTGCCACCCTCCTAAATGCACACAAAATGGAAGTAGGACCCCCCATATGCACCCATCTAGGAATGAAGACATGAAATTTGTCTAAGGCATGGATGAACTGGCAGTAGACATATGAAAATGCGCCCAACTTGAGGAGGATGAATTTGAAAACTTCCCAAGTGTCAAAAAGGAGTACGCCCCAAGGGAAGAGAGGTGAATAAAACTTAGGAAGGAAATATTTTTCAAAGGTTTAAAATTTAAAAAATTAAATGTACCCCTTTGTCTGTAGACACATGAATTTGGCATTTCCTGAGAGGAATTTTCTTTTGGGTATTGGATATCTTCATCGAGGATATGATTTTAAAATTTTTTGCACCTTGCCGGAGATTTTAGGATGAAGATTTTTGATGGACGCCTATTTGATGGGAATTTCCTAGGTGAAAATTAAAATTTTTCTAAGGCAAAAGAAAGAAATATTTTTAAAAATAAAATGCCTTAGCTTGTAAATTGAAACTGAATGACTTGGTGATTTTTGATGAGATTCCTAATGAAAAAAATTCTCCCAAGCCAGAGTTGGATGAAATAACAAGGTGAATGCCTTAGCCAGATAAGTGAACTTTTTAAAAAGTGTTGTTGAATTTAATATTTTAAAGGGGAAAATTTCAAAATGCTAGTGAAGTGAAATACGCCCATGCCATGAAGATGAGATTTCTTTTTGAAATTCTGTAAAGTCAAATATTCCAGCCTCCGGGTGACAAGTGTTGCAGCTGCCAGAAGAGGGAAATTCGAATTCCTACAGTAGAGTGGAAATTTAATGACTCAACCAAAATTAGCTTCCTTCTAGAATTTGACTTGGCTATATGAACTGTGAGTTTTGTTAATTTTCTCCATCAGCTAGTAAGTTCGACCTTGAGCTCTGGGGTGAAGAAGATTGCAGTCTGAAGAGGAATTGCTGAAGTAAGCTAAGTTGGTCGAAATTCTTCTAAGTGTTGAAGGTTGTGCTGCTGCTAAAAAAAAAAATTCTAAGTGCTATGAAGAATTTCATTTTCTTCCTCACAGCTGCAAGTACGAATTTGAAGAAGTCCAAGGTTACTGAAGCAAGCTAGCTAGGTCAAAATTCTTCTAGTTGCCAAGAGTGTATTGCTGCGAGTGAAGTTTCTAAGTAGTGGAACGAAGTTGCTGGAAGGGAAAATTCTAAGTGTTGAGAGGAAATTGACTTGGCTGAAATTGTTGAGGTTTGAAGTTGGAATCAAGTGCTAAAGTTTCTCATTTCCAAGTTTCGACTGGCAGCCTCAAAGCAATTTTATTTTCTAAAATTTTAATTTCTAATGACTATCTTTCATTTTTGCAAAATGGCTGAAGCAGATAGAAGGGCGGCTGGCAAGGAGAATAATGTTGAATCCAACAAGGCAAATGCATCAAGACAGGATGTGATCAAGAAGCTAAGCAAGTCTTTCCTGCCGAAGTCAAAATTCTCTTCGAAGCTAGGCAAATTGGTTGATACAAATCTTGGCTCTTTCAACTTGGAAGCTTTCAGAAGGCGAATGCTGGGCATTGGAGGTCATCACCCATTGGTCACTTCACACAATATTGTTAGAAGTGGATTTTATGCAGCCGCCGGTTTTCCACCAGCAATTTAGTGTCCGGAGCTGATTATGGAGTGCGCTAATTGCTACAACTCAGAGCAGAGGTCTATTGTCTCACCTGATGGCAGGTTGTTTTCCAACCTCACACCTGAGGCTATTAGAGAAGCATTTGGAATTCCTGCCTACGAGAAGATGATTTACAAAACAAGAGAAAGATTTGAGCGAATGTATGCTTCTACATAAAAAAGGTGTGTTGATATGATAAACTCTCGTTGGATGAACAAGCCTAAGCCAACTCATACGAAGCTGCCGAAACAGATAATCTCAGATGACTTGAAGTAGGAATATTGTGACTTAATTATGATGCTCAGCAGAGTTGGAGGGTGCCCCCAGTCGTTCATCTTTGAACCTTGGATGTTTTATTACATCAACCTTGTGCTGGAAGGCAAGGAGCATGTTGACTGGGCAGTGATGATCAGTGATAATTTGCATGAACAACTCCGAAGTTTGAGGAGAACGAAGACATTTTATATGAGCTCATATATCATCTATATGTTGGCTCGGATGAAAAAGTACAGAGGAATATCATACAAGGAGTCGATTGGGTGTGGTTCATACAAGGAGTCGATTGGGTGTGGTTCTCAGCAGTTCAAGATTCATGAAGCTTGTCCGCAATTGCATTTGACAAGAACTCCTCACTACAAAAGAGTCAACGATTCCTTCACTATCCATATCACGAGGATGCTTCAGCAGAGGACTCATCATAGAATATCAAAAGAAGCACAAGAGCTGATTGAGAGGTACGGATGTTGGTTTATCCAATTTTCGAAATTCACTTACATCAGGTTGCAGGGATTCTCTTCCTATCCTTACAGATTGCCCCGGTATCCCACAAATATAATTTTGATGCTAGAAATATCTAGGCAGCTCATTGCCTACGATAAGATTCAGAAGAGGAAGAAGAAAAGAGGACTTGACTTCCCTATCATCATGGGAAATTTAGATGAAGTTTTTCCTTCACTATAAGCAGCCAAAGAAATGGAAAATGAGCTTCAATTTTTCCACCTCTCTTATCACACTAGCAGACAGCATTATGATCCTCATAGAAATATCAGATGGATATTGGCTGAAGAGTTCAGACATAAGGCACACATTGAAGACTTCTGGGCAAGTGCATTGGATGAAGCTGAAGTAAGAAGGATGTTTTCGAGGGTACCGTTGAACATGATTAGAGAATGTGAGATTGTTCCTGTGCCAGACCAGGTTGATGAGGATATCAACATTATTCACCCAGATCATGAAACAGTGAGGAGTACACCGCTCCCACTTCCGGATTGGTTGGAGCCAAAGATTACGGATTTGGATACGCTTAGCATCCCAGTCTTCACATTCACTAGAGGATGGGTAGAAGGGCATGTGAACAGGCTTAAGAACAAATCAATTCCTCTTACTTACAACTTGATGGGAGATCATAGGACACCCACTGTTAAACAAAAGAAGCAGGTTGCTCGAGTTGTGGAGCCACAAAGAAAAGAACCAGTCCAGCTGAAGCCTCAGAGAGTTGAGAAGGCATCACATACGCCATTGAGGGCTCATTCTCCAAGTATACTAGAGGTTTCACTATTTGCAAATCAAAGAACAAGGTTGACTGAAGAATGGGAATTACAAGAGACAAATCAGCCACCTCGTAGGGAGTCAGTTGGCCAGAGCGTCAATGTACTTAGAAAAGAAAACCAGCAGGAGATAGAAGAAGAAACAACCACGGATACTCGCTTTCAGCAGGAGATTGATGAGACATTAGAGGATGATACTGCTATAGGGAAAGAGGCCCAGGGTTCAGGAGATACTCAGCCTATAGAAATTGATGAGCCTCGTCAGAATTAAAATAGAGAAGTACATGAAGAGGTAGCAAGGGATGAGCAGCCATTCATTATTTCTGACTTGCAGCAGGCAGTGCCTGATTGGCTGAGGGACAGGATGAGAAGGGAACCCATTGAAGAAACTGATCCAGCAATTGAGATGGAAGAATTTCTAACTAGGATCAGTGCACCTCCAACAAAGAAGAAGGCTAGAAAGTTCTCCAAGATTTCAACAGACGAGGATGGCTCTCGCACACTTCACATGGCTATACCTAGAGTTGAGTGCGATCGAGATGAGGCTATTCCGGAAAACTATGTGATCCCTACCATGGAATTGGGCCGCCCCACTGGAGCACAGATAATTGAGGAGTGTGATAACTCTTATCAGGCACTCAAGGATAGGTTGCTCCAAACCCAAGGCAAGTATAAAAGATTGAAGAAGGAGCACAAAACACTGATTGGTTATGTACAACACCTGTCTCGTCCTTGTGGGCAAGAGAATCTGGCAATTGAACTCCCGGCCAAGTTTCCTAGAGAATCAGTTAGCGGCTTGGAGGACTTGAGGAAAATGGCACAGGAGGCAAAGAAATGGGTTACTAATGTTCGCGTTGAGACAAATAAGTTTATGGAGGATCTTGCTCATTCCTATTAGCAGGCCTCTGGCATTATGGCGTGAATGGATGTAGTCGATCAGGCTTGTGGTGAGGCTCACATCTATCAGAATAAGGTTGTTCAGCATTTGGAAGCTTTGATGCATACGCCCTTGTAGAATTTGGTTGAGGGAGGCATGATTCAGGAAGGTGCTAGGTACAACTTTACTGGCTGGTATTCTTCAGTGGTCACAAGCCAAGGTTTCTTTGATGCAGCATGGGAAGATTCGGCCAGAGTCAGAAAGGCCATAGGGAATATTATAGATGGAGTCCTGAACATGCTTGAGGCTATCTTTGCTAGGAGATTGACTCCGGAGGAGGTAACTACGGATAGTTTGAGGAGTAGATTGATGCCTTTCTTTTCGGAGGTGAAGGATTTTGTGCAGGATGATTTTGAAAACACCTCGACCTTCTTCAGCCTTATTCAGAGTACCCAGGATGCCTTGACCGCTTGGAGGAAGTCTTGCACTCGGCATGGGCAGATGGTAACAGTACTTGAGTTTCAACTTGATCATATCCCGCCCATTTCAGTTCAGGAGGTTGAGGCTATGTTGGCCAGGTTCATTGAATTTGTAGTCAAAGAGAAAGAAAATGGAAACACCCTTCTAGATGATGATCTTCTGGAGGATGATGGTGGGAATTAATTGCCTATGCTATTTTGAGAGTGAGTGGAGAATCTATTGCTCATTTATTACCCCACTCTTCTTTGTGGCGGTTTTTAGGGTGAATCTTGTTTAGGGCTGAGGTGGCACGATCTGGGCCATCCAGCCGATTGTAATCTGAGCCATCCATTGGACTGGGCCATCTACAAAGGGGGCATCCCCCCTCATTTGTAATTCATTAGGAGCATAGAATTGAGAGATAGGAATAGAGATAGATTGATAGAATAGAAGATAGCATAGATTGATAGCATAGTTTGAAGAGGAAGGAAAGCTTTCTCTTTGATTGCTTTGTAAGAAGTTGTTGTGAACTCTTTCATAATAAAAGAATTTCATTGATGGTGATTTCTTCTTTGTTATGAATAGCTAGCAAGGCTCCTTCTTCCTTCTGAATCACATAGAGTCTTGAAGTAGCTTAGAGTAAAATAGATTTCATTTCATGCAAATAGATGATAGTTGTGGAACGTGGTGCTTGATCTTAGCAAGCTTCATTTAAATCCATACCACTAGCAAGCTTATTGATGATAAGTTTGCCTTGTGTGGTCGACTGGAATATTTTGCACTTAACTTCAATTATGATTGGCATGTTTGTATGCATCATCATGGTATTTACATGTTGAAATGTAATTTGAATATCCTTAGTCACCCTTCGAAGATTGCACCGACTCCGTGGAAGCTGTCCAAAGCGAGGCAAAACAAAGTTTGGTTGAAGTTTGCTGAAGTTGATCTCCACATCCCACATTTAGATTAGTTCATAATCTTTCTAATCCCTACATCCATTCAATTCAGTATATTGCTAGTTAGTTTAGGAAACTTGTGCTACATTGCCATACCTTTCGAATCTTGCAAAATCCCTTTCTCTTTGATGTTTGTTGTCGAACAACTATGTAAGTCCCCTCGTGATACCAGCAAATCACATCAAACCAACTGAGACTATCTGCTACATAAAGGAACCTTGGAGTTGAACGCGTGAACTTTCTTGCAATCTTGGTGTGCGGAATACTTTGATCAAGAGAGGATAGAGTATCCGTTGGAAACTTTATTCTGTGTTGGTGCGGTCATAAAACATCCATCAACAAGTTCTTTCATAAATCTTCAAAGGACGAAAACCCTCTATAAGTTGTTGGTTTTGGATTTGGAAGATAATCCCTAGCTGGTTGGGTGTGATTGCATTTAGTAATCACCATGGAGCTTACAAGCAAAGTGCTCAGATTTTGGTTTGATTATTTCAATGTTTTCTAGTTGCTATGTTTTTGGGGTGTGGACTTCTAGCCTTGCAGAGAGTTTGGAGAGTATATTCCGTGGTGTCCTTCCTTGTTGGTCGTACAACTTGGGTTTTGGAGTGTTTGGTTGTAGCCTGTATGTTCATTTCTGCCCCTCTTTCCTATCATTTTCGAACCCATTTGGTGGTGCCATAACTCTTCCATGACCATACAAACAATTTGCAGGCATACTACGGTATTTGGATGGCATTCTAGGAATACGTGCCAACTTCCAGCTTGCTGTTTGGAGAGCTTCAGACCTGTTGTAGGTGAATATCAGACCTGCACATTGACCTTACAGTCCACTTGAGGGAGTTGTGGATTTATTGGAGTGGTATATGTATTGATATCTTGCATTGGGGTAGATCCTTGTCATGTTTGGTGTGCACTTTGAGTGATTTGATTGGCTGGCTGTAGCATAACAGTGCTACACTTTCCATATCAGACCTGAAACAATTGCATTTAAGACCTTATTCACACTCTTGGGTGCCAACATTGCGGTATTCTTGTTCTATTCTTGCAAGGGAAACTCATTTATGTTGTTGGGTTTCATTTTGGGCATCTCATTTCAGTTGGGTTCATTGTATTGGGGTGTTATTTCATACTTCTATCTCATGAACGGCTGAATTGTACTTGTTAGTATCATTTGAATTGAGCTTACATTGTAATACTGGCTTGGTAGTACCATTCAGTAACTTTGCTCTGCTTGGTTTTGATACTAAACCCATTGAATAAGTGGCATTTCTATATTCATGCTGAATAAGCGGATGAACTCTTGTTTCATGTACTGCCTGTTGAATAAGCGGATGATTCTCTTTTTTGTTAGTTTCCCATCCCACTACATAAGTGGTTTAGGACGGCTTGCCGCCTGATGCTTTTTTTCTGCAAATTATAATGCCTTCTAAATAAGCGGATGTTTACTTTCATGCTTTGGAGATTTCATACTCACCCCACTGAACAAGTGGTTATTTCAGCAGTATTATATTGTAACCTTACCACTGTATGCTCTCACCTTGCCCACATCGGGATCTAGGTGATTAGAAAGTGGAAGGTAGTTTGCTCTAGTTGATTATCATTGTTATATTTGCTAACCTTAACCAAGTTGCAAAACTGAAAAAATTAAGGGTGGGTTATTACATGAAGATAGTCAATCGTTAATCTTTCTAATACAAAGGAAAGTGCAAAACATTTACCCTACTTTGCAATCCATGTAATGAGAGCTCAACTCATATATATGTAAAAGTTGAGACATAATACTATAAATAAAAAATTAAATATCCACAAGTAAATCTGGTGTAGGAGCACCTAGGAATCACTAGGCATTTAGGAAGTTTAGGATGCATTTTTTTTTTTTTTTGATGTGTTACTTTGAAGGTCATATTGACCATTGAGTTGAGGAGATAGCTTAGGGATGTGTTTGATCTCTAGGATAGAAGTTGTGACAGGATGGATGAGTTTAAAAACTCATCTTACTTAGTTTTCTAGAATTTGGCAAAAGTTGGAAAACACAGTGCATTTTGGAACTTTGCCACTAGGTAACTAATATGTCCGACCAAGGGAGCATAATTGATTGAGGAACCCTATTTAAGGTGTGCCTCAACCTGAGAGCAGGGTTGGTTGCATTGGCATTGTAGTGAAATTTTGTGAAATTGAAAAAAAACAGTTTTTTGTGAGTTATTTTCTGATTTTTGATTTGAAGTAGACCTTGAATGGATTGAACTTATTACTGTTACATACGTAGGATGTAGAGTTGATAGTATACAAGCTTTGTGTGCCATTAATTAGTTTCCTTTTTCATTTTTCAAGCACTGCTTGTAAATAAGTTTGATTCCACACTGTTGCTGGTCTGAACCAGGCAGTTTTGAGGAAATGGAGATTTAGTTCACTTTCCCACCGTACAAATTGTACGGCCCTTTGGGAACAATGACTAGACTCCATGTGTGTAAATATGGTAGGATTTAGGGTTTGTGTGAGCGCAGGAGCTGTTGGTAAAGTCTTTCCCTAGGCAAGCCAGGAAGGTGCCCGGCTAAGAAGACTGGAGTGCAGAACACATAACTTGCAGGGGTGATTGAATTTTGTTGAATTTCCTTTTTGAGAAGGTAGATGTGAGTCTTGCCAAGACTTGGTATGCAAGAGGAAACTCCATCAGTCCATCTGGTGTGAGAAACACTTAGCAGATTGAAAGCAGCCAGAAAAGGCTTAAAAAAAACCCTAGTTTTTGTCCATTTTCAAGTGGAGGTGTTGTACGGGCAGTTAAGACCCAAGACCTCGAAAATCCTTGAGAGGGGTCCATTTGAAGCAAGAACCTCAAAGAAAGATTGAAGCAAGAACCTCAAAGAAAGATTGGGGGTTCTTTGGAGAAAGAGAGAGAGTCAACCAATTATCTCGGAGGAGGCCTAATTGGGGCTCTTAGGCTAGTAGCCTTTTTAACCCTAAATGAGGGTTTGATGAAAGCGACCAAGAAATGGAGCTAGGAGGATACTCAAGAACCAAAATTGGATGGATTGCAATGAATTGGAACACCTCCACACCCCTGCAAATCAAAGTTCAAACTGTGGAGGTATTGTTAGTCTTTAGGGCAGATTAAAGGCTAAGGAAGAGTTAGAGCTATTGCACCAAGAATGACTTGGTTGGTTGAATGGTGATGGTAGTGGGGTTGGCCAGGAGAACCAGAGGTACCTAAACATGAGAAGGGTCCTATAGGTTAAGGTGGTGAAGCAAAACACCAAGGAGGTCTTGCAAGCAAGACCTAGAGCAGGAATCTGTGATTGATTCCTCCAACCCCCTCCCTATCAGATTGGTATCAGAGCAAGCAAAAGATTTGGGATTGAATTTTGTATGTCTGAGATTGAGTCTAGTGGTTCTACCATCATGGTGACAAATGCAGAATTGGCCAAGATGGTTGAAGGACAGGAGGAAGACAATAGGCTATTGAGGGAAAGAATAGACCAACTTGAGCAAGCATTGAATGATGTGCAGTTTGAAGGAAGGGCACCAAAGAAAGAAGAGGTTGCAGAGGAAGAAAAGATCCCTGAACCTGACCCTGTTTTGAAAGAAGAGCCTTTCTTGAAGGCATTGAAGGCTTTGAGTGGGAAAGCACTTGAAGGCATACCACTATTTAGTGGGAAAATGGAAGCTGATCTAGTCATGGATTGGATAGAGGGAATGGAAAACCATTTGGATTGGATAGAGGGAATGGAGTCACTGAAGCACAGAAGGTAAAGGTGGCCAAATCAAGATTGAGAGGATCTGCCTTGACATGGTGGAAATTCATTCAAACAGAGAGGGAAAAGGAAGGCAAGAAGCCTATTTCAACTTGGAAAGGTATGGTTGCAAAAGTGAGAGAAGCATACATGCCAGATGATTATGAGATTCAGTTACATAAGAAGAGACAAAGCTTGAGGCAAAGAGACCAAGATGTGAACACTTACACAGAGGAGTTTCAAAAACTTTGTATGAGGTCTAATGTTTCAGAAGATGAAAGTCTCAAGGTGGCTAGGTATCTTAACGGCTTGAAGTGGAACATTCAAGAGGAGATGACTCTTCTAAGTCCCAAGACAGTACACCAATGTTACCAATTGGCTATCAAGATTGAGGAAAGAAGCAAGAGGAAACAAGATCAGGATTCTAAGAGCAGAGGAAAAGACAGAGATCAAAGGGGACATAGAGGTGGATACCAAGGTAGAGGGACTGAACAAAGAAATCAGGGAGAGTCTAAACTCACTGAGCATGGAAGTGAAATAACTTCTAGAGGAGGCTATGGAAGAGGTAGAGGACCTCAAGGAGGTTCAAATAGAGGGAGAGGAGCAGGCAGAAGTAGCTCATACTTTGCCACTATGAAATGTTATAACTGTGGTCAAGTAGGACATCCAACTTATAGGTGCCCAGAGAAAGCATCTTCATCAAGCACTGAGAAGAGAGTGGCATATGCTCAAGAGGATACCATGAGTGCTAAATCACCAGAGGTCAGTCACATTGAATCAGAAATGGGGGAGAATCTGATGTTTAGGAGAGTTTTGATCAGACAACCGGTCAAGGAAGAGCCAAAACAAAGAAGAGCTTTATTTAGAGTGAGATGCAAAATACTTGGGAAAGTATGTAAGGTTATTGTGGATTCAGGTTCAACAGATAACATCATCTCAGAAGAGGCAGTAAAGAAACTGAAATTGGAGAAGGTACCCCACACTAACCCCTACAAAGTAACATGGTTGAACAAAGGGCAGAGTGTTCTTGTCAATGAGCAAGTAACGGTGGAATTTTCCATTGGAGGGTACAAGGATAAGTTGATTTGTGATGTATTACCCATGGATGCATGCCATCTTCTATTGGGCAGACCATGGCAGTATGACAGAAGTGCCATGTATGATGGGAAAGAGAACACCATTTCTTTCAAGAAGGATGGGAAGACATTTAAGTTGCAGTCACTGTCAGATGAGGAAGAAGGACAGTCAAAGACACCTAGTGTCTTGTTGAGCAGTGGTAAAGAGTTCCTTAACAACCTACATCAAGGGGGTGAAGGATATGTGGTTATGATGCAGACTAAGGAGGAAGATCAGACTAAGAAAACAGTCATACCAGAAGTAGTTCAGAAGTTACTTGTGAAGTATAAGGACATAGTCAGTGATGGTACACCTGCAACTTTACCTCCAAAGAGAGCCATTAGTCATCAGATTGACTTCATACCAGGGGCTTCATTGCCAAACAAAGCAGCCTACAAGCTTACCCCGGATCAAAACCTAGAGGTAGCTAGACAAGTGCAGGAGTTATTGGATCAAGGATTGATTAGGAAGAGCATCAGCCCATGTGCAGTACCAGTGGTCTTAGCAACTAAGAAAGGAGGCAAGTGGAGATTATGCACTGATTCTAGAGCAATAGAGCAATAAATAGAATCACAATCAGGTATAGGTTCCCTATTCCTAGAATTGAGGACTTGATGGACTGTCTTGGAGGAGCTCAGTACTTCACCAAGTTGGATCTCAAGAGCGGATACCATCAGATCAGAATCAAGGATGGAGATGAGTGGAAAACAGCTTTTAAGACAAATGATGGGTTGTATGAGTGGAGAGTTATGCCATTTGGCCTCTCTAATGCCCCTAGCACATTCATGAGGCTCATGAATGAAGTGCTCAAAGACTTTACAGGGATATTTGTGGTGGTATATCTTGATGATATACTCATTTTCAGCAAGACAGCAAAAGACCACCTAAAGCATGTGGAGTTGGTTCTTAAAAGATTGCAAGATGAGAAGTTAGCCATCAATCTAGAGAAATGTGAGTTCTTTAAACAAGAGCTTGTGTATTTGGGGTTTGTAGTATCCCAAGGATCATTGAAGATGGATCCAAGCAAGGTGGAAGATATCCTAAACTGGCCTACACCAACCACAGGGACAGAGGTAAGAAGTTTTCATGGATTGGCTCAATTTTATAGAAAATTCATAAGGAACTTTAGTGGCATATGTGCACCAGTCCTAGATACAATCAAAGGTGGCTTAAAGACTAAGTTTAAATGGACCCAAGAAGCTGAGAAAGGTTTTGAGAAACTAAAACAAGAAGTGGCAACTCAACCTATTCTCTTATTACCTAGTTTTGACAAGTTGTTTACTGTGGAATGTGATGCTAGTGGAGTTGCAGTAGGAGGAGTGCTAAGCCAAGAAGGCAGGCCTATAGCTTTCTTTAGTGAAAAGCTCAATGAAGCTAAGAAGAAGTATTCTACCTATGACCTAGAACTTTATGCTTTGGTTTAGTCACTTAGGAAGTGGAGGCATTACCTTCTACCCAAAGAGTTTGTGGTCTTTACTGACAATTAGGCACTTAGCTATATCAACACCCAAGAGAAGTTGAGCAATAGACATTTGAAATGGATGGAGTACATCCAAGCTTTTACTTTCACCATCAAGCACAAGAAGGGACAATTGAATAACGTGGCAAATGCACTAAGCAGGAGATTGCTGACAGTGCAAGAGATACAGATCAAGAGCATTGGGATAGAGAGTTTCAAGGATCTCTAGGGGGAAGATGAAGACTTCTCGGAAGCATACAAGGTATGTTCTGACTTTGAGAACCACTTTCATAGTCAATATTCGGAGTATACATTACAAAATGGATTGTTATTCAAGGGAAATCAGTTGTGTGTTCCAAAAGGTTCTATGAGAGGGAATCTTATCCAAGAGAAGCACAATGGTAGTCTTAGTGGTCATTTTGGTATCAACAAGACAATGGAACTACTGCAAAGGTTTTACTATTGGCCCAAGTTGCCAAGGGATGTCAGGAGGTATGTGGAGCAGTGTGTAGTTTGTATGAAAGCAAAAGGGGGAGCTAGTAATGCAGGTTTGTATCAACTTCTACCCATTCCCAACAGACCATGGGAGTGTGTTAGCATGGATTTTGTTGTAGGACTCCCTAAGACTAAGACAGGGTTTGATAGTGTCTATGTGGTGGTAGATAGATTCAGTAAGATGAGTCACTTTATTCCTTGCAAGACCACACATGATGCTAGCTACATTGCTCACCTTTTCTTCAAGGAAATTGTAAGGATCCATGGATTGCCTTTGAGCATTGTCTCAGACAGGGATGTGAAGTTTATGAGTCATTTTTGGAAGACTCTATGGAGCAGATTAGGTACCAATCTGTCTTTTGGATCAGCTTACCATCCTCAGACCGATGGGAAAACAGAGGTGGTTAATAGGGTGTTAGGTAACCTTATAAGGTGCCTAACCAAGGAGTATGGACAGACATGGGACTTGGTCATATCACAGGTTGAGTATGCATACAATGACAGTGTGAACCGGACCACAGGGAAGAGTCCTTTTGAAATAGTGTATGGGATGCACCCAAGAGGAATATGTGAGCTCAGGGATCTTGGAGCTATGGAGCATAGGAGTGGACATGCAGAGGACTTCACTCAGACCATGAAAGAGATTCAGGAGTAGGTAAAGAAGACAGTCACCGAGGCTACACAAAAGTTGAAGGATAAGGTAGATTTGTCAAGAAAAGATTTGCAATTTACAGTAGGAGACTATGTCATGGTCCACCTCAACAAATCCAGGTTGCAGAAGGGTACATCAACCAAATTGCAGATGAAAAGAGTGGGACCATGCAAGGTATTAGCCAAATATGGGAAGAATGCCTACAAGGTGGAACTACCTGCAGATTTAGGCATCTCTCCAGTGTTCAATGTAGCTGATCTGATCAGATATAAGGGAACAATCAATGACATGGATCAGAACAGCAGGGATATCTTCAAGGATGTAAGCAATATAGCCTTACCTACTCCAGAAAAGCTACAAGCAGAGAAGATCTTGGAGTCAAGAGTGAAGAAATCTACAAGGCATAAGGTGTACATGGAGCATCTTATCAAATGGAAGAACAAACATGAATCTAAGGCCACATGGGTAGATGAAGCTCAGTTTGAGAAGCAGGGCATTGATGTGTCCCTGATCTCTCCTCACATTCCTTAGTGTTTGTGTAGAGAGGGGGAGAATGGTGCAGAAGCACCTAGGAAACACTAGGCATTTAGGAAGTTTAGGATGCATTTTTTTTTTTGTTTTGATGAGTTACTTTGAAGGTCATGTTGACCATTGAGTTGACGAGATAGCTTAGGGATGTGTTTGATCTCTAGCATAGAAGTTGTGACAGGATGGATGAGTTTAGAAACTCATCTTACTTAGTTTTCTAGAATTTGGCAAAAGTTGGAAAACACAGTGCATTTTGGAACTTTGCCACTAGGTAACTAATATGTCCGACCAAGGGAGCATAATTGATTGAGGAACCCTATTTAAGGTGTGCCTCGACCTGAGAGCAGGGTTGGTTGCATTGGCATTGTAGTGAAATTTTGTGAAATTGAAAAAAAACAGTTTTTTGTGAATTATTTTCTGATTTTTGATTTGAAGTAGACCTTGAATGGATTGAACTTATTACTGTTTCATACGTAGGATGTAGAGTTGATAGTATACAAGCTTTGTGTGCCATTAATTAGTTTCCTTGTTCATTTTTCAATCACTGCTTGTAAATAAGTTTGATTCCACACTGTTGCTGGTCTGAACCAGGCAGTTTTGAGGAAATGGAGATTTAGTTCACTTTCCCACCGTACAAATTGTACGGCCCTTTGGGAACAGTGACTAGACTCCATGTGTGTAAATATGGTAGGATTTAGGGTTTGTGTGAGCGCAGGAGCTGTTGGTAAAGTCTTTCCCTAAGTGAGCCAGGAAGGTGCCCGGCTAGGAAGACTGGAGTGCAGAGCACATAACTTGCAGGGGTGATTGAATTTTGTTGAATTTCCTTTTTGAGAAGGTAGATGTGAGTCTTGCCAAGACTTGGTATGCAAGAGGAAACTCCATCAGTCCATCTGGTGTGAGAAACACTTAGCAAATTGAAAGCAGCTAGAAAAGGCTTAAAAAAAACCATAGTTTTTGGCCATTTTCAAGTGGAGGCATTGTACGGGCAGTTAAGACCCAAGACCTCGAAAATCCTTGAGAGGGGTCCATTTGAAGCAAGAACCTCAAAGAAAGATTGGGGGTTCTTTGGAGAAAGAGAGAGAGTCAACCAATTATCTCGGAGAAGGAGGCCTAATTGGGGCTCTTAGACTAGTAGCCTTTTTAACCCTAAATGAGGGTTTGATGAAAGCGACCAAGAAATGGAGCTAGGAGGATACTCAAGAACCAAAATTGGATGGATTGCAATGAATTGGAACACCTCCACACCCCTGCAAATCAAAGTTCAAACTATGGAGGTATTGTTAGTCTTTAGAGCAGATTAAAGGCTAAGGAAGAGTTAGAGCTATTGCACCAAGAATGACTTGGTTGGTTGAATGGTGATGGTAGTGGGGTTGGCCAGGAGAACCAGGGGTACCTAAACATGAGAAGGGTCCTATAGGTTAAGGAGGTGAAGCAAAACACCAAGGAGGTCTTGCAAGCAGGACCTAGAGCAGGAATCTGTGATTGATTCCTCCAACCCCCTCCCTATCAAAATCCATACCAAGAGTATGAAATAAGCAAGAGATTTTTCATTCATTGCTTCAAAATGCACAATTACATATAGCTTCAATGGCCAAAAGATACATTGTGTAAATACTTTAATCAGTTTTACTATAGCTTCTATTAGCAGTAAGAAGGGCACCTCCCCTTTCTGAGAGGAGAGATTTTACCTCACATAGCTGTGACTGAAGTTCTAGTTGTGTAATCTATTGAAAAGAGGATTACATGATTTTCACCCAACAAACCACAAAATCAAGCATAGAGATATAAGGGAGGAACTCAAAAGCTCAAACCGATAAACATCACTCAATGCATGTAGACGTAAACAAGACTCTTAAATGCAGACATTTCGGCTAAGGATGACTTACCTATTACCCTCAAAATGACTCAACTCAATCATTGTGGTGTGTGTATATGCTCAGATAGTTACTTTTATCGGTTACCCGACCAAGATCTTCTCCCGAGTGATACTACTTCCCCTCCCCCTAGAGAAATGAACATTTTCCTACAACCACTAACACATGCACTTGGCAATCAGTTGTTCACAACATATGCAGTATACATAAACATTTCCAAAGCTAGAATAACAATAATTCAATAACCATCTACTCACATTTATGCAGTATTTCATCATGAATAACATGAAATGAGATAACATCAAATGAAACAACATCGAATGAGAAAACATTCATATTGATAACAAGGTACAAGCATCACTAATTCATCTCTAGATTTCACATTACATTCACATTTACCCTATGTGGTAATAGTAAATAGTAATTTCACAATTTGGGGTGTAACATCCAATTCGGGGACATCACAGTCCTCCCTTCCCAAAGATTGCTTGCCCTCAAGCAATCCGCAACTACCAATCCATCTCAACTGCCACAACACCTGAAGCCAGAATTGAAAACCAACTGCACCTATCCACCAACCACCCAGATCCCAAATGATCCTGCAACAAGCGCTAATCCATAACCTCTGTATGCAACTGGAACTCAAGATACTAACAAACTCTATCAACCAATGAAATCAACCATCCAACAATAAAATTCCTAGATCCCAACTCTGTAAATCATCCCCATCATGCCAACTCCAAGTACTGTGTTGGTACACCTCAGATATCATACTTGGATCCCTTGGATAATTTGGAAGTCCTTCAACACCAATTGACTTCCGTTGCACCACTCTAATAACCCTTAGAGTCCAATCAAACCAAATCTCAAACTCCTGCTTCTGGAAGCAACCAACTAGAGAGGACAAAGTGAGAGACTTGCCAAACTTGGACTCCACCTGAAATTGGAAACATATCATACCAAAGTGAACCCGAAATCCTCTTATTCAACCCACCTCCCTGTGTTATCAACTCCTATGTCTGTGGGCTGAAAGTAAATTGATAAGCACACCTCATAATGCAATCAAGGTAAAACTCCCTTGACTGCGCCAATGGAAAACCCAAATAGTCATGTGTACTCCATCCTATATTGTCATCATTAGAAGAAGACTCACAACTCAAAACAGGATGAGTTGGTCTTGCAGCAACGTCATCAAGACCTCTCTCAGGAAGCCACCGCAAGTGTCTTGTGTCCTGATTTGTTTTCAAGAGTAAGAAAAGTACCATCATGAATGCCATCTACTACCTGGAAAGAGGCTAGAACAACACCAAGGCCCAACGTCCAAGGTTTAGAAGAGACCATCTTCTTCTGATAAGATTGACCAATGTCAATCTCAAAAGTACCAATGTAGAGCCTAGTGCTCAAATCTCCCATGACGCCTGAACCTGCATCCAAGACTGATGTGTCTGTATCATCAACAATCCATTCCACCCTGAGTGGTCTCTTGCAAATGTGAAAGATTCCCAACCTAGGTGCATAAAAACAGATGCCAACATCTATCAAGCTGTTGGCATAAATCAAAACAGCATAATGTAACCTGTGAATCAAGTCCATGATGGAGAAAAAGGGATCTCTGCTACCCAAAGATGTTAAAAACTCATCATCACTCCATCCTCTAACTCCAAAGTGACCATCCCAAACTCTCCTATCCATACCAACAACTGTTGCCCTCAAAGTATAACCTGACATAACTCTAACCAGCAAAGTAGGATATCCATCAATCAATGAAGTAGGAGGTAAAACCCATGAGGATGGTGCTAGGATACTACTGCCAACATGTCTATCTCCAAACCATAGATTGAACTCAATCGGAAATATGAGCATACACCTCTCGAGCTCAAGAGTAGTACATCCATCACCCACTAACTCCTCTCGCCTAAACATCACAAGAGACCCTGTATCTGCATGTGAGAGTTGACCCTCAGACCTGCTCCAAACTTTATCCTCATGTTGCGCCTCTCCAACCGGAAAAGTGTTGAAATCATAAGGCATCATCTCATCCCTATGGAGTTCATCCATCCCTTCAATGATCTATTTAACCTCCAAGGTTCTTGTCTCATGCTCTTGGACCACCGGTGTAGCTGCAATAGAATTTTTTGCTTTGTGTAAGGAAAGGTGAGCCATGCTCAATTGTAAACAAAGATCATCAACTTCTTCTTCTTTCTTTCTCAAAGCATCTGAATAAATCTCAACGAGGTTGAAAAGGTGGTCTCAATCTGAAAGGTGTAAATAATTTGTCTTCATTGCTCCCATACGTTCTTTGATTTCCTGTAAGCTATCATGAGAAGACTCTGTTTCAATTCCTTTTTTTCTTCTCTCCAACTGAACCATCCAAAGGTGATTTTCAATCAGGTTTTGCATTTTATCATGATGAGATAATGCTGCAACAATCCCATCCTCATTCACCTTCAACTGGTTCTTCAAACTGCGCGGACTATGGGGTGTATGACTAGCTTCTACTTCACATGAAGAAACATCTGATTGTGCCTGAAATTCTTGAATCACCCAACTAACTTCTTCTGCAAAGTCCTGTATGCACACATCATGATTTGGAATTAGGTCAACACTAATTCCTCCTGTAGAAATATCCTCAATGCCCTGATTAGGTGTCACAACACAAGAGGGCTCAATTTGCTCTTTGATCTCATCATCCAACTCAGCTGATCCACTGGATAATGGCATGATATCTTCCTGAAGAGAAGATGGAACCTGTAGGCCAAATGAGATCAACTCTTCTGTAGTCAGTTACTCCTTGAATTTCTCAATTTTCTGCTCAACTAGTCTTTTTGTAACGTCATATGCTGCAATCAAAACATGTTGTTCTCTTCTCCAAATGGCTAACAAATCAGATTGCAAGTGCTTGCAAACATCATCATCTTCATCTAGGATCAAGGACAAGATGTTGAACATATCTGTCTTTACCTTGTCTGAATGGCGCTTCCTAGTTCTGGCCATGAAGCAATCAAACAATTGGAGAATAATACCATCATAATCAAACATGAGAACACATGAATGCACTTTTGCCATCAATTCTAGAATTTTGACCCTCTTATTGAAAGTAGGTTTTTTGATGTCACTGTTACCCAATTTTCACCTACAGGCTCAATCAGGCAAGGCAAAGTTGTGTTTCATATGTTCAAAAGGCCAGATGGGGGATTTTTGTGTAGGATTAAATCATGCATCTGACGCTAGGTCACAAGGAGCTCATTTGAAAGTATGCCTCAATCAGATTTGGCATAAAATCCATCAGAGAAGAAAGTCGGCAAGACCCCTCTGGTGTCTTGCCGACTAGTAATGCATTCCATTTGTCTAAAATACCAGTCGCCAAGACATTCGGGTCACCATAAGTCTTGTGTGTCTCTCCGATGCGGATGTCTCACCGACAATAGCCCACAAAGTTGATCTCGGGGAAAAGGTTTTTCCTTCGGCAAGAAGTCTCGGCGACAATGAGTGGTCTCAGCGAAAAGAAGTGTCGGCAAAGGAAGGAGATCCCGGCATAAGGTCTGGGCGAAGTCAAGATGTCTCGCCGAAAGGAAAGCAGCGTCGCTAAAGCAAGGAAAGCTCGGCGGGAGGTCTCATCGACAACGAAAGGTCACACCGACATGCCTGGCGCCTTCGGTGTAACACGAAAGGCATTGGCATAAGGTCTTGCCGATATAAAGAAGTCTCCCCGACAGAAGCAAAAGGAATTCTATAAGATGTCTCGGTGAATCAAGGTGGTCTCAGCGATGGAAACGGGAATCGATATAACCGGTGGACTGCGCCATGAAGTCTTCCCGACTAACACGGTCTTGCCGAGGAAAATAAGCTCGGGTAAGAATGAGGAGTTCGGCGTGAGTCTCGGCGACAAATGCCAGTCTGGCCGAAAGGAAAAAGTTCGGGGAAACCGTAGTGTGCTCGGAAAAGGGTCTAGCCGACAGGCCAAAATTTTGGCGACAAGAGAAGACCTCAGTGTGAGGTCTAGGCGAAGCAAGGAGGTCTCGCCGACAAAAAGGAGCTCGCTTAAGAGTCGGGGAGAGCGGGGCTGTTCGGCATAAGTCTGGCCGAGTGTGGGATGTCCTGCCAACAAAGAGGATGCCCTCGGTATAACATTGGGAGTTCGGGATGAGTCTCTCCGACCCGATAAGTCTCCTCGACCGTTAAGCGCAGGAGGACGGGCCCTCGCCAAGACAAAATCAATTCGGCAAGGTTTCTCGCCGACGATATGAGTCATGCCGATAAGTTGCAGAATGATATAATCGCATCAGGGAGACACGATAAGTGTCTCACCGACATGCAATTCTGACCGAGCAAGCCTTTGACCGTCGGCAGTCTCATGTGACGTATGGCCAGCCAATCAAAGGGAGCTAAGGGCGAGCGTGGCAGTCTGACCAGCAAAAGGAAGATCAGCAGAATGTGAATCGACACGGATCTGTTCTGAGCTCACGGGGCATTCAAAGCAACTCGACTAGGGGAAATTCAAAGATCGACACGAGGAGCAGAAGTGAATGCGATGGTTGCAGAAAGATCAGGAAGGCTTCCCCTGAAGACCACTCCTGGAGATGACTCTTCACCGACATAGACACACAGAGTGCAGCATTAAATTTCATCAAAAAGATCTAAGGCAGATCTTTTCTGAGCGGATATTTTTGTAAGCCCTAAGGGGCCGACCTTACTTTTGTATATAAGGCATTTTTTGCCTTCTTGAAAAGGAATTCTTTTGGATGCTTTTTCTGAAGTCTGTGACTTCTACAGTCCTCTCTCGGATTAGCAGAATTTTGTAACTCATTTTGGAGCATGTTATATAAAGCTTACCTTGATCACTGTTGATGTTCAGATTTCCATCTTGTTCTTGCAAAGTGTCGTGCATTTCAGGTTCATGATTAAGTTATTTTTGTGAATTTCTTTCATTCCTTCATAACTTTATCTTGTGTTTCATGCCTTCCTTTGCAAAAGTATCATTATACAAATCACAAATTGTGTTCACTTAGTCACACATAGATTCTAGTCTGTGAAAATCTTTCTTTCCTCTCCAGAAAGGGTGTGTGAATCGAACCTGTTTGTGCAACGTTGGTGTAAGGCTTACAGAATTTGATGTGTAATCTTATGTTCACCGTCAGTATTCAGGTATAAATTGAGTATCTCATTGTTCCTGTCACATTCGGTGTATCACCTTAGTTTAGTTTCAATTTATGTACTCCTTCTCCCTTTCCCTTTACAAAATCAGTAGTTTAGGTGATAACACAAAGGAAGCCAGCCTTCTTCGGAAGTTGACCTCTGTCTGTAAGAAACCCACATCTTTAGAGGTCTTCCAATGTTACACTGAGGTGTTGAACATCAATTTCAACAAGGGTGCAATTTCAGGAGATAACAGTCACCTAGCCAATTAAAGCTTTCAATAATCAACTGCATGACCTCTTTCATTTTGTCATCATCATAAGGAACTTTAAAAGCTATAAACCTCATAATTTCACTTATGCAAGTGACAACCACAAGTATTATCTCCTCATCTTGATGCCTCATCAACTCTGGCTTGACCAATGAATACACCAATGGAGACATAGCTGTAGCCATTGTTTGAGAAGGTGGATTCACTAACCCTGCAGAGACAACTTTCTACTTCCTCCAAAATGTTAAGGAGAGCTACTTTCGCCTGAGGTAAGATTTTGAACTTCTTACCCACGAACTTGAGTCTTTCTTGAAGAGCTTTGGTGGCCTCCTTAGGTTCAATTGTAGGCTGATCTGTAACTGCTGAAAACTCATCATTGAGACTTCTAGATATGTCACTTCTAGATACACCATGCTTCTCCTTCTTCTTGTTTTGTGATGTAAACCATTGTGAAATAGCTTCTCCATGCTGAGCTAATCGTTGTTGTGAGTTCATAATCTCTTCCAATTCTTCCAAGATGTCTTCCACCCTTGGCTGCTCACAAGTCTTTGAATTCCTTGTTTGCTGGCCATAATCTTTCTGAATCTCCGTATAGCAAATGAAAAGAAGATTATTTCTAATCTCCTGTGGGAGTGCAAGATATTCTTTATAAGCTGCCATTATAGCATCTTTGGAAACCATGACTACAACAAAAAACTAACCCTCCAAGCTAGCAGGATCCAAGCTCTGATACCACCATAAAGACCCTTGCAATTTTGGCCTTTAATTTTCAGTTTTGATGCTTTGGGTATTTCGTCAAACACTTATCTTGTGAGTGCTTTCAGCTGATAAATGTTTTCAGTTTGATGTTCTCCCTTTCAATGTTGATATGAAGAATTAAAGGTTTAACTAAACATGACAAATTGGCTGCAAATGGAAGGAGAAATGCAATGCTATATATTCTCTAACTTTTTCAAGACTTATGTGTGACTGAAAATGCAAGTATCTAACAGAGGCATAATGTCAAACAATTTTCATGCAAGCTCCAACTCTCTATATATTGATAAATAGTTACAATGTTATATCAATGATATTCAATGTTATTCACTTGAGATACTAGTGCTGATTCGAATATGATGCAACAATACTATGCAAGACAGAGCATCGACTACTTGACTCAGTTGTCAAGACAAATTAATGACAACATCTAATCAGAATGCACACCTACAAAAATAATAGAATGCACTACTATAGGAATAAAGACGCCTTCTACAACTCCAATAAACATCCAATTCTACGCTCAATGATGCAGTTCTAAAGTGAATCATCCCAACCTGCCAGTGAATTTCTTGAACTTGGTATTGATGCAGTCATTTGTCCTTGAAGGTGACAGCTTCCTCTTGACTTCCAATCGCCTCCTTTCTCAACTTCGAACTTCTCAAAGTCCCCTTAATCTTCCACGATTTTATTTGATAGAACACTTCTACATAGGTGGCATCCAAAGTGTTTTTCGGCTTCCAGCATCTCCCAAGTACCTCCCGACAAGTGACTATTTTGTCTTTTACTGATTCTCAATATTCCTTGCGGCTGAATGTCACTATCGGATTCTTCAATAAAATATACGCCTGCCAATTGATTTGTCTGATAGCTGAACTTATCTTATTCTAGTTTGTCTTTTCCTAGAGTGGTGATAATTGATGCGTCTATCATCATCTTAGTTGCCTTGCCACGATCTTCAACTAACACCAGCAGCAACGTATTTCTTCTTACTTGGATAATGACAGCTTGGACTCTCAATCGTTTACTTCACAAAATGCTTTCCCCAGAATTTTGAATTAGCTTGATGTTTAATGGCTGCGACCAAAATGAGATTCAATTTCTCCAACAATACTATTCAACAACCAAGAGAAGTCGATATGCCAGTAGTGTTGAGAATAATTCTCCCAGCAATAGATCGATTCCTTAAGATAGAAAATAATCTCCAATAAATTCTACAATGAGTTCTTATCAAAATCAATCCTCTTAATTTCTCCAAAATTTTGGTCATTGACCATAAAATTTGATGAAATCAATCCTGCCAGAAATAACTTCTTCCACAATGAAATATTGATTGCAACAATACCTCAGTTGTTGCAAACCCACAAATCCTTCAATAATTGCAATTATAAATCAGCTATTGTGATTGTGTAAACTCCTTCAATAAATGCAATAATAAACTAGCTATTGCATTCAAACCACAATTCTTGTCAAAAGGGCAATAATACATCAACTATTGCACCTGTCAAACTCTCCAATGAAGCACCTGTAGAAACCCTGGATGGATTCTTCCACAATTTCTAGCTAGGGTTGATCTTTAACAACCAAACATGGTACTCTAGAGTCTTCAAACCCTCGAGCAATGGAAAGCAATTCAAGCTTCTTACCAAACTGGTCATGAGAATATAATCTAAGACAAAAGCATAAGCATGCTCAAATGCTAAGCCAACAACTCCTTATAAAGAATTCTCATTGACTTCCAGGAAGCTTCTAGAAATAATATTATTTTAATCTTCAAAGTGACTTTATAATATAATATTTTATTTAGTCACTTTTATTAAATGAATTAAATATAAAGTCATCCTTGTGAAATTAATTTATTGGAATAACCTTATAAATAATTAATTTAATATTTCCTCCTTTAATTTAATTAAAATAATCAATTAAATCATCCTTTTGAAATATTAATGATTTTGGACAACTTAATCAATTAATTTAATTAAACCAATATACCTCCAATTCGGGGACATCACAAAATTACAAAATTCAATTTCATATTTTCAGTATTATTATTTCAGACTACAAAAGCTAGGGTTTGGAGGCTACATTTAGCATCATTTGGGCATATTTCAACCTAGGGTTTCATATTTGTCGTAGCCGATTTGCATTGGAGAGGATTTGGTCATTGGTAAAGGCATTGTTTGGGAGATTCATTTCCAGATTTGCATTAGAGGAGTTGCTGGTCTGAAAATACTTAGAAAATCAGGCCATTTCCAGCCATTATTTCTTCACATCATTGCTCTTATTGTCCAATATCACTTCATTGTTGTAATGCCCCTTGTTGATCTTGAGGTAAATTTTCAGTTTTCAGTGCTTGGACATTTCATCAAACACATCGCTTGTGATCTAATAATTGCTGGTAAAGGTTTTTTGTTTGTCTTCCTTTAGATGTGATGATACAATGACTTAACCAATATGCTTGAAGACTGCATAATGACTGAAAGTTCATACAATTGTATAGTTCCAACAAAGAAACATTATGTCAAACAATTCAATTGCATCCTCTAAACTCCTTACTAAATAATTTGGCAAATACTTCATATGCAATCATGAAAAGGCATTTATGCAAACAATTCCCTTACAAACTTCTATTGCACTTTATATTGACTACAACTATGAGTTCAGCTCATTACAATGCTATTACAATTAACATCAATATGACAATATATTCAATGCAGATAATGCAATGATGAAGCTACAGTCTGATTAAAAATATGACATTGTTTATCCCAAGACCACAAGGCAACGATGTTGTTGTAGGTGACCATAATATATTGGAATGCAAATACAAATATAGCATCAACTCAAATAAAGATGACTAAAGTACTAAATGAAAAGAAACCTAGGACGTTGCTTCATCCTTTCCAGCAGGTGATGACTTCATAGATGGTTGACTTCTTCATCCAACTCGAACTAATGTCAATGGATAGTGGTTGCATCTGACTTCAGCTAGACACGAACCTTATCAACATTAATTGCCTTGAAAATGATTTGTCTTACTCTAAATATATTGTCTCCACCACTAAAGTCGATTTTCTCCAGCTGTGCGTCGGCTTGGCGTTTTGACTTTGGCTTCCCTTATTTCACAATGTTCTCTGTCTTTAGCAGCTGGAAGAGTGACGTCTTCAATCAAAATAAAAAGTCGAACTTCCAAAGTCAAACATCAATTTAATGTCTTGTCTTATTGTTGCCTTGTGAGCAGCTTGATCGTCTTTCCTGAAACTTCTAATCGATCATTTCCTCCTTATAATCTTTGTCTTATCTGTTATAACAATTCTTGTCTTTTGCTAATGTAGTATTAATTTCTTACTTGTTGCGCCAGAGCCTTTGAGAATTATGACTTCGCAAATGGATAATTATCTCCCTCTTTGCTTTACCAAAATCAATTCTTCATTTTATCAACTTCTGTAAATAAAATATCATTTCCTTTAACCACAACAATCATCATTTTATTCTCAATTGAAATTTGACTCCAAATATCTGCAATAAGTTCTTCAAGACAATTTTCCAGATATTCTCCAAATCTGGTCGGAGACCATTAAATTTGAGAATAATCGATTCAGCCAAAGAACTCCTCAAGTGCAACAATACAACAGTTGTTGCAAATGAAATAATCAAACCAACTGCAACAATACTTCAACTACTACAGTTATACAAACTTCTCAAAGATGCGATAATACATCAACTATCACACCGAATCAGCTAGGGCAGTAATACAACAGCGACTGCACCTGTAAATTCTCCTCAATGAAGCAAAAGTAGAAACCTTGGATGGATTTCTCAACAAATCCCAGCTAGGGTTGAGCTTTCACAACCAAACCTAGCACTCTAGAGTATTCAAACCCTCGAGTGATGCTAAGCATTCAAGCTTCAACTTCTTACCACACAGGTAATGAGAAATGTAATTCAAATCAAGTGTGTCCAAATGCTTAGCCAACAACTTCTTACATAGATTTCTCAATGCCTTTTCAAGAAGCTTCTAGAAGAATATTATTTTATTCCTCAAGTGCCTTATTATTTTATTTTTAAGTCACTTTAATTTTAAATTAATTAAATAATAAGTCATCCCTTTTGATATTATATTTTATTGGAATAACTTAATAAATAATTAATTTAATATACCTCCAATCCGGGGACGTGACAATTGTAACCGGGTATGCTTGCATTATGAATAGACTTCATTTTGGTGTGAAAATCAGACTTGTATGGCTTGCTGTTGTACTTAGATTAAAACTCTGTTAAGTCTGATATACTTTACTTTCAAGGAGAAATAAGAAGCTTTTTATGATCTATCTTGTTGTGTTTCAATATATGTTTGTATGGTATTATTTTATGTCATTGCTTATCAAAACACAAAGCATAAATCACAAATAGACATCCAAAAGCATCAGCATATTTAGAAAATCAGATTGCATGCAAAGTGTTTCTCAAAATGTCAAACAGCACAAACTGAAAAATTTAAGGCAGAATAAGTAAGGGTTCTTATAGTGGTATCAAAGCATGCATGTTTATTTATGTCAATTGGAGAAGTTCAGAAAATATTCTATTGGGGATAAATTACACACTCATTGCAGTAATGCATTATTGCGATCATGTCCTTATTTTCTATAGTTGTTGCATGATATTGATGGTTGTGCTAGAAGTTTCTCCACAAGACTTGGAGAAGAAGCTTGTTCATTGGTCACAAGGTGGGGAGCAAACACGAAAAAGAGGGATAGGGAGGAATAGGAGAGTAGAAGTGAGATAGAGGATTGCAAGGGGAATGGTACATGACCATTGCAAAGGAGATGTGGTGTGGGGAAGTTTGCTAGAGAGAAAGTGGGCGTGAATGAGGAGCAGAAGGTTGAAATTTGGGAGGGAAGCAACAAATTGGGAAGGAAGCAACAAAAGGTGGAAAGTGTTGTGTAGACAAGAGAATAAGTGCTCCATGGGGCAATGGAGATGAAAAAAAGAAGGCACTCACAAAGAAAAGAGAAGAGGATTTAACAAAAAATACTAGCATTGTAGAGGCAAAGGCAAGGGAAGTATTTGTGGAAGGAGGAGAAATTATAGAACTAATTACAAGAGGGAAGAGCAACCTTGTATGGGAAGAAGGGGGAATATTTACAGATGAATGAAAAAATCTAGTGAAACCAAAAGAAGCAATAGAATGTACAAGGGGGGTGGAAATACTTGCATGAGTAGTCGTGGACAATGAAAAATTAGTTGGATTTTCCCTTGTTTATTACTTTTCTCCTCTATGTCACTACTAGATGAGATGGTGCTTATATCGTGCATGTTTTGATGTCCACCACCAATTGGTTGTTGTTCTTATTGTATTGACGATTGCTCACATCCCAATGATAGCTTTTGACTCCTTTAAGTTCCTTGTTCAAGTGGGTAGGCAACCATCTCAACACCACTTTTCTATGCTACTTCATTGGACTTGAGAATAACTATTAGAAATATTTCCAAATAAGTAGGAAGGAATGGTAGTTCATGCATGTCCATGCCAAGTTCGAATGAAACTTGGGATTATGGAGAGTTTTCAAGTGGGATTAGGGGGGATTTGATTCCTCGTCCTCATGATTCGAGGCCTTCACTCTCCAAATATCCCATCTTTTGCACAAGACCTACCCCTAACCTCTATGTTTCTGAAAGGATATCTTTGAACTCAATCATCTTTTGCGGGGAGGAAGAACTCATTACAATAGATTGTAATTAAATTGTTCAAAGGTGATTTGAAAATCTTCCCCCTCCCCAATTCAACACCTTCATCATTTTGTCCTTCCATATATAACTTCTTGAATCAAAGTGTTATGTCCCCAATTTGGAGCAATTAGGAGAATTTATTAAATTAATTATTTATAAGGTTATTAAATAAATATATATTAAAAAGTGACCTTATATTTAATTAATTTAATAATAAGTGATTAATAAAACATTATAATATAAAAGTCACTTAGAACTTAGAATAAAATAATATTTTATTCTAGAAGCTTCTGGAGAGTGATTGTAATTTCTTTATAAGGAGCTGCTGGGAATCATTTGATCACATCTTGACTTGAATACAACTTCTGATTATTGGAGAGCTTGAATTCTTGACATAGGCTGAGGGTTCGGATCCCCCTGTATGCTGGTTTTGGTTGTGTGACACCAACCCTAGCTAGTTGGGAGTGAGAGATATTTCAATCTTTCACATTGGGAAAAATTTGTGGCCAAGGGCCAATTTTGGTTGAACCAACTTAAGGAGCTTTGATCAGATTTTGATAGAAGATATCACAGTCCATTTGAAGGGTGAATTCCAACTTCGGATGGTATCGATTGGAGGTTGCATTTCAGTTTTTGAACATGTCCTTGGAGGACGATTTTGGCTTAACTTGAGGCAGTCTTCGCAAGAATGATTTTCAGTTTCAATGATGATTAAAAATCAGATATTGCTCATGGCTGGGGTGCACATACTCATGGTGCGATTTTGACTTAGGGAGCCAAGGAAAATTCGGCTAGGCTCTTGGCATGATTGCTGGTCTTCTAGGAGTTCACTCAAGCCTTTGGAGAGTTCATTCATGATGTATTCTTGAAGGATCGACCATTTTATTGGGAGCTGCCATTCAAAACCAGGTTTTACATTTGTGCACATATTTGCAAATCGCAATCTCTTACAAGGCATTGTAGTGATCATCATTGATATATTTCAGTTTGCATTAAGAATCTTGCCTTTTAGAAAGTCATTCGCTGCCTCAGAGCAGTAGATAAGCATTGTAAATCTGTGTCATATGCATATGGTCTGATCACTGTCCTAAGGCAGCCATTAGCACTTGTAATTTCAGTCTTGATAGTGAAATCGATACATGAAGGAGATATGTTTTTTAGAGTCTGATTGCATTTCTTTCCAGCTTATATCAAGTCAGATTTCATAATAAAACAAGTGGAGTTCGTCAACAAACTGTTTGACAAAATGTCTTATTGTTGTAGGTGCATATTTGCATAGTTAGTTTCATGTATATGCATTTGAAAATACAAAAATATATTGCATTTCATGTCAAGTCAATTAATAGTTGCTTAGTACATTTTTGGGAAGCATTTTACTTCATTTGCATTCATCAAAAGTCACTTGAACACAAATTGAAATCAAAACCAGCCAGTTGCAAACAAAGTGTTTGTTAAATTGTTTAAGGCAGAAAATCAGAGATTTTACATCAGATTTGGCAAGGCACTTTACAGTGGTATCAGAGCTTCTGTTCCTGCCAGCCTGTTTGGGTTATGAGCGAAGAAAGTTGGGACATTCCAATTCAAAGTCCTTTGGAGAGCTCTTATAGAAGGTCAAGAAGGGGTCCAGGTCCATTTGATGATATGGAGGAAAGTAGCACTCAGCGTATGCTTAGTGATCTTGTAAGAGGTCAGCAAGAACTGAGGGAAGAAATGGCTAAAGGACGGAAAGAGTTGTCACAGATTCTCAGTCAACTTTTGAACAATGAAAACAACAATAGGAACAATTTGGAAGAATGGTCAAAATGGTGGTCATGATAACAATGATACAGCTCAAAGCAATGTTAGGGAAGCTAGCAGAGTGACTCTGAGGCCTCTCATGCCTCAATTCTTGGGTGAACAGGTTGCTGCAAATTAGGAGCAGCAAGCACAAGGAAGGATTTTCAGATTATTTGAGGGAGTACAACTCTTTGGGAGATGAATTTCAAGCTGCCATGTCTCTAAAAGACTTTTGCAATCTCAAACTTTGAAATAGACCAAGGAACAATAACAGAGGGCAGCCCAATCAAGAATTATAGCGGAAGGTTGGAAAAATTTCAATCCCTTCCTTTGACAGGTCTAGAAAATGCACAGCTAGAGCATGGGTGCAGAAGTTGGATACCTACTTCCAACTTAACACTATGACAGAGATCGAGGCTATCAAATATGCCACCTTACATTTGGATGGTGAGGCACACGAGTGGTGGTACCATGGGCTTGTCACCTTGGGACATGCCAACATCACATCCTACCTAGAGTTCACACAGAGACTCATTGACAGATTTGATCAGAAGGATCCAGAACTTCACTTTAGAGAGTTAGCACAACTCCAGCAGAGTGAGTCAGTAGACTCCTATATCTCAGCATTCCAGCATTTGGCAATTATGGTGACTGATGTTTCAGAGCAGCGATTGGTGATGCTTTTCATTGAGGGTTTATCCAAACCCCTTCACGGTTGGGTTAAGGCCTTCAAATCAGATTCCCTTCAAGATACAATCACTAGAGCTAGAAACATGGAGTCTAGCAATCAAAAGAACAAATCTTCCTCCCACAACTCATCTCCTTCAGAAGATACGGGGGAAAAACCTTTTCCTAAGGAAGGCAATAAGAAGAACAAAGCAGATGAAGATTTTCGTAGGGAGTGTAGGGAGAAAGGAATTTGCTATCATTGTAAGGAGAAATGGGTGAATGGACATCGTTGCTTGGGAAAGGGTCATCTCATTGAGGCAGCATCAAATAGTGAGGATGAACATGGAATGGGTGTTGAGGACAGCGGTAGTTCAGATGAGGAGCTAGAAAATAAAGGCTCTCTTGGTACTCTAGCCGGTTCACCTATGTTCAACCCTTTCAGGATTAGAGGAATTCTACATGGCCAGCACATCACAGTTTTGGTTGAAAGTGGGGCTACACATAACTTCATTGATTCAACTTTAGTAGTGAAGCGGAAATTAACAATTCGGGGTTTTGAGGGGTTCAAAATCATGGTGGCTAGTGGACATAGGTTGACATGCAAAAGGAAGGTTCCTCAATTGAGTATCACTCTTGGCAATTATACCATCACATATGACTTCTACGTGGTGGATTTGGGAGATAAACATGCGATATTGGGCATTTAGTGGCTCTATTCATTGGGAGAGTACTCGCAGAACTTCAAGAAGATGACACTCAAGTTTACAACAGCTAGTGGTCGAAGAGTGGTGCTTAGGGGAAAAGCAGATAGAGCTTCCAAAGATATGTCAATAAAGTGAATGGAGAGTACTTCATGGGCAGCAGTAGGTGATAGAAACTGGAGCCCACCTAAGGTATGTTGGTATGAGGATGACATTGGTACGACAGGAGTAGATGGAATTCATGATGATGACATTGATGATACTACCTTTCTGACACTAGGATGTGAGCCACCTTCCGATGTTGACAATATGGAGAGGTATACACATGATGCCCCATTGGCACAGGTAGAAGGATTTCACCTTGACTGCACTTTGGGGTGCATACATCAGTTCTCTCTTGACCCACATGTTCAAGATTTGACCATGTCACTGATGATTCAGAAAGGTGGGTTGAAGAACAGGAAATCAGATTCATGTGATTCAGATGGAGTTGGCTTTGGGAGCACTTTGATGTATGAGGATTGTTACTGCAGCACTTGGTGTCTGCATGTTGAGGTTTGGGGTTCAAGAGTTTCCTTGATGAGTGATTGGCCTCACAGCTTGACAGGGTATGTCAGTGATAGGAGCTTCAATTGCATTCAGTGGTTGTTGGTCAGAGTTCCTTGCAAGATCGTTTGGGATCCAGGTGGTGGTGGACAGGTGTTGTGGTAGCTGTGAAGGATTGATAGATCCGGATTGCTTGAGGGAAAGCAATCTTTGGGAAGGGAGGACTGCCATGTCCCCAATTTAGAGCAATAAGGAGAATTTATTAAACTAATCATTTATAAGGTTATTAAATAAATAAATATTAAAAAGTGACCTTATATTTAATTAATCTAATAATAAGTGACTAATAAAACATTATAATATAAAAGTCGCTTAGAATAAACTAATGTTTTATTCTAGAAGCTTTTGGAGAGTGGTTGTAATTTCTTTATAAGGAATAGTTGGGAATCATTTGATCACATCTTGACTTGAATACAACTTCTGATTATTGGAGAGCTTGAATGCTTGACATACGTTGAGGGTTCAAATCCTCTTGTATCCTGGTTTTGGTTGTGTGACACCAACCCTAGCTAGTTGGGAGTGAGAGATATTTCAATCTTTCACATTGGGCAAAATTTGTGGCCAAGGGCCAATTTTGGTTGAACCGATTTAAGGAGCTTTGATCAGATTTTGATAGAAGATATCGCAGTCCATTTGAAGGGCGAATTCAAACTTTGGAGGGTATCGATTGGAGGTTGCATTTCAGTTTTTGAACATGTCCTTGGAGGACGATTTTGGCTTAACTTGAGGCGGTCTTAGCAAGAACGATTTTCAGTTTCAATGATGATTAAAAATCAGATATTGCTCATGGCTGGGGCGCACATACTCATGGTGCGATTTTGACTTATGGAGCCAAGGAAAATTCGGCTAGGCTCTTGGCATGATCATGCACAGATCTGAAAATCGATTACAATAGCAAACCGAAGCTCCGAAAATATGCCAACAAACCCTCCAAACCCTAGTTGTTCCACTCCAAAGTATCAATCTTCAATAATCCAATATGAAATGCCTCCAAATAAACTCAAGGGAATCTAACGCCCTAGGCATTTGACCTCAAAATGCTCTACGTCCTACTGTGCCAAAATGTACGGTCTGCAAAGTGGCAAACCACTTCAAAACACTCCCAATTTCTGCACTTAACTCTTCAAAATATGCTCAAATATCTCTGTGGAATTATCATTCAAATAAACTCGATATCTGCCTTGGAAAATCTCTCCGCGACAATCCTACAACTATGCCAATAAGCTCAAGTGCAATCCCTGCCATGAGACTACCAGCAACATTTAACTCTGTGTGAAATTTGTATGATTCCACCAGTAATTCCTTTCCTGCACAACCTGTAACTCTAAATGAGTCACAATAATAACCTAGATGGATCTTTCACCACCACAGCTATTCTTCTCCAAGAGGGTTTTCGTCCTCAAGAAGGCTGAGATGAACCAAGTTCAATCTCCCAAAACCACGAGGATTTTATTAGAGGAAAATATAATAATCTCCATATCCAAATGAGCCCCTCAAATGCCTTTTTATTCTTTTTATGCCAAACTCTCCAAAAGCTTATATTTTTAAAATTCACTTTTTAATTAAAACTCCATTTTAGCTCCAGAAAGGACCTTTTAATTAAAATAATCATAATCTGGCATGTAAGGTCCCTGTTTTATGCATCCATGATTTAAAACATTTCATCTCGGTTCTAATGAGCTATAACACTAAGATGCTTTTAAAATATTTTAAATAATATTTAGCGACATTAGTAAAGTAATTAAAATAAAGTCATTAATACACCCATTTTGTGGAAACTGTCAGAATGCATTGGAATTGAAAATTGATTGCATTGGAGTGATCCCGATGAAGAATAATGATGAATGGAGCCAATTGGGTGACTTACTATAAATAGACGCTCTCTCCAATATTCTTGGAGAGCATACCAAAAGTCGAAAATCACCCCGAAAAGTGGCATATGAGTCCTCCAGACCACCTGAGCTCATTGGAATCTTCAAATAACTCTTCTAATAATGTTGACATACATCCACAAGGACAATGGCAACTACATTACAAGGGAACCTGAAATGGGGACATTACAAGATAGTTGAGCATACACATTGTGGACCAACCAACAATGAAGTGTATGCATCCTCTAATTGTGGGAATGGGTGTATTGAAGATGTGGACATATCAATCTTGGTGACAAGTTTAGATGACACTAGTGTAATGAGTGCAAAGGATAAGATTAAAAAGGAGCAGAATGATATAATGGGTATCCATGAAAAAGAACCATCTAGTGCATCCACAAGTGAAATGGGCACAAGTCTCTATATTGGTGATGTAGAGATTGTTATGGATAAGCCTTGTGAGGAGGAGATGGATTCTTTTGAGGACAGTATGTTCATAATGTTGTCCCGTCATTTTTTCCTTGAAGATTGCAGGGTATCAACTAATGGAAAAACAAATATCAATGATGATATGTTTCGAACTATAAGCAAATTAGAAAATTCATTTTATGCAACTGATTGTGATCATTGGCCTAATGAGTCACATGAATGGAAGGATCAGCTGAAAGTCACTGAACCTTAACTCACTTTTTTGATAGCACGCACAAGTTCATTGAATACCTCTTTTTGTCAGCTCAACTGGAAGAAAGGTAGAAAGGATTATGGTTGGAGTTGCTATACCAAATCTGTGGACTATCAAACATGCTTTAGAGGTAATGAAATCAAATTACCTCCATTTGTTTTTAGACAGAGACCTTGTCATCAAATTTGTAGAGAAGATTTACAGAGCTAATGTAAAATTTTCTCTTCATGATCTAAGTTGTGAAACACCTCCTGATGCATGCGATGGTAGTGGTGAAATATGGAACCCAAGTGGCTATTCCAACATTCCATTGGTGCAAGTGGGTGAATTTCACCTTCATTGCATGGTGAGGTATGCTCAACAATTTTCTTTCAACCCACATACATATGATTTGACCATGTTTCAGATGACACATAAAAGTGGGTTGGATAAAAGATTACACAGTTCACTCTGGTATGATGTGCTTCCATCTTTAGAAGATGAATTCAAATCTTGCAAGTCTCCTATTTTGTTTCCACGAGATGGTTGCATACAAAAACAGGGATCAGAGACTTGGCTCATTTGGATTCCAATGGTTATCAAAGTGGCACTGCGGAAGTCAACAGGTATTGGAAATGGTGGACTTCTAATTTGGCTATGGGATCTAGGAATTTCTATGCTTGGTAGATTGCTTCATTTTTTTATAGTGATTAACAGAGCTATTGAGTTCAATTTTATCTAGTTGATGCAGAGGAAATATAGTGCAGCATTCTACAGGCTCATCTGGGATTTTGGTATTTGGCCATGGTGTCCAGGTGTGGATTGCTTGGGGACAAGCAGTCTTCGAGAAGGGAGGACTGTAATGTCCTCGTTTTCTAGCTTGCCAAACATACATTAATTTAATTAATTAGTTTAATTATTTGATATTACCTAGCAAAAAGTACATTTAAAAAGGGTAATAATAAATTATTAGATTAATGTGTTTTTATCAACGTTCCACAGGTACACGTCCCCCCCAAAAAACCCCGTGTTTCCTAGACAGGGATGTCTCGGAGACTTGGGGACTTGGGGGGGACGTCCCCCCACCATCCCACCACCAGTGTCGTTGTCTCCAAGATGGCGCTAGGACTTCAAGGATGCTGGGGTGTCCTCAAGACGTCTAGGGGACTCCTAGTTGTCTCCAAGATGTATAATTCTTATACTTATACATCTTTTTATAACTATTTTTTCAAGTACTATATGTATTTCAGCACCCTACCGCCTCCCCGCCACCGTCCCCCCGCCGCCCCCAAACTTAGAACCCTCATCCCCATGTCCCCGAATGCGTCCCCTACCATCCCCCCGTCCCCGTCCCCGAAACCCCGAGGAACACTGGTTATTATAAAGTGATGGGAAGGAAATATTTAAGAGTATTTTATAATGTCACTTTATTAAAAAGGGAATTTAATGTTTGGGTGGGAAATTTGAAAAGGTTTCCGGAAGTTTCCTCGGATGGAAATAAAAGGGGCTGCGAGTGCTCATTTTGGATATGTCAGTTTATTATTTTATTTGGTATTTTAGTGGAGCTCTTCAGAGTCCAAAACCCTAGGTGGGAATTCCTACGGGTATCCAGTTTTGGTGGTGAAAGATTCCTCCCTAGTTGGTATTAGGAGAAATCATCCATGTTTTTCGCATTTGCAATTCAACGATTGGTTTCAAAATTTGTGAGTCACCATTGAAGACAAATTTCAAAAGTTTTGAAGTTGTTTGGTTAAGTTTTGGAGTTATTCTATGGTCTAGCCGTACCACCTTGCCATGCAAGTCGTACCCCTCTAAAATGGATGCCCTGGTTCATATGATGAGTTTTTGGTTATGGGTATTGGTTCAAACATAGTTTACATACTTAGATTCGGAGAGTACTCGGCAAGCCCAAAATCTTTGACTCGGCAAATACTCAGCAACTTAAAAAGTATTAAAATATTATATATAATTAGTATATATATAATAAACTAACTATATTTATACTCTATAAAATAATCTAGAGTATACTAAATTATTATAATATATTATACAATAAATATAGATTATACTATAAAATATTATTTTATAAAATATATTATAATCTATATTTACAGTATAATATATTTTATATTTAAAATATTGGAATACATTATAATATATATGTAATCTATGTTACATAATATAAAATATATTATAATCTATATTATTATATATTATAATATTTTAAACTTTAAAGCTATATAATTTTAACATGAATACTACCAACTTTACATACACCTAGATTGCCAAAAAAGAAACTGTCTACAACTGATATCTGGAAACAAAGACTACAAATAGGGACTATCTTTTTATAACCCTTGATCAAAACCTTTTGGCACCACAAAATTTAAGCCACTACATTAGCTAACCTTAATTATCTTTGAATGCTTCAAAGTCCACTACCCACTGGTAATCTCTAATCAGCACATAGTGATAAAATCTTTTAAGGAAATCATACCCTTTCTTGGCGAAAAGCGAGGATACTAGTAATTGGGTGCGACAACCTCCGACAGAAATGGCAAGAACTCCATGTTAGGATCACGAAAATGCCTCAAATACCTTGGGCATGGAATGCCATCCCCTAGCCGTGCTGCCTACAAAACCTCGTCTAGCCTGCCTAGCACTGAAAGTTTAAAGAGCTTTCTAGTCAAACCTCGAACCATATCCTTGGGAGAACAAAGGTCCAATAAGACTGATACGAACCGTGAGGAGATATTGCTATTCACGCAGTATCGCTCTTTGGATTGGAGAAAGACCCTTCCCAGAATCATTTGGATGGCCTTAAGTACCAATGGGTTCTTCTCACGTAGCATGTTCTTCAGCCGTCGGTCGGAAACTGGCCCTAAAAATGCCATTTGGCCCTTAGCACTGGTAAGCAGCACCGAGGTCTCCATTTTGCAGTCCACCCATTTTTGGTGCATAAACAAGATATGAAAAACCCCTATGCAAACCCCAAATGATGAAAAATGATGGCCATGATAGCGGGTGGAGGTGAGAGTCTACCAAGGTTTTCCTTCATCACGAGCACTGGTTCTCACATATGGCAAAGGTCATTTCACACCTGGTCCATCTGCGTTCCACTCCAAAACTTGAAATAATCTTCCTTACTAAACATTGAGTATAGACCCTTCAAACCCTGGTGACGTGTCTTTCATACACGTACGGTGGGATGACTCTACTTGAACTGGCATATGGTGCACACCGCTTATGAGCTATTACAAAGGCAACATGGGCGCACGGGTAGAGTTACAGACGGATGGACAAGACAATGAGTAAAGCTAGCACAAATTACGTACTAGAGCACATCAACTTGACAGGACGGCATCACATGGCAAAGGCAGATGGATCATAGGTCTAAACCCCACTCACAACCTTGAGTTTGGGATATGGAAAATCCTATTGACGTGGCATTCTTTCAAGTACGATGGCCTGACACTACCTTTAGCTAGCACATGACGCACATCTCCTTATGAATATTTTCAAAGGTAAGAAGGATAAAAGGCTGAAAGATAAAGATAAAGGATAAGACAAGTAATAAAAGAAGACACATTTTATGCATTAACATACATCCACTCGACAATAAGATGTCATGAGGAACAGGCAAACGGTACTGTTGTGACCTTTTCACACATCACCCCATTGCAAATGGGGACCCCCTAATTTTCGCTTCGTTTGGGTCTTTTGGCTTGATTTTAGTTGGTTTTTCCCGTTGTCTCTCTCTTTGCTACTTGTCTTTCCGGGGATGTGCCCGTCTTTGAGCTTAAATTTGAAGTTTTGGCTAAGTTTGTAGAATTAGAGTTTGCGCTTTTCATGTCAATTTGAGGTCAATTTGAGTTGGTTAATTGCATTCTAACTGCTGCATCACGATTAAGACACTTCAAACTGCTTGCCTGCAAATTTTGAGCTGAAACGGACAACTTGCTATTTTTAGTAGTCTAGGCTTCAAGAGCCAATTTTAGGGTTTGCATGTTGGAGTTTTCAATGCATGTCTGGAGAATCTTTCTAGGTTTTTCAAGACCTTCACGATGATATAACATGCAAGCCGAGATATTGATTTTCGTCAACTCAGGCTTCAAAGGCTATTTTTAGGGTTTGCATGCAAAAAATTTCGGTGCATGTCTGGAGAATATTTATGTGTTTTCCAAGACCTACGCAATGATATAACATGCAAGATGACATGATAACTTTTAGCAGTCTTGACTTCGGAGGCTATTTTTAGGGTTTGCATGTTGGATTCTTCAACGCATGTCTAGATATTCTTTGTGGGTTTTTCAGGAGCTTCACAGCGATGTAACATGCAAACCAGGATCAAGACCTTTTTGCAGAGTTGTCTTCGAGAGCAAATTTTAGGATTTGCATGCAGGATTTTTCAGTGCATGTCAGCATATTCTTCATTGGTTTTTCAAGAGCTACGCAACATGGTAACATGCAAGCAAAGTTGGTCACTTTTTCAGACACTTACTATTTTTAGCAGGATCACTCCGGCAGCTGCCCAACACTTCAACATCATGAACAGAGCGACATGCAACAGAAACGGGGTCAAACGGAGATCTTTTGAGCAACATGCAAGTCAGATTAGGGTTTCCAACTTCGGGACTCAAAACGAAGGGTCAAATGCCAGAATCTCCAAAAACTAAAGTATCCCATTACGATCAATATCTTTCAAGGAATCCACTGGTAAAATTTGAACGCAATTCGAGTACTTACTATTTATAGTAAGTCACCTTCAGAAACAGGCTATAAATAGCAGGTCAACACAAAGCACCAGTGTGAACAAGACAAACAGGTTACGAGGACCCCATGGAGCAAATTTCACGTCAAACAAAGTTGCAAAAGTCCTAAAATCAAGCAGTTACTATAAATAGCAGGTCAGCGCAAGTGACAGGTGTGAACCCAACAGTTACATCACAAAGGTCAAGTTGAGCAGAAATCAAGTATCCATGGAAATCACAGGAGCTCCAGAATTTACTAAAAATAGGAAGCTAGGCAGGAGGCATAAAAAATTTCTAAGTACCTGAAACTTGAAGCCCCAGCCTCCAAATGCACCCAGGGTTTAAGAGGTTGGTGAAAATCTTTCAAAATCTGAAACTTGAAGCTCACCCACCAATATGCACCCAGGCTGAGAATTGAGGAGTCAAAATTCATCTAAGTCTAGCAAAATGGAAGTTCAGCGTGCTAAATGCACCTTAAGAAGCTTCAAGGGCCGTGAAAAATTTGCTAAGTCTGAGAAATTGGAAGCTCAAGGCATCAAATGCACCCTATCCTGAAGTGGAGGAGGTGAAAATTTGGCTAAGTACTTGAAACTAGAAGCTAGCCTAGTAGAATGCGCCCAACTTGCATGGAGAGCTTGAAGATTTTTTCTAAGTATCTAAAATTGGAAGTAGGACACCTGAGATGCACCTTGACCTTGAGAAGGGGTAAGAAAAGTTTCTAAGGCGTTGAAACTTGAAGCTTGACCCTTGAAATGTGCCTAGGATGGGAGATGAAGTGGAAATTTTACTAAGTGTTTGGAAATTGGAAGTAAGCACCCCCAAATGCACCCAAGTTGAGGGGGGGAAGCTTAAGAATTGACTAAGTCTTGAAAACTTGAAGTACGCCTAGTCATATGCGCCCAAACTTGAAGGAGAAGTGTTGAAAATTTTCTAAGGCAAGAAAACTTGAAGTACGCCTAGTCATATGCGCCCAAACTTGAAGGAGAAGTGTTGAAAATTTTCTAAGGCAAGAAAACTTGAAGTGGCTACCCTTGAATGCGCCTAGCTTGAAGAGGGGGATAGTAAAATATTCTAATTCTAAGAAAATGAAAGTTGGACCCCTTGAATGCGCCCTGTGGAGAGTTAGCCTTGAAGAATTGTCTAAGTTTGGAAGAATGAAAGCTCAGCCTAGCATATGCGCCCAACTTAAGAAGTTGAAGGAAATTTGGCTAAGGCATCAAAATTGGGAGTAGCCCATCTCATATGCGCCCTGACAGCTGGAGGCCTTAAAAAAATATCTAAGTGTTGAAAAGTGAAAGCTCAGACCCCTATATGCGCCCTTGAAGAAAGAGATGCTTGGAGATTTTGCTAAGTGCTTGAAATTGGAGGTTCACCTTGTGAAATGCGCCCAAACTTGGAGAAGGAGTTGAAATATTTCTAAGTGTTTTGAAATTGGAAGAAGGACCCCCTATATGCGCCCAAGGAAAGCATGAAGTTTGGAAAAGTTTCTAAGGCAAAATGGAAGTAGACACTCCCAAATGTGCCCATGATGAATAGGTGGCAAGAAAATTCTCCAAGTCATGAAAATGGAAGATAGCTTTATCAAATGCCCCTATCCTATGCAGGAGGCATGAGAAAATTTCTAAGAGTTTGCAAATGGCAGGAGACCTACCTAAATGCACCCCCAAGATATGCAAATAATTTCTAAGGCATAAAAAAATAGAAGTACACCCATCAAAATGCGCCCAAGTTAGAAACATGAAGGAGAAATTTCCAAGGCATGGCATGAGCCCCTTTCATTTGCGCCCAAGGAAGAGATAGGCTAAAAATGCCTACAAAGAAGTTTGATTGTTTTCTAAGTCAGGAAAAGTGACATCTTCAAGTACGCCTAGCACAAGGAGAAGTAAGAATAAACTTTGGTGATGAAATATTTTTTCAAAGGTTGAAAATTAAAAAAAAATTAAATGTACCCCCTTCGTCTATATACACATGGATTTTGCATTTCCGAGGGGAATTTTGTTTGGGTACTGGATATCTTTAACGAGGAGATGATTTTGAATTTTTCCACACCTCACTAGACATTTTAAAGTGAAGATTTTCACTAGGCGCTCGGATGATGAAATTTTCTAGGCAAACAAAGTAAAAATTTTCTAAGGAATAAAATATGAAAATGCCTAAGTCTGTTGAAATGAAAGATAAATTCTATGAGGTGAAATATGATAAGGCATGAAGAATTTGAACATGAAGTGAAACTTAAACATCAGACTTTCAAGTATGTCTTCAAGGTGGAGAAATTTTTAAGGCACAAACTCCAAGCACAAGTCTCTAAATGTGCCCGTGATGAAAAGTTATGAAGAAGGAAAAAGTTGTGCTACGATGAACTTTATCCAGAGATCAACCTTGGAAATCAGAGCATGGAGATTAGATAAGTGAAGTGATTTTTTTATTATAAGTGTTCTGATGCTCTTCTTTTTATTTGTTTTGCAGGGTGAACACCTGGGCTAAAGCATGATGATTTGAGACGATGAAGTAAATACTCCAAGACAACATTAAAACCTCGAAAGAAGAAAGTTGCATGTTGGAAGAAATGGCTAAGTGTTGGAATAACCAAATATGCACTCAATTCAGAGAGGTAGATGGCAAGGAAGAAATGCGCGAGTCCAAGATAAGAAAATCCTTCAGGATCAGGGGTGGAGAAATAATGAAGGCTCGGGTGTTGAAGAATTGAAGAATGACGGCTAAGAAGAAGATCATCCTCAAGCACTGAAATGCCCTCAAGACTAAGGAAGAAGTTGAAGCCATGATGATCAGACTCATCCAGTTTGCAGTCAAGAAGAAGAACAAGAACAATGCGAACGCGTCTATGGACAAGAATCTTCTAGAAGGGTGGTGGACATTAATTGCTCATTTATTACTCCACTCTTCTTGGTGGCGGTTTTTAGGGTTAGGGTCATAGTAACGAGACTCGGACTCGACGAGGGTGACTCGACTCGGCGACTCGGGACTCGGACTCAGCGCAGACTCGGAAAAAATGAAAAAAAGTTGAAAAAACCCTAGAAATTTAGAGATTTGTAAGGATTTAAAACTTGTTTCAAGCACCCTTTATTGAATACAACACAAATAAAAGCAAATTTGATCACATGCACAAGTATACAACGATCACATAAGTATAAAGTACACAAATTGTAGTTGCGCTGCTGAAGGAAATAGCATACTTAGATATATTAAATTAGTCAAATGTATACAAAACTCATGGAATATGAAATCCATGACATCAAATGTTCCATACAAATATGAAATATCAAAAGTAAAACAATAGCTATAAGTCTATGACTCTATGGCATAGTGGAGCCAGCATCCTTCCTACGAGGGTGTCTAAGGGTCCTGGATGATGTTGCAGCTGTAGCCATAGTCTCTGCCTGTGTCTAACTCTCCATGCCACTCTCACCAACAGTAGCTATGTCTCCTCGTGCTCTAGCCTCCTCCTCAGCCATGGCTACAACCTCAACCTCTCTCTCTGCCTGGTCCACCCAATCAAGGTCCTCGTCACTAAAGACTGCATCTATAGCCTCAATGATCCACTCAAACTGTGGATCAACCTCCTCTAGACTGATCGGGGTGTTGTTGTGGTCAAAAAGCTTCCTGTATCTGAGCCAAAGGTTGTAATGAACATATACCAAGTCATTCATCCTCTCCACTGTCAATCTATTGCACTTCTTGGAGTGTATGTGCTCAAACATACTCCAATTGCACTCACAACCAGATGAACTACATGGCTGGCTCAATATACGAATGGCAATGGATTGCAGGTTCTGTGTATCAGAACCAAACATCTCCCACCATCTATCTGAGATGAGAAAAAGAAACAAAATCAATATCATTTCAAGTTTCAAGTTCAAGTTCAACATTTAATAATAAATTATAATATAAAAAGATGAAAATTATGCCCTTAAATATATTTTTACCTAGCAGTTGTCCTATTATCTTTGCACATTTGACGTGCAAAGAAGTCTCCTCGTTCCTTAGTGAAGGAATCTATCTCCTGCACTATCTGTGTAGTAACAACGGGCAACATTCGCTCTATCGTCGAGTAGAGCCCACTAAGAACCTCTCTATCTACACGAAAATTATGGCTGAATTAGAAGGCTGGATTTAGGAAACATGCAGCTGCATGGATGGGCCTATGAAGTTGGTTTTGCCATCTCCTATCAATGATATCCCAAATGGGACGATACTTCTCCTCAACTCCACCATAGACTGATCTAATGGCCTCTTTGGCCCTATCCATGCCCTCATATATGTAGCCCATTGGGCTTCTCCCCATCTGCAACTCGTAGGAGAACTAGCAAGGGCTCAATAAATTGCAAAGTGCAAACATGTTTCACAAATAAGTGTGAACGAAAATAAACAAATAAAAGTAAGATATGATTAAAAATTAAAACATAATAAAGAACTAAATTTTACCTTCACAATCTCGTCCACTGGTGTCCAAAACCTTTGCTCATCAAAAATGCAATCAGCCACAGCAATCCCTGCAGTGCTTGTAGAAAAGGATGAGGAAGACCACTCCTCACTAGTAAACATGCGCCTTAAAGCTGCCTTTGACTGAATCAAGGATTGCATCGCAATAAAATTTGTTGCAAACCTAGTGATGCCAGGACGAGACAACTCCCTCAACCCCATGTATTGCCTCATAAGGTTAAGCACCCATGTGTGATTGTATACAAATTTACAAACGTTTTTTGTTGCATCCACACATGTTTTGATCCATGGGAGCTTGCCAAGATCCTCCAACATGAGGTCAATGCAATGGGCGGCACATGGAGTCCAAAATATAGTAGGGTGCCTCTCCATCAATAATCTACCAGCAGCAACATAATTTGCTGCATTATTTGTCACCACTTGCACTACATTCTCTTCCCCCACATTAGCTATCACCTCCTCTATAGCCTCACACAGGTATGTGGCATTTTTGAATTGGGCAGAAGCATCAATGGACTTCATGAAGACGGTGTCACCTAAAAAAATAAGCAAAACCAATTATTCAATAAATTAAAAAAATAAATCAGCCATATTAAATTATTAATCACTAAATCAAATTCAAATTTCAATGCATTGAGGGAAGTACAATTACCTCCGGAGGAAACTAGGAAATTCAGCAGCATCCTATTTCTCCTATCGGTCCAACCATCAATCATGATGTGCAACCAATCCTCCTCCACTGCACGTGCTGCTCCTCTAATTGTGCTTTCACATCTGCCACCTTTTGAGTCAAAGGTGGGCCCTTTAATTCATCTTCACTAGGGGCTTTGAACCCCGCCCCACATATGGTTATGGCATCAATCATGTTTTGCCAAAAAGGTGACCTAAAACATGTCATAAATAAATTAATAAGTTACATAAGTATTGTAAAATGAAAAGTTTTAAGTTTTTAACTTTAAATTTGAATTCGATAATGAGATACATTTAGATTCTAAAATTTAAATATAAATTTTAAAACAATTAAATGAAAAAGAATTACCTAGCTACATGGAAGGAATGGTGCAGTAGTACCAAAAGTCTGCAATTGTCTTTTTTGCTGCATCATGTGCGTCCTTGTTCCAACCCATGCTCTCAAGCGACGGTTGGGAACTAGGAGTAGTGTGTGGTACAAAATATGAGTCCACCCTAGATTTACGAACTCTAGGGCCAATGCTAATACTGCCACTACCACTAGTAGTAGCAACGCCACCAGCACTAGGAGTACGCATAGGCATAGCTGGTGCAGAAGCAGAAGCACTAGCACTAGGACGGTATGGAGGCATGGAAGAAGCATCTCCAACAGCACCAAGTCCCTGTCCAACTCCAACACTCGCCAACTCCTGCCTCTGTTTCTTTTTCATTTCTTTTTGCATTTCAAAAATTTCTAATTGCACCTGCACTTCACGAACAACCTCAGGAGGTGCTACAGTGCATCCCACTGCATCATGGATGGGTATGTGTGCAAGATGGTATTTTAATCTATTTATGCCTCCATGATATATTGTTTTGCAGTAGTTACATTTTGCTTCTCCTCTTTTCATTCCGGGAAAGATTTCAGCATGTTTCCAAGCAGGGTCTTTTCTGACTGGGGTTTGAGAGATTGTGAAAATAATAATATGGTTTGATTTGCAAATGAATGTGGCTGCAATAATAAGTAGGGTTTCTAAAATTATTTAAGTTGCAAGTAGGGTTTGTAAAAAAAATGCAAACTCAAAAAAACAATGATTTTACAAATTACAATGAATTATTTGTTAAAAAAACCAATTAAAATCGAACTTACCTCTTAGATTTGGCTTGGAATGCAATGCAAACTCCTCCCAATCACTGGTAATGAGCTCTCAATGCACCTCCTTGCTGATATGAAGCTTCCCAAATGATATATGACCCTGGATTTGTCTTCAACAGCTTGCTGGTTGCCCTCTCTTCTCCTCCTATTTTTCTTCACAACTCTCTCTTCTCCTCCTATTTTGCCAAATGAATGAAATGAGGTTGCTTTTAGGGTTGGGGAGATAATATAAGACAAAAAAAAACAAATTTAAACTTTTGTTTTTTGTTTTTTTATTGGGTTTTTGGCTTGCTGCCGCCGGCCGCATCCAAGGATCGGGGCTCGCCTGGACAGGGCACGTCTGGCGCGTCCGGCAAGTCCGGCCTGGACGCGGCTGGATGCGGCCGCGTCCGCGCCCGCACTCCCAGGACTCGGCCAGGGGTGTGCGACTCGGGACTCGTCGAGTCCTGGCGAGTCCGGGCGAGTCTCGTAACTATGGAACTTAGGGTTTATATGGCTCAATCTGAGCCCTTCATTGTAATTGAATCTGGGTCGTCCATTGGATTTGGCCAGCTATAAAAGGGGCATCCCCCCTCATTTGTAATTCGTTAGATTAGCTCAGAGATAGGAAGATAGAGAGACAACTTAGAGATAACTTAGTATAGATTGATAGTGTAGTTTGAAGAAGGAAAGTTTTTCCTTTGAAAGCTTTGTAAGAAATTGTTGTGAACACTCTCAGAATAAAAAGGGTTTTAATTGATGATGATCTTGTCTTTTGTTGTGAGTAGCTAGCAAGGTTTCTTCGTCCTTTTGATTCGAGTAGTAGCTTAAAGTAGAGAAAATTTTGTTTCATGCAAGTAGATAGTAATAATGGAATGTGGTGTTTCATCTAAGCAAGCTTCGCTTATCCATACCACTAGCGGGCTCACTGATGGTGTGTTCGCCTTGTGTGGTCAATTGGAAATGTTGTGGACCTAACTTCAATCACAGTTTGAATGATGGTATGCGTCGTTGTGATGGTATCTTCATGTCAATTGGTGGTTTGAATATCTTTAGTCACCTCCCTTGAAGATTGCACCGACTCCGTGGAAGTTGTCCGACGTGAGGCAAAGCGAAGTCCGGTTGAAGTTTGTTGAAGTTGAGTTCCATATCCCACACTTAGGATAGAATTTAGACTTTCTAAACCCTACACTCATTTAAATTCCGTACATTTTCTGGTTAGTTTAGGAAACAAGAGCTTTATAGACAAACCTTTCGAGCATTCAAATTCCTTTCTCCGTTGTTGAACAATTTTGTAAGTCCCCTTGAAATACCAGCAAGATCACAACAAACCAACTAAGGCTATCCATTGCATAAGAAGGAACCTTGGAGTTGAAAGCATGAACTCTCTTGCAATCTTAGCATGTTGAATACTTTGTTCAAGAGAGGATAAGGTAGCCATTGGAAACTTTATTCTGCTATTTGGTGCGGTCATGAAAAACACATCAACAGGTACCCATACAGTTTGCAAGGGATTCAGGAGCATTAACAATTGAGGACCCAAACATATGAGAAGCCGCATGTTGCATGCTACAAAAGTCCTTTCATTAATCAAGGCATCGAATGGCAATAACTACAGAGCTTCATCACACGGTTAACAAGGTTAACCAATGACACATAGAGCACCATGTGCCAAAAAACAGACATATCATAACTTTATTTAATTTTTATTATATTGGGAGTTACCCCCACAAGGTAACAACTTACCTATAATATATATATATATATATATAACTTAATAAACTGATAATGTGTATCAAATTTCAAACTTACCTGCAAATGGCGAAAATAAATAAGGTCAAAATCGTGGAAATAAATCAGGTCAAAATTGCGCAAAACCACCACTAGCAAATCGCAGATAGTCGACTGTAAGGAAATGCTCGAGGGTTTTCGCAAGGGTTTTCCATGTCCAAATGCAGCAAAAACGTGACAAAAACTCTTGTGAAAATGCAAAAATTCACATGGAAAAAGCGTCTAGGGTTTTCGTGAGGGTTTTCTGTGAGTTCCTGGCAGATAATCCGTGAGTTGAAAGGTGCAAAAAGGATTTTCTATAGTGAATCCGCGAGTAAAGGTAGAAAATACTCGTTTTCTCAAATTTCCCGCAATTAATCAGCTACTCGACGATTAATCGCCGAGTATGCAAATAGAGGGTTCAAAGGGTTTTCCAGCACTAGGCAACCACTCTTGCATAGAAATTTAGGACTTAATAGTGGTAGTTTATTTTCCTAAAGAAAATCATTCCTCCTGGCAGGCCATACAAGTCTAAGGTGATCAAATTTGGCTTCTTTCAGGGCAGCAAATCTAATCTAAGGTGACGCCTAGGGTGGTTAAGGGTTTCCCAAGAGTTAGAACACATTTATGATCATTTAGAAATTTAATATAAAATAATATTCTAGTTGCCCCTGCACCTCCAGTGCCTACCTTGGCTAGGTAATTGCACACTAGTAACAAAATATCAGAAAACACACTTATTTTGTAACAGCTATTTGATAGTGTTGGGCATATTTTGCAATGAGCCTGTTCATTGGAGTTGGGTGTGGGAGTTATTCCAGACTGTGCAAGTTTATGAAGGCATCTACAACTGAATTTGGAGCGATTGGACATTTCCATTCACTGTTGTTTGCTTAAAGTGGCTTTAGTGTGTTAGTTGTATGCATAGAAATAGTATATCAGACCTTGGGTAGCTGGAAACCAGTGACAAACCCTGTTGCATATGTTGATTGGTCATTACAGAGGGTATTTTAATCTGCTGGGTGAATTGTAGGCTGTCTGGACTTGGAGTGCTCAGGAAGCATCATCTACAATACCTAGAGGTAGATTTCGAAGATTTTAAGTGTGTCTTGACCTGCAAAAAGCATTACAAACCTATTGTAGCTTCTTCAACTCTTCACGGACCTTCTGTTATCAGTTATGAGTGCAGCAGTAGCTCAACCCAGACCTTTAGCAGCAATGTTCAGGGCTCTTTCCTAGAGTTGGGTGATATTGTGTGTTCCTTACAACTTGCTATTTATCTCAAGAAGTCTCCAATGTTAAGTTTGATAGCATTTAGTGATGTTTAAGACAAATTTTCCATGTAACCAGCTACAGCAAGTCTGCAACTCTCTCTGTCGTTTTGTATTGAGGTATTTAAATTTTATACTTCATGTCACACTTAATTCTATTTATGTAATTGATCTGTTTTAAGGATCTATCACAATTGCTTTGAATGCTTACGTTAACAATTACAAACCAAAGGTGCTTAATTAAAACTTATAACACAACAAAATTAAATTTATGAAATTACAAAGAGATCAAAGAAATAACAGAATGAGAGAGAGAAAGAGAGTGCAAACGAAATTGATAACGGAGTTCGTCATTCAAAACGACGTCGTCTCCAGGCCCCTCTCCAATGAGTGAACCGATCCAATTATTCCTCCAAAAATTCGGTTACATTCATTGGCAGAACCTCCCCTTGGTTTACAAAGAAATTTACAAATGTACTTCCAAAGTGCGTGGAAACAAGCTTCTCCAAAAGCACGGAAATACAATAATTCCTCCAAGGAAAACAATCTCTCACACTGGCAAAATTCTTCCAAAATCACTTGCCTTCACACCCCCATTCTACCCCTTTTTATATTACATTTTTTGCCAAAATTGGTGTAAAACCAATTAACTACCCAATCTCCCTTACATAGAGAAAATTCCAATAATATCCCCTTCTTATGATTCCCGGAAGGATAATATCCCCTCAAGATAATTTCTTTTTCCATTCGAATGGTTACGAAGGGATTTATTCCCTATTAATTTGGGGATGTAGTTTGAATAGGCTCCTTAATTTAGGAATAATATTCCTAATATTCCCGAATAGAGGGGTATAAAATTTCCATGGTTTAAAATATATGAAATAGCCTTATTTTAAGGCATTTTATGGCAAAAATTAATTAAGTTTTAGAGAGAATGGGGGGTGGTGGTCCCACCACACTCCCCTCCTCTTTATCTCCTTTAAGTGGGGGATGTGTTCCCCATTAAGGTGGGCCACCCCCCATACCATGGGTGGCGTCCCACTTAATGTGGGCTGCCCCTCATGGATGGGTGGGGCCCATCTTAATTTTTCCTTAAATATATACTTTATTTTTATTTAAAATATATATTCTTTTATGTATTTTTTTTAATTTGATTTTTTTTAATTATATTTTTGCCAAAATATTTTTTGCCACATGGAGGGATGAGGTATTGCCATATGTCAAGGGCTGATTGGCCATTGGGCTGACTGGGTGCTGACGTCATCGAGTTGACCCAATCTTTGACCTTCCATAACTTTGCAATACGGACTCCGTTTTCCATGAAATGAACTCCGTCGGAATCGTGATGATGAGCACTTCGCAATGGTGTTGAATTTGACCGGTTTTGAAAACTTTGGATTTTTTGCCATTTTTTCCTGGCCTGGTTCTGAGAGTTGACTAGAGGTTTGACCATATATATCTTGAGCTCCGGGACTCCGATTGACTCCGTTCGAGTTGTGTTGGAGTCAGAGTCTCGAGCACTTTCTGATGATGTCGAAATTGGAGAAAAATGGAGAATTTCAAAACTGATGAAAATTCCTCCGGATCAGTAATGAAACTCTTATGATAAGTGTAATCACTCACTAAGCCACGGTCAATAGTTTTCCAAGCAATAAGCCATGACATCACATGTTATGACAGCTTATTATATATTTGCTAATCATATCTGTCACATCCCTTACATTGAGACTATATGTTGGTTTGTATTTCGAATGCAATATTAGATTGCAAATAACTGCTTTCATGTGATTATGACATTGAGAATGCAATAGTGTCATGTCCCCTTCCAGTTGACATCTCTTAGAGCTTATGATTAGCCTATTATGCGACCCTCGTAGGCTGATAGGATGGATAGAGGGTCTTGATGGAGCTTGGCTTGGCTTCGGTTGTCAGAGTTTTACCAGTTGGCTTTCGTTCGGGCTCATTCGAACGTCTTTTGCCTAACTTGCTATTTTTAGCAGTATTTGGCATTCAGCGGAGCACCCCTGCTATTTTTAGCAGTATGGTTTGGTCATGTGCAGAATCACTCACTTATTCACCAGCTTCAGACGGTTCGTGAATCGGACATATTTTGAGGGAGATATTAATATTTTAATTGATTAATTAAATATTAATTGTTAGGAGCTTATATTATAAAGTTATAATATTTTAATATTATAACTTAAGTGAATTGTCTCAAGGGGTCGACCATCATTGAAGGGGCCACTTTTAATTATAATTTATAATTAAAAGTGAGATTGAAAACTATTGAAAAATTAAAAAGAAAAGTTCGAATTTATTTAAATGATGCCTAATTGAGAAAAGTCGAACTTTTGAGGAGATATAAGGGTTTTCATTGGGATTTGAGATGATTATGTTGAATATCGAATTTTTGATCAAGTCTTCTTCCGGAGAACGAAGCCAAGGGTTTCAGTTATCTAAAGGCATTGGAGAACGAACCATCTTCAGTGTTGCAATTCAGAGGCTGTGAAATATCAGCTGATCTATTGTTTTCAGAGAGATATCTTCATTCAGAAGTTATCACAGAACATTAACAGAGTATTTATCTTCAGGGTTTTCAGTCTGTGCTTAATCCAGAAGGGTTCTTCTTCCTGAGGCGCCTATTTTTGCAAGATCCAGACATTCCAATCAAGGGCCGTACAAATTGTACTTGCTGCTGCTAAAGCCGTACTTCTTACAGCAGGGCCGTACCTTCAAGAAAGCCGTACCATCTCACCTTGGACAAATCGCCTTCTCTTGGGTCAGTCTACCTTCACCAACTGGGGCGCCTATGCATCTGGCATCATTCTGGATCATTTGACGGAGGGAGAAGGGTTATTTATTACAGCCATACCAGTTCAAGGTCATTTTCAGCTTGCTGCAATATCAGGTTTTCATCAAATAAAATGTTGCTTTTCTCATTTGCATATAATCAGATCTTTAATGTAATCGATCCAGTAGATTAATAAATGGACTGGCATCATTAGATTCCGCATTTTCCATCTTGATTGGCATTGTAATATTTTATTTGGATTTTATATCATTTTCTTTCCAAAATCGCAACTTTCATTATTCATGCAAAAACTCAAAAAAACCAAAATACACAAAAACAAGCAGTTTCAGAAGTTAGCGGAAACAGGGGTTTCTACAAATAGTTGTTTATTTGTCGTAACTATAATGTTAACGATCTTTTTATTCTGCAAGTGAAATTCTTGTTCACATGAAATTGAACAAATTTAATTGCATATTTATATAGCCGTTGAGAACAATCTAACCATAATACCTGTCAGTGGATGCAGGACTGACGACGCCACGACGGAAAAGGAGATGTCATCAGGGAGAGGCAGTGGTTAACAGAGGATTAGGAATTGTCATCTCGTCTTGAGCTGGTGTAAGACATGGGATCAAAATTGTAACTTGGCCAATAATAAATTAATATAATTATTTATTAAATAAGTCAATTTAAATTATATATTAATAAATAACCATCTAAAGAGAGATTTCATTGAGAGATAAAATAATTGAAATTATTAAATATTTAATCCTCTTAGTAGAGAAAATTAACTTGGAATATAAGATAAATATTTAACTTAATAATCAAATGTTGGAGTTCAACCTTTTATCGGAAATTTATTTAATTGGGAATTATGCTTAAGTGGAATCGAATTTCTCTTACCCACGCAAGCTCCATGCGTGAAACGCCCAAGATTGGAAGACGAAGGGATGGGCGTGGGAAGGAGTCATTTCATCTTGGGTTCAGTTCGGAATTCTTTTTCATTCTTCTTTGCTTCACCGTCGAGCTCTCTAGTCTCTCACTTTTTCCATTCTTCTGAGTTTTGGAAAGATTCGTGTTTTTGGGGGAAAAGATTATTTCTTCCTTGATCGTTTGGAGCTAAAACCAGAAATTGTGTTCATCTTCTTACACTTCTGTAATTCATTCTACTTCCCATCTTTAAATCCATTTCTGTATCTTGGTTGGCATTTGCTCTGTCATTCTTCCGATCGCCGACATTCACTGTGGCCTTTCTTTTCAAATTTCTCGAAGGCAGTTGTGCGCGGAGTAGATATCCCGTTCTTCTTTTTGAATTGTTGATTCTTAAGCGGAAGTCATTTCTTTGGGTTGCAATTCCAGCAACGGTGCTTAGGTCACGGGATTCCTCAGAGTGGGGGTTGGAGACATCTGAATCAAGGAATCTTTCAGGCACATCAAAACTCTAAAACATAATCTGTAGTTTGACGATTTCTTAATTTATCAAAATGAAAATCTATTTGATTATATTTTCGTTATTGTGGAATTTGGGGTTTGTTAGGAGATAAATGGTATTGATTTAGTTGTGGATAAACTTATTTGGGACTCAAAGAAAACTCAATTATTTCTTCTTAATCTCGTTTGGGAAAAACTTTCTCAATCTGAGATTAATTCGTCTGAAACACTTTGACATTCTCTCTCACCACATCTTGTTCCATCTAGTCTTTTCTTTTAATCTGACATGGATAGTTGTGAGAAGCCAGAAATAGCTTCTGTTCATATTGTTTCTTGATTCAACTTCCATCAGACCTGTTAAATCCATCAACCGTGTGAACAGAATAGAGAACAGATTAAGAGTTCTCCGTCAACTAAATTTCATACTTACCTTATCTTGAGAAGAACATGTTTATAAATCTTTTTCCATCTTTGTCATTCTGAAGACTGTGTCTCTGTTTTTTCTGAAGAATATGTCTGTTAAAATACCCTGCTGCTAGGAAAGCTTGGTATGTAAGAAAATTTAATAAGAAAAGAAACTTTAACTACCTTGATAATTCAAAGCTTGAGTCAATGTAATCATGTGTATTTATTGTCCTGCTTGGAGTTCCTGGACTAGAGTCTGTGAATGCCTCTTCTCTCTGGGGTTTCATCAGCTTATGAATTGGCCTTAATTCATTTTCATTCCGTATTGGAAATTCAAATCGAACAATGTCTCTCTTTTTCTTTTTAAGCCCATTGTCTTGATGAAACCTTCTTGAAGGACAAGTCTCATCTCTTTTTCCTTATGTGATAAGTATACCGAATGGTCTTAATAGATGTGATTTGACATCGAGCCAGGATTCTCTTCTAATTCTTAATATTATTTGATGCACTTGGAATTTTTGAGAAAGATGTGAATTCAAGTATTGTAATACAAAACACATAATCCATATTGTCGAATGAGACTCTTTAATTTCTCCTTGTAAGTTGGAAATAGCAGATTATTACTACTTAGATGGGATAGGTCATGAGATGAATTTCTCTCCTACTAAAAAAAGATAACAGCATAATCCTTAAACGAGATGTGAATCCAAACCAAGTTCTAGTAATGCTAAAAGGTTAAGACTTAACCTCAAACTAAGAGAAGAACGATAACCGAACCAGATGTGATAAGATTAAAACTTGAACTGAGAATTATCATGTCGAGCAAGGGTGAGAGTGCTGACGGCACAGGAGTGCCAGAGATGTCGGCACAGTAGTGCCAGAGACATCGGCACAGGAGTGCCAGAAAATATTAAAATCCTTGGCCAAGGTATGATGCTAGATTCAGCATTTGTCAACTATCAAGAACTAGATATACCCCTAATCAGAGTGCCCTTGCTAGTTGGGAGGTACCCTTAGTAAGGTCGATCAAGAGGTATAGGTCCTTGACACCAGGCTCAGAGGCATGATGATAATCTGATCCATGTTGATTACCCTCGTGAAGGGCGGGTTCTTCAGTTGAAGAAACTTGGGAGACCGGTAGGTCTTAGTTGGGCGATAAAGCCCCTAGTGATATCTTCTTTTCCCTTGATGACTGTGCCAAGGTCAAGTGTTGCAGCTTCCTAATTGTAAACTCTTGAACCCTCTTCTCTCTCTCTTTAAGCAATTGCAATGATTACTTAGTGCAAGTGTTCAGTTGAAATTTTATTTTGGAATAAATGAAAAGCTAGTTAAGTTCATTACTTTTCCGTTATTGGAATTCAGTAAATGCTCTTTCCAGTTGATTTAGTTAGTTATTTATTTTCAGCTGAAATGAAGTACGAAACTAGTTGGGAAACTGAATGTTATGTAAATAACTTAATTTTGAAATTCTTACAGTTTAAATGAAAAGTGGAAACCCTAGTTTAACAACTATTTAGTTAGGGTTCTTCTGTGAAGCGAATGGTGAAGCAAATAGTTGGTTCAAATTCAGCTGAAAATGGAAATTTAGAAGTTAGTTGAAAACTAAAATTGATTCGGTTGAATCGATTGGAAACTCTTGAACGGAAACAAGTTAGTTGAACTTCGGCTGAACTGGTAGTTGTTTACAATTTTAAACTGTGGCACAAGTAGAGTTGTTACAATATCAAAGATGTGACTATTTTATTAGTCATTGGTATTCCCTTCTTTAAATTTATTGTGAAACTTTATTGGACAACAAATATTTCAAAAAAAAAAGGGTGGGATATTACACATTTTTCCACAATGCCCATGCTTCTCATTTAATTCGTCCTTAGCACCTTTCATTGTCTGATAACATCATTATTTTTCCTAGCACGGTACCTGTTGGTGTACGTTTCATCATCCACTGAACACACAGAATAAAATGTCCAAAAACACTCTATCCTCTCTTGAACAAAATCACCGCGTATGCTAAGATTGCAAGATCATATGGCGACTCCAAGGTTTCTTTTTTCAAGTCTTGTCGTGTGGATAAGCTCAATGGGCATTGTTATATGCTAGTAATACACAAAGGGACTTACGCTAGGCTTGTTCAATTCACAATAAAGCTCTATTGTTTGGGTCTTTCAAGAAAACAGAAAAGGAGATAAGGGTTTAGAAATTCTAATCTACTCCTAAGAATTCAAGAGACAGTAAAGATTAGGTGAAACTAGTAACCACGCTTTGCTTCGCCTCCCTAGGACAACTACACAAAATTGGTGCAATCTTCAAGGGGTGTGATTATAGTTTTCATGTCTTGGACAATACTTATCCAGACTGAAGTTAAGCATCCACAATCATAAGCTCAGCCTAACTTTACGCATTGAATAAAAATCATCTATTCAAAGAAAGTATAAGCTAAGTTTCACCAATCAATACTATCAGATCTTTCATTCATTTAACAAACATTCAAATCAAATTCTATCTTAATTCTAATCTAATGTTGAAGAAGCTATGCAACCTTGCAAACCACTTGACAATAAAAGGGATTCAAAGCAAATCATGCATAAGAGCTTTTATTATCGAAAGTAGCAATATGCAACAATCTCATACACTTTCTTCACACTTTACAAATGAGGGGCTAGCTCAATTTATAGGCTCCCCAATTACAATTCAATGGCCAAGATTGATTTAGGATCAACGGCCGAGATTAAAATAAAACCCTAATTAGGGTTGGTCACAACTAACTCCTTTTTCGACCAATAAGAAAATTACATTCAGAGACACTTGTCCTTCTGCTAAATATGAACCAACAATAAAATAGAAAGTTGTTGCATGGTGGAGTGTCAAGTTCATTGAATCTAGACATGTTGAATTGGAACAACCTGATTGGTCGAGGCGCCACTTCAGCAAGTTGGATGTCCTCCTTGGTCACTTTGTTCGTTTTTCCATGTTCTTGCCTTAGAATATTTTCCTTGCCGATGACTCTGTCCTTTGTGCTTGTTTCTTCATAGCTTTGATCTTGGATTCCTTTTGAGACTTTGATTTCTTCTTCTCACTTGCATTTGAGGTCTGGAAGTCTCCCCTTGGAGCACATGTTTAGACTTGAAGTTATTAAGTCTTTCTTTCTGGACTACTCTGAAATTCCTTCAAGTGTCTTGAATTTGGAGAATAACTCCCCTATGCTTCTACCTCAATGGAGGAAACGGGAACTTTCTCTGTGAAGAATTTCCCATACTTAGCCAAATTTTGGCTATTCAATTTCATTTTGTAATACCTCCATGTGGACCATTCAACATTTAGCCAAGGTTGCGGATGAACTTTGCCTATGGATTTGTCTTCAATTTTGAATTTGGCTTGTGCTATGTAGGACAAATTCCATCCTTGGACAAGGATTTTATTCACTTCCTCTTTACTTTTCCTCTTTATTTCTCTTGTTTTCCTTCCAACACTTAGTCAATTTTCTGAATTTTTTTCCTTGGGCGAACTTCACTTTGGTCTCGCCATCCACTCTTTATGCCAAGGTCGGACTTTATGTGGCTCTAGACATTCCTTGCTAGAGGAAAGTCGGATTTTGAGCTGCTTTGGACATCTTTCTTTTGGCCAAGGCAAACTTTGAAGCCTCTTTTCCATTCATCTTTGGTGTGGGCGGACTTTATCCTTTGCTTGCCATGTTCTCCTTTAGCATGGAAAACTTTCTAGGTGACTTGACTAACTCTTAGCGGACTTCATGAATGTTAAGCCATCTTCATGTTAGGTTGGGAGGACTTCAAGATGTTCTTACCATAGGTTGGGCGGACTTCTCTTGATGCTTTCCCTTCCTCATTTTCCTTATGGCGGACTTTGGAGTGTCTTGGACAAGTTCTAGGCGGTCTTCCTAATGCTTTTGCCATATTCTATCTTTCCTCATGGGCGGACTTCAAGATTTCCTTTCCATGTTTCCTTTTGGCATGGCAGACTTTGGAGACTTCTTGCCATTTCCTGTGGGCGGACTTCATTGATGCCTGGACAAGTGCAAAGGCAGACTTCCTTAGTGCCTTTCCAAATGCACTTTTCTTCCAAACTTAGCCAATTTTTTACTAAGGCGTTGTTTTTTTAGTGCTTTGCACTTTTTCCAATTTTGTGCCACTTTTTATGCCTTGATTAGTTGCACGACTTTTGTTCATTTATGACACTCCCAAATCACTTTTAAGTGATTTTAATTGACTTTTAGTTCATTCCTCCACTTCATTTCGCCATGTTGAAGAGGTTTCATCGTTTTACAAAGAGGCATACAAGTTTCATGGCATTGAAGAAACTCATTCTCCCACTCAAGTTTTTCACTAACTCCTATACTGGAGTGATCTTCTCAAATGTCAGAGCACTTAATTTCCTCGCCATTGCACTTACCACATGAGATCTTCAAGAGACTAAGTGTAAGGGCGCTGAAAATCAGTGCCCTGACACCTTTTTGCAAACTTTCACACTAAGTGCAAGGGTGCTGATTTTCAGCACCCTTACACCTAAAGTCATCTCCCCAAGTGCAAGGGCGTTGATTTTCAATGCCCTTACACTTTTGGCAGTTTTGCCTTAAAACTTTTCCAAATCACTTCCTTTTCACTCCAAACGTCGTTTCTTCACTCTTGCATCATTTTTCGTGCCTAGTTGCTCGTTTCGCGCTTGCTCAACATCATTTCTCGCTTCATGCTTCCCAATGCTGCTTTTTCTGCTAACGCCTATTGATTCACCATCCTTGCAGTTTTCTCTCCAGATTTCATCAAGTGATCCTAAAGGTGACATCTTCTTATCCAATGAACTATCCCAGATCTACAAAGAAGCCATTATGTAGTAAGTTGAGGATGACAGTTTTTCCCAAAGCCTCAATACATATCATTTGTGATATATGGCTGACACTTGATAATCTCAAGACGCATCTTCGCGGGTGCAAGAAAATCCATTCATTTGCCAAAAGGTTGATCACAAGAGCTCACACCCTTGTAGATTACACAGTCGGCCCAGATGAAGCGTTCATACAGGAGACCAAGAAGTATGAAGACTCCACGCCCAAAGCAAGGAACCATGAAGATTCTTGATCTTCAATGTTGAACATTTTGATGCTTCCCTTTATGCATTTTGTAAATAGTTTTTTATATCTTAAATGTCTTTTCTCGAATTGTAATTACACCAAAAATTAGAGATGTAATTTCTTGAAGACAAATTACACTTTGACTTTGGTCAAAGTTAGGTGAGATTTTCTTTAATTAGCTCACCTAACTTTCCTAATTTTACTCCTTTGATTTCCTAGATTTGCTCATCCCTCTCCTCTATATATAGGAGGGATTTCTATTGTATTGTTTATCTTTTATCTCTAGCAACGAAGTGCTGCTTATTTTGCAACAAATGTATGAAACTTTGTGTTCAACTTTGTGAATCTGAATCTTATCAATAAAGAAGGAAGTTGCATACCAGACTTTGCGTTGGATCAATCGTCTTTGGAAGTTGATTAAAATTGGTAGTGATTATTGTGTGAGATCTAAGGGCTTCAAGTAAATCTAATTGAACTTTGTGTTACATTCTTTACTTTGAATTTAAGTTTATGTTTGAGTAACCTTTGGTGGATGAACTGCAAGACTTTGTGCTTGCATTTGTTCGCGCTGTTCGTGGAACTATTTTGGTGGATAAACTACAAGACTTTGTTCTTGCATTTGTTCACGCCGCTCTTGAAACTATTGTGGTGGTATATCTGGAAGACTTTGTGCTTCTAATATAACACTTGTTACGTATCTCAAGGATCTACTGTTGGAAAGTTACAAAACGACTTTGTGCCTTCGTAAGCTTTCCTTTCTCGTTTTTATTGTTATTATTATCATGTTGGTATCTCTACGCTTTGCTTTGTCAAGATAGAGATATTGGAATTACTGCTTTGTCTTTAGTTTGAAGTTGTACCGAATTAGAACTACCGACCGTGGAGCATTGTAAAACATCTTCCCTGAAAAAAGAGAGAAGGAAGGATGAATGTGACACACCCCGAATCCATTAATCATAGTGTACATGTTGTAAATACTTAGTTAGTTTTACTTGTTTCTGAAAGCAGTAAGAAGGGCACCTCCCCTTTCTAAGAGGAGAGATTACATCTCACATAACTATGGCTGAAGTCCTAGTTGTGTAATCTATTGAAAAGTTGATTACATAATTTTCACCCAACAATTTTCATGATTTTTGCTTCTGGAGGCCTGAATTTTTTATTCTAAAGATGGAAATGTTGACCTCATTACCTGTGGGACCTTGGCACTTTCTAAAAATAGAAAAAAGAAAAATCCCTAAAAAATAGGAAGTCTCGGATTGGTCCAAAAATGCCAAAAATGAAAAAAGCAATAAAAACAAAAATCCCTAAAAAATAGGAAGTGTCAGAATTGATTGAAAACAATGGCGATCCTCATCCTCCAGACCTTCAGAGCACTTTGACGATGTGTATGCACTGTTCCAAGCTTGGATTCTCAACTTGGCTCGGATGACTCTTCAAAACTTTAACTCCTCATTGTAAAAGAAACATGGTGATTAGCAGTTGCAAAGCCAAGGCAAAAAAAACCAAAAAGCAAAAACAAAGGGTCCCCATTTGCAATGGGGTGATGTGTGAAAAGGTCACAATAGTACCCACACCCATGCCATTACTCCCCTAGACTACCATTCAATATACTTTGTGGGATGTGACATTTACAAGAATGTCAAGCATCCTTGTAAGATGAAAAACATATATTCAAATAAAAAAAGAAAAGGTTTTAATGGTCATTTAGGGCATATTTAGTTTATTAAAAATGTAAAAGCATTTACCATTACTAATGCATTTTAAGCACACTAGCATGAACACAGCCCTAAATGAAGAGATTGTGCTATAATTTAAATAGCATAAAGTAAATCTTCCACCAAGATCTTACAAATTCAAGAAACCTCCTCCAAATAAATAATGTGTAATTGCACAAAATTATAATCAAGAAGGTGCAAGCCTTGAGTATGTAACGCTAAATCTGTCCATCAAGATGTGATCTAGTGCCAGGTTAGCACACTCATTTTGCAAAAAACTCAGGTTCAAATCCTTAAAGGGCATGTTTGTGGTGTAACGGCAGCTTCCAAGATTGGTTGGACTTACCTACAACCTTTACATCGCCTGTTAGGTTATGATAGAATGGAGGTTTACTCACTCACAAGAAAGGGGCGTAAAGCATGATTAAAAGAAACTGTACAAAATTTTTGGCCTAGTAGTACAATTCAAGCTGCTGGCTCCATCCACAAGAGCAATATCATTTTCTTGTGTAGTCACAAAAAATCCTAATTATGTAGGATGATGTGCACATTTCTAAAACATGGCCTTAATTATTTAAATCATCAATATATTCAAAATTCCCTTTCAAGAAGTAATTAAGAGATACCTGAGCAAAAAAACCTCCTAATGCTGGACCAACAATCAAACCTATCCCCCACATTGTACCAACCTGAAAATTAAGTGAACAACATATTAAGTTTCTTTGACGTCATACAGCAGTCCTAAAAACATAGCATCTGAAATCATTTGAAACCTTTTATGCCAAATGAACAACATGATAACAATAAACATCCGCCAGAAGTCTATCTCCTTAGGGATAATGAAACAATTAAGTTGGAAAAGAACAATACAATAGAGAGCCCAAAAGCTTGATGTTCTTCTCTACAAATTTCTGATGCATAAGCCTGCACACAAAAGCAGTAGCATGTTACCCAACAATATGAAAGAGAAAATTTCAGGAAATAAAGCAAAAACCACTGAATTGCTAAGAAGATGGACACTAAAGCAAATTTCATACATGCTAGTATTGTACATAACTGTGGAAAACAAAAAACAATGGATTTGTCCATCAATCTTTATTTTTTCTTACAGAGATTTGTTTACTTTTTCATACAGGGATTTCTTAATGTAAAAGGGATTTATTTGATTTCATTCCAAAAATTTAAAACTTAGCTTTTGACAAGTTCAGCAATCAAAAACAATCCTACCTTTACAGGGCCAATCATTCCATTGAAGCTTCCAAGAAGAAATCGCGTTGAAATAGCCATCCAAAAATTAACGCTCATTCCAAATAGTGTATTGAATATAATTCTACAAAATTAATCATGCAAAATAAAAGAAAACTCAAAACAAGTCCATCTGGAAGACAAATTTATCTTAAGACAAGGTTGTTGCCTAGTACTAAGTGAGTTTTCTTCCATTAAGCAAAAGGAAATCTAAGCAAAATATATTATAAGATCATGCAACTATGTGAAATAGTAAAGAGTTCCGCTGACACTGAAGCAACACCAATAAGCATAACAGGTTTGCGTCCATATTTGTCTGCAGCCATCCCCCAAAGAGCAGAAGTCAAGAATCGCCCAAACATGAAGGATGATCCTGCGTCAATTGGATCCCAAAAAATTCAATGATTAAAGCCCATTACTGATATTCAACAAAATTTGGTCAATGCAATGACAGATTCATTTTTAGAACAAAAACAAATTAGCTCATAGAGACTGACCAATGTAGCCTGCATAGTATCCAATATCTTGTGTCTTTCCAATATGAAAATCCTGTACCTGTCGAACATATGTAATTTAGAATGAGATTGTAATTCTACTCACGAATATTGTCATAATAAATATCTAGAATAGTGTCGGGATAAAAAGCAATGAACAAAAATAATTATATCTCATGTTGTAGTTACACTAAGCACTTCACCTTCAAGGGTCTTTCCCTGCCAAATGGTATGATTTGATTAGGTTACAGTTTTCCGATGAGAATGTAACATTTTTTTCCCAGTTTAGAATAGGAAAAATTTAGAAAATAGGAAGAATTGACTCGGTTTTGATTCTTCTGCATCAGGTTAAGAAAAGCTTGCATTCTACTTCATAGACTCTGTAAAACTCATACCAACTATTGATCTTGATTGTTCTGTGTCAGGTTTTTAAATCGCATGGTATTGGTTGAGATGATCAGCCTCTAGATAGTTGACAGTTGAGTAATCAGCGGTGAAACTACAAAACTCAACTGCTAGTAAGTTTCAAGCCTGTTAAAAAGTCCTTTTTTTCCAAATATATTATTTTTCCTGTTGGATTTCTAGAATTGGACAATATGCCTATTTCAATGAAAATTTTAGAAACTTACATTAATCAAATAAAATAAATAATAAAATCTACATGTCATAAAAAAGCCCTCTTTACTCTGCCATGTAACAAGAGGGCCTTGGTTTGGAAATTTTGGATTATCTAAGTCTGGTTTCCAAGTGGATTGTAGTGAAATAGACTTCCCTCGTGAGGGAAAACCTTTTACTTGTTTACTTTGTCTGCAGAAATATCCCTGTTGAAGTTGAAGGGTCTCAGTATTTCGTCTCTATTTGGAAATATTACGTATTTAAGAATATTAAGGTCCTTAGCTTTTTGTTCCATATGTTGATTTATGTCTATTGATGGCATCCCCTTAAAAGGATTAGAGGGGGTTCTGCACTCTAGTGGAGAGAAAGGGTGTTGTCATATTAGACTGGAGGTTATATTGGTTGGGCCTCTTGGATTGAGTTACAAGCCAGATTTGAGTTAGATTATACAGAGAGACCCACATTTTCCATTATTCTGAAAGCAATGGATTTTTCCTTGTGTAACTCTGAACTGGTTATGTACTCCGACAAGGAGGATCTGGTTGCATGGAATGATTTAAAAAATTCTTTTGATTGTACAACTATATATATACTCTAACATCTAGTGAGTTGAATGTTTCTTCAATCTCGGAAATCTTTTTTAGATTTTCTCAAATTAGAAGTTGAATCTGATTTGTAACTCCTCTCAGAGTAATATCTTGACATCAAAGTTGGTGATGTTCAGATTTTGATATTGTAAAATTTTTGACACTTATTAATTCAATACTTTTCCTTCTATCTATCTATCTATTTATATAAAATTTTAACTGTATTCATATATAAATGACTGAAAGTTTGGTTTAAAATTTTTCCTCCTATCTGGTCTTCCTTTCTAAAACCAAACATATTCAAGTTCAGGTGAATTTTTATTTTGGGACAGATTAGTTGTAGGCTTTCTTTTGGCTAAGCCTGAATTTTGAGATGGCTTAGACAAAAATGTGTCATCTCCCTGAAACTGTTAAGCATGTATTCTGTTGAATCGGCAGTTATGGCATATTGAGCACACAAGGCATTCTAGGATGGAAGCTATTTTTACTGAGGAACATTCATGGATAGATATTTGGACTAGGCAGCTTCATCACTTCACCATTTCTTAATTTATAAGTAAGCTTGGTTGTTTTTAACCAAAATTCTTTAGTTATTAGCCTATTTCAGAAAAAAAAAATGATGGCATCTTTTAAAATAAAGCAAAGCAAGCAAGCCCATTGACTACTCTATGGAAGTATGGCTTAGACAAAAATGTGTCATCTCCCTGAAACTGTTAAGCATGTATTCTGTTGAATCGGCAGTTATGGCATATTGAGCACACAAGGCATTCTAGGATGGAAGCTATTTTTACTGAGGAACATTCATGGATAGATATTTGGACTAGGCAGCTTCATCACTTCACCATTTCTTAATTTATAAGTAAGCTTGGTTGTTTTTAACCAAAATTCTTTAGTTATTAGCCTATTTCAGAAAAAAAAAATGATGGCATCTTTTAAAATAAAGCAAAGCAAGCAAGCCCATTGACTACTCTATGGAAGTATGGCTTAGACAAAAACGTGTCATCTCCCTGAAACTGTTAAGCATGTATTCTGTTGAATCGGCAGTTATGGCATATTGAGCACACAAGGTATTCTAGGATGGAAGTTATTTTTACTGAGGAACATTCATGGATTGATATATGGACTAGGCAGCTTCATCACTTCAACATTTCTTAATTTATAAGTAAGCTTGGTTGTTTTTAACCGAAATTCTTTAGTTATTAGCCTATTTCAGAAAAAAAAAAATGATGGCATCTTTTAAAATAAAGCAAAGCAAGCAAGCCCATGGACTACTCTATGGAAGTATTATTTTTCTCTCTCAAGCGTAATTATCAACTGCAGCTTAAGGATGAGAAACCAAAGACACATTTTAAATATTGGAAAGTTGACAACTAGTGGTAGTGATACCCTTAAAGGAAGGGATTCAGCATCATCATATGCTTTGGCTTCAGCTAGCATCAAGGAACGTGAGTAATATTGGTGGTCAAGTCAATTATGACAATGGAGGTTGCCTATTAATAAGGACGAATGCAAGAATGTTAATAATAAGCCCCCGTTGTAATGTCCCCTTTTTCGGCATGATCATGTTTGATGGTCGTTAGCCTATTTCTTAGACCCTTGTGGGCTAGCTGGATTGGTTAGAGGGTCAGTGGTACTTTTTGGAGAGTTTGGTCGTTTTTGTTTTCAGAGCCCAATGATTGGTTCACGGCAGGCGTTAGCAGTTCAGGAGTCGACAGCTTCTGACAACACAGGATTCTATGAAGATTTGTGGAAGTTATGCCTATTTGAGTGATTTAAGTTATTAATTAACTTAATATTTTATTATAAAGTCAAATTGACTTTATACATTTTAAATCACTTAAATATTCTCTAAAAGTGATTTAATATTTTAATCACTTAACTCAAAAAGGGCGCCCACTTTATTTAAGTCAAAAAATATTGAATGTGACTTAAATTATAATTTAAAAGATTAAATATCAAAAGTGGCGTATCTTTCTTGGAATTCGTGCCTTTTGCATATAAGGCATTTTTGGCAATGAGAAAGTCATCTATTGAATTTTTTGACTTTGCCATTGTGTTTCTTCCTGTGCATTCTCCTGTGATCAGGGTTTGAACAATTTATCCATTGGAGAACAATATCTCTTCAATGTCGAGCACTTTTGAGATTGTGAGAGATCAGTCGAATCAGTGCAGTTGAGAGCTTCATTCAGAGGTTCTACAGGCTTCAATCAGAGGTTTATTATTTGGTATTCAGTAAAGAAGAGGGTTACTTCATCTAGAGGCGCCACCTTCATCAGATCTGTGGTTCCAGCAGTGTTACTTCATCACTTTCTCCTTGGCCGTACATTTGCATTGGATTCTGTGCCATCTTGAAAGTTGGGCGTGTGAACTTGAAGAAGAAACGCCTTCTCATTGGCTCCTGAAAGTGTCTTATTCTTGGCGTCTACCTTCCTTAAGGGTTTGTATGCTGTTTTTGAGCGGGAGAAGTTACTTCTGGAGGCTAGGCGTCCACATATGCCTATTTTCTCCATTCTTGGCTGGCGAGCTAGCTTACTGCTTTAAATAAAAAAACTGGAAACATTCTGGTATGTTTATCATTCATGATCTCATTGTTTCAATAAAATAACGTCTTCTACATTTCCATTCTGTAGGAAATTGCTCTGTATTTCAGTTTATAAGCTTTTACATGCTGCGCCCCTTCTCTTCTGTCTATGAACTTTTCTCTAAAAAAACTAAAATAACTCATTAAGACTTAAGAAAATACTAGGGTTTGAGTTGAGAGCCAGCAGGGCTCATCACACCCGTCCCCTCTTCCCTGCCTCCCCACCCCCGGCTAAATAGGTGAGGCAGTCATCTTTGTGTTTAAAGCAGAAATTATGGCAATGCTTCTCAAGCCAATGTTGCCGAACCAGGTTTTGACCATGTTTATCAATGCACTTCATAACCTATACTACATCTATTCCATCCAATAATTGTTATCATGTCCATTCATATGGGCATGATGCTATCAATGAATCTAATTTATAAAAATGCAATTTGGGTGCATAGATACCTGGTACTTATAAGAAGACTTCTGCTTTTGAAATTCATGATGTCAACTATGTTGAAGCCATTGCCTTTCATGCTGCTACACATGTGAGACACTTGTACGTCTTGAATGAAAATGATGTAGACACTTTATTTTCATCTATTTAATAATTTATCCTACTTAAACAATTCTGGTTTGTTAACAGGCGATTTCAGAGTTATTTTGGCAATGCTTTACAATTCTAGAAATGATGTGATAGTGCTGATTCAGGAGACTGTCATCAAGGAACATAGATTTATGGTAGTAAACATTTGCAAATTTCATAGGTAATCATAATATTATGCATCTGCATAGAACTGTGTAAAGTTTATTTTCCTGTTTTTCAATGTTACACTACAGAAAACCAGTGTTCTCCAAGGATGCACCCCAAGAAAAAAACTGTTGTTTTAGGAGATAGGACATCCCGGGGACTGTGGGATGAGGATGAATCGTCCCCCTGCCATGTACATTTCCTTCCAGGGGTGTCCAGGAATGGAACACCATGCATTCCTTGGGACAGACAGGGGACAGGCAACCATCCCTCAACCATCTTAGGGATGGCTGGAATGAATTTTATGGGACAGACAGCCTTGTCATTTTTTATTTCTGCATTAAAAACTCAAAAAATTATAAAAATAATTATAAGCACGATAAAGGGGAAAAGAGTATGAGAAAGGGGAATTATAAAAATAATTATAATCATGATAAAGGGGAAAAGAGGATGAGAAAGAGAAAGTCCCCTATAGACTATTAAAAAAATAGTCATTTAAAATTTTTGAAGAAAAAAGAGTGTCATGAAGGTCCTTGTGGCCTCGAAGGTTTTAATTTGACTTGGTGACAGAGGCTTCACCCCGTAAACATGCTCTGTGTTGCAAGAGAGCGTGTGCCTAGGGTGCTACCCGTGGACCCCATGGGGTGTTGCTGCCCCCAAACCCCAGCTCTGATTTTAGAAAGCAAATTATAAAATAAAAAATGGCCTGCACCAGATTAAATCCTAAGTAACTAATTTTCATTTATGCTTTTGGTTTGCTGAGTCAAATTATTGATTTTGAGTAATGCTACTATAGTTAGCATCAAATGATTTAGAAAGTAAATATAGTGATTATTAAAGATGGTTGGATTTCACACATGTACATTGTCACTGCAACTTCTTGTGGACCATTTTGTCAAAAACTATTCTCTAGTGGATACCTTATTTGGGAACATGCTGAAGCTCTTGATTGCTATTATCAAATGACTGAATCAAATTTGGCTGGGATTGGTTTCTCTAATTTTATTCATTTCATGAATAATGCTGAAGCCTGGTACTCCTTTTTTTTTAATTGATGAATGGCAAACAACAAATGCAGAAATGATGCCGTAATTTGCCTAGACTTTCTACAACTTGGTTAGCATTGAAACAACGAACAGTTGAAAGGATGATCCCTATAAAATCTAATAATGGAGCTTTGGTCAATGGTACAATTTTCACTTCAGATAGGGATGGAGACATTAATATTGTTATCTCTCATGCAGAATGTCTTATTTCAAATAAGTTTTATATAAATTCCAGCTTCTTTGTATTGTTTACAAAAATGATAAATTACACTTCTTTTACTATTTTTTATAATTACTTTTTTAAATATTAATTTGTATATATTATTTTAATAAATCCCCGCACTCCCCAAATTTTAGGATAACATTTACCATCTCCTAAACTCATCTCCTGTTCCTACATCTCCGCCCACCAGCCCCCTCTCCCAGACTCCATGGAACACTGCAGAAAACATTGTCCAAAATCAGTCGAATTTGCTTTCAAGATCCACCTCGAGGTTTGGTATATCACCTCTACTTTCAACTGGCATTTGTTATGGGAAATGAAAACCCAACAAAAAGATAAAGATTAAAGAGGCAAAATTTTTGCCGCGGGTAATTAACAAGGTTCCTAAAGAAATATACTGATTCTGTGTTTGCAAAGTTCTGACCCGTCCACTTGAAGTAAAGGGCATGGAGACTTGTCCAACAAGAAAGAGGAAAAGATCATATGATTTGTCAGTGACAATGACCAATCCAGAGAAAACGACTACAGAACAATGAACAGAAAAGACTTCGTGTTTGGACGAATCACCTTTAGCAGTGTGGAGGATGATTTAATGTTAGCAGATTAGGATTAATTCATTTTTACCGAAAGAATTTAATGTCGTTTTAACAATGGGAAAAAGATAAGATCAATCCCCAAACTTTCAAATGTTAGGTTTTAATTATGGCGCGTTTTATGCCTGCGCGGCACAGTGATGCAGAGACCAAACGGTAATCAAGAGCATTTTACGACCACAAACTATAATATTTTGTCCCGTGTCTTATTTATCGCCTGCATTCGGAAACCAAATGCTCAAGGAATAATCATTAAAATGGATTTTTCTGAACCATTATTCATCCTGTTTCCAATTTAAACTATTTCAAAAGTTAAAAAGAGATCAATAAACTCGAACGAAGAGCTCCTTATTTTTCATCAGCATTCACAATATTCCACGGAAAAAAACACGTACGGTTGAAGAAAACAAAATGTGTAAAGTTATGAAAAGAGTTGCGGATTGAAGGAAACGACATACCATAAAATAAAGAAACGGGAACAAGGAAGATATCGGAAGAGCTGCAATACGCCCAAAAACCAAAACAATATTAGTATCGATAAAACTACATTCGAGGAATAAAAATCAAACAAAAGATTTTCGCTTTCCATAAGTGCAGAGTCCGATCCTCCGGAAGAACATACATAATGATATGATTAAAAAAAAAAGTAAAGAGTTATTTCCAGTAGACACAAGCATAATAACGTCGGAAAATGTAAGCTCCCAAGTTTACACAACTATTTTCCAAACTCCAAACAACTCATCTGCCGCAGAATTCGGCTAAAACAAAACCTACAGCCACCTAATGATTTTCGATAATAGGCGGTCAGGTAAATATTTAGCTTAAACAGTCGACGACTCCAATCCTTTACGGAATAATTTGAAAAAGCCAAGCTTACACATAAAGCTATACAGATTTTCTTTTATCTTCTTACTGGCACCAGAAATCTTAAATAAGATAATTAAAAAGAGCGTCAGAATTTAATTTATACGTCTTTTCTAAAATAATTGTGATCACAGTTGCCAACAGAACCTAGCACCAAAGATATCAAGCATACTTTAATATTTGCAAAACCAGAAAAGCAAAACACACAAATTTTAGCAATAGAAGAATAAATCAAAAGCTGTAGAGCCGAAACAATAGAAAGGAAGGCTGGAGGTTATTACAATTACAGAGAATAAGCAAGGCGACAAGGATCAATTCTTTGATAGGATAGCCCTTTTGCGTAGCTTTACGCAAGTCAAGTTTGCAGCCGGGGCAGTTATCATAATATTTGACGCCGTTGTTTAACAGCGGCTCATTACAGCGATCCATTCCCGAAAATTTCTCGAATCCAAGCAATTAATCCGATTTACAGAAATATAGCTCTGCAACTAGATAAATATGCCATAGCGAGTCTGCTGTTATAAATTATAAAAAATAAAGAAATACATAATAAAAATTAAGGATAGAGATGCCAATATCTTTTTAGTTGTTTACATAGGTATATAAGGAAACTAAATTGTATCAATAAAAACAGAACAAAAATGAAAGAGTTTATAAGTCTATTAGTAAGTCTCAATAAACGCACGCCTGTAAAATAAAGCTGCCATTGTCAATATTTGGAAGAATACGGCGGACTCTATGAAATGACTTGGGAATTGATAAAGTATGTATTTAAATTAATATAAAAATGTAAAATATAATTTTATTTTAGAATTTTTTATTTAATATATATGAACATATTAAAAAAATATATATTTTTATGCGGAAGGCGTGTCTTATATGAGTTCTAGGAACTCATTTTGTTCATCAACACACCAAAAATGCTTTATGCCGAAGGCGTGTCCTATATGAGTTCTAGGACTCATTTTGTCCATCAACGCACCAAAAATGCCGAGAAGCCCGGCAAGGTGCTAAAACTAATCTCAACCGTTATAAATTTTCACAAAAAATTCGGTTGTTTTCACCGTCTGCTTTCTCCGCCGTTATTGGTTTCCGCTCCTTCGAACTCTTCTCGTACCGCGTACGCATGGACACATATTTAAATCTGTTATGCAGAAAGAAAATTTGGTCTACCAATCGTTGACAGGTTATCTGACGTATTTGGGGGATATGTTGCTCCAAGAAGTGCGTACGGGGCGTACAGTTTTCTGGGCATTGACAGGTGTCCCCACACAAAGTTCCAGATGCCTCACTGCAAATTACGTATTCTACATCTCATCCTTTACAAAGGTGGAAGTGGAGAGAGGTTTAGCTGTGAGCGAAGAAGAGCAAAGAGTAGGTAGTGGAGGCACTAGCGTCACTAAAGTGTGTAAATGTCACCGTATGTCACCGTCACTGGGCCCACTCTTTTGTACCCGAATGATGTTAACAAGAAGAAAATATAATGTAAAAATAAAAGCAATTTGCAGACATTTTAATAATATTAAAATTTAATCTTATGCTTCTTACAAAATTGTGTAGATATTAATTATAAAAAATTAATAATTACGGTCAAAATTTTAATAATGAGCACATTTAGGTTTTAACATTATGGCATCCTTTATCCTACGTAGTTAAATATTTTATATAATAAAAAAATAATTATAAATATATAATTATATTATTTATTATTAATAATAAATATTATATTCTCTAACAAAATTATTAAATATATATATAGCATTTTTATAATTACTAATTAATAATTATTATATTCTTATTTCTATATAGATCAAATTAAATTAATTTATAAAATAACTCATAGTTTAATTGATCGTTGGATAGGTTAGGCAAAAGAAAACTATATATATATTAATATAAAATAAAATTGATAATATAATAATACTAATTATAATTATAATAATAATATATAAACAATATCATTTTAAAAATGACATATCAATTGACCTCATGTACTACACAAATGTATGCAAAAAATAAACCACATTTTTTCTAATTGACCTTCCACACTTCTTAGATGTACCCATTTAATTTTATGTATGTTGTTTATTTTATTTTTATTTGAAGAATTATTTAATTTTTGTACGTAATTTTTAATTTTAATTTTGAACAAGTTATTTATTTCAATAATTTTTATTTTGTTTTTATTTTTTAGTGTAGTAAATATTATACATTTATGTGTTGTTTTTTAATAGTTTCATTTACACAAATTAATAGATATTTTAATTTTTTATGTCTATATAGTTTAAAAATAAATAACTTAATTTTTTATTAAATAAAAATTATTCATATTATATTTTTTTATTATTGATAAAATAAAAAGATAATCATATATTTTGTTTGTCTTATATCTATTATATTTGTATGTTATATTTTTATAAAATTAATTTTGTTGAATTTTTTTTAATTTATAGTTTTAGTTTTCTTAAATATGTCGATTATGTAAATGATCAAAATTATATGGATCGATATAATAGTTTGATGATGATCTAGTGATCTAACTCATTATCCATGTGGCATGATTAGCTTATCCTCACATCTTCTTTGTCTTCATAGAAGTTATTTTTGTGCCTTTAGAACCTTCTCCCATGTGGTTTTCATATTTGTTAGTTGCATACCCAACTTGCACGTCATCTCCCTTTAAAACAAATCTTTTGTGCTATTAGTTGTAGGGGTAGCTAAGAGACCTTAAGGTCACTCACACAACCTTGGTTAAGTTGTAGGATCACTTGGGTGACCTATGTCAATAAAAAAAATGACTTAACTTCCAAATGGGACAGCCTTGTTATGTTTGGTTGATGTGTGAATCTTCTTGTTCTAGGAGTTTCTCTTCCAATCTAGCCTCTAATTTATAGTCCTTTTGAGTCCTAATGTACTAGTCACTCCCCTTGACTATTGATCTTACGCCCTTTGATTGATATTACTCTTTCCTATTTAAATCACCTCATTTCCTATTCATTCATAAACATAACAAAGGGGAAAAGAATAAAGAATGAGAAAAAAGAAGAGTAGATAGAAGAGAACATGTGATAATCTTGCTAGCATTTGGTGCCTCTACATGATTTTGCTAGATAGGATCCATCTTCAAAAGTTTACAATCCTCCCTCCAAAAAAAATCCAATTATTATCATAGCTAGGCTAAAGCATCTCCTAAAATGTATGTAACATGCCCATTGTTCTACCTAGTAAATCTACTAAGTTTTACCCACATGTAATTGTCTATGCGTCTAATGTAAAGCAACAAAAAAAAATATTTTCTATTCAATAATAAATGCATCATTTGCAATATAAATTTATCCAAACTTTTCCATTGCATAATCAAAGAATAGTTCCAATAATATAAGTATGATTTAACTTTACATAAATATATTCAAGATAACGTTCCATATTACAATTTCCATATAGATGGACACATGATTATATACATTGCTTCAACAAGCTTACAAGAACTAGAAATACAAATGGTCTAGAATGTCCTCCCAAATCTTGGTTGCCAGCTAAATGAGGAGAAGCATCACTCAAGTGCTTTTCCACCAACCATGGACTAACTGCGGTCCTCCGCACATCTACCAAACTTGGTAAAATGGCCCTCCCTTTGACGAAGAGATTGGTTTGATAACCTCATCCTTCAAATAGCCTTTCCTGAGCATAGTGATGTATCCTACATATCTAGAGCTTACCATAAAGTCAACCTCTATTTCTATGATATTCTTAGCCTAGTATGTACTTGGATCATAGTGAATTGATAGTGTAAACAGTGGCTATCTACACTACTTTGACCAAAGACTCAACACCTAGTACTTCGAGTGAGGCTCATGTCTATATTCACCACTACAATTGCTCGATTTGTATTTTGACCATTAGTATTCTATTCTATTCTAGGTTATTCCCTTTCCCATGGATTATCCTAAACCCAGGAACAACCTTCCCTTTGACTCACATTAACTGACCTAGCAATCAAGTATTTCAAAACAACTCTATCTTATGCTACACACTTACAATATTACTATATTTCGTATAGTACCAATATTTTACGTATAGTACGAATAGTATTTATATTTATTTAATGATACAATCATTGAATACATATCTATATGTATATATATCAAAAGTAAGGAATCACAAAATAAGAAACAGCCAACTGACATGCAAGCATATCCAAGCATCTCACACAAGTAAAAGACAATCTTTCAATATGACAATTATGAAATAAACAATCTTTCCAACATAATAACTAAGAGGTAGAAATCAACATGCCTGTTTAAAGCTTCCAATTGATTAATTTTCTCCTCAAGTTCGCTTGCAACTTCCACTACAAACTACCCAAATATCTCTACTAGCTTCACTCTAAATCTCTGGACAAAACAAATTAATTCAACAAAACAACTCTCAACCTCACAATTGTCAACTCACTTTGCACTAAATTTGCAGTATAATAACTCTAAGAAATCAGAATGACAAGTGATGCATTTGGTAGAATGAGCACCTCTATTTATACTAATTTGTGAGAAACCAAAGGCTATAAACAAGTAATTATTTTTGTCACCTTTCAACCTCATACAATGACTCACTCACAGGTTTGCAACACATCAAAGTCCTCACCATTTAAATGGTTGAGTCGACTTGATATATGGGACAACAAGCTCTTGAAATAAGTTTCCTAATTCGAATTCCTTTACAAAATGTTGTCAAGTTTGCACTTGACTGGGTCTAAATACTATTTGTAGGCTTATGCACATTTCAAAGATTTCTTTTACATTCCAACCACTAGCAAATATAGTGCCACCTCCATAAGTTTGGTGCCACAAACATAACGTGGCTTTGACATATTCCTAAGGTTTCCAAATATCACTTACTTCCTTCAAAAAATGTTTACACAGCAACATAAATCGTACATGCTTGTTTCATGTTTTGACTTGGTCTCATTAAACTTTAAGCATTGGCTTATATTCCACTAAAAGTTGTGCCATGTGTTTTATGCGCCATATGTTATAATATGTGTTTTGCTTCACCATATTAATAATGATAATCAGCGCTATATTATGCAATTTGGGAATTATATCAATAGCTTTTAATCATATATATATATATATATATATATATATATATATATATATATATACATATACGTATAAACTATTATATATATATAATAGTTTGATATATACATATACGTATAAACTATTATATATATATATATATATAATAGTTTATACGTATATGTATATATCAAAATATATATATATATATACACATGTATTTATATATCAATATATATAAAAATATATATATTCATTGCATAACTTGTTTACCAAATACATTTTATTAACAAACATTTTTATATAATATATAAATATAAAGAATAATACTATGTATATGTATATATATACAATATATATAAATATACATATTAATATATATGTTACTATATTAATTAACACATATATATTAATATTAATATATATACTACATATATACATATGTATGCAATATTACTTCAATATCTTAATAAAAATCACTTGTACACACAATCCCATTGATTGACATATATACATGGAATGCATATATATATATATATATATGTCACCTTAGTCCAATTGGTATTCCCATGCATGTGAGAAATCCATCCATGAGCATGCATAGGTACGTCTACCTATGTATACTCATGTATGTATTCACTCATATGTATGAGTTTACCATAGACACATACATATATACATATATATACATTTTATGCATATAAATCATCAACATAACAATAAACACACAAGGAAGGATTTTCACTTATCATCAAGACTCATCACATACCTCATTCTAAACATTCATAAACAAGATCGCAATTTAATATAAACACACACAACTAGACTGAAGATCACTTACCATCTACCCAACTAGCTTGACTCAACTAAGACCAATTAGGGCATGAGTGTGTGAATGCTCAGTAAGATTGAATTAGAGGTTACCAGACCAAGTTCTTCTCCTGAGTGATACTTTTGCTCTCTTCTAGAGGCTTGAACCTATTCCTGCATTTAACTTAGTTCACCATAGCAGTAGTTAGCCTAATCAATGCATTCATATACCTCTCATACATGTCATATTCACATTATATATTTTATATATTGAATCATAAAGCATTTAATTGAATCAAACATTCATTCAACATATTTCTATTAGAATTCATAAATAAAACACATTCACATTTATTGAAGCAATTACATAAACCAAACTAGGTAATAGTAAATAGATAATAACACATGGGGTGTAACAATGTATTTAAAAGCTTATAAATATTTCACACCATTCCCAAACAATCTCTAATCTCTCTTCATCAATTGATCTTCCCTTCTATCAAGAGTACCCCAAATTTGGAGAAGAGAAGATATAATAAGAAAAGTTGGATCCTCTAAGGACACAAATCACGACAACTTAAAAGAAGCTTCTTTGTTCAACTCCAAATCTATAGGTTCCTTGATTTTAATTAATTTTGTAGAATTTTTTATTTATAAATTAGCTTAAAGTAGTAATTAGATCATTAAAATTCTCTAAAGACTATAACATTATGTTATTGCTTCCTTGTTAGAGTCAATTAAATTATTTCTTTCTTAGATTAGATTAAACTTATATTAATTGATTAGATTAAATTAGATTAAAAACTTATTTAATTTTAGATTTTTTAAAACTCTTTATCAATTCAAATACCAAAATTCATTTTTCCTCAAACAATTAAATGAAAATATTGTTCTCTCATTAAACAAAAAGTCACCAAATGTAGAAATTTCATCTAGGAAAGTTCAAATTCATTTAGTTGCATTTATACATAAGGAAATTTCTTTCATTTTTTAGTTAATTGTAATTCATCTAAAATATTTATTTTTGGAAAAGAACAAAAAGATAGTTAAAAATATGTATTAATTTTTCATCCAATATAAAACTAGAAACTAAAAAATACACAATATTAGTCTCATCTTTTTGTAGGTTTCAAAAAGCTCTTCAACATCTTTGAAAAAGTTAATTTAATCCAACTAAATAAAGTTACAAATCAAACAAACTCAATGAATTACTTGCATAACAAACATCAAATACATTTCAATCAAGATCAAAACATGGATTCATTAAAATATACTCCTCTAAATTTTCATACCTCCATCACTCTACTGTTCACACCTAATGTGTTCTAGAGTTAAAGAAAAAAGGATTAAGACAATTTTTGATGAGATCGAAGAAAATATGCCAAAAAAGAAAACAACAATAGAAAAATAGGCTAAAGAACAATAAATAATATATAAAATAATATAGAAGTCTAATGAAAGGAGATGCACAAGAGAACTATCACTCTTGGAGGAGCAAATTGAATTAGAGGAGTGATGACTTGATACCTTTTTTCTCTCTATTTAGAGCTACTGGCTCACTACACCAAATCAAAATATCAACTACACCCCTTCAATAATTCACAAGAGAACATCCCACCATGCCGCCACCAATGCCTCATATTAACACCTTACTCTATCATCAAGAATTTTTTCCTCACAAAGTGAGTGAACCGATTATTGCAATCCCCACTCAACACAACAATACAATGCCACTCAACAAAATCTCCTTCCACATGAAGAAGGTATTCCATCATATTCTCTACCACTTGATTTCCTTTTGTCACAAGATTAGGAATGATTCATTTAATGTCATTAAAAATGGTACAATGCATGTGTTATTCTGAGTCCATCTCACAGCTTCACTTTTTTGGTGAGTCAACTTTGAGTGTCAAAGATCATGTTTTTTTATGTATAAAGTCACAACATGTGACATTGTGCCTTTTTGCCACTGTAGAATGCCTATTGACATAAGAGTGAAAGTAAAATTTTGAATTCTTTTGAACAATCAACACAACAAAATACTAACTATTTATGTAAATCGAGTATAGATAGAATGTTAAATTGGTAATCTAAAGTATAGAGTTTCAACCAAATGAATATCATTTTTTTTATAAATGTGTTCCATTGAAATGTCATTAAAAGAAAGATAAGCAACAAATTATTAGAGGAGTGCACTTTTTCTATTCCATGTAAATTATAGGGGTAGATTCCAAAAAAATGCATAGTAATTCCATCTAGTTTAATCTTGTGAAGAATTGATGGGGTCAAGGTAAAGTTGATTCATGCAAATTTCTGACACACACACACACACTAAAAATATAAAAAAATCATATTGTGCATTAAAATTAGAGAGTTGTTCAAAAAATTGAGGGAAATATTTAATAAAATTGGAGACAACATAAATTTCTTAAGTAATCGAGAGCCTAACTTTAAAAGGTTCTTGGAAATCATCACAAAACATCAATCCAAGGAAATAAAGGAAAAAACTTGGTTCATTTTTCACACTTTCACTTTTATATCTCTCATTCCTTGATGCATTGATAGCATTCCTTACAATCACAAGTGATTGGAATGAAATTTTTGTAATTTTGAGTTGATTGGATGAGTTTTTTGGCAACATTTGATAGGTATGCTCCTATTGTTTTCCTTTTAAATTTTTTATTTCTACAACTTGTCTAAAAAATTATTTACAATCCACATAAACCTAAGAAATTTGTGAAAAAATGGTTATCATGAAACTCTAAAGATAATCATCAAAGCAACCAACCAAATGGGTGAATCATACCATATTAATTATATCAAGTGTGGGATGGATAGTAAGTTAGTTGATGGGGAAATCCCTTTGTTTCTCTTTGCACCCATTGGAGTTGTAATTCTAACATATATTGTTGTATAATTCACATATGTTTGAGAAAACCTATTAGAAATATATATCATTTCACGTCAACCATTGGATACTTTGTAGCTTAATAATTGAAGCACATTCAATAAAATCTCTTTGATGAAATGATTTTTATAGGGTTGAAGTTGGTTGTTGATATCAAAAAGTTATTGAAGTAGACGCTTGGATATTATTGTTACTAATTTTTAGCTTCCCGCTTAAATTAGTGAAGTATGCTGAAAACAATCATTCATTTTATTGCATAACTTGTGCTTTAAACAAGTGCAATTTCATTATTTCAAATCATGTAATTGGAACAAACTCAGGTTGTTGATCATAAGCCATTGCATATCATAAACAATTGATTTAAATTAAGAGATATGTTTATGTGATCCCACACAAGTCATGGGTAGACTAAGTTGATTTAATTCAACAAAGAAGAACAAACTATACAACTGAAGAAAAATAAAGTAACATGAGAAAGGAGGTCATGTCCGTCATTGCCTTGAGGGCTGGTCTAGGGTTGATTCCTCGGGTCCATCTTGATCTTCAGTGTCTTCAATCTCTAGCTCCATTGCTCTTGAGCTCCTGAACCTGCAGGTATTTAAAATAGTTTGTTAAAGCTCAGGTCATGAGATCCTAAAACATGTTTAGTTCAACAAAAATATAGTTTGTACTCGTTATTAAATCAAATCAACTTAGTCGACATCCACGAGATAAATAAAAGAACTGCCAGGCCAAATCATCATAGAAGAATCATTGAATCCAGTATTTTTACTGACTTGTTCACTTCATGTGCAGATACAGGAAAAGTTTTGTTGTTGATTTCTAAACTTCACCACGTGGGGTAAAACGTGGTTCCCACAAGGGTTGAGCTCGGCATGTTAAGTTATTGAATAATTAGCTCAATTGGGTTTATTTAAGAGGGAAATGCAATGTTTAAGGTCATTATATCAACTGTTCAATGATAGTGAACAAGCATACATGTTAAGTTCATGAAGCATCATTTCAAGGAACTACAGAGGTAAGAACAATAGTGATACCAGTAGAGTATTCATCATAAGGTTAACATGGTGCTTTAGAACTTCCAGAAAATAGTCTTATATGAGAGAAATGACTGCATCATCATAATATATGCATAGCCTTTTATGTATATTTCAGGTGCTTATATATTTCATGGAAAATTTCTTGATAATAAAGAAAGGAAACAAGTCATTTGCCTTAGTGAACAAGTTCAAATGGAGATTACAATTTTTAGTTATCAAAAGTAAAGATGAATGTTTCATATTTGTTTTGTTCACATAACATTCTGAGGACAACATTATTTCATTTACAGAATCTCTGCAATATGCTATCAAAAGACTCGGAGATGAAGAAAAGAAATACTCTCTTGAATTCAAAGTATAAGGCAGTCATATGAAAGAGAGATTATTCAGCAACAAGTGAAAGTTTCTCTTTATTATTATCTGAAATTGTTGTTGTTTAAAAGAAAGTACAGGATATTGGAAAATTTTACAAAAATATAGCATTTTTATGCAAACTACAGGAAGGTCATGAATAATTCTCATTATTTTATTCATTTTCAAATCAAATGCATCTTGCAGGAGATAGAATCATGATTTCCAAAAGCAATAGGAATTCAGTGTCAAGGCAACAATATATAATATTGAATATCACATGCAATGAAAAGTATAGAGTCTGAATTGTTATTAAAGCAATAACTGGAACAATAAAATATGCTTACAACAACATATAAACCTTCAAAAATAGAAGGTAAAACCCTCAGACTCCCAGAAGGAACAAAATATATCAAATGTTATGGAGGGTTGTTTTACACAAGTATTTTAACATTGTAGAAGGAATGGTCTAATCCTCATGTATACAAAATGAAGCCACAACCTGTACAGTTCAAGGGCATCATTATTTTGTGAAGTAGTTGACTGAAATTTCTTTTCTTTTAACTGTCCAAAAGTGATGGGGTATCACTCATATGATGATTTCAAAGAGAAACATGACAAATTCAGGAATACAAGATGAATAGAGCGACTATCATAATGAAATGAGGAGAAACCCCAACAACTGCAACCTCCTAAAAGAAATGCATATGCGCATAAAGAACAAGGTTTTCTTCAATAAATAGAATAGCATTTATGCACATAAATTAAGCACAAGTCGCGGCCTTAAGAGTAATGGAGTTACTATTTAAAAAATGCTATAAGAAATGGAAGGATTCAAGTGTAGAATCAAGGGAAAGCTTGGAGCTTCAAAGTTAAGGCAAATAAACCAACAAGATCAATCATTTCTTTCAGTGAAATGAAGAAATACAAACAGAAGAGAATGTAAAAGAAAAATACAGCATTTTTATGCAAGAAATGAAGCTTACTACGTGGCCTCAACACAATTTTGCAGAAGGAATCCTCTGAACAACAATGAATCTCCACAGTAGAACTTTGAAACTCCACAAAATCCCATGGTGATGGTCTCTCTCTTCATGGCAGCAAGGAAAAAGAATACAAATGAAATGAATGAATATCATTCATTTCAGGTTAATGAAACCCTAGGAAGGTCAATGGAGGAAAGGCATTTTTTCCTTTAAGTTTTAAGTTTTAATTTAAAACTTTATTTTTTCATGTCTATGCTATTGCATATTATATGCCTTGTATTTTGTTTAATTGTTTCTAAACACTTTAGAAAGACTTAGTCAATATAAGTCTTTAATATTTGATTAGAGCTCTTTTATTTTTGCATTTCAATTCAAATGTAAGACTTTATTTTAAGTGATAAATTATAAATCACTTCTAATAAATGTTATTATTGAATGCAAAGTAAAATATCTTATGATGAAGCTTTCAAATATTAGACTAAGGGAGTTATTAAATGAGCTTTAAAAGCTTTTACTTAAATCTTGGAGAGGTTGAGGAAATTTAGCCAACATGTGGAGTAAAAGTAGGAAGATATGATCACTTCACCTTCAGTTAAGAGTCCAGTTTGATGGAGCTTCATTCAAGGAGCGATTTGAGGCACATAACACTTTGTTTCTTTCAGTTATAAACCTATTTTGGTGGGGTTTTTAGTTTCATACAACCCTTTGGAGTTGTTTCCAAATTGACTACTCCTTATGCATTTTTGGAGGAGTTTTCTTTTAGACATGTGGTGATTTGAAGGAGAGATAGAATTTTGACAACACATCATATCTTGGAGCCAAAATTTGGATTTGAATTTTGGAAAACTTTTCTATATGTCCTTCTCTTCTTTCATTATTTTCGATAGTTCTGAGTTTGGTGGCTGCAAGGCAGATTATCCTTGCTTTGTAACTCATTTTTCTTGTAAGTTCTTGGGATTTGTAATACAAATATTCCTTATTTCTCAATAGAAAGTTTATTTCCTTCACCTTATTTCTTTGTTGTTTAGTATTTGCTATGAGTTGCAAGATTAAATATTGAATTCTTGCATTATTTTGTCAATTCTTCCAATATTGAATGCATAAGATATCATGTCCCGGTGCAGGTCTTAATTTGTGCTTACATCCTCATGCATAAGAATTTGTGAAAATATCATTGTTTTCCTTCTATCAAGCACAAGTCCAAAGCCTTATACTAGAATCATTTATGCAAACATAAATTTTTGTGTTGTGGAATTATATAGCTTTATTGAGTATTTTGTGAGTTTTATCAAATTTCAAATCATTTTATCAATTGGTGAATCACCTTATTTTCCAATTTTAGTATTTGCTTTATCCTTCTATCCTTTTTCCCTTTGTTTTAAAAACCAGTTTTACAAGAAAATCCAAAGGGAACCATCCCAAAACCTGGAGGTCTATTCTCACCATAGGATTACCACAGCTTGAGAATAGTCCCATGTGCACAAGATTTAAGAGTTTTTCAACTTGTCTTTGGGTGCAAATACCAATGTTAACAATTATATAGAATAAATTGTTTTGGCTAGAGATCACTTAGCAATGTTGGTTATCTTACTTAATTATATCTTATGGGTGACATAAATTGTATGCGGGTATCCTCTTATTTAATTGTAGTAGCAATGTATGTCCAAATAATTATGAACATATAATCAATACAAGGTATGGATTAGCACATAAATGATCATAGACATCTCATACCAATAATTCAATGCATACATTTGTACATCTTTATAGATAATCTATATATCACAAGTTCATGAAACATGAAATACTCCTTTATGCTTGACTATCAAGAATTTAAATTTACAAGTAATTCTAGGTCTCCCATTTCATATAAGCTCTCCCATTTATAATATTTCATGAATAATTATAAGATTTACTTTTTAATTTCAACCATCCACTTATAACACCCTTAAAATGCAAAGCCATTTTTTTTCTTACTTTTAAGAATTAAGCAAACACATACAATATAAACACAAGTACAAATCCAAGAATAAAATCATTCCCCTTACAATTCATATCCAATACATGCATTTTGATACAATAGGAATAAAGTCTATTAATACTCTTTTTCCCCATAAAGGTAGTTGTTTCTATTTGGAGCAATGTTAATTTTAAATTTCATATTTGGTGCACCTATATCTATGCACTATGTTATGTATCTATATCTCATAAAGCAAATAAAAAATTGTACATCCCTAATGGTATGAATGGTTAGAGAAAATGAAATCCTCAAAATTTGCATCTTATTACTTGGTAAATATGTGCACGGCCTCTATATCTCATAAAGAAAATAAAAAATTGTATATCCCTAATGGTATGAATAATTATAGAACATAAAACCTTCTCAAAATTTGTATCTTATTAGTTGGAAAATATGTACATGGCCATGGATGAGACTTTCAATATTTTCCAGTTATACATTATAACAATTTAATATGAGGTTAATCCATTTTTAAAAAAATATAAATAAAATGTAGAAAAGTTATGTGGACAAAGATTATGATGGATTTATGTTTTCAACATGTTTTGTATTGTTCAAATATTTATGTAACAATGTAATAATGTGGTAATATTGTTGTATATATTCTTTAGATTTGAGTAATTTACTTATCTGATTTGAGTATTGACTTTATGTAAATATGTAATGTGTTCAAAAAATTCAAACATTGTTTTAATTTGATGGGTTTAAAATTAAAAGGTTTTAGATATTTTTCATTGTGCTAACATGTTAATATCATTTACATTATGTAATGATTCTCGTGTTGTCTTCCATGCTCATATATTACACCTCTTTTTTATACCATATTTACATGAGAGCATTTATATGACATGTTTATATTATCATGCTTACAAGATGACATTTTGTACACTATTACTTAGCTTTCACTTACATGACTACATTGGTTATGAGGGTATCACACTCTCACCTATACTTTTCCCCGCATTAGTGGGCAACATTAGGATTCATTTTCTACGCATATTTTTTTAAATGGTTATACTATGATGATATCTATTACACATAAATTTGTTATGTCATTTTTACACAAGCACATTTTACATGTCACATTATATGGCTCTCATGATGATATCTCATGCCCTCATTATTTTTTGGTTTCTTCATTCATATATCTTACACAATAACTATCATTGCTCTTGTATGATGACACTTAGAACATGACCATCCTTCATATGTGTGATTTTTCTTCACACATGAGTGAAATATTAGGGTCAAAATCCATTGTCCCCTATCAATAATATTTCACAATTATTGGTTGAGGGGGAAAATCATAGAAGTGTAAACAAGACAAATGCAATGAAATAGAAGCTAATCTAAATAAAAAACACTAATCTAGATCTATTCCTTCACTCATGAAATGACTTTCTAAGCTATTGAAAATACACAATGAAATCCTACGATTATCAAAATGAATTCAAAATAAAGGAAAGGTTACCATCCCATGTCGAAGTGTGTTCGCAAGATGTCGGATTATTTATATCACTATGAAGCCTCCATTGTTGTGTGCGAGAAGCTTTAATGCAATGAGTGTGTTGGTTGATTGAAGATATGTTGAAGTTGTGTCAATGGTGATTAGGAATATTGTCAGTACTCTGTTGTGCAAATGATGAACTGATTCTTCGATCTTTTTTTGTGAGGAAAGAGGTTTGTTATATATAATTTGGGATTTGAAATGGATGATCAAGATTAAACAATGTTAAATCAAGATCGGCAGTTGAAGGTTGTTGAGAGGAAATATGCATGAATAATCTATGTAAAATAGATTGCATGATTAGTGTAATTAAAGAATGGGAGAGGTATAGTAGCAGGGGACTTCAATGCAACCTTGAATAATGAAGAAAAATAAGGGGTATTGGGAAAAATCACTGCCATACAATGTGATTTCCAAGAATTTATAGACAACAATCAGTTAGTGTACCTGGAAGCCAAAAATGGAATATTCACTTGGTCAAATAGGAGGAAGGGCTTCACCAACATAGCTAAAAGGATGGATAGGTTTCTAGTTTGGGGAGATTGGGGGGAATGAACAGGCACACAAGAGGCTCAAATATTACCCTTCACAGGATGAGATCATTTCCCAGTAATGCTATCCTTTGGTCAGGAAGACCCCCCGAAGTGAAGCCCATTCAAATTTGAAAATATATGGTTGAGGGATGAAAAAATTCCAGAGCTAATAGATAGATGGTGGAATGAAATCAAGTTTGGAGACGAATTGGAGCTCTTTAAAATCAGCAAGAAGCTAGGCTACATCAAATTCAAACTGAAAGAGTGGAACAAGACTCATTTCAAGAATATCTTTCAGGAGAAGGAAAGAGTGGAACAAGAAATCAAAGCTTTGAACAAACACATAATAAAAAATGGGATGGAGGCAAATGATTTTGAGAGTGAAAAATTCCTGAAAGAGGAATTAGTAGAGATTCTGAAAAGAGAAGAATGTTTTTGGCACCAAAAATCAAGAGAGACTTGGTTGAAAGAGGGGGATAGGAACACCAAATACTTTCACAAATTAGAAATTTCCAATTGGAGTAGGAACAGGATAATAGAAATCAAGAAAGTGAATAGGGAAGTTGCTCAATCTGCAGAGGAAGTGAACAAAGAGGCTACCAAATTTTTTGAAGCAATTCTGAACAAGGAGAATTAAGAGAACAAAACAACAAGAGAGAGGTTGTTGAGCACAATTCCAACAATCATAAATGAAGAACATAACAGACGGTTGTATCAGAAAATATCTAAGAGGTCAAGGGAGCAACATTCCAGTTGAATCCAAACAAGGCTCTAGGTCTAGATGGCTTCCTAGCTAGATTCTTCCAAAATTTTGGAACACAGTAGGTGATGATCTATTGACAATGGTAGAGGAATCAAGAAGAAGGATGGTAATATTGGGGGTCGTAAATCACACATTCCTAGCCTTAATTCCAAAGAAGAAAGATCCTCAAGTGATGAGCGACTTCAAACCAATTGCATTGTGTAACACAGTGTATAAGGTGGTCACCAAAATCATAGCAAATAGACTCAACAATGTACTAAATGAGGTTATATCAGCATAACAAAGTGGCTTTGCGCTAGGAAGGTTGATTGCAGAAGGAATAATCATTGCTCATGAGACCATACACACAACTAGGAAGAACAAGGAAGCATGTATGATATTGAAACTAGACATTCTAAAAGCATATGACATGGTGGACAAGTAATTTCTTTTGGATGTATTGGGGAAGTTTGGATTTGATGAAAAGTGGATAAATTGGATAAAGAGTCGTATTTCAACTACTAGATTCTTTGTGCTAGTGAATGGATTGACACATGGATACTTCCCATCAACAAGGGGACTAAGGAAAGGAGACCCTCTTTACCCCTTCCTTTTCATAATCATGGTAGAGGTACTAGGAAGAGGAATACAAACCTTCAGGAGGGAAGGGAAGTGGGCGGGAGTACATGTAGCAAATGGATTGGATCCCACCACTCACCAACAGTTCGCAGACGACACCATTTTGTTTGGGGAGGCAAGTAGGAAGGAAGCCAAGGTGATCAAGAAATTCCTAGATGACTATTGTAAAGCATCAGGGAAGAGCATAAATTGGGGAAAGTCATATGTATTCTTCCTCAATACACAACTAAGGATGCAAAAGGATTTGGCCAAAATCCTGAACATGAAAGTGGCAACTCTTCCTAGGTGTTTTTTGGGTATGCCTTTGTTTGCAAGAATAAATAAAAAATGCTACTGGGAAAACTTGAAAAATAGTTGCAAAACCAAATTGGAAACTTGGAAAGGGAAATGGATATCATCGATAGGAAAATTGTTAATGGTAAAATCAATGTTGTCGGCCATCCCAGTATATTCAATGTCATGTCTGAAACTTCCAAAAGCAGTAGAAGAGACTCTGGTCCAAATTTTTAGGAAATTCTTTTGGAGTGGTACAGGAGAGAAAAAAAATTCCCATTTATAGCCTGGGATAAGGTTTTCACCCTAAAGGAGGTTGAGGGAGTAGGTCTAAAACAATTAGCAATAATGAAACAAGCTATGGGTGCCAAGCTGGTTTGGGACCTATATGCAATGAGTGAGTAGAAATGGGTCAGAATTTTGAGAAGAAAGTACCTAGACTCGGATGACCCAACTCACATCCTCACCATAATTGCTCCTCCAAAAGGCTCTATAATTTGGAATTTAATTTTGGAATGTAGGGATACAATATCCAAGCATGTCACTTGGGAGATCAAAGATGGTAGAAGTGCTTCTTTTTGGAGTGATTCATGGTGTGGGAAACCACCCATTGACAACACCCCAGGATTGGCAAAACTCAGAAGAAACCTAATGAGTATGGGGGGAAAAGGTATTCAATTATGGCAAGGTAGTATTCAATAAAGAAATCCCCAAATGGAGCTGGAATGATATGCAAAACCTCAATGCTCCACAAGCCCAGAAAGACACATTGATAGAAATACTCGGGAATAGACACTTCGACCCCACCAATGACAAGGATGTAATCAGGTGGTGCGAGTCGTCCATAGGCACATATAAAATGAAGTTTGGATACAAAATAAAAGAGCTAGCTATGGCAAGACAAGACTGGCCATGAAAATTGATGTGGGGGAAAAAATACCTCCCCAAAGCAGGGGTATTTGCATGGATGGCAATTCAAAAATGAGTTCTCACTGAAGATAGATTAGCAACATTTAGAGTTCAAGGTCTAGGAAGATATGGAATGTACAAAAAGAGCAAAGAGATAATGTATCATTTACTTTTGACATGCCCATATGTGAGTGCCTGTTGGAATACAGTCAGGAGAAAACTAAACCTGCAATGCCCCATATTGACAGATATTGAAACTTGGTTCAAAATTTGGCCACTAGGAGGCAAAAAATTGGTATTTGGTGGGATATGGCAATTAACCCCATCCACAATGATATGGGAAATCTAGAAGGAGAGAAACAAAAGGATTTTTCAAGGGAAGGATTTGAGTGAGGACGGGTTTTGGGAAAATATTGAAAGGGCCATTGCAAAACTAGTCAATGAAGATGCTCGTAGCAAAGAAAGCAAGCAAAAAACTTCACCAATTGGGATGAAAAACTAATGAAATCAATCAGTGGTTTGAAACCATAACTACTCAGTGGAAGTAGTGAGCCTCATACACAAAAGGTTAAAATATCAAAAGTAGTATGGAAAGAACCAGAAGAAGGTTGGATTAAAATCAACTTGACATAGTCTCCCATGGTAATCCAGGCTCAGGAGGAGTGGGTTGCATTGCTAGGGATGCTCAAGGTAAAATTCTAGCAGAAAAGTCCACTCCCCTGGGACTGTGCACGAATAATGAAGTGGAATTTTGAGCAACTACAATTGGAATGCAAATGGGATTGGAGTTAGGAGTGAGTTGTATTCATTTGGAGGGGGACTCACTCATTACCATCAATGTTATTCGAAGAAGCAGTGCTCCAAAATAGAAGTTAAACCATTTGTTGCAATTCATCAAACAATTGACAAGAAAATTCAAGGCATTCCAAATAAGCCATGTATACCGAGAAGGGAACAACAAGGTGGATGAGCTAGCAAAAAAGGCGTCAAATGGAAACATGTAATTTTTTTTTGAGGAGATAGGAATTTGCTAGAATGTTGGGACTTTCAATCCGCAAACCAGAGAAAGGACACTAGGGAAGATCGAAACAATTGACGGCCAAGAAAACACGTAATATAATGAATCCAAAATTGAAGTGGGCTAGAATGACAAGACAACAACCATGAATAGAAGGCGAGGAGCGGAAACAATAACAAGTCCCAAGGAAAGGGAAGTGACGGGCTAAGCACAATCTCATACAAATATGCAGATTCGTATTGCTTGCAAGGATGTAGATTTGTAGACATGCCCAAAACATCACAAACTCTAAGCTGGTTATTATGATGAGGCTATGTCATGTTCTCAAAATTGAGACATGAGATAGCAAAATATATATACAAAAATTTTAAACAATCCATACGATTATTAATCACTCGATAATTATAATTGTCAAGAGACAATATTATAATTATATTTATTATATAAAATATATAAATATTAATATTTTAAATATTATAATCACTATGATGTAATAAATATTAAAATATATAAAAAAATAATATACAACACATTTCGATTATCAAATATAATTTATTTAAAACAATAATATAAGGGACATTGCACTTCAAATTAACACCAAAGAAAATATTATAGATTTGAGAAACTATTTTAGACGTTTCCTTCAGAATGGAATCACATAATTTGTCTTGCCTAAGAATTAATCCAAAGCTTATATTACCATCCATGAATACATTAATCTTTTGACCTGTATTGACCCGACCCTTAGTTCTTTATATGGCTAAGAATATATGCGCCCGACAGTCTTCAAGGGAACCATAGAACATCACCTTGTGTGACACCTAGTTATCGGGCTAGCTGATATTAGGTGATTCATCCAAACATTACGACACCATAGGTTGGATATCGACTTATTCTTATTAAATTTTCTGAAGTTGGCTATCCGTGGAAGAGCTCGATATTCTCCATTTTGAGCAACCTTGTATTACGCATCAGGGAATACAACATGGCATCACCTTGTGGATTACTATTGGGCATTCTAAGAGTAGCACCGAAAACACTCGTTGATTTCTAAACGTGGCTTGATAGTAGGGATTAATTGTTGTTTGGGGTGACGTGGAGCCAGAGAGCCTGTGGGTTACGCTAATATGCCAAATAAGAGTTGTCTACTAGCGAGCATTTGGCAAGGGGCTTCATATAGGTCATTCATTCTTTATTGGAAGGCTTCTCGAGTCTATAGGGATATCAGTCTTGGAATTTTTTCGGGTGAGCCAACATACACATTTACTAGATCAAGGTCTTAATAAGATATTAAGGGAGCAACGGTTATTACTAGAAGAGAACTTAATTCATGAGCAATAGTCATTAGTTACAAGGAAACAAATAGAATCAAGGAAACAATTATATTAAGCAACGATTAGTTAAGAGGCCACTATCCATGTTGACAAAGGCATCTCTTGAATCAAGGATATGCCCAATCGAATGAACATGACTATTCAGAGTGTCACATCTATGTTAAGGTATAAATGATAATAAGAGGAATAGACTTGGATTGGAAATTTAGGACACTACAGGTAATCTACCACAACCTGGGAAGAGAACAGGGGCGCGGGGGATTGGATAATAGACCAGGTGAGAGTTTCACTAGTCTTAATGTCTGCTATCTAAAATCAAACGCAATGATGTTGTTAGATGTTTCCCCAAGCCCAAATCGAACTGTTTAATATATGCTCTCATACTTTAGAACACATGTGCACCCTTTTACATGTCAGAGAAGCCGACCCTTCTTGAAAGGCCCGAATCTGGAAATAAGTCTATTGAGCTGTGAAACTAGGCATTGATTTTGAGTGGACTGTGTAGTCCTAAAGCACGGGTTTGGCCTTGAATGTTTATCCCTATAAAACTGATCCTAACCATGTTGAACAATATTTGTGACTAATTGAAATATGGATGTCTAGATGTGAATTATAATACTGCATTTTGTTAGTTCTTCATTTATATGTTGAACTGGGCTAATTGGAATTTGTTGCAATTTAATGAAAGATCTCTATATTTGAATCTTGCTCTATTTTCTGATAACATTGACATGCTATATTATATGCAACATGCTAGGCTCCTTTATAGTCATGCAAGCAGATCATTAATGAATGCATTGAATGGAATTGTCTGCAAATCTGTTTGTCACCCTGCCAGGAGAGGTGAGCCATGCCTTAAGTGGTTCATCTAAAAACCTCACCCAGGTTCCACCCCACAGGGCCAAGCAAGGGTTGGGTAGTCTGCCCCACAGGCCCACTACAAGGGTTGGGTCATGGAGGGGTGAGGTTCTCACCTAGGATTTTTGCCCCACAGGCTTGAGATAAGGGTGGGGAATTTGAAGGTGGTAGACCGTAGGCCCCTTAAGGGTTCCTCTCTCCTGATGGCTCTTGTGTTTTTTCAATCTGCAGTATTCATTATGTCTGATTTTGGATGAGAGGTATTAAGGCTAACATACAAGATTGTGGAAATGATTTACATGGTGATGCAGGTATTGTGGTAGCATTGAGAATAGAGGTTTTAAATCCCTAACAACCAACTACTTTAGAGCTAATCTGGTAAGGGAACATTACAGGCTTGGTTGTCGCTTGTTAAAAGGCCAAATTTGGTGAGTGCTTAAGCAAAAGTGAGAATGAACAAATTTAGCATAGAGAGGAAAGGTGCTTAGGCAACAATGAGCTTCAGTTTGTTTCTTGTTCTAGGAATAATGGACACCCCATTATTTCTGAATACTGAGAGGTAGCAACAATCCTTTCTGGGAGAAATAATGGATAAAAGGTTGAGAGGGTTACTGGCTTCCTCCCATCTGTTGGTGCTCTGGGCGACCAAAAAGGTGTTGGGACCAAAATTTCTAAAGGCAACTAGAGATTCAGGTCAAATGTGGATATCCCCGCCATGTTCTTGGAAATGTTGCTGAAAATGGGCGTGTCCAAGGCGAGAGGCAAGAAATTGATCTAGATGGTCTTCATCCACGCATGGCTGGAAGAAATTGATGAAGCCTTGGACAATATCGACAGATACCTAATGATTCTTATGCTGCAAAACTACTATATGATGCATCAGAACAGAGGGGAGGTGATGAAATTCCCACTAATAATAACTCTCGACCTGACAAGGTTTGCAAAATTGTGGGATGAGAGAGAGAGAGGAGTATCTTCTTCCTGCTCAAAGCAACAAAAATGATGGTAGACCCTCCTCGCGGCTGGGCAATGAAGTATGTCGAGGATGAAGGGCTAGCAAGTGAGATAGTTGTAGGAGATGACGATGACTAGGAATTTGGCATGGGAGAGGAGTTGATGTCGAACGATGGCAGAGACTGTGAACAGAAGGCAAATGACCCAACTCACCAAAACTGTGGTGCAAATTATCTAGTGGTGGCGAACTATCTGGCCTACAAGAAGAGGGTGGTATCACATGATGAGGATGAATGAGCAAGGCGATCTCAGTAATGGATCTCTTTTTGTGTTTCCAATAGTCAATCTTGATGTAAATTCAATGTAATGCAATAGTAGAAAGATAGTTAGTAAGGAATAAGAGTCAATCTCGGGTATGGTCAATGCTTGTGCGGGTAACATACCATTTTGTAATAGCAACAAAAGTATGGGTGTTAAGTCTTTTGGGTGGTCGCCATTTTGTTCAAAGGCTGGTAGAATAGTATATGGGGATCTAGTAAAGGCACAACTAGCTTGCCTTGGAATCTATGTAAACTCATCTTTTCTAAGCAATACAGGGTGTTGCCCCTTAGCAACAATTTACCTACCAAAAAAAAATCAATCGACTTAGGGGAATAAAGTGATTTAGTGACGTAATTAAATAATTGGTGTTATTTAATCAATCAAGATGAATAAAGTGAAGATTAGGACTTTATTAAATAAATGTAATTTATTTAATTGGTCAAAATGATGAAAAACATGAATTAATTAAATAGTGTCGCTTTATTTAATTAATAGCAGAAATAGGGTTTTAGGACTTTATTAAATAAATGGAATTTATTTATTTAGTCGAAAATGGTGAAAAAGTGAATTATTTAAATAATTTCGTATTATTCAATTAATAGAGGAATTTAGGGTTTTTGATGAAATTGATGTAAAATGCAATGATGTTCGATGATAATGATGTCGATGATGTGAAAATGTCATTTAGTATGTGTGATAAATGTCAATTCAATTTTACATGTCTACATTTTTCCCCTCTTTAATACAAAGTACAGGTTTCTTTGTTTCAAAGATTCGATGTTACTTGATCAAGATTTTGAAAAAAAAAATGCCCCAGTGGTTAGCGGACTGATGGTAGGACTCTTTGCTGCCCCTCAAGAGGTTGGTCAAAAATTTCAACTTTGAGGTCAGGCTCACAACACTATTCTTTTTTAGTTTCAATGTGTAGAGGATGAAAAATTAAGTCTATAGGTCCCTCATTGCTTGTTTCAATGATCTCGGGAAGTCCTAATTTGAACGTAGGAAGGTTCTATAAGTAAAAAATTAGGGTTTTCTAGGTAAAATTTAGGGTTTTGAGGGTTAAAATAGGTAATTATGGTTCTAATTACCTCATTTGCACTTTGATCCTATAGAGAATTCTAGCCTCTAGATTTCTTATTTTGTCAATTTTCGAGGAGCAATACCTAGGATTCAGGGAGCCCCACATCATTCGGACTTGGTTCAAGAGTTTGGAGGGCCCACAAGCATCGGTGCCCCAGTATGTAGCCTCTTGATTCTCATTTTTGTATTTTCATGTTCTCATAATTTGTGCACAAATTTCAATTAGTTTGATGCTTTTTACTTTTTTGGGAAACTAAGTTTCTTTATCATTTTCATTTCGTTAAATTGCATGTTTAGAGCGAAACCCTAACATTGTGGGTTGAAATGATTGTAGGTGGTCCTCAAACCATTGCAGTTGAGGGAGAGGTGACCTCGGGATCTATTTGATTTGATTAGCAGTTTTGATGTTTCAGAGCAAGATTTCCTAGATGTGATAAGGCTACGTTACATTTGTTACATGCCTCCCATTTGTAGTCACACGACGATGATGACTACGCTCGTGGAGCGGTGGCATTCATAGACTTCTTTGTTCCATTTATCTACAGGGGAGGCCACCATTACTCTCAAGGATGTGTGGAGGATCCTCTGCATACCTATCCATGGTGAGCTCGTTACATACCATGTTCAATGGGGTACTTGTGCCATGCAGCATGTGCTTGGTGTGAGACATTTGGAGGTTCACCAATCCAAGATTGATTTATCAGAGTTTGTTGGCAGTGCAGACCCTATTTCCCTTTTTCTTTGTGGTTTGGTTTTGGGGTTAGTTGTTGTCGATAGGAGAGATCGTCAGTTCCCCGTTGGATGGGGTATATGAATTAAGGAGTTGTTTGAGCATGGGACTAGATATGCATGGGGTCCCTGTCTTCTCGCCCACCTCAACAAAGATATGCATGAGGTTGCATATCAAGGTGGGAAATCCATTTCTACATGTGTCTCTATTTTACATGTATGGGCTTGGGAGCACATTGCAGTGATGTGGCCCAATGGTATACAGGATCATACTGATGGTGATTCGTACTCCTATCGTTATGGAGACTATTTACATTACACCTTGCCTAGGGACCTTTCATACTAGCGTCGTGTATTCAATGATATGCCAGGATTTTTTTGGAGACCTTATATGGATTGTGATGCATGGCTCTGTTGTGCTTTTTTTGCACACACGCCCCGCTGGAAGTAGGGACCCTCTTTCTTTTCGGTTTTGTTGTTTTGGCCCTTTCTTTTGAGGTTTTGTCTGACCTAGGCATGTGCTTAAAATGTTTATTTTGAATGCCTAAGTGTTTCCCCCAGGTTATTTATTGAAAATCTTGAGTTCTGGATGAATTTCGGGCTTTTGCTTGGATGTGGGATTTTCCGCCCTGGTCGGATTTTCCCGAATCCAGCTTGGACTCCGACTGGACCCTTGTTTTTCGAGGATTTTCAGTATTCGTGGATTTCCACGTGGGCTAGATTTTCCCAGATTTCGCCCTGTCGTCGATTTCCCGAATTCCTTCTCTGGCTGTTCTGTTGATTGTGTTGTTGGCTTCATGCATGCTTTGAGGGGTGTATCTAGCATGGTTTCTGGGTCTCTTGGATTATTTCATGCTAGGGTTGCTCAGTATTGTGTCATTTGTCATCTCCTAGCTAAGTTCTAAGCTTGCCTATGCGCTAATGGCAGATGAGTAGGGTTTTAAGACTGGGGGCAATGTCATTTCAAGTTATGTCGTCTTAAAATGGGCCTGAAATGCAAAAGAAAATTTACAAAAGGTCCATCCCTGACTTGCTCTGTGTTTAAATGTTTGAATTTCGTGACTAATCCAGTGTTTGAGTAAAATAATGATTCAGCGTCGCAGTTCGGGATAATCCATCCCTTCCGGATTTTATTGGCTGCGACCTTTCAATGTCAGTGAGATGTCATATTGGTCATCCCGTGTCTCGCCAAAGCCCTTTGTCGGTTTGTATTTGATCACCAAGACACTGTAAATCTCACACCGAAGTCTTTATGTTGGTAAGATAAACCTCATTGCCAAGAGCTCATAGCAGGCTCCTTTCGTCTTGCCGATCTTCCGTTCTATTGCTGAGACCTTCCCCTTTCGGCGAGACCTTTCACCGAACATATCCTGCTCTTGTCAAGTGCCCTTCAAAGTCGGGGATACATTCATGCTTCACTGAGACCTTACCGCGAGCTCCTTTACTCTTGCTGAGACCTTCGCTTTCAGCGAGACTCCTAACGGTCGCCAAGACTTCATAGCGAAACCTCTCTCTTGGCGAGCCCAGATCTTTTTCGGGGAAACCACCTATTGTCGGCCAGAGGTTATGCCGATGGAACCCTTCATCGGCGAGACATTTCACAATCATTGGGACCTCTAGCTGAGCTCAAACGTTTCACCGAAGGCCCTCCTAAGTCCATATGTTCACTATGACTGTATCTTTCTCACACCGAAGCTCTCTCGTGTTTTATCGCTAGTCGGTGAGACCAAGTAAATTCGCCGAGACCTTTCCCTGACCACCCGTTGGTCATATCGATGCGTTTATCGCCGATCGGCAAGACTCTGTAAGTTCGCTGGGACCTCATATCAAAAATGTTAGTCTAGCCGAGGTTATTACTTAAAATCTGATGGTTGGTGAGACAAGGGGGATTTGCTGTGACTTTATACTGAAGAAAATCTCTCATCGACATGACTTTCCTCATCGCCAGTCGGCAAGACATGCCCCACTCGACGTGACCTCATCCCAAATGGAATTTGTTTGGCCAAAGTGCTTGCCTTTGCACCGTTTGGTCCGGAGTCTTGCCTTATCCGCGGATTTCTGCCAAGTCCGGATTTCCCCGAAGTCCGGTGTCTCCCTGATCTTCTGAAGTCCCTTCTCTGGCCTGTTCTCCGCGGAAGTTCTCCTTGGACAGATTTTCCCGAAAGTTGATGAAACATAAAGGAACGTGAGATAATTGGATTTTTTTACAATTCATGATGCATTTGATGATTATTTCATGTCATATTTGGATCTCCCATGTGAATTTATCGGTGAAAAATGATCAAGTTTAATGATTAAGTAGGTGTTTCCTGGTTATTCCGTTGGAATCCGATCAATAAGGAATTTCCTGAAATTCCTCTCTGGCTCAGATTCCATGGATGGCCCCGAAGCCCGAAATCTGTGGGATCATTTCATATGAAATTTAATGGCACTTTGGTTGCAGGAGACGCATTCTAATGATGTATTGATGGATTAACATTGGTTTCCTATGGTTTTTATTGTGGTTTTCTTGACAAATGCAAGCTAAATCAAGCAAAGCAGCAGCTGGTTCCTCATTGTCTGATGCAGAGAACATTAAGTTGGACATTAAGAGCAGGATCCCTGAGATCACTGCAGATCAAGAAGAAAATATTGAAAAAGATTTACAAACAGAGAAGACACATTGATGACACCCTGAGCGGTGTATACAATGGATCCATTGCTTTTTTCGAGATAATGACAAGAAGAAGGAAGATCGCACCCAAGTATTTGAGTATGGAGCAGTTGAGAGAATGGTGGTAGGACGTTTATGCACCAAGTAATGATGATTATGTGTTTGAGCACAAGCTAGATGATACGGCCACCTACCTTGTAGTTATTGGAAAATACGTAGCGAATGAGGTGGACTGGGATAAGTTGGTCAAACGGTCAAGGGAAGAGATTGCGTCCATTGGGAATCGACTTAGGGTTTTACCTTTGCCACCTGTGGCAGGCCTGGATGGGACGTTCTTGAAAGTACATGAAGAGCCAGATCAGAACAAAGATAATAGGGAAGGGAGCTAATGATAGGCTGCAACGCGTTTTGTGCCTCCATTTTATCTTCCCGCGCATTGGTCCTAACTACACTGCAGATCTTAGGCCGGCTTGGATGGGATGTGCATTTAATGCCTATTTGACCCATTTCGAAGACTCTCTTGGCCAGGTTGTTGTGCCGAGTTATTGCTGCGAAGCCCTCACCTGGCCGACGGGTTTTCTGGGGGAATTCTATATATTGGGCATGTCGCCTCATTTGGGATGGGTTAGATAGGTTAGAATGGTTGAATGGCTAGATAGTTAAGAATTTATAATTAGAAGATAAAAGTAGAATAGAGTAGAGATAGTTAGAAGCAAGTTAGCAAGTAGGTGTTCTCAAGCAAATGTTGTAACAAAAATTTGGAATTGTTGCTACAGTGGGCAATTTGAATACAAGAAATGACATTGTGATTTGGTGCCATACTTGTTTTCTTTTGTTTTGCATGGTTCTTTTTATTCTATCTTTAAAATTGCTTTGAGAAGGTTCATGTTTAGATTAGATTTGGGTTCAATAATGTTTGTGATTTAATACTTGAATGTTGCAGCAATCCTTCAGTCCATACTTTTCGCAACCAACTGATTGTTAGTTGCTATGCAAAGTTAGCCTGGACTTCATATTCGTATGCTTAGTTTGATTGTGAGGATTTGTTCATTTCAACTGCAAAAAGGGTTGTTGAATGAATGTTCATGATTTGAAAATCTTAACACCTCAGAAGATTGCACTGTTTTCTGTGAGATTGTAGATTTATCTTGGTCAAGCAGAGATCAGTTTTGAGGGATTGGTCCATTCGAGTGTTGGTTACCTTCATTGTTGATCTTAGGAGTAGTATTAGACTTAGAAATCTCTCTAAAACCCTTATCCTTTTTCTATTTCTTTGATTATTGGGTTGAATCTAGGATTGAAGTATCACCAGTTTGTTAAATCTGATAGAATCGATTCAATATTTTGCTTGTAGTAAGGTCCCATTGTGATTACCAGCATTTTCACATTTCGTTACTGAGTTGTTTATGCACTGTCAAGACTTGACATTAGAGACCTTGGGGTTATCTCTTGAGGCTTGCCGATAGAGATTTACCTTTCAAGAGAGATAGGATATCATATTCTGTTTGGCTGTTATTGTGCAGAAAACACGATCAACAGGCCCGAGGATTAGGAGTAGCTAGTGTACTGTCGACAAACTAGATGGTTGATTGGTCACTCTCACTCTCTTCTTGAGTGATACTTACCTGACAGAGTGTGCAAGTAGTTTGGAGAGAGATAGGGATGGTTTCCTGATGCATATGAGGCTCAGTTCAACTGAACCACTAGAGAGGTTTGTGTATGGGGCCATTAGGATGATAGAGATGTTGTCGTTGTTGCTTTCAGAGTGCTTGCCCCAGTCGGATGGGGTTGGCAATGGGTTTAGCTAATTTGTTGGCCACTCCCAATTTTTATCAGTGGTGGGCACAACATGTTCCATTGATATTTATAGATCCTAGTGATGATCCTGCAATCGGTAGAGCAAGCATCACAGGTCGTTGCAGGGAGCGGCAACATATTGAGGTTCTAGTTGAGCAGCTCGGTTAGGCCTGATAGGATGGGACACAGGGTGATTAGGCGCAGGGTCATGGACAGGTTCCATGTCCCCCTCCACCACCTAGGGATGGAGGTGCTTAATTGGTTGTAGAGATCAGGCTGCGAGAGGCCATGGAGGCACATATTGCTATACTAACAACATAGTGAGATGGCTTTCGCAAAGAGTGAGATACAAAGGTTGGGTATCATCTTGTTGTTGAGACATAGTTACAAGTTGTCACTACAGAGAGGGATAGCCTGAGGATCGAGTGAGATATTCTTCGCACTGAGCAAGATCAATTATTACAACGGGCTACATACTATTAGACTCAGTATGATGCCTTTGTTCCTCGGGTGTAGAGACAACTGCAATTTGGAGAGTTAGTGTTGCGGGTGGTGGTGCCGAGTTAGCTGGTCATTTTGTTAGACATCTAGATCCAAATGGTGGTCTATAGCTTGGTTCATAGAGTCCTCCCCTTCCTGTTGAGCAGTGTTATATGTGTACTTAATCTTTATGATGTTTATTGTTTAGAGACATATTATAGACATGATTTTTGTATATATATTCATCGGCCTAGTCTAGGCTTCGTATATATGTATTATTTTGTATTATCCTATCACACTTGTTTCACATGATGATGGTGTACTATGACATTCTCCTTTTTTGACGATGATATACATGAGATATACCTTCTCAATTCAACTCATTTATATATTTATGTGATGATCATGGATGACTATGTATGATGATGTACGTTTATATATGTTTTTGTATTTTTCTGATGTATGCATATGACATGGATGGATGGATCATATATTGTTTCATATTATGTTTTATTATGGATGATCAATATATTGTTTTGATATATGATGTTTATTTGATGTTGATATGTGATGGATGTATGATGGATGTATGCCTTCTATTCATGATACATGATGTTTTCATTGCTTTATTATCATCATGATATGTATTGACGACATTGTGGATGCATCATGGATATGGTACTAATGATATTGTGATGCAAGATGGATGTTAGTTAGAAGAAATATTTGATGATGGATAGAAATTTGATGTTAGTTGTTGATGTGTTGATTTTGCTTTGCTTGGAGACTTCACAGTTTGAACAATCTTGTTTGATGTAGCAAACAGATACGATGCACCAGGTTATTAATGACCAAGGTGACTTTGTATCCATTGTGTGGACTTTGACTCAACATACAAAGAATATTTTTTCTCATACCACATATACAAAAACTTTGTTTAAAATATATGATCGAGTTGGGTTAAAACTTTTTGTACCAATTACGTAGAGAGGTATAGACTACCTAACATGCACCTGCTACACGAACTATTTCAAAACAACTTCCATAAACTCAATAAAGCAAGTATTCGTCATGGTAGTATTACAAAAATATCCTACAAACAACAAACCAAAATGATGCTCAATTGTCCCCATTCCTTCTTCTCTAAATCCTTATGGACATCCTCGAGAGATCCTGGGAATGATTCAATAAAATAAATCATAAAGATAAGACTATAAAAAGGATAAAAACAAAGTTGCAGTATCACTTGCCATATCTATTTGGGGTGGGGCTATTATCCGATATTGATCATGTCTATTGTACAGGATCAGATCCATTAAGGAATATCTCAAGATGTTGTTGGTACTTGTCAAAAACATAGGTAGTTGATACTCTGGCTTTGTTTTAGTCTGTTTGTAATCAAAGATTTGCGATTGTTTGCTTGAAAGTTCTAGCTTTTGATGTTTACTCTATTTTTTTGTTTGTTTTGTCAAAAGGGTGGGTGAAACGATTTGTTTATTATGGATGAGAAGTTTATTATAGATTGTGATGATGGAGATAGGACTTTTTGATTTTCTGAGTTTTATGATGTTGTTTTTGTTGTTTTCAGGGGACTAACCTAGGGCCTCAGGGGATCATCAAATATAATCCTTGCCTTCGTTGTACATGCAGAGGCTTGTAGTTTGCTTGGTTTGAATGTTTTTGAGATATTTTGTTTTGTGAATGTTTTTGGATTTTGTATTTTTTGACTATGTTGAAATAAAGCATGATAGAAACCTAAGGGTACTAACCTATGGCCTTAGGGGCTGATCAGAGATAAGCCTTGCCTATGTTGTACACATAGAGACCATGTAGTTTGACTATTTGACTCAAAGCATAAACTTGTTTTTGGGATAAACAACATTGATATCATTGGATTGATATTCCACTTTTGTTTCTAGAGGATATGTTGTAGGAAATCTACTTGAACTAGCTGTGAAGTTCAAGCAAATGTTGATATCTTAGACTGTTTGAGTGAAAGAATAATCCAACGATGTTTTATTTTTGATGTTTTTCAAATGTTTTGATTTTTGTTGTTTTCTCGAATGTTTTTTATTTTATTGTTTTTGACCATGATAGGATGCACAAAGATCTAATCCACGACCAACTTCGGGAAGTTTCACCTAGTTTGAGACAACGCAACTTTCCTAAATCATTATCAAGCCATGGTTGGACACATGCTTTATTATGGGATGAATGGGTAAATGTTGTGGATAGTATAGATAGATAATGATGTGAGTCTTATCCAATCATAGCACCTGTTTTCTAGTTTTTCACTATGGTACTTGTTCTATGAGCGCCACAAAGTGGTTTTGACTCAAGGAACGTTTTATTTATCTTTACTATTTTTCTTGCTTTTTTTGTATTTTTTATCTTTTCCATTTTTTTTTGGATTTTTACCCTTTTGTCTAGGGTATTCTGATGTGCTTTATGTGTAGAAATTTTTGAGATGGTTGTTTTTCAGCGATTAAGCTAAAGGTTCTCCTTCAGGAGTAGCCAATTGATAGGCCCCGGAATTGTAGCTTGTTGTAATGACAAATGGGCCTAACCAGTTCGGTTCAAATTTTCCTTTGTCATCTTGATTCAGTTATACCTTCTTATTCTCCTTGAGGACCAATTCACTAACCTAAAAGTTTTTATGTTTTATTTTCTTATTATAGCTTCATTTGAGTTGATTCTGATAAACCTAAAGATGGTTTAACATGCTCAAACACCTTTCATCTAGGAGATCTAATTCATTTAACTTGGATACCTGATATTCGTCGTTGTTGACCATGTATTTTAATGAGATTCACAATGAGGGGATTTCAACCTCGATAGGTAAGACAACGTCTGATCCGTAGACCAAGGAAAATGGTGTGGCACTTTTAGGCATTCAGATGATGGTTCAATAATCCCATAGGGTTGGGTTAAGCTATAAATTCTGATCATGACTGGCTTCATTAATAGTCTTTTTAAGTATTTTCAAGATGGTTTTGTTAGATGCTTCAGCCTTACCGTTTCCTATAGGATAGTAGGGCATGGAGAATCTATGTTGGATAGAGAATTTGGAACAAAGTTCTTGGATGTCTTGATTATTGAATGTTGTGCCATTGTTCGTTATGATTGTCTATGGAATTCCATACCTACAAATCAGATAATTTAAAATGAACTTTATTATCTATTTTCCAATGATGTAGGTTAATGGAATTACCTCTATCCATTTACTAAAATAATTTTTTGTTGTGATAATGAACTTTTTTCCATTAGATGAAGCCGACAAAATCTTACCTACCAGGTCTAATCCCCATTGTGAGAAAGTCCATGGTGTTGCGATGGGTCTCAACTCCTATGTTGGTGCATGAACAAGGTCACTATGTTGTTGAAATTGATGACACTTTCTAGAATATTGAATGCACTCTTGTTCCATGGAGGGCCAATAGTACCTTGTTCTGAGTAGTTTTTAGTCTAGGTTAGGTTTGCTAGAGTGGGACTCGCAAACACCTTTGTGTACCTCTTGTAAGGTTGTTTGTGATTCTTTTGCATTAAGACACCAGAGTAACATACCATCTAGGCTATGATGGTATAGGGTATCTCCTAGGATCATAAATTAGGAAGTCCTATGGGTGAAGGTTTTCTTTTGAGTGGTTGTTAGGTCAAGTGGTATGATACCATGCTAGATGTAGTCAAAGGTGTCTTGGTACCATGGGGAGTTAGGACCACCAATAACACATACTGGTTCTGATTCCAGGATGTCGAATGTAGGTACGAGCAGTTGTTCAATGAGGAACTCATACTTAGGAACATTCTATGGAATATCAAGCAGTGAGCCTATTGTTTCCATTGCATCGACAACTCTGTTGTTGATCCGAGGAATTTTTTCAAAGGTTATTGTGACAAAATATTCCTTGAAGCTATCGACCATCCTTTTATACAACATCAACTTATCATCTTTTGCCTGGTACTCATTGTTCACTCGTTTTGTCACTAGTTGAGAATCTCTAAAGATCTGTAGCTCTTTAATTCTCCATTCAATAGCCATTTTTAGCCTTGTGATCAAATTTTTGTACTCTGAGATATTGTTTGTGCATGGGAAAGTGATCATGTATGCCCTGGGTATACTATCTCCCCATGGTGTGAGAAATAGAACACTTGCTCCATAGCCATGTTGAGTGTGGGACCCATCAAAGTATAGAGTCCAGTGGCATGTCTGTTTTATCATCAAGATACTTTCATTTGGAAATTCCACTATGAGAGACTTGTGATCATCTGTGGGTGCTTCAACCAGCTGGTTTGCTATTATTTTTCCCTTGATGGCTCTTCTATCCACATACTCTATATCAAATTCACTTAGGATCATCACCCATTTGGAAATTCGGCCTATTAGGGCTGCTTTTGCTAGTAGATACTTGAGTGGATCTACTTTTAAAATCAACTTCACCTTCCTATTTAAGATATAGTGTCTCAACGTTTGTGTTGCAAATACGACTGGGAAACACTTTTCTATGGGTAATTAGTTTAACTCGTAGCCCACCAGTGTTTTGCTAATGTAGTAGACTGCTCTTTCTTTGTTATCATCATTTAGCTAGGCTAGGAGAGCTCCCAATGCTGCTTGTGTGGTAGACATGTAGAGTACCATTTCCTTATCTAGGATAGGTGGCATGAGTACAAGAGGAATAAGTAGGTAATCCTTGACTTGTTGGAACGCTTGGTCACATATTCCATCCCACTTGAAGGTGATGTCCTTGTGTAGTAGATAAGTGAAAGGGTGACATTTGTTTTCCAATTGTGCGATAAATCGCCTGATGGATTGCAACTTCCCTTGTAGACTTCTCAGTTGTTTTAGTGTTTTTGGTGGGGGCATCTCTAGTATTGCTTTTACCTTTGTGGGATCCACTTCAATACCCCTTCTTGACACTATGTTCCTGAATATCTTTTCAAATGTTACTCTGAATACACACTTCTTAGGGTTGAGTCTCAGATTATATTGTTCAAGCCGATCAAACACCCTTGCAAGATTTGAAAAGTGATCTTCCCTTTTGAAAGACTTTGCTAGGATATCATCCACATAATCTTCCATGATGGTGTGTAGCATATCATGGAATACGGTTTTCATTTCTCTTTGATATGTTGCTCCTACATTCTTTAGGCCAAAGGGCATTACATTCCAACAAAATGTCCCCTAAGCACAAGTAAAGGTTGTTTTGTGTTGATCATTTGGAGAGATATGTATCTGGTTATATCAGGAGAAACCATCCATTAAAGATAGCATGTCATGCCCTGCTGATAGATCCACGATCATGTCTATAGTTAGCAATGGAAAGTCATCCTTTGGATAGGCCTTGTTGAAGTCTCTAAAATCTGTGCAAATCCTTATGCCCCTAGTAGGCTTTGACATGGGTACTAGATTTGATATCAATTTCGAATAATCAATGGGTCTAATAAAACCCACATCTAGTACTTTATTTAGTTCTACCTTTACCAGTAATGCTATCTGAGGATGCATTTTTCTGAGTTTTTTGATAGGCTTTGCTCCTGGGACTACAGCCAAATGATGTACCACTAATGTTGGATCTATTCGAGGCATGCCAGCATAGGTCTAGGCAAAATTTATCTTTTTGTCATTGATGAATGTTGTGAAATTTGCTTTCTCTTTGGATCAAGTGATGCCATGTGGTATGTGATTTTTGGATTCTCTATGGTTCCAACATTTATGGACTCTGCTTCTTCTACTAGGAGTGTTGATCTTTTTTGGTACTCAGATATGGGGAGATTGAACCCTCCATCCTCGGGTGCCTCTGGGAGGTTTTCACCTTCAGATGCATCCTTTATTTTCTTCTTTTTTGGATCCGATAGAGCCACACTATGGTTTTCTCTAGGGGACCTCATTTTGATCTTTATTTTTTCCTTTCCATTTTTACGACTAGAAGGTTCAATCTCTCCACCAAAGTATGCATCATGTTCAAGTTCTATGGCAAAGCCCGCTTTGTGATCTCCTATTGGTATGTCTGTTCAAAGTCCCATGAACTCCGTAATTGCCTCATTGTTCTAGAATTTACCCAACATAGGTGTATGTTGTTGTTGGTCCCAATCTATTAGTTGTGGGTAGCAGAGTGGTAGGCTATCATCATTATCTGCAAAGCTTATAGAGGTTGTTGAAATGGTGAGTATGGATTTGGTATCTTTTTCCAATTGGGTGTCTAGGTCATCATTACTAGAAGTGGGGGGATCATATCCAGTGATAAAGTAAGGGGAATCCTATTCATATTCGTTAGAATCAGTTTTGGAATGATAATAGATGTTGGGAATGGTTTTGATAAATTGGAGAGGGAACCTATCAATGCTAAAGTTGTCGAATAAGTCTTTGATGGGTAAATCATTTTCCATGATATGGTATATATCTAGTGCCTTAACACTAGAAGAAGTTTCTTATTTCTTAAAAGAGGTTCATCCAGTTTTTGGAGTAACCACATCTTTTGGCTCATAACCTAGGCCCATATTTCTTTCTCTGTTCCACTATGATAGGATCCCACCTACCTTGTTTGTGTAGCCCAAGGCCACTTGTTCCCTAATATCCCATTTGTTTAGCTAATTGATAACCTCTAATTTTATGATGAATTAGAATGGGTTGTGGCTTTTCTGTTCTTTTTAGTCCTCTTTGTAAATCATGGATGAGAAGTCCTCTTTGAATATGTTTTCATCTTTCATGACCCCCCACTTGGTGAAAATCATGATTTTGGCTATCATTTGCACTATCTGAGTAGGCTTGATCTCTTTCGGACCTCCATAGACCTTGGGTGTTGGTGGAGTCATGCCAATGTAGAATGCTTGGTTGAAGTGGTAGTTTCCATTACCCATGTCTAGTACTTGAACCTTGGTTTCCATTTTTTGATTGCTCATTGGATGTGATCTTGGTTGAGGTTGATGGTAGCTTGGAAGGTTCAACATATGAGAATGAATGGAAGGATATATCATTGCTAGGTATGCATTGGATCTTATTATACTTCTCTTCCAACTTTGCATAGAAGTGGAAAGGTTCAGGATCGACATATAGGGTCACCTCTTTTCCTTTATGGGGGAACTTTAGGAATTGGTGAAAGGTCAATGGGACTACTTGTAATGCGTGAATCCAAGGGTGTCCTAGGATTAGGTTATATGGTAACTCAAGGTCAAGCACGTAACATGTAGTTTTTGTGATGGCTGGTCCTATTTGCACTAGTAGCCTTACTGTTCCTTTTGAATTCCTTTCAAGGTCATCATAAGCCCTTATAGTGATACTCTTTCCTTTGTCTATCACATCATCAGAATACCCCAACTATTTGATAGACTTTAAGGTATAGATGTTTAGAATCGTACCATTATCTATCAATACATGTTTGACCATGTTCTTGTGGACACCAACCTCTATGTAGAGGGCTTGGTTATGAAATGTATTTTGGAAGATCTTTCTCAAAAAATACTAAATGATTGTTGGCCATGGTTTTTCCAACCATGTCTTGGAATTGATTAGGATCAAGGTTATTAGGGACTGATGCTTCCAATGCTTTTTCCAATATCTCCCTATGTGCGGGTGACAGTTTTAGAAACTCTAGGATTGAGATTAGGGCGGGAGTCTTCTTCAACTATTCCACAATACTGTAGTCGTTTGATGACTTAGTTGTGGGTTTGGGTAGGGCTCCTTGTATTGTAACTCTCCCTCAACGAGTAGTTACATTGCAGTTGTTGTCTCCACCTTGTATAGTCACTAGATTTTCCCTATTGTCATCAACTTGTTAGGGGGTTCCTAGAACCATCTCACCGTAGGTATAATTAACATTATGATAATCTTGGTCCTTTCCTTTGTCATTTATTTTAGTGTGGTTTGGGATTGGGTTGGTGTATATTTGAAGGTCCTTGTTCCTGGGATGATGTTCAACATCTACTTCTCCTTTGTCTATTCAAGTCTTGGATGAGGTGTTTGAGTCACATGTAATTGTTTGTTGTATTCCTTTTTATTTTATGGAATTCACACAAGTATTTCTTGTTATACCATGGTGTCTTGAAGCTAGGTTCCTCATAGTTCAGGTGATCATTCACCTTGATGAGGTTTTTTTGTACTAGTTTATGCATGACTATTTCAAGTGACTCTCCTAGTACCGTGAATTGTCTCCTAGGTTGATCATATTATCTCTATTGCCCTTGATTCATTTGTTGGTTGACTACTTGATTGTTCTTGGGATAGGCAAGTTGGTTGTTTTGTGCACCATTTGGAACATAGGTCGTTTGTGCCACTTGTGGTTTATTTTGAGGTACACTTTTTGCATGTCATAGTGCTCTAGCATCAAGTACTCGATCGTTTGTAACGTTCTTGTTCTTTTCCCAAATCTTAGGTTTATTGTTTAAACTAGAGGGACTGTCTTTGAAGTTGTTCAATTTAAAGACTCCCATTGCAATGAGGGCTCTCTCAATATGTAATAATTTCTCAATTGTTTATTCAAAGTCTACAAGACATAACATAGTGAGCTGGTAGTTGATCTCGGATAGGACATTTGAGATGAAGATATCTACTAATTCCTTGTCTAGAATGGGCCATTTGCATTGACTAGCTTTGTGCCTCCATCATTGTAGGTAAGAGGTAAAGGACTCTCCTTGATTCTATTTGATTGTGGATAATTTTTTTATAGTGACATCTTACTCTATGTTGAATGAAAAGTGGCTTATGAACTTGCTAGATAGTTCGTCAAAGGTTTTAATTCCCAATGATAGATGGGAGAACCACTCCATAGCATGAACTGTAAGGCTGTGTGGAAAGAGCCTCATGAGGTAAGCGTCGTTGTTTTGTACCTCCATACATGACATTGAGAAGTCTCGTACATGCTCTATTGGATCTCCTTTTCCTTTGTACTTGTTGAACTTGGGTATTTCAAAGTTTTTTGGAAAAGGTAGTCTATTAATGGAGCGATTGAATGGGAATGGACATATTTCCTAAAGGGTGTAGGTTTTTTTTTCCCTACCTGCATTCCTGCTACCTTTTGGGTCACTGCTTCCATTTGCAGTTCTATCTCTATTTTTGGTACCTTTGTTTGCAAGTCTTGTGTGTAATAGCCTTATTTTCCTACCATGCTTTGGTCATAAGTTCGATATAATGAGGGTATTGAACCTTGGTAGCTATTTTGAAGATAGAGTGGGTTAGGTCCTTGTTGTGTGTAAGAAAGGTTCACTCCTTGATGCTGGGATGTATTATACTGAAGGTTACCCTATTGATGTGTTAGCAAGACACCTTGTTGGTAGGACGAATTTGGAAGGGTGCCTTGTGGCACACCTTGTTGGTATGAACTATGTTGAAGGTTTCCTTGATGGTCCATTGGACACTTACTTTGTTGATCGGACGACTACAGAAGGCTTCCCTATGACACACCTTGTTGCTAGGACGAACTATACTGAAGGTTACCCTATTGATGCATTAGTGGGACACCTTGTTGGTAGGACAAATTGGGAAGGGTACTATTGTCAAACAAATTACACCCGAATGCTTGAATGACTAAATTCAACAATCTGTTGAAACATTGGAACTATCTTTAGGCTATGGGTATTCCTATGGCAAAGATAGACCTCCAGATTCTAGGCTGGTTCCTATATGATTCTCAAATTGATAACTGGGTAACTTGTGCTAGAAAAGGGATAAAAGGATTGTAATAAATGCACGTAAAACTATAAATTGATGATGATACACCTAATTGATAAAGATTTGAAAGTATGATTCACAATGAACTTCATAAAAACTATCCACACAAGTCAATTCAATAGTTTGACCACAAAAATGATTCTAAGGAAGGCCTGAATAAACCACTTTTGAAGGAAAACAAAGTTTTCTCAACAAAGAAGAATAGATTATTTTGTTACACAACCCTAGACCTGTGACTTTCACTATTTTGAATGCATGCAAATATAAATGAGACAATAATTTTAAAGGTTTTGATATTAAACACAGTAAAAATTCATCAAATCATTCATAAAAACATCATAATGACAAGGCAGACTTTTGATTTCACCGAAATCAAAGGAATCTTTGCAAAATGACACAAAATGAACCTGTAAACTTGTTGCTGTATTAATCTAAAAACTGAAAAACTGAGTTACATGATATTTCTCTTTGAAGAATGTAAAGGCTGAAAAACAAGAACTAGTGAAAAATGACTAAATTTTTCCAATATATACAAAAGGCATGCACAAAGTAGCCAATAATAGAATTGAAAGAGAACTGAAGTGAAAACATCTCCAATGTGAAATCTGAGCAGAAGAGAAAATCTTGATAAAAATAGCCGAAAATTGAAGCAATCTACTCTCTGTGCCTAGAAAAATCCACCTCTCCATGCGCATGACCAAAATATCATGTGAACTGATATGGAATTGAAAGCAGAGCCTCACTATTTGCATGAACTGAACAATGAAGTTCAAGTCCCACCTGTGCATGAGCAAATTTTTTTTAGTATTTTTGATGTTTATCTCCTCCATGCACAATCTAAAATTAGCACTTTGCATGTATCTCCAACTTGAGGCTAAAGTCACTACTCTAACTTCACTTAACGTCTTATATTTGCATTTTAAGATGGCTAAATTAATTAAATGATTTATAATCCATCATTTAATTAATTAACTTACATTGAATAGTGCAAATAATATTGGAGGGTAATGTCAAATTAGAAAGTTTAATTCACCACCTCACGGGCTTTCATGCATCATACTTAGCATATATTTCAAATATGCATTCACCATTCCAAGTATATTGGCCAACCACTCCACACTTACCATTTATTTGCAATATGAAATAACTTCACTATTTTGTAAAATATAGTCAAAAGTGACTATCGAATTAGGGCATGGAAACAAAAGTCACCGAACCCTAATCTATTATCATTTTGCACTTTCACTACTTTGCTGGAGAAGGCTCTGCTGAGAAAGAGTGCCACCATCTGAGTTAGGTTTCTGGTTCGAAGCTTTCATGATTTTTTCAGATTTTTCCTTAAACTTGGTGGATTTCCTCTATGCACAGGCTTGGTAAGTTGTCATCAAGGTATTTTGGTGCTTTCCTCTATGTTTTGAAAGTAAAAAAGAATGGCCATTAAGGCCGCAGTTTCAACTTATTATATCTCTAATTTTTTAAACTTTATTTCACTCTGAACTCATTCCACTTTTCCTAGCCGCCATTATTGTGAGCTCAAGATTTACTTGGAAGCTTTGTTGAGAGCTTTGGCTGCCATTACTGAGCTTTTCTATAGTCACAAAAGGGTAAGCTCTCCTTTTTATTTTTTTGTCAAAATAAAACATAAAGGTTTATTTATGTGAAAGAATGAAGGCCGCGCCATGCGTATTCTTGACATTGAATCTTCACACCTTTTTATAATATTCATTGCTTGTTCTGCCTTTCAGGTTTTGATAAAAAACTCTAATGATGTTTGACTTTGATGAATGTTTGTGAATAAAAAAAAACCTCCTTTAGGCCACACCACTCTATGCTCAAACTAGATATTAGAAAAACACTATATTTTCATTATTCTCATGTTTGAACTCAAAAAAAAAAGAAGCTACGAAAGCATGGTATTTCTTCCTCTCTTGGGCTCAACCCATGGTAGTCTCCTACAATATTTCTTACATTTCTGAAACAAACCCTCATGTGGGTAGATTGTAGTATTGAGGAATCTATATTTTCCTCATTGAAACCTCATCTGGGTATTTGTCAAACTACTCCCTCTAGGTCGTGGGCCTTACATGCTCAATCTGGGTTTTCTTAAAAAATATTGTATTTTCCATTGTTGTTGTGTATTTCCTTAAATTTGAAGCCATGAGAAATAATAAAACTCGATCTTTTATCTCAATGAAAACATTTCTATGTCCAATATGCTCCTGCAATGGACTTCCTTGGTCTAGAATATGAAAACAACAATGATTATAATATGCAAATGTACTCTCCACTATTGAGATCATGTATTCCTTGATAACTTTCATTGATGCTTAATGCAAAATTAGCCACCATGAAAGGTTTTGAACTGAAAGAGAAATTTCAAAATGATGAAACTCGAAAATGTTTGAAACTAAAATCACCAAACTGTAACATGTTATGGCACTATTTTTCTTCTCTTTCATGGTACTACTTCTGCTAAGAGTTATTGCTACTCATTGTCATATTGCTTCTCATTGTCATGAGTTTATTGCTGCACTTAGACTCCATTACAGTCCTTGTGCTCGTGTGCCTTCATTATGCCATGAAAGATGATCATGCTTTACTTACAGTCATGTAGACTGTCTTCTTGATATCACTGTTCCTCTCGAGTCTATGCTTTGAAGTTCTAAAAATAGTTTAAAAAATGAATGTTTTGTTTTCCCTTTAATGTAAAGGGTGCTCCATTTTCTCATGTAAATGCAAATGTTAGACTTGAAATGAAGCTGAAACTATGTGTAAACATTGATCATGCGCTTTCAAACATTGATTGTCCCTTTTGAATGATGAGCAATAGGATACTTTGCTCAATCTTTTTTCATCATGTTGAATTAAAGGCTACTTTATGAACTTCATTCATGGAGAATAATTATTACCTTTATTCCATACTACTATCCCATGTCATTGTTTATGAGTTGGGCTCAACCCTCGTGGGAGCTACATTTCTCACCACTTATAACAATATCTATTAGTTGAAATGATTTGATTATACCTGTATCTTTACATTTAAACAAACAAGTTAGCAAAATAATTGAAGCTGAAAGCTTCCATTGAACTTCGTGCTCCTTGAGTATCAACCTTTTTATGACTTAATCATCTGGTGAATGCTTGATTGGATATATATTACATTCCTGTTGGTAGTGTAGGCATGAGGAAGGGTTTGATTCTTCATTGCTCTAACACCACCTTTTTACAATCTTGCAGATGCATTCAAAACTCAGAACTGCTACAGCTTGGAGACACGACAACTGAAGACTTGAAATGTGACCATGATTCGTCATTCCAGGAAATGACAAATCACCTTCTCCCTTATACCTATATTATCTTCAGTTGTGTTGTGCACATTTCTTCCTTGTATTCATTATTTGATTAAGAAAATCAAATTAGGTTACTCCCATGGCTTGTGTGGGACTTTGGTTTTTACAATATGAATAAAGCAACATTACTACACAATTTAATGAGTTTTTCTGTTGCAATTCATTTGCATAATAATATTGGAAATTCAAAAGTAATCAGATTTGTACAACAATGAATACTTTAGCAAAAAAAATTGTACCTTTCAATGATGAATACCACTCAGCTTTGCCTATTTTGAGTTGTAGCTAAAAATAGGCAACAATTTGGTGACCTCTACGGAGTGTTTGCCTGCTAAAAACCATAGACCAGTTTTGTAGCTTATCCATTGGGCATGGAGTCTATTCTTGCTCTACTTTGACTCAAAAAAACTATAACTCAATTGCAAACCACACAAACTGAAAGAAACTACTGCAACTCTGTTTAAGACAAAGTTTGAAAACCACGTGCAACAACTGCACTTTATTGAAAGAAAAACAATACTGAAATGAAACGTGCCATGGGGCACTTATTGAAAGCAGAAACTCTACACTATCTTATAGTAACCAACAGTGTTAGTGCTCAAACATGACCATTCATTGGTTGTGAGAAATAGTTTCCCTTCCATAACGAAAAAGAATGTGCTTCATGTTTGCAAATTGTCCAACAGTGATGGAGGAAAAATAAATGCTAAGTGCACAGATTAAACACCTCTTCAATCATGAAAACCACCTCCTTTTCTGACTTAGACAAGAGGTGCATGCAACTATTTTGAACAGGGTAAGCAAACTGCATTGATCTCTTTTGATGCTCAATCTCATGCTCCCAAGCAGGTAATTCAAATGGTAATTCTTCTTGATTGCCTACCAAGTGTGCCAGGTGTCTAATAGGACATCCCCTTGTCAGGACACTCAACCTATAACTTTCAACCCCTTGTTTATGCTCTATTTTCTCAGCCCATTGTTCATGATTTTCAAGAACATTAAATGAAGTTAAGTTTTTCTTTTGTTGATCCTTGAAGACATCATTTTTTCCTTGAAAAGATGTTGATTGGAGGTAATATGTAGGTTGTTCATTGGCTGCTATAGTTTGATCTTCTTGAAAGATTTGTCTGTTATTGTTTATAGGAGGACCAACTGTTCTTTCTTTAAGCCTTGCAATGAAAAGGGAGTCATTTTTCTTTGCATAATCTATAATAGTCTTTGAAAAGAAATCATTAATGTTTTCAATGGTCGGATCTTCTCGAGTAAGGAGATGATATTCCTGTTGGATTACCGAAAATAAGTCCTCAAAATATTGTTCCTTATGTTCTTCGTTCATGATAGAATACAACTCCTCCTCAACAAAGGGGGGCAACTCATCAAATAATTTCATAGGCTAGATGGCATTATCTTCTACAACTTTTTCAATAGCCTCCCTGACTTGAATGGGTTGATCACATGCTTCTCTTTCATATGATACTAGCTCATCATCTATGTTAGAACAGAAAACCTCTATGATGTCTGAAAACATGTTATTTTTTAACTCATAATTTTTCATTAAAGCCAGATGAGTTTTATCATTTAGTTGATCCATAGTAGGCATAGATAGTATCATGCATGTTATATTCTCATTTTCATCAAAAAATTGAGGAAGTTTATCAAACAAGTTAGCAATATCCTCTAGCTATTCCAAATCAGCTGGTAAGTTGGGTATCCGTATGCTTTCTTCCTCATTGTCAATGAATCCAAGTAGCTGGTTAAATAAAGAAATTAATTATTCCTCCTCATTTGGTACCTTCTCCAATGAAACTTGGGCATCTTGTCTTTGCAATTGAAGATTTTTACCTTGTAAACCGTGTACTCTGCTCTCATTCATCTTATAAAAAGCATTAGAATTTTTTTTGAATGAATCAAAATGCAAGGGACCTAATGGAAAGCCTGATCCAACATCCTTTTCATGTGCATTATACTTAAATTTAGCTGGGGATGCAATACAAATAGCAGCAACCTCCTATTCTTCATCTAATTTTTCTGATTTGGTGGTACAAAAAGGACTGCAAGATCCTTCAGCTGCTGAAGTAGGATATATAATGGATTGCTCCTGGTTATGAATTGGCTGTTGTATTGAAGGATCACTCCTAAAACTTGGAATTTTAATCGGTTTGGATTATACAACCCCTTGTTCCTGTTCAATATTTTTCTGCTCTAAATGGTAAACCTCCAAAGCTAAACACAATGGATTCACATTTCTAATCTTCTCCATGATAAGTGAGCTATCCTAATCAATTGGTTGCTTAGCCTCATCTTGAAAGGGTTGAATCTCGTCTTGAAAGGGCTGATCTGGAATGAAAGGGCTGATCTGGAATGAAAGGAGTTGTTTGGACCTCATGATTGTGAGTAAACAAAAACCTCATCTGCTCTTCTTTTGCAACTAACTCCCTCTCAAGCTTTTATTCAAACTGTATCCGTTGAGTCTCCAACTCCTGCTCATGAAGGTAGGCCTAATAGTCTAACTCCTGTTGTTGCAAATCAAGCTCTTGTTGCCTCCTAAACTCTTCCATTTGCTTTGTGATGTTTAACAATATGTCCTTGGTGTCATTCATGCTATTCTTCGTATCCTCAACCTCTTGGAGCTGATTTTGGACATATAAACTTTGATATGAAGGTTGAGCATTGGTGGGTGGGAGGTAAGCATGTTGAGCATGCAAATATGCAACTCTTACATAGTTGTTTGGGATAATGGCCTAATATGGCTGATAGGGTGATTGGTTGACAATATTTTCATAGTAAGGGGGTGGGCATACATGATATCCATAAAAATATGTCATTTCTATTCATATAAATGCTAGAAACTAGAATATTAAACTTGTATTTGAAACATACCAGCACTTCGTCTGCTGAAACCAGTGGATTGAGTTCAAAGTCACCAGGTATAATTTATAACCTCTTAAAGGTAAAAATCACTGCTATATATACTAGAACAATAGATTGAACTCTTGAATTCTTTCTCTAAAGCGTGCTTCAGAGTCCCACCGGGCTCACCAAAAACTATTGTCAAACAGATTGCACCTGAATGCTTGAATGAATAAATTCAGCAATTTGTTGAAACATGGGAACTATCTTCAGGTTGTGGTATTCCTATGGTGAAGATAGACCTCCAAATTCTAGGCTGGTTCCTATATGATTCTCAAATTGATAACTAGGTAACTTGTGCTGGAAAAGGGATAGAAGGATTGTAATAAATGCACGTAAAACTATAAATTGACGATGATACAACTAATTGATAAAGATTTGCAAGTATGATTCATAATGAACTTCAAAAAAACTATACACACAAGTCAATTCGATAGTTTGGCCACAAAAATGATTCTAAGGAAGGCCTAAATAAACCAAAGATTCAATTTCTCTCAGATGATTTCCAGAAAACCTCTGTCATCTTCAAAAGCTAAAGACAAAATGAAGTATAAGTATCAAGTTGTCTATCCGCCAACTGTAGTGGTCTCCAAGGTGGAAGAAATAAAACACACAAAGGTTGGTCATCAAGACCTAGTTGATTTTGCAAAGAAAACTAAAAAGAATCCTCTTGATGATTCTATGAGAGAAATTGTACATATTAACCTGCATTTGGTGTCTATGCTCCCTATTGCTGTGCACAATACACAATTTTTCCTTCAAGTTGCATCCCACTACATCAGGGAAAGCAGAAGTGTGATTGATTCTTCAGGGCATGAGATTTTAATACTTGACCCTGACTTCTTTGATATTATGTTCAAAGTTCCACAGATGGAGAAGTACATCGATATCTCAATACAAAAAGCACAAAAAGTCTATGACGCTGATCCAAAAAAGGAAAAAAAAACTTGATAAATAGCCAATGGTTGAAGAAGCCTAGGAAAACTATTTCTAGATGGCTAAAGGGACTCCTATGGAGTGATTTCGAAGAAGATTTCAAAGATATGATCACATTCTTGAGCAGAGTGAAGGGCTTACCTGAATCATCCACTTTTCATGACTAGATGTATGAATACATCATAATCATAAGAAGACAAAAATTTCATATTGAGTGGGGAAAACAAATCAGTGATGAAATACATGAACACTTGATCAATGTGCCTTCTACATTAAAATTATATGACTTCTTATTTGGTGTATGTCGCGGCTGTAATGAGGCAATTTTTGGGTCTATCCATAAAAGGGAATCAGATGCTAGTACCTGTGTACCAATTTTTCTATCAACTGCAATTGAAGGAAAGCTTCCATCATTTCAGGAGGGTTACTGATGCTTTCGTCATGCCTCTAATTTTCAATTTTGATCTGACTCTCGAGAGGAAGAGGGTATCTAATGAGGCTTATAAGGCAGTAAGTAAGGTCAGATGCATATTTCTACAATTCCCAACTTTTACTTATTTGAGAGTGGGTGCTACACTCGCTGCCCTTACATGTTACCGCGATACCCCTTAGACATGTGGGTCCTCATGGAGATGTGCAGACAACTGATTTCAGTGCACAAAGAACAGAGGAATATTCATAAGCGAGGATTCAAGTTCCCATTGACAATCGGTAGGTACACTATCGAGACTGTATAGAAGGCCAAATCAATCTATACAAAGATGCAGGTTATGACAATCAAGACCTACAAATACAGGTTTGATTTTGATTATAGAGATGTCAGGAAGAGGCTACAAAAGGGTCATCTTCACAAGTATCATTTTGAGGACATTTGGGCTGAATGCAGAGATGAAGAGGCCATTCATAAAATGGATTATTGCCAATTAACTGTACAACAGATCAGAGATCTTGGTGTTGTTGAACTACCAGAGGATTTCACAGATCTTGGTGATATAATGAATGTTGTTTACAACGAACAAGGAATATCCAAGAGGCCATTTCCTACAATTCAGTGGTCTGGAAAAGAAAGTGTTAGCATCAGGGAAAAATTGGCACCTATCTTGTCTAACACCATAGAATATTTACACAAACATGACTAAGAGATGAAGACTTTTAGAACTGATTCTCAGGGAGAGGAATCCAAAGCAGAAGCCAAACTACAACAAGAACTCCACATGAAAGACAAATCTATGGCTCTTTCAACTTCTTCACAAAGAGGTCTGAGGATCAAGTTCACAGTTGGGAAGAAGGACACACTGGTCGTCCCAGAAGGAGAAACCATGGAATCTGAACCATCTCGCTCCAAAGGAAAAAGAGTTTTTTTCGAGGAGGTAGATTTTGATGAAAAAGGGAATTCCAACAATCAATCCACTGAAGAAGAAGATTCAGCAGAAGCAGATTGTGATGAAAAAGATGATTCTGAAGGTGAAAAATAGTTTGAAGGTGATTCTGAAGGTGAACCTGAGTCAAAAGGACAAGAGGGTGATCAACAGGAACCTAGGGATGATGAAGAAAGAACTGTCTCCACTTGAGAATGTAGTTGAAGAACTTCCAAAAACATCATTGCTTGTGACTTCAAATGTTTATCATACACCTCCGAATCCGAACACTACTATGCCACCTATTCCTACATCACCTATTCTTACCACTGTGATACCCATAGTGAGTGTTTCACCTACCATTGTAGCATCAACCATAGGTCATACTCCATCAGTAACAAGTATACACATGGTTGACATTTTATCCAACCCTCCATCATCTATTCCTAGCCTGTCATCACCATCATATGATATCACCTTTGAGACTGATTTCAATCTATTCATGAACGAATCCATAATAGTTCAGCTCAAAGTACCAACTACAGGAGCAGTTATGACAAACACTACGCCTATTATCACAATACCACTCGTTACTTTAGAAGTGACAGTGACAACAGAGTTGATGGTTGATTCAGAATCTCATGCCCCATCTCTTCCCCTTGGTTGATATCTCAAGTGTCGAAGTGAAAGAAATAGATGATTTCTCCAGAAGAGCTCGACCTTGAAGAGATAGTCCCTCCAAAAGCTAAGGGGAAGAAAAAGGTAAAGGTGTATTCAAGGCTGAATGTTGAAAAAACTGGTCATAAGTATGCAGAAATTGGCATACCACATCGTGAAGAAGGAGACGTCAACATGGAGGATTACACAGTGACAAGGGTCCAACTTGGAAAAGTTATGAACGAAAGTGCAAAAGAAAATTCTCAGGTGACTTTGGACATTTTGGTTGGAAGATTGGATAAAATGGAACAAGCTCGTAATATGTACAAACAGAGGGTAGAGCATTATGCCACTGTTGTGAGGAGACTTGCAGGATTTACAAGCAATGCACAACCATTCGAAATGGTAAGTGTTGAGGACCCAATAGTCAAGAAAGTTGAAAAGTTCACCTCCAAAGGTAGGGTGTCATATGATTTCGTCAAAAATATCATAGAACATGATTATCATATTATAATTTCCGCGGATGAAAAAGCTACTCTAATAGCCAAGCTCAAAACAGAGCTTGACAAGGAGGAGAGTGCACTTTCCCAAGAGTGCAAGGAGATGGAAAAATGGTTGTTGTGGTGGTCGCAAATGAAACAGGCAAAGCTCAATAAATTGGTGGAAGTCAGAGTGATTCCCGACAAAGGAAAATACATAGAGGTAAGAGAATATTTGAAGCACCGTATTCATGTGTTTGAGTCTCTTACAGAAGATCTCCACCAAGTACAGGATGATGTCAAAGGGCATCGTGTGATTCTCGAAAGAGGTATCAAGGAGTTACCAGGGTAGCTTCTTAAGGAGAATCGTATCTTCCTACCGACCATAGAACAATCCCAGATCTTCAAGGACGCCATCATGAAGTTGATTGACAACACAAAATTTTCAAAAGCCTCGCTGGGTGTCATTTGTGATACAAGGCTTACATTGGATAACCTCAAAACGCATCTTGATAGGTGCAAGAAGGTTCAATCATTTGCCATGAGATTAATCACGAGGATTCATACCATTGTGGATTACATCATTGGTCCGAATGAGAAGTTCACTCAGGAAACCAGGATGAAGTATGAATACTTCTATGCCTAAGCAAGGAACCATGAAGATTCCTGATTTCCTAGTGTTCAACTTTTTGGTGCTTTCCCCTATTTATCTTGTAAATAGTTTCTAACATCTTAAAAGCCATTTTTTGAAATGTAATTACACCAGGTCTGAGATGTAATCTTTTGAAAACAAATTACACTTTGACCTTGGTCAAAGTTATGTGAGATTTTCCTTAATTAGCTCACCTAACTTTCCTAATGTTGGTCAATTAGATTTCGTAATTTTGCTCATCCCTCTTTCTATAAATATGAAGGATTTCTTTTGTATTGTTGATCCTTTAGTTATTGCAACGAAGTGCTGCTCAATTTGCAACAAATTTTGAAAATTTGTGTTCATGCTTTGTGAATCTAAATTTGAATCAATAAAGGAAGAAGTTGCATACCAGAGTTTGCGTTGGATCAATTGTCTCTTGGATTTGATTGAGATTGGTGGTGATTAGTTTATGAGATCTGAAGGAATCTAAGTAATTCATGTAAACTTTGTTTTACATCTTTTATTTGGATTTATATTTGTTTTTGGTTAACTATTGTTGGATGATCTACAAGAATTTGTGCTTGTAATTGTTCATTCTATTTGGATACTTTTTATTGAACAATCTACAAGACTTTGCACTTGTAATTGTTCATGCTATTTGAGGAATTGTTGTATCTTAAGAAGACTTTGTGCTTCTAATGCAACAAACGGTACATCTTTCACAAATCCACCATTGAAAAAGCTACGGATCAACTTTGTGCCTTCGTGAGCTTTCCTTTTTCTTTTACTTGTTTATCGTTAATCACTTCTGGTATCTCTACGCTTTTCTTTGACAAGATAGAGGTATTGGTATTACTGCTTGTTGATTGTTTAAGGTTATTAAGAATTGAGAACTTCCAACAGTGAAGCATTGTAAACATCTTCTCTGAAAAAAGAGAGCAGGATGAATGTAACACACCCCCCACTTCGTAAGATTGTGTACATTGTGTAATTACTTTATTTGTTTTACTTAAGCTTCTATCAACAGTAAGAAGGGCACCTCCCCTTTTTGAGAGGAGGGATTTATATCTCACATAGCTGTGGCTAAAGTCCTAGGTGTGTCATCTATCAAAAAGTTGATTACATAATTTTCACCCAACAGTTTTTTGGCGACTCGCTGGGGAATGACATATGCAATCTAAGCCTCACACTTTTGATTTAAGTAGAGAAGTTTCCTATTTCTTAATGTTCTTTTGTGTATTGTTACTTTTAAATCTCCATCTTGTTCAGATCTACATTCTGCCGGACTGAATATATACACGAGGTTTGAGGGCTCGAGGAGTAGTAGATCCACTTTTTGAAGAGTTGTTGCAACATAATTTTCCATTTACTCCCCCATGAGTAAGGTCACCACTGCAATGTGTTGTAAGCTACCCTCTGCTTAGCCAAAGATCTCCTCTCCCAAGTGTTTGGTCTGTTTACCATAGGTGTCCCATTCAAGTACCTGTTGTGCAACCAGCTATGGCCGCACCACTAGTAAGACCATGGGGAAATGATTTTGGTGCCCTCCGTTTGGCCGCACCTTTGCACAAGCTTCCACGGGTTTCAAGAAAGCATCTCCCAAAGTTTCAAGGTGATGGAAAACAACATCCCGATGAACACATATCCACATTCTACATCATTTATGGCATTCTCGGCATTGAGCATGAAGACGTTTCTGTAAGATTGTTCATAGAATCCCTTCAAGGGGTTGCAGTCGAATGGTTTTTGACTCTTCCTAATGCTTCTATCACTGACTGGGCCTCTCTTCACACAAATTTTGAAGAAATATTCAAACCTGCTAAAGATTCACATGCTTTGTTGTCACAACTCACCACCATGTGCAAAGAAGCTCACGAGCCCATGCGCGAGTTCATGGAAAAATGTAATAAATTGGTGACGCGAATCCCAAATGATGCAAGACCGACGGATCATAACCTGAAGTGCTTCTTCATCAACATGCAACTACCCAAAGTAAATTTCTACTTACGCAAGGAAAATCTTGTCAACATCGAAGCAGCTTAGCAACTAGCTACCAACCTGAAAGACGACATGATCCTTGCTAGAGAAATAAGGATGGGAACTAACGCCAACAAAAGGATGCAAGCCTCAGGGTCTTCAGCATCTAATGTTAGCGCGCCTAATGCCAGCTCCAACTTTACGGATCCTATGGTCCAGAGGCTGGCAAATGAAGTCTTGTCTCTGAAAAAGAAAGTTTCTAACAATAACAGCAGTAGCAATTACAAGGACGTACCAAGGAGGAATTTTCCCAATTATGCTGGCAATAAAAATAAAAATCATCTCCCAACACCCCCAGGAAGGATTGCTCTAGAAGCTCCACCCACGAACAATGCAACAGGTTATTGTGAGGCTGACCAAGATGATTATGCACAACCAGATTACCCTGAAGAGGAAAATGCCAATCTCTTCCAAGAAGAAAAAATTGAATCGGCTAGCGACTCCAAGATTAGCTACTTGAAAATGGTGGAAGAGGAAGAAGAAGATGACTTGGTGACTGACACTTATGCTATTTTTACATGAAATCAACAAAATAAGCTTGACAAAGCTCAAGCTACTACTCCACCTGAAAAGGAGAAGCCATTAGTCATGATTTACAAAAGAGCATCCCCTCTCCCTTGGCAACCCAAGAAAATACCGAATCCACAAGTAAGTGCACCTCATCCCTCTTCATCAACTTCCACTGTCCCTAAAGCTAATCGTCTCGTTCCAAAGACCAGTGTGCCTTTTGTTAAACCAATCAATGAAGTTACGACTTCCAACCTACAAAATTCTTTCCAGGCTTTTGAGATTATCGACCATGCCAAGAAAACCAAGGTCTAGATGTCTGACAAAAGAATTACTCCAAGTCAAGATACATCTCCTAACTTCCCTATTACTTGTAAGCCCAAAATTCCATAGAGTAACCTTGTATCCACTCCTCCAACTGCCTCTAGATGCATTGATCCATTTTTCATCCCCCTACTTGTAAATGGTTTTAAGTTAAGTAACTGTGTTATAGATTCTGGTGCATCCGATAATGTGATGCCCACCAAAGTAGCCACTGCTTTGGGCCTTGAGATGACCAAAACTTTCAGCCATTGTTTCTCCATGGAGAACAAACAAGTGCCATTGATTGGAAAGATAAAAAATGTACATTACGCATTCGCTACATACCCGGAGAAGAAAATAAAAAATGACAGTCCTTGTGGTCGATGTACCAACATCTTAGAGAATCCTCCTAGGACAAAATTTCTGTAAGGATTTTGGAGGAGAACTGAGCATGGATATGTTTGAATCCAAAATACCTATAAAAGGTGTGATGCAAAAATTGATTCCTGAAAAGGAGTCAAAGTTTTCAGTTACCCAATCAGATGACCCTAGAGGTCAAATCCTATTTGAGTCCTCAAGCGTGGGAACTTACTATCTGCAAAAAAATGAGGTGGGTGAGTCCTCGACTTGAAATGAATCAAAAAATGATGATATTTCCTCAACTTCAAATGAATCATCATTAGTTGATCTGTCTATCTCCGATCATGAATCCTCATTAGATGATGAAGTTTTAGACTTCGACACAGTTAGCCTTGGTGATCCCAATGATGTCTGGTTACTCGAATTTGATTGTAGCTTCTCTTCAACTGGTTCTGGAGCAGGAATGGTTTTCATTTCCCCCACAAGAAATTTTTTCCCTTTCTTTTTCAAGTTACAATTTGATAACACTAATAACACTGCCGAATATGAGGCCTTGTTATTGGGAATGCAAGTTGCACTGAAGAAAGGTATAAAAAATCTCCATGCACAAGTTGATGCTGAGCTGATAGTATGTCAAGTTAGAAATCTATATCAAACAAAGAATGACCAACTCAGGTATTATCATAATCTAGTATGGGATTCTATTGATGAATTCAAAGCTTTTGATATATCTGTTGTCCCCAAAGAATATAATACCAAAGTTGATTCTTTAGCGATCTCTTACACGCTCTTGGTACCACAAAGAATTTCAGGGTTCCACCTACATCATTGAACTGGTTTTTTTCCCAAGTGTCCCTAACAATTCAGAGAACTAATAAATTTTCAACGATGATCATCAGATCATTGCCTTTCTAGAGAAAGAAAAGAACTTTGATGAGTTGTACTTCAAAGGTAGTGATTCTCCACCTCGAGAATCTATGTCAAATATGGACCCTGTTATGGGTGAAGAATACTTGCAACTCATAGGGAATAAGATTCCCAAAGGATTAGTATCCTTAGAGAAGCTTTTTGACAAGCATGATTGTTATGTCAAAAAGCAACTCCTAGATTCTGACTCGTTTAACGAAGTGGAACAAATCAATTTGGGAACTGAAGCTAACCCCAAGATGGTGAACATAGACAAATGTTGCATGGCCGAAGAAAGAAGACAATTTGCTCAGTTAATACAAGAGTATATGGATGTATTAGCATATTCATATGAGGATCTAAAATCATTTTTGCCTAAAGAAGTGCAACATGATATTCCTCTCAAGGCCAGAGCTTTGCCTTACAAACAAAAGTAGAGGCAGTACAATCCCAAGATTTCTGGAATGATTCTGGTAGAAGTTCAAAAGATGCTAAATGCATGGATAATATTCCCTATCCATCATTCAACATGGATAGCTAATATCATTCCCATTCATAAGAACTGTGAAATCCACATTTGTGTAGATTTCATAAATCTAAACCAATTGTCACTCAAAGACAATTATCCCCTTCTAGTGATGGGCCAAGTCCTACAAAATGTAACCAGATCCGAGATGCTCTCCATGCTGGATGGGTTTTATGGTTACAATCAAATTGAAGTTAATTCAAGTGATCAACACAAAACCACTTTCACGATGCCATGGGGGACCTTTGCATATTGCAGGATGCCTTTTGGTTTGATCAACGCTGGCGCCACGTTCCAACGTGCTCTGGATCTCACTTTCCGCAATGTGATGGGTAAGTTTATCATGGTGTATCTTGATGATCTCACAGTTTTCTCTAAGCAACGTCACAAACACTTTTACCATTTGAGGCAAATTCTTGAGAGATGTCGTCAGCATGGTATTTCCCTAAATCCCAAGCAGTCAACTTTTGGGGTGACCGAAGGTAAACTTCTTCGTCATGTTGTATCTACAGACGGAATCAAGATTGACTTGGAAAGGGTCAATGGAATTAAATCTCTCACCCTGTCATCAAGCAAGAAGGATTTCCATTCCTTCTTTGGCAAGGTAAACTTCTTAAGGAGGTTTCTCTCGGACTTTGCTGAAAAGACTCGTCATATTGTAAATATGATGAAGGGTAACACCACATTTCATTGGATGACAGAAGGGAAAGTAGTGTTCGATGATATCAAGGAGGCCATTGCTCATGAGCCTATGTTGGTCTATCCCAACTAGACCAAATATTTTATCATGTACAGTTATGCTTTCGAGCATACACTCTCAACAATCTTGGTACAAGAAAACAATGAAGGCTTTGAATCTCCCATTGCATTCATGAGCTACCCCCTACAGAATTATGATCTGAAATACTCTGAAATGGAGAAGCATGCTTTTGCAGTTGTCAAAGTTGTTAAGCATTTTCAGTTCTATATTCTAAGTTGCCATGTCAAGGTTCTAGTCCCAGATTCAACTGTTAAGTCTATCCTAACACAATAGGAATTTGGAAAAAAAGAGACAATTGGATTGCCAAAATTGAGGAATACAATATGGAAATCAAACCCACTAAGTTGATACATGGACATGGAATTTGTTAGCTTATCACTGAAAATAATCTAGATAAAGAAATTTCAGAGAATGAAGAAGTTTCAGATGATGAAGAGGTGGATCCAAGTACACTTCCAATGGTATTGTTTGTTAGCACCACTGACGAATGGTATTCCAATATCACTCATTTCCTCACCTATGGGGAATGTCTCGATCACTTGAATCCAAAAGAAAATAGAACCATCAAGCTGAAATCAACAAATTTTGTCTTATGGGACAATGGCATACAAGCGTGCAATGGATTGGACTTTTGTCCGATGTGTTGATAAGGAACAACAACCAAAACTGCTAAAGTCTTATCATGACTTGGCATGTGGTGGGAATTTCTTAGTGTCGGTAACCACTCACAAGATCCTGAGAGTGAATTATTATTGGCCCACACTTTTTTAGGACATGTACTCTTGGGTGTGTAAGTGTGAATTGTGTCAACAGTTCGTTGGCCGACCTAGATTGGCATCCTTGCCATTGAAACCTGTTGTGATTAAAGAACCTTTCCAGCAGTGGGGAATTGACTTCATAGGTGCAGTTAATCCATTGTCAAGTGTAGGAAACATCTATGTATTGACTGCTACTGACTATTTCACCAAGTGGGTGGAAGCGATACCTACCAAGCATGCTACTTCTGAAGTAGTGTGCAGTTTCTTAAAAGAAAACATTATTTCCAGGTTCAGTGTGCCGAAGAAGATCGTTGCTGACAATGCTTTTGCCTTCTCATTCAATGAGATTACTGATTTTTGTTTTGAATATGACATAACTTTGTCACATTCTTCTGACTATTATCAGCAAGGTAATGGTCAGGCGGAATCTAGCAACAAAAATTTGGTGACTATCATCTGTAAGTTGGTAGACGAGAATCAACGTTTGTGGCACAAGGCCTTGTTCGACGCTTTGTGGGAAGACATGATAACTCTGAAGTGGCCAATTGATATGTCTCCTTCTTAACTCTTGTACGGGTTGAATTTCGATATTCCTATAACCTTGGAACTTCTAGCCCTCAAACTGGCTAAGGCCATCGAGGATGAGATGTTTGACAACTCTGTTAATAAGCACATTATGTATCTCTCTGAATTGGAAGAGAACTAGGTTCAAGTGGCTGACCGCATCGCGAAACACCAGGACCAAGTAAAGAATCTTTTTGACAAAAAAGCCAAGTCTCGATAATTTCAAATTAGTGACCTCATTCTCCTGTGGGACAAACGAAGAGAACCAAAACGTATGCACGGAAAATTTGACTCACTATGGACAAACCCTTTCCAAATACATCAGCTGCACAGTGAGAAAAGTTTCCTGTTAGCATACAAAGACAAAACACGATTTTCCCTTCCTCACAGCGGGAAACAGCTCAAGCACTTTACACAGTAAAGTGATTGGCGTTGGTATGTAAATACTTTTTATTTTTAAGTCCTTTGAGTCTTTATGTTTTAAGTTTATGTCATCGTCGCCTGACTCCATGCCCAATGGATAAAGGAACTTGAATTCTGGAGTTCTTCTCCCTTTATTCATTTCAAATAACGGTTGAAGGAAGATCCCTAGCTGGAGCCAGCTATTATCACAGAATTTAGCAGCGCTAATTCCACAGATAACCCCCCTACGAAACTTGTCTATTTCCTAGGTTCGTGAAGTTCAAGCACGCAAAATGAGGTGATTATTGAGCCACCTTGAAATGCATTCCAAAGCCTCAAATAGTCAGTTTGTGCATCCCCCTATGTTCGCCTCGCCGAGACCTTTGAAACGACCTCCTTCGTGAAGTCTCACTGTCAATACTTAGTAAAATTGTTAAATATGCAATTGCACCCAAAAACAACGCTCCTGCCCATGTTGAAAATTTGACTAAGTGTTGAAAGTGCAAGGGTGCCAAAAATTAGTGCCCCTGCACAAAGGTGATCATTTGAAGATGTAGAAGCACTGAAAAAGTGTGCCTTTACATCTTTTTCCTAGACTTAGCCAAATATTGGCTTAGGCGCACTTTTTCAAATCATTTGCACTTTTCGCTTTTCGTGCCATCTTTTATGCCTCAATTAATTGGGCGACTTGAGTTAGGTTTTTACTTTCCTCAATCACTTAAAAGTTATTTCATTATTTCATTTTCATCATTTGTGGTCTTCAAAATTTGTTCCTCTTTGTTGGGCGCACATCTACCTCCAAAAAGAAAAACACGTTTTTATAAGAATCTCCATTTTGGTCGAGCTAGGGTTTTGAGTTCTTGTTTCAGGTATGGTTTTTATTCCTTTATCCTTGTTTTTAACTCTTCTCTTTTCTCGTGTTTTAACTTATAGGTCTATGAATGCATTTTTAATGATTAATCATCATCCATTCATGCGTTTTCTTCCACTCACACATTTTCTTTCTTCCCTTTCTATCTTCGGTGTTTTGTGTTGATGCATGGGCATTTTCTTCTTGCCCTTTTCACATTTCTTCCTTGTCTTCATGCATGTTGCTCAACCTCACACATTTTCTCTTATCATCGTGGTTTCCTTGTCTATTGGTTTCCTTCTTCTTCCAACGTCCCTTCTTTTCAAACATCAGCCGAGTTTTCCTTTGTTTCAGATTATCACTATTTACACCAAAGTGTATTGGCATAAGAATGCAGGTGTTTCTTTCCAAAATGTGTTTTACAAGTGATTGGCACTAAGAAAATTATGCTTTAAAAGTCAAGCGTTGTTTTTCAACATCATTGCACATTATTTTCCAAGTCCATCCTTCATGTGCAGTAGCATAAAAAATGTGTGCCTTTACATTTAGTTGTCCTTCAAAGAAAAATAATGTAAAGTGTAGAAGCACCAAAAAAGAGCGCCCTGACATCATAAGAATTTTTCCTAACATTGAGAAGTGCAGGAGTGCTATTTTTTAGTGCCCCTGCACCAAAGTTTCTTTTCTCCCAAGTGCAAGGGTGCTGATTTTCAACGCCCTTACACTTTTCCCAATTTCTCTCCAAAACACTTCAAAACTTTCCAGTTTCATCTCGAACCTCGCTCCTTGAACTTTGTGCATCGTTATGTGTGCCTTGTCACTTGCTCCATGCTTTCTCATCATCGTTGCTCACTTCAAGCATCCCCATGCTATTTTTTGACTAATGTTTAACTCCACATCTTGCAGTCTCTTTTCAAGATCCTCAAATTTGTTGATCAAAGATTCAGTTGCTCTCAGATTACTACCAGAAAACCTTCGTCATCTTCAAAAGCTAAAGACAAAATGAAGTATAAGTATCAAGGTGTCTATCCGTCAACTATAGTGGTTTCCAAGGTGGAAGAAATAAAAGACACAGAGGTTGGTCATCAAGACCTAGTTGATTTTGCAAAGAAAACTGAAAATAAGCCTCTTGATGATTCTATGAGATAAATAGTACATAGTAACCTGCATTTGGTATCTATGTTCCCTACTGCTGTGGACAATATAGAATTTGTCCTTCAAGTTGCATCCCACTACATCAGGGAAAGTAGAAGTGTGATTGATTCTTTGGGGCACAAGATTTTAAGACTCGACCCTGACTTCTTTGATATTGTGTTCAAAGTTCCACAGATGGAGAAGTACATCGATATCTCAATACAAAAAGCACAAGAAGTCTATGATGCTGATCCCAACAAGGAAAAAAAACCTGATAAATAGCCAATGGTTGAAGAAGCCCAGGAAAATTGTTTCCAGATGGCTGAAGGGACTCTTGTGAAGTGATTTCAAAGAAGATGTCAAAGATATGATCACATTCTTGAGCAGAGTGAATGGCTTACTTGAATCATCCACTTTTCATGATTGGATGTATGAATACATCAAAATCATAAGAAGACAAAAATTTCACATTGATTGGGGAAAACAAATCAGTGATGAAATACATGAACAACTGATCAATGTGCCTTCTACATTAGAATTCTATATGACTTCTTATATGGTGTATGCAACAACTTTAATGAGGCAATTTCTGGGTCTATCCACAAAAGGGAATCAAATGCTAGTACCTGTGTACCAATTTTTCAATCAACTAGAATTGAAGGAAAGATTCCATCATTTCAGGAGGGTTACTAATGCTTTCTTCATGCCTCTACTTTTTCAGTTTTGATTCGAATCTCAAGAGGAAGAGGGTATTTGATGAGGCTTATAAGGTGGTAAGTAAGGTTGGAAGCATATTTCTACAATTCCCAACTTTTACTTATTTGAGAGTAGGGTGCTACATTGGTTGCCCTTACATGTTGCCGCGATACCCCTCAGACAAGTGGGTTCTCATGGAGATGTGTAGACAACTAATTTTAGTGCACAAAGAATAGAGGAATATTCATAAGCGAGGATTCAAGTTCCCACTGACAATTGGTAGGTACACTATCAAGACTGTATAAAAGGTCAAATCAGTCTATGCAGAGATGCAGGTTATGACAATCAGGACCTACAAATATAGGCTTGATTTTGATTATAGAGATGTCAGGAAGAGGCTACAAAAGGGTCATCATCACAAGTACCATTTTGAGGACATCTGGGCTGAATGAAGAGATGGAGAGGCCATTCGTAAAATGAATTATTGTCGGTTAACCGTACAATAGATCAAAAATCTTAGTGTCGCTGACCTACTAGAGGATTTCACATATCGTATTGATATCATGAATGCTATTTATGATGAACAAGGAATAGCCAAGAGGCCATTTCCTACAATTTAGTGGTCTAGAAAAGAAAGTGTTAGCATTAGGGAAAGATTGGTACCTATCTTGTCTAACACCGTAGATTGGTTACACAAACATGACTTAGAGATGAATACTTTCATAACTGATTCTAAGGGAGAGGAATCCGAAGCAGAAGCCAAATGACAACAAGAACTCCGCATGAAAGAAAAATCTATGGATCTTCCCACTTATTCACAAAGAGGTCTGAGGATCAATTTCACTGTTGGGAAGGACACATTGGCTGTCCTAGAAGGAGAAACCACAAAATCTAAACCATCTCACTTCAAAGGAAAAATAGTTGTTTCTGAGGAGGTAGATTCTGATGAAGAAGGGAATTCCAATAATTAATCCACTAAAGAAGAATATTTAGCAGAAGCAGACTTTGATGAAGAAGATGATTCTAAAGGTGAACAAGAGTTTGAAGGTGATTCTAAAGGTGAACCTGAGTCAGAAGGACAAGAGGATGATCAATAGGAACCTAGGGATGATGAAGAAAGAACTATATCCACCTAAGAATGTAGTTGAAGAACTTCCCTAAACATCATCACTTGTGACTTCAAATGTCCTCATACACCTTTGAATTTGAACACTCCTACGCCACTTGATCCTACATCATCTATTCCAACCACCGTGATACCCGCAATGAGTGTTTCACCTACCCCTGCAGTGTCAACCATACATGATACTCCATCAATAACAAGTATACACACGGTTGACATTCTATCCAGCCCTCCATCATCTATTCCTAGCCTATCATCACCATCATATGATATCAACTCTGAGACTGATTTCAATCGATTCATGAAAAAATCCGTAATAGGTCAGTTCAAAGTGCCAACTACAGAAGCAGTTATGACAAACATTGCGCCTATTGTCACAATACCACTCGTTACTTCAAAAGTGACAATGATGACAGAGTTGATGGTTGATTTAGAAGCTCGTGCCCCATATCTTCCCCCTTTGTTGATATCTCAAGTGTCAAAGTGAAAGAAACAGATGATTTCTCTAGAAGAGCTCGACCTTGAAGAGATAGTCCCTCCAAAAGCTAAGGGGAAGAAAAAGGAAAAAGTGTATTCAAGGCTAAATGTTGAAAAAATTGGTCATAAGTATGTAGAAATTGGCATACCACCTCATGAAGAATGAGACGTCAACATGGAGGATTACATAGTGACAAGGGTCTAGCTTGGAAAAGTTACAAACGAAAGTGCAAAAGCAGATGCTCAGGTGACTTTGGACATTTTGGCTGGAAGACTGGATAAAATAGAACAAGCTCATTATATGTACAAAAATAGGGCAAAGCATTATGCCATTGTTGTGAGGAGACTTGTAGGATCTACAAGCAATGCACAACTGTTGGCAATCGTAAGTGTTGAGGACCCTGTTACCTATTTTTCACTACCAGCTCAAATAGGTAGAGCTGAATGAAGTTCATCATTTATAGGTACAGAGAATTTTCATGTTTTGCTAATTAAGTGTTCATTGATCATCATTGGGATCATTTTACATATGAATCATAGTTTTATTGTGCAAGCATTTAAAACAAAAAATTGAGGAAAACTTGCATAGTAATGTTTTTTTATTCATCTTGAAAAAATGTTGAATCCCACACAAGCCGTGGGAGTAACTTAATTTGATTTTTACAATCAAATAAAGGGTACATGAGCAAAAGAAAAATATACAATTGAAAGTAGAGGAAGCATAGGGTAGAAAGTGATTCGTCATTGCCTGGAATGATGAATCGATGACAAGCTAAGGAATGTTGTGATGCCAGTTCCAGCTCCAGCTCCATTTCCAGTTTCAGCTCCAGTTCCAACTCCAGCATACCCGCAAGTTGAGGGAAATGTTGTTAGAGCAATGCGAATCAAATCCTATCATATACCTACGCTACCAAAAAAAATATAGAATACAATCGATCAAGCATCCATCAGATGATTATAAAAATCAAGAGGAAAAACGTAATTCAATGGAAGCTTTCAGCTTCTTTTATTTTGCTAACATCTTTGTTTCAGTGTGCAGGAACAGGTTCATCATGTTCAAGATCATTTTATTAGATATGTGGAGTAAAACGGGCTCCCACAAGGGTTGAGCTCGGCATATCAAGGAGGATACACTCACAAGTTTTATACGAAATTCATGAATATTGATAACAGTCATTAAAAGCATCAATGCTGCACTTATCAGTTTCATATTCTTTTTAGCTCTGCTTTACATTTTTTCATTATATCTAAATGAAGTATAGAGCCTCTTTGCATTAAAGAGAAATAAAATATTCGAGCATTGGAATGTTTTTATAACTTTAGAAGCATATCATCATAATCATAATCATGGAGTATAACAAATTTGCAATAGTCCAATTCTTTACAAGTTCTTTAACAGAAAGCAACAATTTTGCCTTAGTTAGCATTTAAAAGGTATGGAGGATACAAATTCATCAAACAAATATGTTTGTTTCAAGTGCCAAATGAGATCATGCTACAAGGTAATGTCTTCATCACTTCGACTGTATGCAGTTTATTAAGTCACGAGTTTGGAAAGATAAGCCCAACTGCTGCTAACAGGGTTGAGAGAAGGTTCAGATTTAGTGATATTCACAGCTGATTTTAGATAACAAATGATAGTTCCAGCTTTTACTAGTCAGCATCTACAAGGTATAGAGAAATAACGGAGGATATATATGAAGTGTAGTGGAATCTTACTATGGAAAATGAGGTATCATCTTTTATCAAACAGGTATACACTATTACAAATGCCAGTGAGACAACAGTGAGGTATGAATTGATCAGCATTAACAACAAATGGAGTATCTGTTTTCAATGACAGTCATTATTTACGAAGTTATTCAAAAGCAGAATTTGCATGAATATGTTGTCATACGAGGAGAGACAGTATTAAATATCAAACCACAGTTTTTGCCTTATAAGGACAATATGATTTACTTTGAAATAAAGGCATGAAAAAGACAGTGGGCTGCGAGCTGTGTTAATTCTATGAAAGTAAAGGACAGTTGTAGATGCTCAGAGATTATCTACAAATGAATGAAACTCAGTCACAAAAGACAAAGGGGCAGTCAACATATGTGAAGAACAGTCATTAGTTTCATTGACAAGTAGCTTCCATACAAGCTGTATGCATGAGACCAAGTGCAGATGATAATGAATATGCCATTCAAAGTCATGATAGTGAAATGTCATAAATTGAGAATGATGATATTCTCATGGTGGAGTTCGTGTACAATAGTATAAAGGTCAAAGAAGGAAGGAGAGCAATCAATGCATCATGTTTTCAGTGTTAGTTAATGAATTCAATGAAGTTTCTCAAAGCATCAAAATCATTTTTTTACCTTTCATGAAATGGCATTCATATTATGATCTGGAATGATCTTATCACAGTGAAGGTAATTGTAATACTGCTGGCAATAATTTCATAAGCATAAACGGAGTATTGTTTTCTTTTTAGCACTGTTTGAAGCAGTCAAGCACATAAGGCTCAAGCTTGTTGCAAGTTGAAACAGGGTACATCAATGTTACATGTCGAACCATATATCACATACATTCACAATGAAAAATAGAGTTAAGTGAAGTCGAGCATGTAAGAGACAGAGAGACAATGCATCTTGATGTTCAAAACAAGCTTCTTCTTACAGGAAAGTACAAAGAGCAGTAATTTGTTGTCTCCCATGTGAGCATTGAAATAAGAGGATATAAAGAGCAAAATACTTAACAAATTCCAGTTGAATGCTAAGTGGCGGCTTCATGATATGCACAAGAAACAACAAAAATAAACTTTCAGTTATCAATGTCAAAATGGGAGACAATGAGCAGATAATAAAATAGAAATGGGGAAATATTCAGAAAAACATGCAAATTCCTGCTCGGAATATCAAATCATTTTTCACCATGGCGGCTGTTACAGTATAAATGTTCAATATTGCTCATAAATGTTCTTATGACAGGAAATATGTGAATGTCTTTTTACCCATTTTAGGATTTTATTCTAAAATGAAAAAATACAACAAATTGTAAAGACCTAGATGGGGTTTTCATAAGCCACGGCTAGGTACAGAGTATGTTACAGTTTTGGTGCTATATATGTAAAAATATCTTGGTGTGCAGTCACAGAAAGAGGGCGTTTATTCTCTGTTTTGGTTTCTTTTTAAATCATAATGAGATCCTTCAAAAGCAACAAAGTAATGGTGGCTTTAAGATTACAAAGATCTCATAAGTGGTGGCTAATTTCAAAATACTCCATGGTGGCCTGAAAGATTTGGAAAGTTTACGAGAAAGGAAAGTATTGAGCTTACCAGCGCTGTTATTGTGTCATGTTTCCAGAATTTCTTTTGTGTCATCTTTTCCAGTATAAATCAAGCTCGATTCCAGCTTCCATGGTGGCCAGAAGCAGTAAGGAAAGATAGAAGGAAAATATATCAGAAATATGCTGCAGTTGCAGCTTAAAAGCTTGGAAAAGAGCTTTCAAAATCGGCTTCAATATCAAATTTGTCACTGATGATCACTTACCGTTCATTCCTAGCAAGGTTTCTTCATAGAAATTATCCAGAAAATATCCAAAAGTGCAGGTTCGAGCCATTTCATGGCCAATTTCGAGCTTCAAACCATATTCCATGGCGGTGGTCGACAACTTCTTCATGAAGCTTCTCAAAAGTCAAAAAAGACAATGATTTTAGGGTTCGATGTTTTCCTTATTCATTCACCCTAATTCATTTTTGATATTGTTATTGATGATTTTTTAAATAATCATTATGTTTGATTCATCTTTCAAGATTTCTAGAGAAGATGTGGTCGGCCCATTATAGTTGTTTTATCAAGTGATATGGTCGACCAATTCTTTTATAAGGTTGAATGCATTTTTTATATCTCATATGCATGGAGTGGAGTAATAAGGTGGTTAGACTTATCAACATATGAGCTTTGTGCTAAAGAATTATGGCAGGGTTTTAATTATCGACAAATATATGCATGGTGGTCAACAGTGATTATCAATGAATAATGCATATTTTCAAAATTATGCTAAGTATCATGTTTAGCTTTATCCTTAATATTTTATTTGCATAATTTAATGTAAATGAATTAATTAGATGATACATTATAAATCATTTAATTAATTCATCTTTTTCAAATGCAAATAAAGATATTATATAAAGTTGAATCTCAGTTTACTTCAGTTCTACATCAGATTGTCAACTGGAGAGTTATCATGAGAAAGATGGAATTTAAAACATGCATGGGCGAATTGGTAAGAACGAGGCAGTTTTGCGTGCTTTAGCCCACCTTTTTAGGGATTTCAGTTCAGTTCAAGTTGCAGATCAATTACATGCTTTATGACTGCCAGTTTGAGATTGAGTTCACTCATTTTTGCATGAGTTTGAACCACATTTTCAGGGATTTTTTACTTGTACTCAGATTTCACTTTGGGATTGTCATTCTTCACTTTCAGATCACTTTCAGTTGCTTATTCATGCACTTTGAAGTGCATTCATATTGTATATATTGAAAAAGTTTATCTTTTTTCAATGGAGTTCTTGTTTTTCAGCCTTTGCACTCTGCAAAGTGAATCATCTTGTAACTCAGCTTCCGGATTAATATAGCAGTGTGTTTTTATAGGTTCAAAGTGTGTAATTGCAGAAGATTCCTTTAAGTTTCAGTACTTTAGAGTTTGCCTTCTAGATTTCAAGCATCATTTTTTGTGAGGAATTTGATCGAAGAATTACTGTGTTTCAGTTCTGAAACCTCTAATTTTTTCTCTTTTTCACATATCTGTATGCAATTTAGTTTAAGTTCACTGGTTATGCACTATGCTTATAAATTGATTAATCAATTTTGTCATGAAAACCTCGTTTTCCCTTAATATTGTATTAGGTCAAAGCCTCTATTTAAATAATTCAAGTGATTAAATTATTAAATCAGGTTGTGCAGATTAGAGTTTTGAGAAGTTTATTGTGAGTCATAGTTGCAAGTCATTATCAGTTAGGTGCAATCACCTCTTGTTGCTTTAGGATTTCAATTCAAGCAAGCTTTCTATCTATTTCCAAGCCAAGTCAGTTAGTTTTTAGGAGGTTTTCATTAGGGAACCAACCCTCTCTCGAGATTGATTCTCAAAATTAGGCAACCCACAGGCCTGAGAATCATTCCATGTTTCAACAGATTGCTAGATTTAACTATTCAAGCGTTTAGGTGCAATCTGATTGACAACAGTTTTTGGCACGCCCGGTGGGACCCTGAAGATCACTTCAGAGAAGAAATTCAAAAGTTTCAAGCTCTTGTCTTGGTATATACAATAGCGTATTTTACCTTTCAGAGGTACATATTTATACCTGGCGACTCCGAGCACATCTACTGGTTTCAACAAGTTCAGTGCTAGTATGTTTCAAATTCAAGCTTAATATTCTGATTTCCAGCATTTATATGAGTAGTAATGATAGACTTTCATAGTCAGCATGTATACCCACTTCCGTTTCATGTAAATCCTGTCAACCAATCACCCTATCAGCCATATCAGGCCAATCATGCTGCTGCTTTTATCCCAAACAGCCATGTAACAACAGCCTATCAGCATGCTCAACATGCTTACATCCCACCCACCTCTGCTCTACCTTCAGATCAATATTTGTATGTCCAAAATCAACTCCAAGAGGTTGATTATATGAAAACTAACATGAAGGACATGAAGGACATATTGTTAGACATCACAAAGCAGATAAAAGAGTTTAGGAGGCAACAAGAGCTTGATTTACAGCAACAGGAGTTAGACTATCAGGCCTACTTTCATGAGCAGTAATTGGAGACTGAACAGATACAGTTTGAAGAAAGGCTTGAGAGGGAGTTAGCTGCAAAAGAAGAGCATATGAAGTTTTTGTTTGCTCAAAATCATGAAGTCCAAACAACTCCCTTCATTCCAGATCAACCCTTTCAAGACGAAATTCAACCCTTTCAAGATAAGGTTTTTGCAGAGCAGCCCATTGATCAGGATAGCTCACTTATCATGGAGAAGATTAGAAATGTAAATCCATTGTGTTTAGCTTTGGAGGTTTACCATTTAGAGCAGCTAAAGATTGAACAAGAAAGGATTGTGGAGTCTAAACCACTCGAAATTCCAAGTTTTAGGAGTGCTCTTTCAATACAGCAGCCAATTCATAGCCAAGAGCAGTGTGAAACACCTCATAACGAACATAGTAATCCTATTTCAGCAGCTGAATGTTCTTGCATTCCCTTTTGTGCCAGCAAAATAGAAAAATCACATGTCAAGCAAGAGGTTGCTACTGTTTATAGTGTGTTTCCAGCTGAAAATGAACATAACGCCTATATAGAGGAGGTAAGTTCAAACTTGACATTGAATCCTTTACAATTTGATTCGTTTGACAAGTTTTCCAATGCTTTTTATGAGATGAACAGAAGTAGAATGGAAAGGCTACAGGGTGAAAGTCTTCTGTTGCAAAGACAAGTTGTCAAAGTCTCATTTGACAAGACGCCACTTGAGGAGGAAAATTCAATTTCTTTGTTTGACCAGCTACCTGGATTTATTGACAATGAGGAAGACAGTTTACAGGTGCTCAACTTATCAGCTGTTTTGGAGCAGCAAGAGCACGTTGAAGATTTTTGTGAGTTACTATTCCATGACATCAAGGATGATAATCTTATTTTGCTTGAGGGTATTACTGACTATCACTCTGAACATAAAAATAAATTAGATCAAGCATCAAATTTGTTTTCAGAACTTCCTTTGTATTACATCGAAGAGGCTAGCATGAATGAGTTGAAAGCAGCTTGCCTTGAAGAGCAGTCAAGTGTATTAATTGAAAATGATCAATCTCTTCAAGACATATCAAGGTTTGACTGTCAAGATCCCACCTATTCAGCTTGTAGAGAACTTGCCACTTTGCTGAATTCTTGTAGCGATCAAAAGCCCAGGCTAGTGAATAATGAAGATAATCAGATGTTGGAAGGTACAGGGGTTGATTCACAAAAAAGGGTTTGTTCAAGTAGAGCAAGAAAGGTGGCAAAACATAGATATTGAAGCACCTTTCAAGACAAAGGTTTGTGTTCAGTATAATCGAGTGATTGAAGAGGTTGTAGTTGATAAGGGAGAAGTCAACAAAAGGAGTTATAAGTTTAACCTCTCAAGAGGATGCCCAATCAGGTATCTTTCTAGGACTAATATTCAAAGTGTTCCTGATGCAGTTTCAATAAAAGGACAATGGGTTCAAACTGTCTTTTCACTCCAAACCAGTAGTACAGTTGGTTATTTTCAAGGAATGAGTGATTTTGTGTACATTTTTTATGAAGCTTTGCATCAATTTATTGAGCATCTTAAGGTGTTTTATCTATTTTTAGTTGTCCATAAGCATGAAAATCAGTATTTGTTGTCAAGGAAGGGTAGCTATTTCTCACAACCAGTGAATGGTCATGTCTGAGTGCTACCACTGTTGGTTAGTGTAGGGTAGGGTAGAGTTTCAGTTTTTCTTTCAATAAGTGCCCCGTGGCACATTTTCATTCCAGTATTGTTTTGTTTTCAATAAGTGTAGTTGTTGCACCTAGTTTTTCAGATTCTATCTTCAACATAATTGCAGTAGTTTCTTTCAGTTTGTGTGTTTTGAAGCTGAGTTACAGTTTTCTGAGTTAAAACAGAACAAAACATGGACTCCATTCCCAATGGATATACAGAGAAACTGGTCTATTGTGTTTAGCAGGCAAACACTCCGCAGAGGCCGCCAATTTGTTACCTATTTTTCACTACCAGCTCAAACAGGTAGAGCTGAATGAAGTTCATCACTTATAGGTACAGAGAATTTTCATGTTTTGCTGATTATGTGTTCATTGATCATCATTGGGATCATTTTACATATGAATCATAGTTTTATTATGCAAGCACTTAAAACAGACAATTGAGGAAAACTTGCATAGTAATGCTTTTTATTCATCTTGAAAAAATGTTGAATCCCACACAAGCCATGGGAGTAACTTAATTTGATTTTTACAATCAAATAGAGGGTACATGAGCAAAAGAAAAATATACAACTGAAAGTAGAGGAAGCATAGGGTAGAAAGTGATTCGTCATTGCCTGGAATGACAAATCATTGACAAGTTGAGGAATGTTGTGACACCAGTTCTAGCTCCAGCTCCATTTCCAGTTTCAGCTCCAGTTCCAACTCCAGCTAGTCCATTTTCACAACTCAAATTTGGGAAATTCTAATTACATAAGTGTCTCATCAAAAGGCTTGATAGTCCATTCTTAATGAAGGAAAATGATATTTTCACAACCTAAAGGAGAGGATAAATTAACAGCACAACTTTTGATCTGTAACTCAAATTTCCTTTTTCTGTGTACATGTGTTCATGAACGTGATACGAATTTAAAGGCTTTAAAATCAAACACATTAAATTTGCATTTTAAACATTCAATAAATACAAGACTTCTGAATCTGAGAAGGCTGATACTGAATCGCGATAATGAAAAAGAAGGAAACTCTGCAAAAATGATAACCTGTAAAGCTATAAAACTGTATTAAATCTAAAATGCTGAGTTACAAGATATCTCACTTTGCAGAATGCAAAGGCTGAAAAACAAGAATTGGTGTCAAATAACTAAGTTATTACACTTTATACAATAAGCCTCTCTAAAGGCACGAAGATGAAATTAGAAGTTAAACTCAGTGTGCAGATGATAATTCCAAGGAAAAATCCGAGCAAAAATAAAAATCCCTGAAAATAAGGTTCAAACTCATGCAAAAATGAGTGAACTCAGTCTCGAACCTGCAGTCAGAAAGCATGTAACTGATCTGCAACTCAAACTGAACTGAAATCCCTGAAAATGTGTGCTAAAGCATGCAAAACTACCTCGTTCTTATCAATTTTCCCATGCAATTGGAACTCCATCTTCATGTGAAAATATTTAGTTGAGTCTGATGTGTAACTAAAGTAAAATTGATTTAGCTTTACATAATATTCTTATTTGCATTTTAAGATGATGAATTAATGAAATGACTTATAATGCATCATTTAATTAATCCATTTACATTATTGAATGCAAATAAAAATAAAATGAATAAAGCTAATTTAGAAAATATATTTCTTTGTTCAGCTCAAAGTACCAACTACAGAAGCAGTTATGACAAACACTGCGCCTATTGTCACAATACCACTCGTTACTTTAGAAGTGACAGTGACGACAAAGTTGATGGTTGATTCAGAATATCATGCTTCAGAATATCATGCCCCATCTCTTCCCCTTGGTTGATATCTCAAGTGTCAAAGTGAAAGAAATAGATGATTTCTCTAGAAGAGCTCGACCTTGAAGAGATAGTCCCTCCAAAAGCTAAGGGGAAGAAAAAAGTAAAGGTGTATTCAAGGCTGAATATTGACAAAACTGGTCATAAGTATGCAGAAATTGGCATACCACATCGTGAAGAAGGAGACCTCAACATGGAGGATTACACAGTGACAAGGGTCCAACTTGGAAAAGTTACGAACGAAAGTGCAAAAGCAGATGCTCAGGTGACTTTGGACATTTTGGTTGGAAGACTGGATAAAATGGAACAAGCTCGTAATATGTACAAACAGAGGGCAGAGCATTATGCCACTGTTGTGAGGAGACTTGCAGGATTTACAAGCAATGCACAACCGTTGGAAATGGTAAGTGTTGAGGACCCAACTGTCAAGAAAGTTGAGAAGTTCACCTCCAAAGGCAAGGTGTTGTATGATTTCGTCAAAAAGATCATAGAACACGGTTCTCAGCTTATAATTGCCACAGATGAAAAAGCTACTTTGATAGCCAAGCTCAAAATAGAGATTGACAAGGAGGAGAGTGCACTTTCCCAAGAGCACAAGGAGATGGAAAAATGGCTTTTGTGGTGGTCGCAAATGAAACAGGAAAAGCTCAGTAAATTGGTGGAAGTCGGAGTGATTCTCGACAAAGGAAAATACATAGAGGTAAGAGAATCTTTGAAGCACCGTATTCATGTGTTCAAGTCTCTTACAGAAGATCTCCACCAAGTAGAGGAAGATGCCGAAGGGCATCGTGTGATTCTCGAAAGAGGAATCAAGGAGTTACCAGGGCAGCTTCTTGAGGAGAATCGTATCTTCTTGTCGTTCTCAGAACTATCCTATATCTTGAAGGAAGCCATCATAAAGTTGATTGAGAACATAGACTTTTTAGAAGCCTCGTTGGATGTCATTTGTGATACAAGGCTTACATTGGATAACCTCAAAACGCATCTTGATTGGTGCAAGAAGGTTCACTCATCTGCCATGAGATCGATCACGAGGATTCACACCATATTGGATTACACCATTGGTCTAGATGAGAAGTTCACGCAGGAAACCAAGATGAAGTATGAAGAATTCCGTGCCCAAGCAAGGAACCATGAAGATTCCTAATTTCCCAGTGTTCAACTTTTTGGTGCTTTCCCCTATGCATCTTGTAAATAGTTTCTGACATCTTAAATGTCATTTTTCAAAATGTAATTACGCTAGATCTGAGATGTAATCTTTTGAAAAAAAATTACACTTCGACCTTGGTCAAAGTTAGGTGAGATTTTCCTTAATTAGCTCACCTAACTTTCCTAATTTTGCTCATCCCTCTTTCTGTAAATATGAGGGATTTCTTTTGTATTGTTGATCCTTTAGTTTTTGCAATGAAGTGCTGCTCAATTTGCAAAAAATTGTGAAACTTTGTGTTCATGTTTTGTGAATCTAAATCTGAATCAATAAAGGAAGAAGTTGCATACTAGAGTTTGCGTTGGATCAATTGTCTCTTGGATTTGATTGAGATTGGTGGTGATTAGTTTATGAGATTTGAAGGACTCTAAGTAATTCATGTCAACTTTGTTTTACATCTTTTATTTGGATTTATATTTGTGTTTAATTAACTATTGTTGGATGATCTACAAGACTTTGTGCTTGTAATTGTTCATGCTATTTGGATACTTTTGTTGAACGATCTACAAGACTTTGCACTTGTAATTGTTCATGTTGTTCAAGGAATTGTTGTTTCTAAGAAGACTTTGTGCTTCTAATGCAACAAACGATATGTCTTTCACAGATCCACCATTGAAAAATCTACAGAATGACTTTGTGCCTTCGTGAGCATTCCTTTTTCTTTTACTTGTTTATCGTTAATCACTTCTGGTATCTCTACGCTTTGCTTTGACAAGATAGAGGTATTGGTATTACTGCTTGTTGATTGTTTAAGGTTATTAAGAATTGAGAACTTCTAACAGTGAAGTATTGTAAACATCTTCTATGAAAAAAGAGAGAAGGATGAATGTAATACACCTCCCTCACTTCGTATGTATTGTGTACATTGTGTAATTACTTTATTTATTTTACTATAGCTTCTATCAGTAGTAAGAAGGGTGCCTCCCCTTTCTGAGAGGAGAGATTTATATCTCACATAGTTGTGGCTAAAGTCTTAGTTGTGTAATCTATGAAAAAGTTGATTACATAATTTTCACCCAACAGTGTAAATCAAGTTTGATTTTTGCAAACAAAGTTGCATTAGTTTGATTTGATTTTTTATGATAATTTGAATAGTTTATTCAATTTATTCAAATTTGGAGGGAAAGTGAGTTAATTAAATTATTATGTTTTTAATAATTCAATCGACTTAGGGGAGCAAAGTGATTTAGTGACGTAATTAAATAATTGATGTTATTTAATCAATTAGGACGAATAAAGTGAAGATTAGGACTTTATTAAATAAATGTAATTTATTTAATTGGTCGAAATGATGAAAAACGTGAATTAATTTAATAGTGTCGTTTTATTTAATTAATAGTAGAAATAGGGTTTTAGGACTTTATTAAATAAATGGAATTTATTTAATTAGTCAAAAATGGTAAAACAGTAAATTAATTAAATAATGTCATGTTATTCAATTAATAGAGGAATTTAGGGGTTTTGATGAAATTGATGTAAAATGTAGTGATGTTTGATGATAATGATGTTGGTGATGTGAAAATGTCATTTAGTATGTGTGATAAGTGTTAAGTCAATAGACACTAAAAATTTACCTAGACCTGTAAGCTCTATTTTTCACCACATTCATCCTAGCATAATTAAAATATTTAATTATGTTATTTGGTCCATTTTCATCTATTAATTAAATAATTTTTAATTATTTAATCAATTCATGTCTCTTTATTTGTAAGAAACCTTGCAAAATTTTGCTTTAAAATTTCTGTTTGGACTCCTTTGGAATTTGATAAACCCCTGATGTGTGAGCTGATTATATGCTGTTATAATTTCTGTTGGTTGTTTGATTTGAAGGGAGCTTGTTTGGTGCATTCAGATCAGATAAATCACATAGGTTATTGTGCATGCGGCTAATTAAACAATGCTCATGTCATATAAATAAACATCATGCATACAATACAACACTTTAGTAGCAGTATTTAAAATAGACAACAATTTAGAATACCACTTCCTGAGTTTAAGGTGTCTGAGAATTCATACAGCCAATTCGGATTTTTCTCTCAGCATTTTTGGTCTAATTTAGTTCCATTCACAAACATGACTGTATAGTGGTTATCCCAATAATTTCCAAGTATTATAAACTACTAATCCTCCATTATAACTGCTCAGAAAAGTGTAACAGAATTCCCCAACCCAGAAATGCTTCAGATTTCATTACCAGAAGGTTACAACAGAAATATAGTTTCAGACCTTGAGGAAACCAAGTAAATGCTATAATGGTGCCATTCAGTTATTGTATAAACCCATAAATCGGGAGCAACAAATCTGCACTACTACTAGGTCTGTAATAGGGGCAATTTTCAGTCAACCCTACTGTATCTTCACTATCATAGCTTTATAACTCAGTAATAATAAGATTCAGACTGATACAAACATCCATTCCCATTTTATACTAACTGTAGTCACATGTATAGTGTTCTAAACAACAAATAACACACACAATCAATGAAATCTTCTAACTCAAATTGCACATAAGCACCAAAAGTCAGACTATAGAAAATAAGTAACTTCTCAGACCTGGAGAATAGTGGAAATATTCAGCCATGAGAGAACCCTCTAGCAACGCCCATAATACATCAAGAAATCCACGTTTTTGTTCTGTACGAGCACGTTTTGCTAATTTGCTGAGGTCTCCACTTCCAGTCCCTTAGACGTCGCCTGTACAGGCCTTTTTTCCTTGCCCACGTCCCTGGTTTCACTGTGGATGAGTCGTTTCTTCTTACACCAACACATCACATAGATTTCACCATATTTTTCAGCTCCCACGTCTTGTGTAAGCAAACCACGAATGGCAATATAGCGCCTGGATTGTGCAAGAAGTTATGCCCTCAAAAAAACATCAGAAACTTCTCCAATTCGTTTCATGGAGCCGCAAAATCTCAATGCAAAAAAACACGAAATCTGAAGATATTGATTTTTCCTTCTTTAACTGCAAGATCTCCAACGGTGGCCAGCTAGGGATGATTGTCTCACACCCAAAACTGGTAGCAATGGGTTCCAAACCCTAAGTCAACAAGCTCGACCATGTCTATGAGAAAGAGAGTTCATTTTTCAAAAGTGCAAAATCATGCTTTCTTCTTTTCTTTTGTATTTCACCCAAGAGGCCCGATGAAAGCTCCAATTCTTTTCAATTTAATTTTCAATTTCAAAACATAAAGTGACATCTAAAGTCATATTGAATAATATTTCATTTTGTCACTTTAAAGAATAATTTAATTAATCACTTAATATCACCATAGGGAATAATTTTGACTTTAGGCAATAACTAAGTAATTAAATAAATGTCTCCCTATTTATGTCAATTGCCTACTGGAGTTAAAAAGGCAACGAGGCGCGCAAAGAGGCTAGCTGGAAGGGGACATTACATTATTCTTGCTAATTATTTAAATAAATAAATTTTATTTATTTAATTAAATGCGTCGCTAATTATCTAATGTCTCCCTATAATTAAAATAAATTTCTTAATTTATTTAATTATTTTTGTCCACTAATTCTTCTAGATTATTTAAGTAAATAAATCTTGTTTATTTATTTAAATACGTCAATAATTTTTTAATTCCTCTTCTAATTAATTTATTTAATTATGGCAACATGTCACTTTCCTCATTTTAAATAAAAAATTATTTATTTAAAATAGTCAAAATTTCTTATTTTGGCAGAAAATTGGCATTTATTGTCTACTGTCACACGATTCTCCACTTTTGAATTAAAATTATTTTTAATTCAAAAGATGCCTTTTCCATTCAAAGGTCAGATGGCAGTTACTAAATTGATTCCCCACTCCCTTTTGGTCATTTTTGTCCTCATTCTAACTTTTGATCTAGTCTGTCGGTTTGTCTTTCGATCTCGTCCATTCATTCAAAATTGCCTTTTCTTATAAAATGGCAATTTTGAATTCATTTTGGCTCTCCTCAAGCTTTCACGTGAATTTCTTGCATTTGCTGTTAGTCATTTTCAACCATTTTCTGCTCATTTTTGAATCATACTTAGGCTTTCATAGGGTCATTTTTCAAAATTTCTTCAACACTTGTGTAGGACATGGCATAGTCTTAGATTGCTCGCATAAATGTGAGGGAAAATCATTATTTGCAGCAAGCTAGAAGGTGTAATGGAGGTCAGCCATGGAGATTGAAGATTTGTGGTAACTTTGTTTCATTTATTTTCATGTTTTCTCCTTTGCACTCCATTATTTGCTTTGGGTTTTGGTTTATTGGCTATTAATCTGCTAAACCTTGAATTTTTCTAGAGTTACAGTGGTGAACTCAATGTGAATACTGCATATTTTGTGTTTTTCGTATGGCTCTATGTTTTTGTTTTGTAGATACAGGTTAGTAACGACACATTTGAATTTTTCTGCACTGCATCTGCTACGTCGCAACACATCTGTCATAAGAAACAATGCATTTGCACAACTGAACCGCATTTGTGACCTCACGTGACTCATTCACCAACATTTAGATGCATCTGCAATGTATTGTGATGCACTTGATTAGTTCTGACGCATTTTTTTGTAGGATAACACATTCGACTGGTGAACGTTGACAACAAATATTGTGACATATTCGCCCTATCGTGACGCACTGTCTGGTGAGTTTTTACATTAGAGTTTTTTCCTAATTTTCTGCATTTTTTTTACTTTTTCAAT
>VDFB02075321.1:375019705-375149330 GCA_007258455.2 Sequoia sempervirens | reverse complement strand
TGATTCTCAGGGAGAGGAATCCAAAGCAGAAGCCAAACTACAACAAGAACTCCACATGAAAGACAAATCTATGGCTCTTTCAACTTCTTCACAAAGAGGTCTGAGGATCAAGTTCACAGTTGGGAAGAAGGACACACTGGTCGTCCCAGAAGGAGAAACCATGGAATCTGAACCATCTCGCTCCAAAGGAAAAAGAGTTTTTTTCGAGGAGGTAGATTTTGATGAAAAAGGGAATTCCAACAATCAATCCACTGAAGAAGAAGATTCAGCAGAAGCAGATTGTGATGAAAAAGATGATTCTGAAGGTGAAAAATAGTTTGAAGGTGATTCTGAAGGTGAACCTGAGTCAAAAGGACAAGAGGGTGATCAACAGGAACCTAGGGATGATGAAGAAAGAACTGTCTCCACTTGAGAATGTAGTTGAAGAACTTCCAAAAACATCATTGCTTGTGACTTCAAATGTTTATCATACACCTCCGAATCCGAACACTACTATGCCACCTATTCCTACATCACCTATTCTTACCACTGTGATACCCATAGTGAGTGTTTCACCTACCATTGTAGCATCAACCATAGGTCATACTCCATCAGTAACAAGTATACACATGGTTGACATTTTATCCAACCCTCCATCATCTATTCCTAGCCTGTCATCACCATCATATGATATCACCTTTGAGACTGATTTCAATCTATTCATGAACGAATCCATAATAGTTCAGCTCAAAGTACCAACTACAGGAGCAGTTATGACAAACACTACGCCTATTATCACAATACCACTCGTTACTTTAGAAGTGACAGTGACAACAGAGTTGATGGTTGATTCAGAATCTCATGCCCCATCTCTTCCCCTTGGTTGATATCTCAAGTGTCGAAGTGAAAGAAATAGATGATTTCTCCAGAAGAGCTCGACCTTGAAGAGATAGTCCCTCCAAAAGCTAAGGGGAAGAAAAAGGTAAAGGTGTATTCAAGGCTGAATGTTGAAAAAACTGGTCATAAGTATGCAGAAATTGGCATACCACATCGTGAAGAAGGAGACGTCAACATGGAGGATTACACAGTGACAAGGGTCCAACTTGGAAAAGTTATGAACGAAAGTGCAAAAGAAAATTCTCAGGTGACTTTGGACATTTTGGTTGGAAGATTGGATAAAATGGAACAAGCTCGTAATATGTACAAACAGAGGGTAGAGCATTATGCCACTGTTGTGAGGAGACTTGCAGGATTTACAAGCAATGCACAACCATTCGAAATGGTAAGTGTTGAGGACCCAATAGTCAAGAAAGTTGAAAAGTTCACCTCCAAAGGTAGGGTGTCATATGATTTCGTCAAAAATATCATAGAACATGATTATCATATTATAATTTCTGCGGATGAAAAAGCTACTCTAATAGCCAAGCTCAAAACAGAGCTTGACAAGGAGGAGAGTGCACTTTCCCAAGAGTGCAAGGAGATGGAAAAATGGTTGTTGTGGTGGTCGCAAATGAAACAGGCAAAGCTCAATAAATTGGTGGAAGTCAGAGTGATTCCCGACAAAGGAAAATACATAGAGGTAAGAGAATATTTGAAGCACCGTATTCATGTGTTTGAGTCTCTTACAGAAGATCTCCACCAAGTACAGGATGATGTCAAAGGGCATCGTGTGATTCTCGAAAGAGGTATCAAGGAGTTACCAGGGTAGCTTCTTAAGGAGAATCGTATCTTCCTACCGACCATAGAACAATCCCAGATCTTCAAGGACGCCATCATGAAGTTGATTGACAACACAAAATTTTCAAAAGCCTCGCTGGGTGTCATTTGTGATACAAGGCTTACATTGGATAACCTCAAAACGCATCTTGATAGGTGCAAGAAGGTTCAATCATTTTCCATGAGATTAATCACGAGGATTCATACCATTGTGGATTACATCATTGGTCCGAATGAGAAGTTCACTCAGGAAACCAGGATGAAGTATGAATACTTCTATGCCTAAGCAAGGAACCATGAAGATTCCTGATTTCCTAGTGTTCAACTTTTTGGTGCTTTCCCCTATTTATCTTGTAAATAGTTTCTAACATCTTAAAAGCCATTTTTTGAAATGTAATTACACCAGGTCTGAGATGTAATCTTTTGAAAACAAATTACACTTTGACCTTGGTCAAAGTTATGTGAGATTTTCCTTAATTAGCTCACCTAACTTTCCTAATGTTGGTCAATTAGATTTCGTAATTTTGCTCATCCCTCTTTCTATAAATATGAAGGATTTCTTTTGTATTGTTGATCCTTTAGTTATTGCAACGAAGTGCTGCTCAATTTGCAACAAATTTTGAAAATTTGTGTTCATGCTTTGTGAATCTAAATTTGAATCAATAAAGGAAGAAGTTGCATACCAGAGTTTGCGTTGGATCAATTGTCTCTTGGATTTGATTGAGATTGGTGGTGATTAGTTTATGAGATCTGAAGGAATCTAAGTAATTCATGTAAACTTTGTTTTACATCTTTTATTTGGATTTATATTTGTTTTTGGTTAACTATTGTTGGATGATCTACAAGAATTTGTGCTTGTAATTGTTCATTCTATTTGGATAATTTTTATTGAACAATCTACAAGACTTTGCACTTGTAATTGTTCATGCTATTTGAGGAATTGTTGTATCTAAGAAGACTTTGTGCTTCTAATGCAACAAACGGTACATCTTTCACAAATCCACCATTGAAAAAGCTACGGATCGACTTTGTGCCTTCGTGAGCTTTCCTTTTTCTTTTACTTGTTTATCGTTAATCACTTCTGGTATCTCTACGCTTTGCTTTGACAAGATAGAGGTATTGGTATTACTGCTTGTTGATTGTTTAAGGTTATTAAGAATTGAGAACTTCCAACAGTGAAGCATTGTAAACATCTTCTCTGAAAAAAGAGAGCAGGATGAATGTAACACACCCCCCACTTCGTAAGATTGTGTACATTGTGTAATTACTTTATTTGTTTTACTTAAGCTTCTATCAACAGTAAGAAGGGCGCCTCCCCTTTTTGAGAGGAGGGATTTATATCTCACATAGCTGTGGCTAAAGTCCTAGGTGTGTCATCTATCAAAAAGTTGATTACATAATTTTCACCCAACAGTTTTTTGGCGACTCGCTGGGGAATGACATATGCAATCTAAGCCTCACACTTTTGATTTAAGTAGAGAAGTTTCCTATTTCTTACTGTTCTTTTGTGTATTGTTACTTTTAAATCTCCATCTTGTTCAGATCTACATTCTGGCGGACTGAATATATACACGAGGTTTGAGGGCTCGAGGAGTAGTAGATCCACTTTTTGAAGAGTTGTTGCAACATAATTTTCCATTTACTCCCCCATGAGTAAGGTCACCACTGCAATGTGTTGTAAGCTACCCTCTGCTTAGCCAAAGATCTCCTCTCCCAAGTGTTTGGTCTGTTTACCATAGGTGTCCCATTCAAGTACCTGTTGTGCAACCAGCTATGGCCGCACCACTAGTAAGACCATGGGGAAATGATTTTGGTGCCCTCCGTTTGGCCGCACCTTTGCACAAGCTTCCACGGGTTTCAAGAAAGCATCTCCCAAAGTTTCAAGGTGATGGAAAACAACATCCCGATGAACACATATCCACATTCTACATCATTTATGGCATTCTCGGCATTGAGCATGAAGACGTTTCTGTAAGATTGTTCATAGAATCCCTTCAAGGGGTTGCAGTCGAATGGTTTTTGACTCTTCCTAATGCTTCTATCACTGACTGGGCCTCTCTTCACACAAATTTTGAAGAAATATTCAAACCTGCTAAAGATTCACATGCTTTGTTGTCACAACTCACCACCATGTGCAAAGAAGCTCACGAGCCCATGCGCGAGTTCATGGAAAAATGTAATAAATTGGTGATGCGAATCCCAAATGATGCAAGACCGACGGATCATAACCTGAAGTGCTTCTTCATCAACATGCAACTACCCAAAGTAAATTTCTACTTACGCAAGGAAAATCTTGTCAACATCGAAGCAGCTTAGCAACTAGCTACCAACCTGAAAGACGACATGATCCTTGCTAGAGAAATAAGGATGGGAACTAACGCCAACAAAAGGATGCAAGCCTCAGGGTCTTCAACATCTAATGTTAGCGCGCCTAATGCTAGCTCCAACTTTACGGATCCTATGGTCCAGAGGCTGGCAAATGAAGTCTTGTCTCTGAAAAAGAAAGTTTCTAACAATAACAGCAGTAGCAATTACAAGGACGTCCCAAGGAGGAATTTTCCCAATTATGCTGGCAATAAAAATAAAAATCATCTCCCAACACCCCCAGGAAGGATTGCTCTAGAAGCTCCACCCACGAACAATGCAACAGGTTATTGTGAGGCTGACCAAGATGATTATGCACAACCAGATTACCCTGAAGAGGAAAATGCCAATCTCTTCCAAGAAGAAAAAATTGAATCGGCTGGCGACTCCAAGATTAGCTACTTGAAAATGGTGGAAGAGGAAGAAGAAGATGACTTGGTGACTGACACTTATGCTATTTTTACATGAAATCAACAAAATCAGCTTGACAAAGCTCAAGCTACTACTCCACCTGAAAAGGAGAAGCCATCAGTCATGATTTCCAAAAGAGGATCCCCTCTCCCTTGGCAACCCAAGAAAATACCGAATCCACAAGTAAGTGCACCTCATCCCTCTTCATCAACTTCCACTGTCCCTAAAGCTAATCGTCTCATTCCAAAGACCAGTGTGCCTTTTGTTAAACCAATCAATGAAGTTACGACTTCCAACCTACAAAATTCTTTCCAGGCTTTTGAGATTATCGACCATGCCAAGAAAACCAAGGTCTAGATGTCTGACAAAAGAATTACTCCAAGTCAAGATACATCTCCTAACTTCCCTATTACTTGTAAGCCCAAAATTCCATAGAGTAACCTTGTATCCACTCCTCCAACTGCCTCTAGATGCATTGATCCATTTTTCATCCCCCTACTTGTAAATGGTTTTAAGTTAAGTAACTGTGTTATAGATTCTGGTGCATCCGATAATGTGATGCCCACCAAAGTAGCCACTGCTTTGGGCCTTGAGATGACCAAAACTTTCAGCCATTGTTTCTCCATGGAGAACAAACAAGTGCCATTGATTGGAAAGATAAAAAATGTACATTACGCATTCGCTACATACCCGGAGAAGAAAATAAAAAATGACAGTCCTTGTGGTCGATGTACCAACATCTTAGAGAATCCTCCTAGGACAAAATTTCTGTAAGGATTTTGGAGGAGAACTGAGCATGGATATGTTTGAATCCAAAATACCTATAAAAGGTGTGATGCAAAAATTGATTCCTGAAAAGGAGTCAAAGTTTTCAGTTACCCAATCAGATGACCCTAGAGGTCAAATCCTATTTGAGTCCTCAAGCGTGGGAACTTACTATCTGCAAAAAAATGAGGTGGGTGAGTCCTCGACTTGAAATGAATCAAAAAATGATGATATTTCCTCAACTTCAAATGAATCATCATTAGTTGATCTGTCTATCTCCGATCATGAATCCTCATTAGATGATGAAGTTTTAGACTTCGACACAGTTAGCCTTGGTGATCCCAATGATGTCTGGTTACTCGAATTTGATTGTAGCTTCTCTTCAACTGGTTCTGGAGCAGGAATGGTTTTCATTTCCCCCACAAGAAATTTTTTCCCTTTCTTTTTCAAGTTACAATTTGATAACACTAATAACACTGCCGAATATGAGGCCTTGTTATTGGGAATGCAAGTTGCACTGAAGAAAGGTATAAAAAATCTCCATGCACAAGTTGATGCTGAGCTGATAGTATGCCAAGTTAGAAATCTATATCAAACAAAGAATGACCAACTCAGGTATTATCATAATCTAGTATGGGATTCTATTGATGAATTCAAAGCTTTTGATATATCTGTTGTCCCCAAAGAATATAATACCAAAGTTGATTCTTTAGCGATCTCTTACACGCTCTTGGTACCACAAAGAATTTCAGGGTTCCACCTACATCATTGAACTGGTTTTTTTCCCAAGTGTCCCTAACAATTCAGAGAACTAATAAATTTTCAACGATGATCATCAGATCATTGCCTTTCTAGAGAAAGAAAAGAACTTTGATGAGTTGTACTTCAAAGGTAGTGATTCTCCACCTCGAGAATCTATGTCAAATATGGACCCTGTTATGGGTGAAGAATACTTGCAACTCATAGGGAATAAGATTCCCAAAGGATTAGTATCCTTAGAGAAGCTTTTTGACAAGCATGATTGTTATGTCAAAAAGCAACTCCTAGATTCTGACTCGTTTAACGAAGTGGAACAAATCAATTTGGGAACTGAAGCTAACCCCAAGATGGTGAACATAGACAAATGTTGCATGGCCGAAGAAAGAAGACAATTTGCTCAGTTAATACAAGAGTATATGGATGTATTAGCATATTCATATGAGGATCTAAAATCATTTTTGCCTAAAGAAGTGCAACATGATATTCCTCTCAAGGCCAGAGCTTTGCCTTACAAACAAAAGTAGAGGCAGTACAATCCCAAGATTTCTGGAATGATTCTGGTAGAAGTTCAAAAGATGCTAAATGCATGGATAATATTCCCTATCCATCATTCAACATGGATAGCTAATATCATTCCCATTCATAAGAACTGTGAAATCCACATTTGTGTAGATTTCATAAATCTAAACCAATTGTCACTCAAAGACAATTATCCCCTTCTAGTGATGGGCCAAGTCCTACAAAATGTAACCAGATCCGAGATGCTCTCCATGCTGGATGGGTTTTATGGTTACAATCAAATTGAAGTTAATTCAAGTGATCAACACAAAACCACTTTCACGATGCCATGGGGGACCTTTGCATATTGCAGGATGCCTTTTGGTTTGATCAACGCTGGCGCCACGTTCCAACGTGCTCTGGATCTCACTTTCCGCAATGTGATGGGTAAGTTTATCATGGTGTATCTTGATGATCTCACAGTTTTCTCTAAGCAACGTCACAAACACTTTTACCATTTGAGGCAAATTCTTGAGAGATGTCGTCAGCATGGTATTTCCCTAAATCCCAAGCAGTCAACTTTTGGGGTGACCGAAGGTAAACTTCTTCGTCATGTTGTATCTACAGACGGAATCAAGATTGACTTGGAAAGGGTCAATGGAATTAAATCTCTCACCCTGTCATCAAGCAAGAAGGATTTCCATTCCTTCTTTGGCAAGGTAAACTTCTTAAGGAGGTTTCTCTCGGACTTTGCTGAAAAGACTCGTCATATTGTAAATATGATGAAGGGTAACACCACATTTCATTGGATGACAGAAGGGAAAGTAGTGTTCGATGATATCAAGGAGGCCATTGCTCATGAGCCTATGTTGGTCTATCCCAACTAGACCAAATATTTTATCATGTACAGTTATGCTTTCGAGCATACACTCTCAACAATCTTGGTACAAGAAAACAATGAAGGCTTTGAATCTCCCATTGCATTCATGAGCTACCCCCTACAGAATTATGATCTGAAATACTCTGAAATGGAGAAGCATGCTTTTGCAGTTGTCAAAGTTGTTAAGCATTTTCAGTTCTATATTCTAAGTTGCCATGTCAAGGTTCTAGTCCCAGATTCAACTGTTAAGTCTATCCTAACACAATAGGAATTTGGAAAAAAAGAGACAATTGGATTGCCAAAATTGAGGAATACAATATGGAAATCAAACCCACTAAGTTGATACATGGACATGGAATTTGTTAGCTTATCACTGAAAATAATCTAGATAAAGAAATTTCAGAGAATGAAGAAGTTTCAGATGATGAAGAGGTGGATCCAAGTACACTTCCAATGGTATTGTTTGTTAGCACCACTGACGAATGGTATTCCAATATCACTCATTTCCTCACCTATGGGGAATGTCTCGATCACTTGAATCCAAAAGAAAATAGAACCATCAAGCTGAAATCAACAAATTTTGTCTTATGGGACAATGGCATACAAGCGTGCAATGGATTGGACTTTTGTCCGATGTGTTGATAAGGAACAACAACCAAAACTGCTAAAGTCTTATCATGACTTGGCATGTGGTGGGAATTTCTTAGTGTCGGTAACCACTCACAAGATCCTGAGAGTGAATTATTATTGGCCCACACTTTTTTAGGACATGTACTCTTGGGTGTGTAAGTGTGAATTGTGTCAACAGTTCGTTGGCCGACCTAGATTGGCATCCTTGCCATTGAAACCTGTTGTGATTAAAGAACCTTTCCAGCAGTGGGGAATTGACTTCATAGGTGCAGTTAATCCATTGTCAAGTGTAGGAAACATCTATGTATTGACTGCTACTGACTATTTCACCAAGTGGGTGGAAGCGATACCTACCAAGCATGCTACTTCTGAAGTAGTGTGCAGTTTCTTAAAAGAAAACATTATTTCCAGGTTCAGTGTGCCGAAGAAGATCGTTGCTGACAATGCTTTTGCCTTCTCATTCAATGAGATTACTGATTTTTGTTTTGAATATGACATAACTTTGTCACATTCTTCTGACTATTATCAGCAAGGTAATGGTCAGGCGGAATCTAGCAACAAAAATTTGGTGACTATCATCTGTAAGTTGGTAGACGAGAATCAACGTTTGTGGCACAAGGCCTTGTTCGACGCTTTGTGGGAAGACATGATAACTCTGAAGTGGCCAATTGATATGTCTCCTTCTTAACTCTTGTACGGGTTGAATTTCGATATTCCTATAACCTTGGAACTTCTAGCCCTCAAACTGGCTAAGGCCATCGAGGATGAGATGTTTGACAACTCTGTTAATAAGCACATTATGTATCTCTCTGAATTGGAAGAGAACTAGGTTCAAGTGGCTGACCGCATCGCGAAACACCAGGACCAAGTAAAGAATCTTTTTGACAAAAAAGCCAAGTCTCGATAATTTCAAATTAGTGAAGTCCTTTGAGTCTTTATGTTTTAAGTTTATGTCATCGTCGCCTGACTCCATGCCCAATGGATAAAGGAACTTGAATTCTGGAGTTCTTCTCCCTTTATTCATTTCAAAGAACGGTTGAAGGAAGATCCCTAGCTGGAGCCATCTATTATCACAGAATTTAGCAGCGCTCATTCCACAGATAACCCCCCTACGAAACTTGTCTATTTCCTAGGTTCGTGAAGTTCAAGCACGCAAAATGAGGTGATTATTGAGCCACCTTGAAATGCATTCCAAAGCCTCAAATAGTCAGTTTGTGCATCCCCCTATGTTCGCCTCGCCGAGACCTTTGAAACGACCTCCTTCGTGAAGTCTCACTGTCAATACTTAGTAAAATTGTTAAATATGCAATTGCACCCAAAAACAACGCTCCTGCCCATGTTGAAAATTTGACTAAGTGTTGAAAGTGCAAGGGTGCCAAAAATTAGTGCCCCTGCACAAAGGTGATCATTTGAAGATGTAGAAGCACTGAAAAAGTGTGCCTTTACATCTTTTTCCTAGACTTAGCCAAATATTGGCTTAGGCGCACTTTTTCAAATCATTTGCACTTTTCGCTTTTCGTGCCATCTTTTATGCCTCAATTAATTGGGCGACTTGAGTTAGGTTTTTACTTTCCTCAATCACTTAAAAGTTATTTCATTATTTCATTTTCATCATTTGTGGTCTTCAAAATTTGTTCCTCTTTGTTGGGCGCACATCTACCTCCAAAAAGAAAAACACGTTTTTATAAGAATCTCCATTTTGGTCGAGCTAGGGTTTTGAGTTCTTGTTTCAGGTATGGTTTTTATTCCTTTATCCTTGTTTTTAACTCTTCTCTTTTCTCGTGTTTTAACTTATAGGTCTATGAATGCATTTTTAATGATTAATCATCATCCATTCATGCGTTTTCTTCCACTCACACATTTTCTTTCTTCCCTTTCTATCTTCGGTGTTTTGTGTTGATGCATGGGCATTTTCTTCTTGCCCTTTTCACATTTCTTCCTTGTCTTCATGCATGTTGCTCAACCTCACACATTTTCTCTTATCATCGTGGTTTCCTTGTCTATTGGTTTCCTTCTTCTTCCAACGTCCCTTCTTTTCAAACATCAGCCGAGTTTTCCTTTGTTTCAGATTATCACTATTTACACCAAAGTGTATTGGCATAAGAATGCAGGTGTTTCTTTCCAAAATGTGTTTTACAAGTGATTGGCACTAAGAAAATTATGCTTTAAAAGTCAAGCGTTGTTTTTCAACATCATTGCACATTATTTTCCAAGTCCATCCTTCATGTGCAGTAGCATAAAAAATGTGTGCCTTTACATTTAGTTGTCCTTCAAAGAAAAATAATGTAAAGTGTAGAAGCACCAAAAAAGAGCGCCCTGGCATCATAAGAATTTTTCCTAACATTGAGAAGTGCAGGAGCGCTATTTTTTAGTGCCCCTGCACCAAAGTTTCTTTTCTCCCAAGTGCAAGGGTGCTGATTTTCAACGCCCTTACACTTTTCCCAATTTCTCTCCAAAACACTTCAAAACTTTCCAGTTTCATCTCGAACCTCGCTCCTTGAACTTTGTGCATCGTTATGTGTGCCTTGTCACTTGCTCCATGCTTTCTCATCATCGTTGCTCACTTCAAGCATCCCCATGCTATTTTTTGACTAATGTTTAACTCCACATCTTGCAGTCTCTTTTCAAGATCCTCAAATTTGTTGATCAAAGATTCAGTTGCTCTCAGATTACTACCAGAAAACCTTCGTCATCTTCAAAAGCTAAAGACAAAATGAAGTATAAGTATCAAGGTGTCTATCCGTCAACTATAGTGGTTTCCAAGGTGGAAGAAATAAAAGACACAGAGGTTGGTCATCAAGACCTAGTTGATTTTGCAAAGAAAACTGAAAATAAGCCTCTTGATGATTCTATGAGATAAATAGTACATAGTAACCTGCATTTGGTATCTATGTTCCCTACTGCTGTGGACAATATAGAATTTGTCCTTCAAGTTGCATCCCACTACATCAGGGAAAGTAGAAGTGTGATTGATTCTTTGGGGCACAAGATTTTAAGACTCGACCCTGACTTCTTTGATATTGTGTTCAAAGTTCCACAGATGGAGAAGTACATCGATATCTCAATACAAAAAGCACAAGAAGTCTATGATGCTGATCCCAACAAGGAAAAAAAACCTGATAAATAGCCAATGGTTGAAGAAGCCCAGGAAAATTGTTTCCAGATGGCTGAAGGGACTCTTGTGAAGTGATTTCAAAGAAGATGTCAAAGATATGATCACATTCTTGAGCAGAGTGAATGGCTTACTTGAATCATCCACTTTTCATGATTGGATGTATGAATACATCAAAATCATAAGAAGACAAAAATTTCACATTGATTGGGGAAAAAAAATCAGTGATGAAATACATGAACAACTGATCAATGTGCCTTCTACATTAGAATTCTATATGACTTCTTATATGGTGTATGCAACAACTTTAATGAGGCAATTTCTGGGTCTATCCACAAAAGGGAATCAAATGCTAGTACCTGTGTACCAATTTTTCAATCAACTAGAATTGAAGGAAAGATTCCATCATTTCAGGAGGGTTACTAATGCTTTCTTCATGCCTCTACTTTTTCAGTTTTGATTCGAATCTCAAGAGGAAGAGGGTATTTGATGAGGCTTATAAGGTGGTAAGTAAGGTTGGAAGCATATTTCTACAATTCCCAACTTTTACTTATTTGAGAGTAGGGTGCTACATTGGTTGCCCTTACATGTTGCCGCGATACCCCTCAGACAAGTGGGTTCTCATGGAGATGTGTAGACAACTAATTTTAGTGCACAAAGAATAGAGGAATATTCATAAGCGAGGATTCAAGTTCCCACTGACAATTGGTAGGTACACTATCAAGACTGTATAAAAGGTCAAATCAGTCTATGCAGAGATGCAGGTTATGACAATCAGGACCTACAAATATAGGCTTGATTTTGATTATAGAGATGTCAGGAAGAGGCTACAAAAGGGTCATCATCACAAGTACCATTTTGAGGACATCTGGGCTGAATGAAGAGATGGAGAGGCCATTCGTAAAATGAATTATTGTCGGTTAACCGTACAATAGATCAAAAATCTTAGTGTCGCTGACCTACTAGAGGATTTCACATATCGTATTGATATCATGAATGTTGTTTATGATGAACAAGGAATAGCCAAGAGGCCATTTCCTACAATTTAGTGGTCTAGAAAAGAAAGTGTTAGCATTAGGGAAAGATTGGTACCTATCTTGTCTAACACCGTAGATTGGTTACACAAACATGACTTAGAGATGAATACTTTCATAACTGATTCTAAGGGAGAGGAATCCGAAGCAGAAGCCAAATGACAACAAGAACTCCGCATGAAAGAAAAATCTATGGATCTTCCCACTTATTCACAAAGAGGTCTGAGGATCAATTTCATTGTTGGAAAGGACACATTGGCTGTCCTAGAAGGAGAAACCACAAAATCTAAACCATCTCACTTCAAAGGAAAAATAGTTGTTTCTGAGGAGGTAGATTCTGATGAAGAAGGGAATTCCAATAATTAATCCACTAAAGAAGAATATTTAGCAGAAGCAGACTTTGATGAAGAAGATGATTCTAAAGGTGAACAAGAGTTTGAAGGTGATTCTAAAGGTGAACCTGAGTCAGAAGGACAAGAGGATGATCAATAGGAACCTAGGGATGATGAAGAAAGAACTATATCCACCTAAGAATGTAGTTGAAGAACTTCCCTAAACATCATCACTTGTGACTTCAAATGTCCTCATACACCTTTGAATTTGAACACTCCTACGCCACTTGATCCTACATCATCTATTCCAACCACCGTGATACCCGCAATGAGTGTTTCACCTACCCCTGCAGTGTCAACCATACATGATACTCCATCAATAACAAGTATACACACGGTTGACATTCTATCCAGCCCTCCATCATCTATTCCTAGCCTATCATCACCATCATATGATATCAACTCTGAGACTGATTTCAATCGATTCATGAAAAAATCCGTAATAGGTCAGTTCAAAGTGCCAACTACAGAAGCAGTTATGACAAACATTGCGCCTATTGTCACAATACCACTCGTTACTTCAAAAGTGACAATGATGACAGAGTTGATGGTTGATTTAGAAGCTCGTGCCCCATATCTTCCCCCTTTGTTGATATCTCAAGTGTCAAAGTGAAAGAAACAGATGATTTCTCTAGAAGAGCTCGACCTTGAAGAGATAGTCCCTCCAAAAGCTAAGGGGAAGAAAAAGGAAAAAGTGTATTCAAGGCTAAATGTTGAAAAAATTGGTCATAAGTATGTAGAAATTGGCATACCACCTCATGAAGAATGAGACGTCAACATGGAGGATTACATAGTGACAAGGGTCTAGCTTGGAAAAGTTACAAACGAAAGTGCAAAAGCAGATGCTCAGGTGACTTTGGACATTTTGGCTGGAAGACTGGATAAAATAGAACAAGCTCATTATATGTACAAACATAGGGCAAAGCATTATGCCATTGTTGTGAGGAGACTTGTAGGATCTACAAGCAATGCACAACTGTTGGCAATCGTAAGTGTTGAGGACCCTGTTACCTATTTTTCACTACCAGCTCAAATAGGTAGAGCTGAATGAAGTTCATCATTTATAGGTACAGAGAATTTTCATGTTTTGCTAATTAAGTGTTCATTGATCATCATTGGGATCATTTTACATATGAATCATAGTTTTATTGTGCAAGCATTTAAAACAAAAAATTGAGGAAAACTTGCATAGTAATGTTTTTTTATTCATCTTGAAAAAATGTTGAATCCCACACAAGCCGTGGGAGTAACTTAATTTGATTTTTACAATCAAATAAAGGGTACATGAGCAAAAGAAAAATATACAATTGAAAGTAGAGGAAGCATAGGGTAGAAAGTGATTCGTCATTGCCTGGAATGATGAATCGATGACAAGCTAAGGAATGTTGTGATGCCAGTTCCAGCTCCAGCTCCATTTCCAGTTTCAGCTCCAGTTCCAACTCCAGCATACCCGCAAGTTGAGGGAAATGTTGTTAGAGCAATGCGAATCAAATCCTATCATATACCTACGCTACCAAAAAAAATATAGAATACAATCGATCAAGCATCCATCAGATGATTATAAAAATCAAGAGGAAAAACGTAATTCAATGGAAGCTTTCAGCTTCTTTTATTTTGCTAACATCTTTGTTTCAGTGTGCAGGAACAGGTTCATCATGTTCAAGATCATTTTATTAGATATGTGGAGTAAAACGGGCTCCCACAAGGGTTGAGCTCAGCATATCAAGGAGGATACACTCACAAGTTTTATACGAAATTCATGAATATTGATAACAGTCATTAAAAGCATCAATGCTGCACTTATCAGTTTCATATTCTTTTTAGCTCTGCTTTACATTTTTTCATTATATCTAAATGAAGTATAGAGCCTCTTTGCATTAAAGAGAAATAAAATATTCGAGCATTGGAATGTTTTTATAACTTTAGAAGCATATCATCATAATCATAATCATGGAGTATAACAAATTTGCAATAGTCCAATTCTTTACAAGTTCTTTAACAGAAAGCAACAATTTTGCCTTAGTTAGCATTTAAAAGGTATGGAGGATACAAATTCATCAAACAGATATGTTTGTTTCAAGTGCCAAATGAGATCATGCTACAAGGTAATGTCTTCATCACTTCGACTGTATGCAGTTTATTAAGTCACGAGTCTGGAAAGATAAGCCCAACTGCTGCTAACAGGGTTGAGAGAAGGTTCAGATTTAGTGATATTCACAGCTGATTTTAGATAACAAATGATAGTTCCAGCTTTTACTAGTCAGCATCTACAAGGTATAGAGCAATAACGGAGGATATATATGAAGTGTAGTGGAATCTTACTATGGAAAATGAGGTATCATCTTTTATCAAACAGGTATACACTATTACAAATGCCAGTGAGACAACAGTGAGGTATGAATTGATCAGCATTAACAACAAATGGAGTATCTGTTTTCAATGACAGTCATTATTTACGAAGTTATTCAAAAGCAGAATTTGCATGAATATGTTGTCATACGAGGAGAGACAGTATTAAATATCAAACCACAGTTTTTGCCTTATAAGGACAATATGATTTACTTTGAAATAAAGGCATGAAAAAGACAGTGGGCTGCGAGCTGTGTTAATTCTATGAAAGTAAAGGACAGTTGTAGATGCTCAGAGATTATCTACAAATGAATGAAACTCAGTCACAAAAGACAAAGGGGCAGTCAACATATGTGAAGAACAGTCATTAGTTTCATTGACAAGTAGCTTCCATACAAGCTGTATGCATGAGACCAAGTGCAGATGATAATGAATATGCCATTCAAAGTCATGATAGTGAAATGTCATAAATTGAGAATGATGATATTCTCATGGTGGAGTTCGTGTACAATAGTATAAAGGTCAAAGAAGGAAGGAGAGCAATCAATGCATCATGTTTTCAGTGTTAGTTAATGAATTCGATGAAGTTTCTCAAAGCATCAAAATCATTTTTTTACCTTTCATGAAATGGCATTCATATTATGATCTGGAATGATCTTATCACAGTGAAGGTAATTGTAATACTGCTGGCAATAATTTCATAAGCATAAACGGAGTATTGTTTTCTTTTTAGCACTGTTTGAAGCAGTCAAGCACATAAGGCTCAAGCTTGTTGCAAGTTGAAACAGGGTACATCAATGTTACATGTCGAACCATATATCACATACATTCACAATGAAAAATAGAGTTAAGTGAAGTCGAGCATGTAAGAGACAGAGAGACAATGCATCTTGATGTTCAAAACAAGCTTCTTCTTACAGGAAAGTACAAAGAGCAGTAATTTGTTGTCTCCCATGTGAGCATTGAAATAAGAGGATATAAAGAGCAAAATACTTAACAAATTCCAGTTGAATGCTAAGTGGCGGCTTCATGATATGCACAAGAAACAACAAAAATAAACTTTCAGTTATCAATGTCAAAATGGGAGACAATGAGCAGATAATAAAATAGAAATGGGGAAATATTCAGAAAAACATGCAAATTCCTGCTCGGAATATCAAATCATTTTTCACCATGGCGGCTGTTACAGTATAAATGTTCAATATTGCTCATAAATGTTCTTATGACAGGAAATATGTGAATGTCTTTTTACCCATTTTAGGATTTTATTCTAAAATGAAAAAATACAACAAATTGTAAAGACCTAGATGGGGTTTTCATAAGCCACGGCTAGGTACAGAGTATGTTACAGTTTTGGTGCTATATATGTAAAAATATCTTGGTGTGCAGTCACAGAAAGAGGGCGTTTATTCTCTGTTTTGGTTTCTTTTTAAATCATAATGAGATCCTTCAAAAGCAACAAAGTAATGGTGGCTTTAAGATTACAAAGATCTCATAAGTGGTGGCTAATTTCAAAATACTCCATGGTGGCCTGAAAGATTTGGAAAGTTTACGAGAAAGGAAAGTATTGAGCTTACCAGCGCTGTTATTGTGTCATGTTTCCAGAATTTCTTTTGTGTCATCTTTTCCAGTATAAATCAAGCTCGATTCCAGCTTCCATGGTGGCCAGAAGCAGTAAGGAAAGATAGAAGGAAAATATATCAGAAATATGCTGCAGTTGCAGCTTAAAAGCTTGGAAAAGAGCTTTCAAAATCGGCTTCAATATCAAATTTGTCACTGATGATCACTTACCGTTCATTCCTAGCAAGGTTTCTTCATAGAAATTATCCAGAAAATATCCAAAAGTGCAGGTTCGAGCCATTTCATGGCCAATTTCGAGCTTCAAACCATATTCCATGGCGGTGGTCGACAACTTCTTCATGAAGCTTCTCAAAAGTCAAAAAAGACATAATGATTTTAGGGTTCGATGTTTTCCTTATTCATTCACCCTAATTCATTTTTGATATTGTTATTGATGATTTTTTAAATAATCATTATGTTTGATTCATCTTTCAAGATTTCTAGAGAAGATGTGGTCGGCCCATTATAGTTGTTTTATCAAGTGATATGGTCGACCAATTCTTTTATAAGGTTGAATGCATTTTTTATATCTCATATGCATGGAGTGGAGTAATAAGGCGGTTAGACTTATCAACATATGAGCTTTGTGCTAAAGAATTATGGCAGGGTTTTAATTATCGACAAATATATGCATGGTGGTCAACAGTGATTATCAATGAATAATGCATATTTTCAAAATTATGCTAAGTATCATGTTTAGCTTTATCCTTAATATTTTATTTGCATAATTTAATGTAAATGAATTAATTAGATGATACATTAAAAATCATTTAATTAATTCATCTTTTTCAAATGCAAATAAAGATATTATATAAAGTTGAATCTCAGTTTACTTCAGTTCTACATCAGATTGTCAACTGGAGAGTTATCATGAGAAAGATGGAATTTAAAACATGCATGGGCGAATTGGTAAGAACGAGGCAGTTTTGCGTGCTTTAGCCCACCTTTTTAGGGATTTCAGTTCAGTTCAAGTTGCAGATCAATTACATGCTTTATGACTGCCAGTTTGAGATTGAGTTCACTCATTTTTGCATGAGTTTGAACCACATTTTCAGGGATTTTTTACTTGTACTCAGATTTCACTTTGGGATTGTCATTCTTCACTTTCAGATCACTTTCAGTTGCTTATTCATGCACTTTGAAGTGCATTCATATTGTATATATTGAAAAAGTTTATCTTTTTTCAATGGAGTTCTTGTTTTTCAGCCTTTGCACTCTGCAAAGTGAATCATCTTGTAACTCAGCTTCCGGATTAATATAGCAGTGTGTTTTTATAGGTTCAAAGTGTGTAATTGCAGAAGATTCCTTTAAGTTTCAGTACTTTAGAGTTTGCCTTCTAGATTTCAAGCATCATTTTTTGTGAGGAATTTGATCGAAGAATTACTGTGTTTCAGTTCTGAAACCTCTAATTTTTTCTCTTTTTCACATATCTGTATGCAATTTAGTTTAAGTTCACTGGTTATGCACTATGCTTATAAATTGATTAATCAATTTTGTCATGAAAACCTCGTTTTCCCTTAATATTGTATTAGGTCAAAGCCTCTATTTAAATAATTCAAGTGATTAAATTATTAAATCAGGTTGTGCAGATTAGAGTTTTGAGAAGTTTATTGTGAGTCATAGTTGCAAGTCATTATCAGTTAGGTGCAATCACCTCTTGTTGCTTTAGGATTTCAATTCAAGCAAGCTTTCTATCTATTTCCAAGCCAAGTCAGTTAGTTTTTAGGAGGTTTTCATTAGGGAACCAACCCTCTCTCGAGATTGATTCTCAAAATTAGGCAACCCACAGGCCTGAGAATCATTCCATGTTTCAACAGATTGCTAGATTTAACTATTCAAGCGTTTAGGTGCAATCTGATTGACAACAGTTTTTGGCACGCCCGGTGGGACCCTGAAGATCACTTCAGAGAAGAAATTCAAAAGTTTCAAGCTCTTGTCTTGGTATATACAATAGCGTATTTTACCTTTCAGAGGTACATATTTATACCTGGCGACTCCGAGCACATCTACTGGTTTCAACAAGTTCAGTGCTAGTATGTTTCAAATTCAAGCTTAATATTCTGATTTCCAGCATTTATATGAGTAGTAATGATAGACTTTCATAGTCAGCATGTATACCCACTTCCGTTTCATGTAAATCCTGTCAACCAATCACCCTATCAGCCATATCAGGCCAATCATGCTGCTGCTTTTATCCCAAACAGCCATGTAACAACAGCCTATCAGCATGCTCAACATGCTTACATCCCACCCACCCCTGCTCTACCTTCAGATCAATATTTGTATGTCCAAAATCAACTCCAAGAGGTTGATTATATGAAAACTAACATGAAGGACATGAAGGACATATTGTTAGACATCACAAAGCAGATAAAAGAGTTTAGGAGGCAACAAGAGCTTGATTTACAGCAACAGGAGTTAGACTATCAGGCCTACTTTCATGAGCAGTAATTGGAGACTGAACAGATACAGTTTGAAGAAAGGCTTGAGAGGGAGTTAGCTGCAAAAGAAGAGCATATGAAGTTTTTGTTTGCTCAAAATCATGAAGTCCAAACAACTCCCTTCATTCCAGATCAACCCTTTCAAGACGAAATTCAACCCTTTCAAGATAAGGTTTTTGCAGAGCAGCCCATTGATCAGGATAGCTCACTTATCATGGAGAAGATTAGAAATGTAAATCCATTGTGTTTAGCTTTGGAGGTTTACCATTTAGAGCAGCTAAAGATTGAACAAGAAAGGATTGTGGAGTCTAAACCACTCGAAATTCCAAGTTTTAGGAGTGCTCTTTCAATACAGCAGCCAATTCATAGCCAAGAGCAGTGTGAAACACCTCATAACGAACATAGTAATCCTATTTCAGCAGCTGAATGTTCTTGCATTCCCTTTTGTGCCAGCAAAATAGAAAAATCACATGTCAAGCAAGAGGTTGCTACTGTTTATAGTGTGTTTCCAGCTGAAAATGAACATAACGCCTATATAGAGGAGGTAAGTTCAAACTTGACATTGAATCCTTTACAATTTGATTCGTTTGACAAGTTTTCCAATGCTTTTTATGAGATGAACAGAAGTAGAATGGAAAGGCTACAGGGTGAAAGTCTTCTGTTGCAAAGACAAGTTGTCAAAGTCTCATTTGACAAGACGCCACTTGAGGAGGAAAATTCAATTTCTTTGTTTGACCAGCTACCTGGATTTATTGACAATGAGGAAGACAGTTTACAGGTGCTCAACTTATCAGCTGTTTTGGAGCAGCAAGAGCACGTTGAAGATTTTTGTGAGTTACTATTCCATGACATCAAGGATGATAATCTTATTTTGCTTGAGGGTATTACTGACTATCACTCTGAACATAAAAATAAATTAGATCAAGCATCAAATTTGTTTTCAGAACTTCCTTTGTATTACATCGAAGAGGCTAGCATGAATGAGTTGAAAGCGGCTTGCCTTGAAGAGCAGTCAAGTGTATTAATTGAAAATGATCAATCTCTTCAAGACATATCAAGGTTTGACTGTCAAGATCCCACCTATTCAACTTGTAGAGAACTTGCCACTTTGCTGAATTCTTGTAGCGATCAAAAGCCCAGGCTAGTGAATAATGAAGATAATCAGATGTTGGAAGGTACAGGGGTTGATTCACAAAAAAGGGTTTGTTCAAGTAGAGCAAGAAAGGTGGCAAAACATAGATATTGAAGCACCTTTCAAGACAAAGGTTTGTGTTTAGTATAATCAAGTGATTGAAGAGGTTGTAGTTGATAAGGGAGAAGTCAACAAAAGGAGTTATAAGTTTAACCTCTCAAGAGGATGCCCAATCAGGTATCTTTCTAGGACTAATATTCAAAGTGTTCCTGATGCAGTTTCAATAAAAGGACAATGGGTTCAAACTGTCTTTTCACTCCAAACCAGTAGTACAGTTGGTTATTTTCAAGGAATGAGTGATTTTGTGTACATTTTTTATGAAGCTTTGCATCAATTTATTGAGCATCTTAAGGTGTTTTATCTATTTTCAGTTGTCCATAAGCATGAAAATCAGTATTTGTTGTCAAGGAAGGGTAGCTATTTCTCACAACCAGTGAATGGTCATGTCTGAGTGGTACCACTGTTGGTTAGTGTAGGGTAGGGTAGAGTTTCAGTTTTTCTTTCAATAAGTGCCCTGTGGCACATTTTCATTCCAGTATTGTTTTGTTTTCAATAAGTGTAGTTGTTGCACCTAGTTTTTCAGATTCTGTCTTCAACATAATTGCAGTAGTTTCTTTCAGTTTGTGTGTTTTGAAGCTGAGTTACAGTTTTCTGAGTTAAAACAGAACAAAACATGGACTCCATTCCCAATGGATATACAGAGAAACTGGTCTATTGTGTTTAGCAGGAAAACACTCCGCAGAGGCCGCCAATTTGTTACCTATTTTTCACTACCAGCTCAAACAGGTAGAGCTGAATGAAGTTCATCACTTATAGGTACAGAGAATTTTCATGTTTTGCTGATTATGTGTTCATTGATCATCATTGGGATCATTTTACATATGAATCATAGTTTTATTATGCAAGCACTTAAAACAGACAATTGAGGAAAACTTGCATAGTAATGCTTTTTATTCATCTTGAAAAAATGTTGAATCCCACACAAGCCATGGGAGTAACTTAATTTGATTTTTACAATCAAATAGAGGGTACATGAGCAAAAGAAAAATATACAACTGAAAGTAGAGGAAGCATAGGGTAGAAAGTGATTCGTCATTGCCTGGAATGACAAATCATTGACAAGTTGAGGAATGTTGTGACACCAGTTCTAGCTCCAGCTCCATTTCCAGTTTCAGCTCCAGTTCCAACTCCAGCTAGTCCATTTTCACAACTCAAATTTGGGAAATTCTAATTACATAAGTGTCTCATCAAAAGGCTTGATAGTCCATTCTTAATGAAGGAAAATGATATTTTCACAACCTAAAGGAGAGGATAAATTAACAGCACAACTTTTGATCTGTAACTCAAATTTCCTTTTTCTGTGTACATGTGTTCATGAACGTGATACGAATTTAAAGGCTTTAAAATCAAACACATTAAATTTGCATTTTAAACATTCAATAAATACAAGACTTCTGAATCTGAGAAGGCTGATACTGAATCGCGATAATGAAAAAGAAGGAAACTCTGCAAAAATGATAACCTGTAAAGCTATAAAACTGTATTAAATCTAAAATGCTGAGTTACAAGATATCTCACTTTGCAGAATGCAAAGGCTGAAAAACAAGAATTGGTGTCAAATAACTAAGTTATTACACTTTATACAATAAGCCTCTCTAAAGGCACGAAGATGAAATTAGAAGTTAAACTCAGTGTGCAGATGATAATTCCAAGGAAAAATCCGAGCAAAAATAAAAATCCCTGAAAATAAGGTTCAAACTCATGCAAAAATGAGTGAACTCAGTCTCGAACCTGCAGTCAGAAAGCATGTAACTGATCTGCAACTCAAACTGAACTGAAATCCCTGAAAATGTGTGCTAAAGCATGCAAAACTACCTCGTTCTTATCAATTTTCCCATGCAATTGGAACTCCATCTTCATGTGAAAATCTTTAGTTGAGTCTGATGTGTAACTAAAGTAAAATTGATTTAGCTTTACATAATATTCTTATTTGCATTTTAAGATGATGAATTAATGAAATGACTTATAATGCATCATTTAATTAATCCATTTACATTATTGAATGCAAATAAAAATAAAATGAATAAAGCTAATTTAGAAAATATATTTCTTTGTTCAGCTCAAAGTACCAACTACAGAAGCAGTTATGACAAACACTGCGCCTATTGTCACAATACCACTCGTTACTTTAGAAGTGACAGTGACGACAAAGTTGATGGTTGATTCAGAATATCATGCTTCAGAATATCATGCCCCATCTCTTCCCCTTGGTTGATATCTCAAGTGTCAAAGTGAAAGAAATAGATGATTTCTCTAGAAGAGCTCGACCTTGAAGAGATAGTCCCTCCAAAAGCTAAGGGGAAGAAAAAAGTAAAGGTGTATTCAAGGCTGAATATTGACAAAACTGGTCATAAGTATGCAGAAATTGGCATACCACATCGTGAAGAAGGAGACCTCAACATGGAGGATTACACAGTGACAAGGGTCCAACTTGGAAAAGTTACGAACGAAAGTGCAAAAGCAGATGCTCAGGTGACTTTGGACATTTTGGTTGGAAGACTGGATAAAATGGAACAAGCTCGTAATATGTACAAACAGAGGGCAGAGCATTATGCCACTGTTGTGAGGAGACTTGCAGGATTTACAAGCAATGCACAACCGTTGGAAATGGTAAGTGTTGAGGACCCAACTGTCAAGAAAGTTGAGAAGTTCACCTCCAAAGGCAAGGTGTTGTATGATTTCGTCAAAAAGATCATAGAACACGGTTCTCAGCTTATAATTGCCACAGATGAAAAAGCTACTTTGATAGCCAAGCTCAAAATAGAGATTGACAAGGAGGAGAGTGCACTTTCCCAAGAGCACAAGGAGATGGAAAAATGGCTTTTGTGGTGGTCGCAAATGAAACAGGAAAAGCTCAGTAAATTGGTGGAAGTCGGAGTGATTCTCGACAAAGGAAAATACATAGAGGTAAGAGAATCTTTGAAGCACCGTATTCATGTGTTCAAGTCTCTTACAGAAGATCTCCACCAAGTAGAGGAAGATGCCGAAGGGCATCGTGTGATTCTCGAAAGAGGAATCAAGGAGTTACCAGGGCAGCTTCTTGAGGAGAATCGTATCTTCTTGTCGTTCTCAGAACTATCCTATATCTTGAAGGAAGCCATCATAAAGTTGATTGAGAACATAGACTTTTTAGAAGCCTCGTTGGATGTCATTTGTGATACAAGGCTTACATTGGATAACCTCAAAACGCATCTTGATTGGTGCAAGAAGGTTCACTCATCTGCCATGAGATCGATCACGAGGATTCACACCATTGTGGATTACACCATTGGTCTAGATGAGAAGTTCACGCAGGAAACCAAGATGAAGTATGAAGAATTCCGTGCCCAAGCAAGGAACCATGAAGATTCCTAATTTCCCAGTGTTCAACTTTTTGGTGCTTTCCCCTATGCATCTTGTAAATAGTTTCTGACATCTTAAATGTCATTTTTCAAAATGTAATTACGCTAGATCTGAGATGTAATCTTTTGAAAAAAAATTACACTTCGACCTTGGTCAAAGTTAGGTGAGATTTTCCTTAATTAGCTCACCTAACTTTCCTAATTTTGCTCATCCCTCTTTCTGTAAATATGAGGGATTTCTTTTGTATTGTTGATCCTTTAGTTTTTGCAATGAAGTGCTGCTCAATTTGCAAAAAATTGTGAAACTTTGTGTTCATGTTTTGTGAATCTAAATCTGAATCAATAAAGGAAGAAGTTGCATACTAGAGTTTGCGTTGGATCAATTGTCTCTTGGATTTGATTGAGATTGGTGGTGATTAGTTTATGAGATTTGAAGGACTCTAAGTAATTCATGTCAACTTTGTTTTACATCTTTTATTTGGATTTATATTTGTGTTTAATTAACTATTGTTGGATGATCTACAAGACTTTGTGCTTGTAATTGTTCATGCTATTTGGATACTTTTGTTGAACGATCTACAAGACTTTGCACTTGTAATTGTTCATGTTGTTCAAGGAATTGTTGTTTCTAAGAAGACTTTGTGCTTCTAATGCAACAAACGATATGTCTTTCACAGATCCACCATTGAAAAATCTACAGAATGACTTTGTGCCTTCGTGAGCATTCCTTTTTCTTTTACTTGTTTATCGTTAATCACTTCTGGTATCTCTACGCTTTGCTTTGACAAGATAGAGGTATTGGTATTACTGCTTGTTGATTGTTTAAGGTTATTAAGAATTGAGAACTTCTAACAGTGAAGTATTGTAAACATCTTCTATGAAAAAAGAGAGAAGGATGAATGTAATACACCTCCCTCACTTCGTATGTATTGTGTACATTGTGTAATTACTTTATTTATTTTACTATAGCTTCTATCAGTAGTAAGAAGGGTGCCTCCCCTTTCTGAGAGGAGAGATTTATATCTCACATAGTTGTGGCTAAAGTCTTAGTTGTGTAATCTATGAAAAAGTTGATTACATAATTTTCACCCAACAGTGTAAATCAAGTTTGATTTTTGCAAACAAAGTTGCATTAGTTTGATTTGATTTTTGATGATAATTTGAATAGTTTATTCAATTTATTCAAATTTGGAGGGAAAGTGAGTTAATTAAATTATTATGTTTTTAATAATTCAATCGACTTAGGGGAGCAAAGTGATTTAGTGACGTAATTAAATAATTGATGTTATTTAATCAATTAGGACGAATAAAGTGAAGATTAGGACTTTATTAAATAAATGTAATTTATTTAATTGGTCGAAATGATGAAAAACGTGAATTAATTTAATAGTGTCGTTTTATTTAATTAATAGTAGAAATAGGGTTTTAGGACTTTATTAAATAAATGGAATTTATTTAATTAGTCAAAAATGGTAAAACAGTAAATTAATTAAATAATGTCATGTTATTCAATTAATAGAGGAATTTAGGGGTTTTGATGAAATTGATGTAAAATGTAGTGATGTTTGATGATAATGATGTTGGTGATGTGAAAATGTCATTTAGTATGTGTGATAAGTGTTAAGTCAATAGACACTAAAAATTTACCTAGACCTGTAAGCTCTATTTTTCACCACATTCATCCTAGCATAATTAAAATATTTAATTATGTTATTTGGTCCATTTTCATCTATTAATTAAATAATTTTTAACTATTTAATCAATTCATGTCTCTTTATTTGTAAGAAACCTTGCAAAATTTTGCTTTAAAATTTCTGTTTGGACTCCTTTGGAATTTGATAAACCCCTGATGTGTGAGCTGATTATATGCTGTTATAATTTCTGTTGGTTGTTTGATTTGAAGGGAGCTTGTTTGGTGCATTCAGATCAGATAAATCACATAGGTTATTGTGCATGCGGCTAATTAAACAATGCTCATGTCATATAAATAAACATCATGCATACAATACAGCACTTTAGTAGCAGTATTTAAAATAGACAACAATTTAGAATACCACTTCCTGAGTTTAAGGTGTCTGAGAATTCATACAGCCAATTCGAATTTTTCTCTCAGCATTTTTGGTCTGATTTAGTTCCATTCACAAACATGACTGTATAGTGGTTATCCCAATAATTTCCAAGTATTATAAACTACTAATCCTCCATTATAACTGCTCAGAAAAGTGTAACAGAATTCCCCAACCCAGAAATGCTTCAGATTTCATTACCAGAAGGTTACAACAGAAATATAGTTTCAGACCTTGAGGAAACCAAGTAAATGCTATAATGGTGCCATTCAGTTATTGTATAAACCCATAAATCGGGAGCAACAAATCTGCACTACTACTAGGTCTGTAATAGGGGCAATTTTCAGTCAACCCTACTGTATCTTCACTATCATAGCTTTATAACTCGGTAATAATAAGATTCAGACTGATACAAACATCCATTCCCGTTTTATACTAACTGTAGTCACATGTATAGTGTTCTAAACAACAAATAACACACACAATCAATGAAATCTTCTAACTCAAATTGCACATAAGCACCAAAAGTCAGACTATAGAAAATAAGTAACTTCTCAGACCTGGAGAATAGTGGAAATATTCAGCCATGAGAGAACCCTCTAGCAACGCCCATAATACATCAAGAAATCCACGTTTTTGTTCTGTACGAGCACGTTTTGCTAATTTGCTGAGGTCTCCACTTCCAGTCCCTTAGACGTCGCCTGTACAGGCCTTTTTTCCTTGCCCACGTCCCTGGTTTCACTGTGGATGAGTCGTTTCTTCTTACACCAACACATCACATAGATTTCACCATATTTTTCAGCTCCCACGTCTTGTGTAAGCAAACCACGAATGGCAATATAGCGCCTGGATTGTGCAAGAAGTTATGCCCTCAAAAAAACATCAGAAACTTCTCCAATTCGTTTCATGGAGCCGCAAAATCTCAATGCAAAAAAACACGAAATCTGAAGATATTGATTTTTCCTTCTTTAACTGCAAGATCTCCAACGGTGGCCAGCTAGGGATGATTGTCTCACACCCAAAACTGGTAGCAATGGGTTCCAAACCCTAAGTCAACAAGCTCGACCATGTCTATGAGAAAGAGAGTTCATTTTTCAAAAGTGCAAAATCATGCTTTCTTCTTTTCTTTTGTATTTCACCCAAGAGGCCCGATGAAAGCTCCAATTCTTTTCAATTTAATTTTCAATTTCAAAACATAAAGTGACATCTAAAGTCATATTGAATAATATTTCATTTTGTCACTTTAAAGAATAATTTAATTAATCACTTAATATCACCATAGGGAATAATTTTGACTTTAGGCAATAACTAAGTAATTAAATAAATGTCTCCCTATTTATGTCAATTGCCTACTGGAGTTAAAAAGGCAACGAGGCGCGCAAAGAGGCTAGCTGGAAGGGGACATTACATTATTCTTGCTAATTATTTAAATAAATAAATTTTATTTATTTAATTAAATGCGTCGCTAATTATCTAATGTCTCCCTATAATTAAAATAAATTTCTTAATTTATTTAATTATTTTTGTCCACTAATTCTTCTAGATTATTTAAGTAAATAAATCTTGTTTATTTATTTAAATAAGTCAATAATTTTTTAATTCCTCTTCTAATTAATTTATTTAATTATGGCAACATGTCACTTTCCTCATTTTAAATAAAAAATTATTTATTTAAAATAGTCAAAATTTCTTATTTTGGCAGAAAATTGGCATTTATTGACTACTGTCACACGATTCTCCACTTTTGAATTAAAATTATTTTTAATTCAAAAGATGCCTTTTCCATTCAAAGGTCAGATGGCAGTTACTAAATTGATTCCCCACTCCCTTTTGGTCATTTTTGTCCTCATTCTAACTTTTGATCTAGTCTGTCGGTTTGTCTTTCGATCTCGTCCATTCATTCAAAATTGCCTTTTCTTATAAAATGGCAATTTTGAATTCATTTTGGCTCTCCTCAAGCTTTCACGTGAATTTCTTGCATTTGCTGTTAGTCATTTTCAACCATTTTCTGCTCATTTTTGAATCATACTTAGGCTTTCATAGGGTCATTTTTCAAAATTTCTTCAACACTTGTGTAGGACATGGCATAGTCTTAGATTGCTCGCATAAATGTGAGGGAAAATCATTATTTGCAGCAAGCTAGAAGGTGTAATGGAGGTCAGCCATGGAGATTGAAGATTTGTGGTAACTTTGTTTCATTTATTTTCATGTTTTCTCCTTTGCACTCCATTATTTGCTTTGGGTTTTGGTTTATTGGCTATTAATCTGCTAAACCTTGAATTTTTCTAGAGTTACAGTGGTGAACTCAATGTGAATACTGCATATTTTGTGTTTTTCGTATGGCTCTATGTTTTTGTTTTGTAGATACAGGTTAGTAACGACACATTTGAATTTTTCTGCACTGCATCTGCTACGTCGCAACACATCTGTCATAAGAAACAATGCATTTGCACAACTGAACCGCATTTGTGACCTCACGTGACTCATTCACCAACATTTAGATGCATCTGCAATGTATTGTGATGCACTTGATTAGTTCTGACGCATTTTTTTGTAGGATAACACATTCGGCTGGTGAACGTTGACAACAAATATTGTGACATATTCGCCCTATCGTGACGCATCTGTCTGGTGAGTTTTTACATTAGAGTTTTTTCCTGATTTTCTACATTTTTTTTTACTTTTTCAATTTGTTACTGCTCTTACGTTCTCTAGAATAGGATTTTCTGGTTGCTAATGTCTGGTTGCAGCATGTGGTGTTAAGATTCTTATGGGTCGAAGACATTTATTAAAAACTACTAATGCGAGTTTTGTAGCTACGTTTGTCGAAGAACAATATTTTAAACACTTTGTCTGTGATTTTTAATTTAGGAACATTTCATTTGGTGCATTAAAAAGAACATCTGTCTAAAAGTGCTTGACTATGTTTGGAAAAGTGGTAGGTGATTATGCTCACCTTGTGAAAACTAGGTGATCAGAAAGCCAGACCCACTTTATTTTTTGTAACCCTTAAGACTTAATAATTGAAGTATCCTCTCCCCTTGCACATTCAGGCGATCCTAGGTGTAAGAGAAATGGTTATTATATCTAGAAATGGGCCTGCCTTAAGGGAAAAAAGTACTCACCTTAAGGGATGACCTGACCGGTAATAGGCTAAAGCCAAGCCACTTCTAGCTAAGATATAAAATGGGTGCTTGAGGAAAGTTCAAGTACCACGAGTGCGGATGTGTCACACGGACGGAGTAGTACTCCCATAAAACCTATTGAGTGTAACCTCTTCAGGAAGGAGTGCCACCTAATCGGTGATTAATCTCTCGCCCCATGTGTGGCCACTCGAATAGATGCCCTTACTAGACACCTATTGTTTTAGAAGCCAACCATTTTCAGTCGTTGCTTGGTATAGTGCAGGGTATAGTATCATGCCTGAAGATACTCACTATTGACTCCCTTGAGTAGAGATAGCAGTTCCTGGGAAGTGACTATCCAGGAATCTGAAGTTGGTGTGCCCGTAGAAGTGCATGCCAAGGAGGGAGCCAGTGCCACCAAACTTCTAAGCTATCCACTCTCAAGAAGGAGAGATGTTCAACACCAATTCGGGGTATACCAAGTATACAAACCCTTGGCCTATTAGGATCATGCTTGTCTTACGTGTGTTAGCTTACACTAAAACATTGTGCTCGTCAAGTGTTTTCTAGAGTCTCAAACAATATTCACAACATTCATAAATCTGGACACACATCCGACCTTTGACAAATCATATTTTTCCTTGAAACATCAGAAAAGTAAAAATTTTGCAACTTGTGACACAACTGTTGAAACGCATTCGCTGAACTGAAACACATTTGATAATTCCTGAGACATAATTGCTCTGCTAAATCACATATGTTGCTATAAACACTACATATGCTTGTGTCCCGATGCATTTGACATTCACATAAATGCATTTGCAAACCTTTGTTGCAACTGTTATCTGCCAAACCGCATTTGCTTGAATTAAAATGCATTTTCCATACTGACACATTCACTGCCTCAAATGACACATTTGCTTGATACACACAAAAAATCTGATACAAACCAGAATTTGAGTCCAAACAGTCTCAGCTTGCTGTCAAACATTTTTTTCCAAGAGGTCTCTTTCAAAAACCAGCCTTGAAATTGTTCAAAATTTTCATCATTCAACCACTAGTCTGCATTTTTGACCATAGGCTTAATCTTTCAAATTTTAATTTTATCCATTAGGTTCATAGTCATCATTTTTAGCATTAGCTTGACCTTAGGTTTTCATTTTTTCATACTTTAGATTAGGCTAACCTTATCACAATTTGCAAAATCATTTCTTTCGAAACTAGGTTATCTTGGACTTCGTCATTCATTTCTATTTTCAGTCGTTGTCCCTTTTGTGAGGATTTCCAACTCAACAGTTTAGTTAGGAAAACTCGCTAGTCATCTTGACCTTGTGACTTTGTCATTTTCAACAAGTCCTTTGGTAACTAAAATCAAAAAAAAAGATTAAGCTTAGAGTGCTTAGGTACTCCTGTCTCCAAATTGCATTAATTTTAGTTCCTACCTTGCATACTTTATTCCTAAGAAAATCCAAAAATATCATTCATCCTAGTCGTCATTTTGAACCTAGACCTTTCATTAGTTACCTCATTAGTCCTCATTTTCCACTTTTCCATTTTCTTAATTGACATTATCATTGTCCCAGTCAACATCGACATCCTAATTGTCACTTTGGCTTTTAGAATATTTATCTCTTCGCATCATCAACCTTTATCACACAAAAAGACAAAAACATAGACTAGTGTCATACTTACATTTTCATCATCTTAATTTGAGAAATTTCCTTGATGGTGGAAACAAGACTTCAAAGAAAAAAAAGACAGATGGAAAACTTTGGACAAGACTTTGAAAACAACACCAACACCAACACCAATCCCAATGATTGGATTTATGATGACCTATTTGACAATTTGAACGTACAATCATCCATGAGCATGTCAAATTCCTTTCAAAATACACTTTTTGAACAATTCATACAGAGAGACCAAAATGGACAAGTACTAGATGAGGATTTAGATGCTACTGCTCAAAATCCTGACATAGCTTCATTTGTAGAAGACTTGGTCTTGAACGATCCTGAAAAATACCTTGCTATGCTTTTAGACCAAGGGGAAAAATTACCAAAATGCTTCAACATTAATACCATAAGATCTTCTTCTCCGAACAACGCAACACAAACCATGACATCTCAACAAAACACAAACAATGCCTCCAATAGCAATAACATTGTGGTCACCACACAAGTTGCTACTAACACCATTAATGTGACATCTAGTGGCACCAAAAGTCAAAACACCTCCACCTCAACTAATACAACATCTATTGGAGGAACATTTGCTATGTCCATGCCTACAATGTCCACATCATCATCACAAATGATAGGAGTAACCGTTGGTTCCACATCAACGAGGGAAAATCCCACAAACCCTATGTTGGGATCTTCATCTATGACAATGGGGGCATCTTCATCACATCCTTATGGTTGAATCTCATTTAATACCTTTGGAGCAAACCCACGAGGAGTCTTCATTCAAGGCCCTCAACATAGCATTAATACATCATCACAATTAAACATCCCACATGGGCAAGGACAAAATATGAGCATCCCACATGGGCAAGGACAAAATATGAATATCCCACATGGACAAAGACAAAATATGAAGATCCCACATGGACAAGGACAAAATATGAACATCCCACATGGGAAAGGACAAAATATGAACATCCCACATGGACAAGGACAAAATATGAACATCCCATATGGACATGGACAAAATATGAGCATCCCACATGGGCAAGGACAAAATATGAACATCCCACATAGACAAGGACAAAATATGAACATCCCACATGGACAAGGACAAAATATGAACATCCCACATGGGCAAGGACAAAATATGAATATCCCACATGGACAAGGAAAAAATATCCACATACCATATGGACACTTCCAAGGGCCAAACCTTAACATGTCATACAGACAATTCCTCCAACATGGACAAGGAACTCAAATGACACAACTAATGCATACCTTTGGACATCAAATGGGTCAGGGATTTCAGATGCCTCAAATATAGACACACATGGTTGGGTCGCATATTCCCACATATTCATCATAGATTTATACTCAACAACAAATTCCCACTCAAAATTGGCAATACCAACAAATACCTAATCAGAACATACCTTACATCTCGCAACAATATGTGTCACAATCAAATCCAAACTTTGAGGCGACCAATGATCCCATAGTACATGCCTTGCTATCTAAAGTGGATGACCTTCACAAACGGATGGAAAATATGCAAACATCTAACAAAAAGACACCGATGTCTTATGATTTATGTCCTTATCCTTTTGACATGACTTTGTACATGCCACCATTTCCACCTGGTTATGTCACACCCAATTTCACCAAATACAAGGGAAAAACAAATCTACTTGACCATCTTCGCAAATTCACCACAAGTTGTGTCGATATTTCCCATGAACACACATACCTAATGCGACTATCTCCTAAAAGTCTCGCTAGCCCAGCATTAGAATGATTCTACACATTGCAACCCGGAATTCAATCATGGAAGTAACTTGCCAAAAAATTTGTGCGAAATTATACATACAACATTGACACAAACACTTCCATCACCAACCTATGCCAACTCACGCAAGAAGAGGTGGGTGAGATTTTCATACCATTTTTCCAAAGATGGAGAGGCTTTGTAAGCCGTTGTCACATAGATATTCCTGAAAAAGAGAAAGTGGATATGTTCATACAAACACTCCTAGGCCCACTGAAAAATGGCTTGCATGTCCATTGTTGTACAACTTTTGCAGACCTAGTGGAACGAGGTGTCCAAGTTGAACAAGCCCTCATAGCCGAAGGAAAATTGAAATATGGTCCTAAAAACACAAATTCAAACCCTCCTCTTGCTGAGAAAAACAAATACTGGGTTAAGAACAAACATGTCACCAATGATGGTGTAGTCAATGCTAAGGCTATCAACACTATGGGTCCTATGATTACTCTAAAAGGGACACAAACACAAAACACAAAGATGATGACACACACCTATGCTACTAATGCTATCCAAACAAATTAGAATAATGAAGGAAATCAAAACAATCAAATTCAAAGGCAGTCTAGACAACCCAGACAATTCCCTAGAGGACGTACATACACTCCTTTGGGTGATCCTATTGAAGAATTTCTTAGGAAATTCCTTCAGAATGGTGTCATCACACTTGAGGACCCCAAACCATACGACCCTAGGAAGTTTAAACCATCTTGGTGGGATGATAACACATTTTGTGACTATCACCGAATAAAAGGACACAAAACCTCTTCCTGTAAACAATTGAAAAATATGGTACAAGACCTTATTGAAAAGCGTATCATTGAAGTCGGTGGACCACAGTTTGCTTCTAATGCAGATCATACAATACACAAGAACCCACTGTAGGATCATGGTTCTGGAAACCCTTCTATGTCAAATACAAATAACAATAGTTGAGCCAACTATGCCTGTATTAGATATGACTATTCTGGGGGACCTATCATACATCACATTAGAACAACTGATGAACATGTCTACACAGTCACCATTAGGAAGGCCCCTGAATGCAATGTCACCACCCACGACGGAAATGTCACCATAGCCGGCCCTCCTCCCCCTAGATAACCAAAGGTAACAATAGCTGGCCCATCCACTTCATAGTTGCAATTGCGACCACAAAAAAAGCAGTCCCAACCTAAAGGAAAATTTAATCTTATTGACCAAATTGGAAAAACACTAGCACAAATCTCTATCCTTGAGTTGTTACGCATCTCGCCTACCTATAAGGCCATCCTAGATAAAACATTGCAAGAATCCTTCATTCCCTGAGATATTGATGTTAGCCAATTTGAAGCCATGGTAGGATATCTCATGACTCCCCACCATATCACCTTTTCTGACCAAGACTATTCATCATCCAAATCCAACCATAATGATGCCCTTCATATTGAAGTTCTTGTTCATAAACATAAGGTCATATGAGTCTTAGTAGATGGCGGATCAAGACTGAATATATGTTCCTTAAAATTGGTCAAGGCACTAGGAATGCTTGCGTAGACACCACAAGAAGCATTGTTATCAAGGCATATGATGATGAAGAACGTTCCTCTCGGGGCATAATATACTTCCAATTTGAATTGGGCTAGTCATTGTCGACACCACTTGTCAAGTTCTGGATTTGGACCTGCCATACAACATTTTACTCGGTCGACCTTGGATCCATGCACTGAAATTCGTCCCCTCCATGTGTCACCTATGTTTGAAGTTTCCTTTTTAAGGCACTAAGATTACTATATACGGAGACCCTGATCCTTTCCGATATTGTACCAACTTACGAGGTGTCTTAGAGCATCAAGTGCCTATGAGTAGGGAAGGTTTGACATCTTTGTCTTCCAAATTCATTGACCCATCAACACTCGTGAAGCCTTCCGCCTCTTCATCCACCGCATCCACTTTTGCTTCTTCAACCTCCATGACCACCTTCATAACACCTACCACTTCATTTGTCACCCCAAGCGTCGACCTGAGCTTTCAAATTCAGGACCAAGGATGTGGAGAGTACAAGCTAAATATGGCCTATTGCATCATGAAGATTCCCAAGTCTCTCCAAGTCTATGGCAAACCTTGCTTTAGAATACAGGAAAAAGAATTTTTTAGGGTTCCTCCAAATATAGTGGCGAAATGAGTCAAGAGGACACAGATGATATACTATCCTAGATTTATAAAGAACCACAAGACTTGACTCCCTTGCCAGTAGCAATATATGGAAAATGATACAACATGATAAAAGCAAAAGGCTATGATGAAAAAAGTGGTCTTGGCAAGGATAAAAGTGGAAGGCATGAGCCATTATCAGTTTTAGAAAGACCAAAATATTTTGGGTTAGGGTTAGGTCCACGAGAATCTAGCGATCCAAGTACCAGTGTGCTTCCATGTGAGTTAGTGTATGCTTCAGACTGTGTTGAGACAACTAAGGAAATCTCCTCTGAAACTGACTCTCACGAATGGGAATTTGGTTCTCAACGATCCTTAAGTGACTGCTACCTTGACGAATTATTCCTTGAATCTGGTGAGCCTACATTTGAAGAATGATTCTGGAAAATGTTTAAGATTGATACAACACCAAATGATGCCAAGTCTAGATCATATTATATTCCCATTCATCCTAGCCCCAACATACCTGCCCAGTCATCCCAAACTAATGATCATCATGCAGAATCACCTGAACCATCACTTGCCACTACTGACCCTGACCCTGATGCTACTCCTTTTGTCCCTTACTTCACTGGTGAGTATGAAACAAGCGAAGGAGAATATTGGATAGAATCTGACATAGAGCCAGATGATGACAAGTTCATTTTTAACGTCTCGGTGTCCATTTGCATGCTCTCCGCATCATCTCCTCAATTTTCAAACGTCGATGATGGAATATCCTTAGTTTACCTTGATCTAATTGACTGGAACCAGTAAGGCCCACCGGTAATGGACACTTTTCAAAATGATGAGGCTCTAGCAGAATTTCTAGGGCTACATGAGGGCATTCCAAATGGGGATCACAAAGTTGGATTTTCCATTGACTTGGATTGTGCTACTTATTTTGGGGAGACTGCACCATTCTCTAGTCACAAAATTAAAAAGAAAAATAAAACAAAAAATGACATGTCTCTAGGTGAAAACCGAAAGGAACCTTCTGGCAAAAAAATAGTAAAAATAAAGGACGTATCCAAGGGTGAAAACCTCCTTGAGGCGTCCAAGGGTGGAGGAATGGAATTTATCCTCGTAGACAGAGAAAAATCAATAATTCTTGTTGAAGACACCATAATAGTTAATATAGCTACTGTGGAGAACCCCAAAATGGTTCTCTTTGCGACATCATTGACAGAAGCTGAAGAGCTAGAATTTCAAAAGTTCTCAGAACGAAAGATAAAATTTGCATGGTCTTATGCCGACATGCCGAGATTAGATCCTGAGTTAGTATTACATCACTTGCCATTATTGCCAGATGCCAAGCTAGTAAAACAAAAGTTGAAAAAAATGCACCCGCAAGTTGCATTGTTGGTTAAAGCTAAACTCAAAAAGTTGTTGGATGCAGGTTTTGTCAAGTCAATTGACTATACAAAATGGATATCCAACCTCGTTCCCATCACCAAGCATACTGGATAGATTCACATATGCACATACTTTCAAGATCTCAATAAAGCATGCCCTAAAGATGATTTCCCTTTGCCGAACATTGACATCATTGTGGACCTTATAGCTAGATATGAGATGCTATCTCTTATGGATGTTTTTTCTAGTTATAATCAGATTCGTATTGCCCCTAAAGACCAACACAAAACTACTTTCACATGCCCTTGGGGTACATACTATTGGACTGTAATGTCATTTGGTCTTAAAAATGCAGACGCTACATATCAAAGGGCAATACCAACAATATTCCACGACATGATGCACACATTAATGGAGGACTATGTGGATGACCTTCTGGAAAAGTCATTAACAAGAAAATACCATCTTTCAGTATTAGACAAATTTTTCAGGAGGCTGGAAGATTATAAGGTCCGGTTGAACCTGGAAAAATGTGTTTTTGGTGTAAGATCAGGTAGGTTGTTGGGGTACATAGTCTCCCATAGAGGCATTGAAGTTGACCCCTCTAAATTCAGAGCTATAGTCTCCCATAGAGGCATTGAAGTTGACCCCGCTAAAGTCAGAGCTATATTGGATATGCCTCCTCCTAAGGGAATCAGTGACCTAAGAATGCTACAAGGCAGGCTTCAATCTATCAGACGGTTCATTGCTCAACTTGTAGATAAGTGCCAACCATTCCAATATCTTCTACACAAAGGGATCCCCTTTGTGTGGACAGATAAATGCCAAGAAGCATTCGACCAGATCAAACAATACTTATTGTCACCTCCAATTCTCATGCCTCATATCCAAGGAAAACCATTAATTATGTACATCTCAGCAACTACTTTAGCACTAGGGGCATTACTAGCACAAAATGACTATGAAGAAAAAGAAAGAGCTATATATTATATCAGTCAAACACTGGTGGCGTATGAGCTAAATTACAAACCCATTGAACGTTCTTGTTTGGCAGTTGTATTCGCAGCTCAAAAATTAAGGCATTACATGTTAAACCATAAGACACACTTGGCAGCCAAGATCGATCCCTTGAAGTACCTCTTGAGTTGAGCAACATTGATAGGACGTTTAGAAAAATGGGTCACGGTCCTCAATGAATATGATATTCAATATGTGGAGCGAAAATCCATCAAAGGAAAAGTAATAGCAGACTAGCTCGCAGATGCAGCAATACCAAATAATCATCCTCTTATAACAGACTTTCCAGATGAGTCCGTATTTCACGCAGAGCCCCAACAACCTTGGCAATTATACTTTGATGGATCTCATACAAATCATGGCTTAGGAGCAGGAATACTATTCATTACTCCACAAGGAGATTCCATCCCAAAGTCATTCTGCATCGCATTTCCGTGCACTAATAACATGGCAGAGTATGAAGCACTAATTATAGGACTCTGAATGGATGTCAAGTGGAAAATCAGGAATCTGCAGGTCTTCGGTGATTCTCAGTTAGTTATAAACCAAGTCAATGATGAGTATGAAACCAAAGATGAGAAGCTAATGCCTTATAAACGGATGGTTGATAGTTTTCTGACATATTTTCACAGGCTATTCTTTGAATTAATTCCAAGAACACAGAACAAGGTTGCTGACGCTATGGCAACAATTGGATCTTTGCTTGATATTCCCAACAATGTCCCACAATTTGAGTGTTTGGTTGAGCAGTTATTGGTTCCTGCTTATGATGTCCTCGAATCAGAAATGGTCTATGAGCTTGTTGGTTCCAGTTCCCCCTGGTATAAGGAAATTTTTGACTACGTTCATTCACAAATCCTTCCCCAAAACCTTTCTAATAACCAAAGAAAGTCCTTTATCCGCAGAGCTGCATGTTATACCATCATCAGTGACACCCTTTACCATCTTAGCTTCAACAATACCCTTCTCTGTTGTATCGACACTAATGAAGCAAAAATGACCTTACAGGAAGTGTATGAGGGTATATGTGGGTCACATTCAAGTGGCCCAACCTTAGCTAAAAAGATTACGAGACTTGGGCACTATTGGTCGACACTAGAAAAGGATGCACTGGAATTTGTAAGAACAAGTCGCCAATGTTAGATTCACAGTGATTTAATTCATGCTCCAGCACAAGAGTTGAGGCCGATCACTTCTTCTTGGCCTTTCACACAATGGTATTTGATCTCATGGGAAAGATTCACCCTACATCCTCTAATGGACACAAATTCATTATCACCTACACTGAGTATTTTACTAAGTGGATCGAAGCCATTCCACTCACTTACATTACCAACAAACAAATCTCCAAATTCATCCTCAATTATATCATTTGTCGGTAGGACATTCCTCAATCCATCATCACAGATAATGTTCATCCCTTGAAAAATTAGGAGGTCCGTGAACTATGTCAACGTTTCCATATCATCCACCACTTTTCAATGCCTTATTACCCACAGGGAAACAGTCAAGATGAGGCATCTAATAAAACCATTATCAAACTTCTCAAAAAGACCGTCAATGACGTTGGCCATGACTGACACATCCAACTCAAAACTACTTTTTGGGCATACCACATGAGCATCCGTACCCCCACCGGTGCCAGTCCTTTCGCCCTTGTCTTTGGAGCCGAAGCCATCTTTCCCATAGAGATCGAAATTCCATATTTGTGAGTCTCCATGAAAGGCCTCATCACTGATGAAGAATACAAATAGTCAAGAATGCATGAGTTAGAAATGCTAGATGAATGCATACACAATGCATTGAATAATTTACAAGCATACCAAAATATTCTTTGCAAAATTTATAACAAAAGGATGATGACTCAGAAGTTTGATGTTGGCGACCTAGTTCTCATGCAGAATCCTAAGAATCAGTAAGATAGGGAGAAGCCAAGAAAATTTGAGCCCAATTGGCTGGGTCCTTACGTCATCATAGCATCATTTGGTTCCAGAGCATATCAATTAGCTAATCTTGATGGTGAGTAGTTGATAGAGCCAATCAATATTTTGCATTTGTGCAAATTCTATGCATAGCATGAGAAAGCGTGCTCGAAAACTAGTTAAAAATACAAAAAAAATTGAAAAATACGAAAAATTGTCACCTTGATGAAAACCTGGCAAACAGGCGTCCTGGTGACACTAAAAAAGAAAATGAAAAAAAAATGAATGAATAAAATGACAAAAATAAAGAGAAATAATTCGTCCAATAGTCAAAACCTAGTAAATAGGCACTTTAGATAAGTACCATGGTGAAAACCTGGCAAACAGGTGCCATGTGTAGTCAGTCATTGTTGTGCCATCTACTGCCACTCTATCTACCTTTGTCCCTAATAAACATACTCTTTTCTGACATTCGTCATAACACTTCACCTCAACATGATGACATTTCCATCCATGGCTGACAATGGTTGAAATCAAGTTTTGCATACTGTCCACTATCCATGTTAGTCATGCCTTTTCTTTCCATTCCATTTTTCCTGGCTCATTCTCAACTTGACTAGGGGAAAAATTTTATCATGAGACTGCAGTGGGTACTGCACGTGATCCTGAAAATCATAAAATGTCTTGAAAAAAGACCTAAAAATCATAAAATGTCCTAAAAAAGACCTAAAAATCATAAAATGTCCTTAAAAAAGACCTAAAAATGATAAAATGTCTTGAAAAAAAGACCTAAAAATCAAAAAACATCCTGAAGAAAACACAAAAATTCCAAAAAAATAGTCATGTCAGTCGACACAGTCACGTTAGTTCAATTGTTGATTAGTCTTTGTCATTGTTGAACTACGTTGTCTCTGCACATTTGCTATGTAGGCAAGGCTCATCTTCGAGCCCCTGAGACATTAGGTCGGTCCTATTAGGTTTGTCAAAATAAATCATTACTCAATCTTTGGTCAACAAGACAAAGTCATTGGTCGTGTTGAACTACGAGGTCTTTAAGCGTATGACGTAGGCAAGGCCATCTGTTGATGAGCTCCCGAGGCTACACTAGGTCAGTCCATTAGGGTTCATTGCACAATTTTCTCACACACATGAAATAGTATTTAAATTTATCATAGTCTTTGTCAAAATTTGAACAAACAATCTACCCAAGTGAACTTCTACAATCTTTCAATCAAGCACGACAATCATTTTGGCATATCAAAATCGGTCAAACTCAGTTAAACTTAGTCAAACCAGTCAAATCTTGCTTACTCTTTAGATGTGTCCTTCTGAAGGGTAGCCCCGTCACTTATTCATTTCCTAGGATGTTTCCTTCTTAGGCATCGTCACAGTCATCTAGAATTTTTAGGATTCTCACAACATTCGAGATATGTTCCTCTTGACATCGACATTATTTAGGATGTGTCTTTCCTAAATCTGACATCTTGGCATCAACATCATTCGGGATGTGTCCTTCCCGAATCTTGACATCAACTTGGTATTTTGATATTGACGTTATTCAGGATGTGTCCTTCCTAAATTCGACATTGTGACATCAACAACGTTCGGGATGTTTCCTTCTCAAACTTGGCATTAATCTAACATCTTGACATCGACATCATTTGGGATGTGTCCTTCCCAAACTTGACATCAATTCGGCATCTCGACATTGACATCATTCAGGATGTGTCTTTCCTGAACTTGACATCAATTCGACATCTTGACATCGCCCTAGTTCGGGATGTGTCCTTCCCGAATTTGGTATCACTCTAGCATTGACATCATTTAGAATGTGGCCTTTCTGAATCTGACATCTCGACATTGTTTAGGATGTGTCCTTCTTAAACTCGACACTAATCTGGCATCTTGACATCATCAACTCTGGCACTTTGACACCAAGACATTCAACATCTTTAAAAAAATTGACATTTTGATATCCAGACACTTGGCAAGCACTTGGTATTTAATTTTATGATGTTTATTGTGTATTTTGATAGTCATGTTACTAGTTCCTCGAGGATGTCCTAACAATAGGATTTAGAGGAGCAACAAAGTTTCATGATTTGTCTTGCTTGTCTTCATTGTTTGTGGTTGGTTATGACAAAACGACTAGGGAAAATACACTTTTAGTATGAGTCATGATCATCCTTGTCTGTGATTTTTTTATGTCAAGTGATGGTATGACCTTACACACCTTGGTTTACATCATATCATGGTGTTTGTTGGCTGTCACAATAATCTGCCCAATGATGATTAAGAGCAACAATTGGTAGTCCTATGGAAATGTGTTGAAGGATTTTCATCTTACTAACATCCATCTCCTTCTCTCTGGTTGTCTCATCTTTCTTTTGTCTCTTGATAATATCCTGTGGCATACAAAAATACATTCGCATACATAATCATATAGACATTGCATTAGATTAGACATTTGCATTAGATTAGATCCAAATCATAAAATAACCCAATAACATACATAGATTTTCATAGCACATTATGGCATGCCATCATGCAAATCACATGTCATATAATCCATATACAATATTGTCATCCATTAGTGCATCCATAATCATGGGTAGGAAATGAAAACAAATAAAAACATAAATATTATCATCATCAATATCATCCATGGTATCATCGGAGCATATAATCATAAATAGAACATAGTATTTCATGATAAATAAATAGATGGAATAGACATACATATAACATCATCATAGGAATCATAAAATGCATCAAATAAGCATCACATAAGTATTATAGTTGCATAATCACAACATGTCATCTAAATCATCATCATCATCACATAACACATAACACATCATCACATAACATAAAGCAAATGGACCACATTGAAACTGCATCACATATATATATATGTATAATCTCAAAAATCAATGTCACAGGATAGAGTCAAAGAGATATCCCAAAAATGGAGCTCGCAGGCTCAATAGTCAATAATGCCATAATACATGAAATATCAAATAAAATGTCTCAGGAGGTACTCTCCTCATCTCCTCGAGGAGAAGATCTGGGGGATCAGTGCTCTGTCAAGGGAATCAAGGCCATCATGGTCACCGTCACTTGTTCCTGAGTGGCTGAGGCATCTATCACTATATCCTCTATTTGAGCTGTCTGAGCTGTATCTGTAACCTGAGTAACTGAGGTGTCTGTCACTAGCGACTGCCTCTACATTGACCTCTACCCTAATCCATTAGACCACTAGTTGTGGCTCAAATGATGACTTGAGGCATGCCTGTGTGAGTGGTGGGACCTATGCCTTGATGTATGCCCTAAGGAGGTAGACCCTCCTGTACTAGTGTGGATCCTATTGCTACTCCCACTCCTTGATCTGTGGCCACTACCTGTCCTCATCTATGAGCACGATAGTGTAGGATCTCGTTGCTCAAGAGGTAATGCCTGCTCATAGAGGGTCCTATACTGGCCATACCAAGTGCTCACCCTGGAAAACTCACGGGCCATATATTCTTAAGGCCCCGTGCATAGCTCTGCAAACTCTACACACCAATGTGCTGCCTCCTGCCTCCGGATCTTGGCCTGATCCCGCTCGACCCTCGCTAGCTCAAGCTCAGCCTATAAATCCCTAACCTGTGCAGTGCTCTTGTTAAGTCTACTTTCAAGGTTGGCAACCTGTTGATCTATGGTGGCATCTGCTGGCAGTACCGACTTTGTCAGCATCCCATTATCTCCCTCCACCATACTCCATTGCAGTAGGCACTCTGCCATCCTCTTCTTCATCACCCTCAGAGGACTCCATTTCTTCTCCTTCGTGCACTACTTTATCAATTGGCATATGCTGGTACTCTGGGTGCTCATGATAGTCATCTACTTCATCCCCCAATTCCCTTGTCACTTCCTCTTCTTGTCTCTCTAACTCCTCAGATATCCGCATTGTAGCCTTCATTTCTGGTGGTTTAGTCAGAGGAGTTGAGGCAGGAATGTTGGCAAGAATCTATGCTAGGGTAGCTTGAATAGCTAGGTTCATCAACAGTCCTGATAGCTCTATAGGAACATTCTGCATATGTCGGGAGAATTCCTTTGGAAGTGAGAGTGCGGGAATTGGTATTGTTGTTGCTGCTAATGGGAGAGATGTAATCAAAGACATGGAAGTGGAAGAGAGCAGAGAGGTGGTGGCAGAGGAAGAATCTATTGTCATTACTTGTGAAACAGGCAGAGTGGAAGCAAAGTGGACTGATATATCCATTGTAGGCGGAGAGGTAGCAACCATTGCCTGAGAAGTAGGCAATAGGGAAGTTGTAGCAGTAGTGGAGGTAGTAGGTGGAGACCTTGGCTACTCGGCCTCCATTTCTTCTCCCTCATGGAGTGGGTCTTCCTTGATGGTATCAAGACCTCTTGATGTCTTTGGTATTTTGGAGGATTCACCCTCTGAAGCTTTCCTTGAATACACTGGGGGTTTGGACTGCTTCTCAACTACCTCTTTCCTTTTTCTTAATATGGTGACTAGTGGGGATTGAGAAGCTTCTTCTGTTGGGGCAGTAGTTGTCCCCTTGTCAGTTTCACTTGTATGCTCTTCTTCAAGATCCTCATAGGTTAAGGTAACTCCTTGCTGTTTCAATCAGTTTCCCATCAATCCATTCCTTTGTCCTAGCGTTGACGGGATTTGATAGAATATTGAGGTGATCAACCTCTTGCTCATTCTAATCAATCAAAGGCACTAGGACAATAGCAATTGCATGGTATCGTGGATCAACCATTGTATTCTCTTCTTCCTCTACCTAGTCTAGCACTGGGAACAATTTGATCCTCTTCACAAAGTATGCAGTCATCCGCATAGAGTGCCTCATCCAAACTTCTTTATCATCTTTGAAATTAGCCCAAAAGTCCTCAACGCTATGTAAATGGGTGTATTCAGGTCTGACCACCTTCTTGATTTTACCATAAGGGTCCATCCGTGGCTGGGAAGTGTGGAGTTGCAAATGGTATTCCACTAGTTCTTTCTCTGAATTGTCAGCACATTGAGATGTGTGAAGCTCGTATAGCCCCTGGACAAAAGAGAGGGGATAAGGGATCCCTACCTTATGTTTTTTGCTTAGGAGGGCATGTGCCTATCATAGCTGGCGAGAAAGTTCTAATAATATTATTCGGTTGTTGGGATATCGGGGTAGCTTGTATGGTTTTTCCGAAAATCTTTCGGCTCAAATGTAGGTGAACTTTGGAAATTGAATAAACAAGAAGGAAAATAGCTTGAGGAAAGCATTGGCACTGTGGGAGACCCTTCTCTCAAAGTCACCGCCAAACAATCTATTGATGTGGCCTATGAAGGTGTCATTAACTCTGCAATAATCCCTCTTGAAGTTTCTATATTGCAATTGAGGGTACCTATCATAAACCTTAGTTCTCTGCCTAGTTCTATGTCTGGAGCCCTGAACAAACCTCTGTATTGTGTTTTATCAGCCAACAGTTAGACAAGATATGAGGTCATATAAAACCTTGATGTCTTCTTTACAACTACAAATTGTTCATGCAGGCAATTGTTGATGATTCCTGGCCAATAGAACTTGACTTTGCTCATGAGGATCTCTTCCACGAAGTAGAACATCCAATCTTGGAAATAAACTATAATGGGGAGGCCCATGACCCTACTCAATAAAGTTACCAAATCATGGTAATATTAATAGAAATCACTACGGTAGAGTTCCTGGGGAACTTTTGCTGCACTACCCCTCTTCTTTTTCAACCAATATTGATTGATAATCCTTTTGCACCTGTGTGGATCTACATCCCATGTTTCCTTGGCATTATTTATGGTGGCTTCCTCCATTTCCCCATAGGTAGGGATGTGGAAAACTCTCTCTATTGACTTGGATAATAGATCAACCAATATGTTTCTGTCTCTATCCACTATGGTTTTGGTTTCCTCTTGATAGGCCTCTCTGTAGGTCATCACCAGCTTAGGGGAAACGAGAGTGGGAGGGAAGCCTGCAGCCTTAGCTAATCCACTGCTTCTGATTTTTCTTGCACTTTCAATGGCAGGGCTGATTCAGACTCTCTGCTTGAATTCATTGATGTCTACTTGTCCGATGTTTGTGTGAGAGATCTCCTTCCATGTTGTGGTGACTCTAGAGTTCTTAGTTTCCCATTAGAACTTATACTTCATCTTATCCTTATTGTCTTTTCCTTGGGGTGCCTTAGCTATTTTCTTTCCTTTGTCCTTCTTTGTGGCTGCTCCCTAAGGTCTTGCATCAGATTCCATAAATCCTATGGGCAAGAAAGAGGTCAGCACATTCAAGCATGAAAACACGGGAAAATTAGCCAAAATCCTAAAAACGATGTTAGATTGGATAAATCATCTTTCAAGAATCCTAACATATCTTCCACTTTGGCATTAGCATTTTGTAGGAGGGAGTTTCAACAATTCGAGTCCCGGGGGTCAGAATTCCTTGAGCTAATGGCAGTTTGGGGAAGATGCAGGAGGGACAACAATCAGGGCACAACAGCTTGCTTGTACCGACCCGCCTTCAAATTTGGGTAGTTTATGGTGTCCATTAGGGAGGTTGCCCTATTTTGGCATGTGGGTCAAAGTCAGCTTGAAGATTTAAGGGCATTAAGGCCATCCTTTTGGCAATCAGAGTCAAGAGGAGTCTTGGCTGTTTGGAGTCTACCGTTGGGAACGGCTCTGGTAAAATGACATTCCGAGGGTGAAGTTTTGGCGGGTAGGACTTGCGGCTCTAAATGCGGTCAACACAATCTCTTATCACTCGGGAATTTTGGGTCTGAGGAAGCGGATGGACATTAGGTGATTGCCGTTTGAGACGACAAAAGTCTTACATCATTCTAATGGAAGCAACTGCTGGATCGAGTTCGGGCAGAGATGAGGTCGTCATGTTTTACTTCATCATTTGAAAGCTCAATGACGAAGGTGAGGTCGGGTTTCATACAGTGGAAGGACAGAGGCAATTTTCCATTTGAGTGGCAGAAAGGATAGGATAGAGTCTCAGAGATAGAGGTTCGCGGGGGATGACTCGCTGAAAGTTAATCACTTCACAATTTTTTTTGTATTCAGGAAACTATGGGGAGAGCGGAACTCGAAGGTTAGAACACTAGAGGTAGTTTTCTTTTTATTAACGACAGGGACGAGATGGAGTCCTGAAGATAGTGACCTGCCAGGAGGGGTTCGCTTAATGCTTAGCCGTTGGAAATTTCACCTCGACATCCTTGGCAGCTACAATGGAGTCGGGTTCTGAACTACAAGATTTTGGATGTCAAGGGCCATTAAGGATAGCGGGTTCGCCACGGTGGCCTGCAGACGGAAGTCCGCGAAGCGGGGCTTGATATAGGGTCGGCATGTAAGATTTCGTGAGAGTGAGCTCATGGGAAATTGGAAGGGTGGGATTTGGCCATCGGAAGGCTGGGGCTAGAAAGCGATTCAGGACATCAGGTTATGAGCGGTGCCTTGGGGACAGATTCCTGTAGGGACGAACCCGAGTGGCTCGTTGGACCTCCTTTCAATTTATGAAATTTTGCTAAGTTAAGGCAACAAGGAGATGGGAGCTTCCTGCGATGGCAGATCCAAAGGGGTCATTGGCCGTCTTCAAGTTTAACTTCATTTTCAAGTGCTAGCGACGACGATGGGAGCGTCTGGGCCTATAGAGCGTGAATGCTCTAGTTGAAGAACAACACTGGGAAGTCATTGTTCTATGGTTAGATAATGATTGATTTGTGAAGTTTGCTAAGATTTTATCGCATGGGTTTTGTGCACCCTAGTCTCGTCTACTTAGTTGATGAGTTTTTTCCTTTCAAATTTATTATTTTTGCAAGAAATTGAGGAAAAACATGAAGCAGGGCGGCAAACTCACCTTGAGAATCTGATGTAGGAGGTGAAAGATCACAAGAAAACAAATTTGAATCTTCTAGGGAACTTGTTGGGCTCAAAGGTGGTGTTGGTAGAAGGCTGTGACTCATTCTGACATCTCTCTGAGTGACTAACAGGGGAAAATGACATATGTAGTTTTCCTATTTATAGAAAATGAGGCATTAAATGTTGGAAATAAATGCTCGTACGACAGACGCTGGGTTGCTGGGAAGCAATTTAAAAAATGGTCACGAGAGCATTGGGATTCGACGGTTGGGCAACAATCGGCTGATGGATGTTTGGTAGTTTGGCAATAAACGAATGATGTCGAAGGCATCAGGTCCTGGCAGGCGGAAAGTCGATAGGGCATGGCCATTGGGAATGGCTACGAGGCAATGGAAAGCCGTGAGGGGTGGCTCGACAGAGTGGACCTGATGGGCTTCATGGATTCCAACTTTAAAACACCAAGGCAAACAACCAATGGGGTCCGAAAAAGACTTAGAACTTTGAAAATTTGAGGGGGGGGAAAAAGCATGGTCAACTCGAGATGACTTCCCTAAAGCTCACTGGCGATTTTGAACACCAAACAGGGGGCACACAAAATGAGATGACAACAAAAGCGACTTGGTGAGGTGAATGAAAGAGAAGGTCCCTGTTCCGAATGGGGCGTGTTTGCTGGAGGCACAACAAATGGAAACTTTGTTGGAGAATGCTCCCGAGCGTTCTAAGGGTAAATGCTCATTCATAACCCAAAATCTCTAGTTTTGCAGACCAGGGCTTAGCATCCAAAAGTGAACTAAGAGAATGGGATCCTTAACTGAGTCATCCTATGAAACATCTCAGAAGTGTGTGTTTAGTGAGTTCATTCCATTCCCTTAGAAACTATGGCAAGTGGGAGCTAATATGACCGAGCAAGCTGCATGAATCATCCAACCCCAAAAGTAACCTGTACATTGCACCGTTGCCAGTCAAGCGTCCATAGCCCAGGTGGAGTTATTGCTGTGACCCCACGAATATTGCTCTACTGCCAGCCGGGCGTCCATAGCCCTGATAGAATTATCCGCACACCCATATAGTTTCCTAATTTCATTATTTTCTTTTATTTTCTTTCTTTTGATACTTCTTTTAACACTTTCTTCTTTTGTTCAACAGTGTAAGCATTGAAGCCTACTATGGGTTTGGGAACCATAGTGGTCACTGGAGTGGACTTGAGATTTTTCACATACTAAGTCATCATAACAGTCGTTATACAACTCTTTGGAAACCATTAATATGCATGTTGTGTTGGATCTAAGATGAACGTGGAAGGAAGATTCATCCAAGGGTCGGGTTCTAAGTCAAAGTTCAAATGAGGAAACCATTCCATGGTAGCTATTAGAGACCAATGGTTGAGAGTGAATATTTAGCCAAAGAACACTAAGAGCAGGAAGCAAAGTGAACTATTTGTTGAACGAGCACGACCACCACCGTAGAGACGAAGGACACCCTCATCAAAACAAAACAGCCAGGAAACAAGCAAAAATGAAGCGAAGCAATGTGAAGCAGTGAGGCAAGACAATGTAGAGAAAAAACAACCTAAACTAGCCTATGTACAAGCATTTACAAAATAGCTCCAAAGGAGCTTAGGCTTGGAAGTAATGCTTTAGGTGTTTCCTGTTGACAAGAAATTAGACATCTTCACCTATCAGAGTTTTTATAGAGAACACATTGTCTCCAAGGATTTCAACTATCTGAAAGTGGCCAAGCCAGAGCTTGTCGAATTTTTCATGTCCCCCTTTCTTCTCATGGGCCTTGTCCCAGCATAGGACTAAATCAGAAATCCTAAAGGCTTTTATTTTTTCTTGGCGGTCGAATCATCTCTTGACTATGCCCTGATGTTTGGAAAAAAATTCTATAGCACAGTCACACACTTCTAAGTGTAACAACTCAACCAAGCAAGCTTCTTTATGATCTCCTTCTTCGTAAAAGTTATTGAGGAATCGAAGGGTGGGGATTTTCAGGTGGATGGGGAATATAGGCTCTAAGCCGTAGAAGAGGTGGAATGGGGAATCACTGAGGGCAGCCTTGTGGCATGTGCAATTTTCCCAAAGGGAAAAACAGAGTTGGGTGTGTCAGTCTTTGGGATTCCTATCAAGCAATTTTTTTATCACAGTGATCAAGTTTTTGCTGGTGGATTCTGCTAGGCCATTTCCTTGAGGATAGTAGTTGGAAAAAAATTTAAGGGCTATTCCATAATCAAAGGCCCAACTAGCAAACTTGTGCAAGGTAAATGCAGGGCCATTATCACACACCAATGCATAAAGGCAACCAAATCGATTTAAAATGAAACTTTCAAGAAAATTTGTAACTACCTTAGGGGTGCATTGCCTACATGCAATGGCTTCTGTCGATCTAGTGTAATAATCAAAAGCAGTTATAATGTACCTATGTCCTACAAATGACGGTGGGCTTACTGGACCAATGAAGTTGAGACCCCATTGTGTGAACGGTCTCACTTCCAAAATTGGCCGCAATGGGACAACAACGTTCTTCTCTCTAGTTGTGGCAGTTTGGCATATGTGGCACGTGCAAACATGGTTGTGAGCATATTTGAAGATGGTCGACCAAAAATTTCCTGCTCATAAGATTTGATGAGCGGTCGAAGGGACAGATCCATGACCAGTGCCAAAATTGTTATGAAATTCTTTCAAGACCCGGTCAACTTCTTCTTTGCCAAGGCATTTGAAATAGACACTTTCATTATTCCTCTTGTAGAGTATGGATCCTTGTAGCATGTAGCTACTGCTTTTCAAATGGAGAGCACATTTATAGACTCCTTGCAAGCTAGGTGGGCACTTATGGTTCAACAAATAGTAAATGATGTCGTCGTACCATTCCCCTGGGGAAACATCCTCGAGCTGGTACTATTGTACTGTGAGTTTAGGTCTTGCCTTTGCTGCTATCTCTGCTATTGTTCAGGTGAGTTCCTGTCCTCTTACCAACTTGTTTGGTTGAATTTCCATATTGTATTCTTGTAGCAGTGTAACCCACTTGGCTCTTCGTTCCCCCGGTTCATTTTGCATGAGCAATATCTTCACCGTTGGGTTAGGAACAATAGCGACCACCTAATTGCACAAGATGTAATGCCTAAAATTCTTCAGTCCTCTAACAAGGGCATATGCTTGATTTTCCACATTGTGATACCGTAACTCAACATCTTTTAAAGGGGCACTCATGAAGGAAATTGGGTGCTTATTTCTGTCATTATCCTTTTGAGTCAGGATGCTAGCACATGAATGATCTGAAGCGAAAGAGTAAATGTAAAAGGGCTTCAGGTAGTCTGGGATAACTAGAACAGGTGCTTCAGGAATTGATTTCTTAATTTCTTCAAAGGCTTGCTTTTCTTTTGGGGTCCACTCGATCTTAGCATCTTGTTTCAACATAGCGTTAAGTGGCTTGACCATCTCAGCAAGGCCTGTGATGAATTTTCTGACGAAATTTATCTTTCCAAAGAAATATTTCAGTTCCTTCTTGCTGCCTGGAAGTGGGATTTTCAGCAAGGATTGAATGTGCTTGAAATTTGGAGATGCCTCATTCCAAAATAACATGTCCAAGCAATTTCCCTTCAGTGACTCCAAAGATGCACTTCTTTGGGTTAAGGGAAACTCCAAACTCTCGACACCTTTGGAAGACTTTACACAAATAAGAGACATGATCACTCTGCTTCTTAGAGAACACAATTAAATCATCCATGTAGATGATAATGCACTTTCCAATAAGGTCTTTGAAAGCGATGTCCATGGCACGCTGAAAAGTGGCACTGACATTGATGAGCCCGAATGGCATTCGTCTATAGGCAAAGGTGCCCCACTTGGTGGTAAATGTTGTTTTATGCCAGTCCTCATATTGCACCATTACTTGGTTGTAATTGAAAAATTCGTTGATGAAGGACATCATTTGTGAACCATTAACGATCTGTAATACTTTATCTAATTAAGGAACTGGATAATTGTCCTTCTTAGAAGCTCTGTTCAGATTATGGAACTCAATACACAATCTGATTTCTCTATTTTTTTTCCTGAATGCGACCAAGTTGGCCACCCACATGGAGTGCCTGACCGGAAAGATAATTCTAGCCGAAAGTAGCTTCTGCACTTCTTTTTAGATGATTGGCTCCAATAAGGCATTGATGGGGCACTGTCTTTGTAGAAATGGCTGTGCATCGGGCTTGAGAGGGATGGTATGCGTGATAATGGAGGTATCATAAGTCTTCAAATCCTCATAGCTCCATGCTACCACATCGTGATACTTCCATAAAGCATCCACGATCCCTTTCTTTTCTTCTATAGTGCATACTTTTCCAATGAACACATTTTTGACATCCTCAGCCATTCCAAGGTTGTGAACATCTCATTGATTACTTATGGATTCCTTTTTTTCCTATTGATCTTGATCTCTAATCTGGTCCAAGTCAAACATGCATTCCAGCTGAACCATGCCCCTAGGGATTGTATTGGTTTTGAGGTTGATGACCCCTTCTATATCTAATTCCGCCTCTTCTGGATCAACTTCATCAATTATTTGTGTTGCAAAGACATCAAAACTTGTAATGAATTCAAGGATATGCTTGTCATCATTTAATACCTCGAAGTGAGTGATGTTGTCTGGTACAAATGGGGTGGAGGTCAACTCAACTATAAATCTTTTAAGACCAGAAAGGGAGATGGGTTGTAGTGTGCTAGCGGTTTGAGCCAAGGCATCAGTGATGTGATTCTGGGAATGTGGGATCAACTGTATGTTGAAGGCATCTAAGCTCTCTAAAAGATCCCAGACTCTATGGTTGTAGTTTGCTAATCTTTTGTCGTGGTATGAGTATAATTTCCTAACTTGTTTAACTACCAACTCAGAGTCACCGAAAATTTGCAGCATTTTTACATTTTTCCTCAGAGCCATTAAAAGGCCATGCACCAAAGCTTCATATTCCGCTATGTTATTGGTACAATAGAACTGAAGTCTATGAACAATAAATTAAGACTTTCCCATGGGGCTGATTAGCTCAAACCCGAATGCAACTCTTTGCTTGGAATTGGATCCATCAAAGCGTAGTGTCCAGAACTTGGAGAGATCTTTAACTTCTGGGCCAATGATGTGCTCTTTCTTCCTTGGCTGCATGTTTGTATCCACAACTTCCAGAGTGGGAATTTGTTCAGCATAATTGGAAGCAGGTTGTCGTGTTGTTGGCATCTTCTCTTGAGGAGTAGCTAGTCCTTTGACATGGTTGATTGTTGCTTGACACAAACAACACTCGAACTCAGAGTGGGTGGTGTTATGAATTCTATACTAGCTAGGCAGTAGGAGCTCTTGGAATTCCATTCTGGCTCCTAGACTAAGTTGATTTTGTACACACCTCTCCATGAAATCTTGGAAACCGTCCAACAATCCTAGGTATTCATAAGGCTCTTCATCTTCTAACTCCACTAAAATTTTTGTGCTTTGAGGCATATAGACCAAATTGGTCAGAGGAGAGCATTGCACCAGGAAACCTCTGCAGGTAGCTCTTCTTCTTGAGGCTCAGATTCTTCCTGATAGGCGAAGGGGTAGTAATTTCCTAATTTTGTTTTAGGAAACAACACCTCATTAGTGTTGTTATATTATGTAATCATGAATTTCATATGAGGCTCTCGATCAATTTGAATTTGGTTTGGCAGCCCTTTCGATGGCTGCCACATATGAGAAAATTCAGTTGCAACATATCCATTCAATACACGGGTGAATTCTTGTCCCAGGATGATTCTGTATGTGTCAGGAATGTCCACAACTTGGATGTCAATTACCTATTGCACCCTTGGATTTGTATCAATCTGCATCAGAATGCGGTTGATCTCCCCAACAATATTAACCTCAGTCTTGTCTAGCTAGGTTACTTTTCTTTTGGAAGGTGTGGGGACAATCCCCAGAGCTTTGCATATTGACAAAGGAATGACATTGGCTGATGCTCCAGAGTCAATCAAGAAATTGTGTAAATTCTTTCCGAATATCCTGATTGTGGTGAGGAAAGGTGGCGTTTCCTATTTTCCCTAGAATAACCCTAGGGGTGCATCAATTTAGGTCACTTGATTCTTGTCCTTTTCATTGAACTTTTCCTTAGTTTGCAATGGGGTCTGTTCTTTGGCAGATTGTTTTCTAGCTTGTTGGTTGGTGGAGGCATCCTTCTTCTTTCCTATGATCTCTTGGATTACTCTAAAAAAAGCATGTCTAACCGCAAGAACCTTGAGCAACTCAAAGGAAAACAAGCTGATTTTAACCCTTTTGAATTCTTCAACAACATATTCCCCCATTTGTTCGATTTCGGGTTCAAAGGACCTGCCTATTGACAAACTAGCTGGCTGATCCTACATTTGATTAGGCTATTTTTTGTTGTTCAAGTATTTCTTGGGCACATGGGGATAGCAAGGATTGTTGCTAGCATTGGGGTCAGGCAAGGTGCTAAAGTTATTAGGTAGAGTGGAATTTGTTGGAAATATATGCTTCAATCTCACAGGCTGAAACCTCTAAGAGAGTCAAGTCGGTGTGACATGCTTTGGGTTTGGCTGACTAGCAGCATTGGATCTTGTGGTTTGTACAGGTCGCCGAGACAATGTTTAAGTCATGCCGAAGGACCTTATCGCTGTGACTTGTGATAGTCGTTGTAACGCTATGCCGAGTGGAGATCTCTGGCCGAAAGGCCATTCATATTGTATATCAGGGAGACCCTTGGTTGAAAGGCTTACTTCGGTGTGAAGTCCTAGCGACGAATGAAGTCTCGCCGACAGTGTTTTCTGTTGAAGCTTTCAGGGAGAGTCTTGGGTGTTCGGTAAGAAGTATTACCGATAGGAAAGTCTTGCCGACTGTCATTTGGTGCTCGGTATGACTTAAGACTTCGGAGTAATGTCTCAGCGATAGTGGTATGTCTTTCTGAATGTTGAACGTTTCGGTATAACCCTTAATGACTTGGTATGATCTCTCAGTGAAAGACGATTGTCTCACCGAATGGAAAACTCATGTCTATGTGAATTTGAAGCGTCGGTATGATGTTTCATTGATAGCGATAAGTCTTGGCAATAGCGATACATGTGATGATCGTCGGTATGAGATCTTGGCAACATGGTGAAGTCTGAGCGATAGCTCTCTGGAGTCGATGTAACATCTTGGCGATAAGGATGACTCTTGGCAACATCGATGGTTAAGTCTTGTGGCATCGGGGAGAGACGGTTAGACACGGTTAGTGTCTCACCGACATGCCAACACAGGTTGATCACTTTGACCGAGAGAAGACCATCCTACGTGGTGATTCATTGGCCAATCAGAGAAGCCGAATGGGAACCGCTAGCAGTTGGACTGTTGCGGCCATTACTGAGAGGAAGCTCGATAGACAGGGACGACATGAATATAGTCTAGAATAGTAGATGATGTCTAGTTCGACAGATTGATGGATCGACGGATTGCTGTGTGATTGTATGATCAATGGATGAATTCTATTATGTGAAGAATATAATGTGAATGTTCTATAACAAGGTTGTTCATGGTGAATGCTGCTATAAACTGAAATCAGAAAGATAAGTCAAAACTCTGTTTGTAATCTTTATTACTGTAATACAAAGTGACTTCTCTTGGTGTGGTGGGTTTTTCTCCCATAAGGGTTTTCCCATTTATATCTGGTGTTCATATGTGTTTGTCTATCTCTCTATTTCAGTAATCTCTTTCTAGTGCATCTTAATTGGACTGTAATTGTAAAATTTAAAAGTGTCTATGCATTCTTCCCTGAGGTTTTGACATTAGGAGAGTTGCTTCCACATCTAGCTTTCCTTACAAGTGGTATCAAAGCCTGACCAGTTGTGTTATCCTTGTGGGTACATTTGGTTTTTTGTGTTATTTCTGTTCAATGGGAGTCTTGTAGAAGTTTGTCAAATTTGAATTACAAATTGAGATGGCAAGCATGTCAGGAAAGATAGAGATAGAGAAATTCAATGGAAGCAATTTTGAGTTGTGGAAACTCAAAATGGAGGATCTCTTAGTGGATCATGATATGTGGCTTGCTGTGTCTGGAACTAAACCTATAGGCATGAAGCAAGAAGATTGGGACCTTGCAGATAGAAAGTCTAAGGGGCTAATAAGGGTCTGTTTGGCAGACTCTGTACTTCTTAATGTGCATGAAGAGAAGACTGCATCTTCCTTGTGGAAGAGACTGGCATCTATTTATCAGGGGAAGTCCTTGGTGAATAAATTGTTCCTGAGGAAGAAGTTGTACACTTTAAGAATGCAGGAAGGAGGGTCTGTTGTTGATCATTTGAACGCATTCAACATGTTGGTTGCACAATTAACATCTGTTGGTGTGAAGATTGATGAAGAGGATCGTTGTATGCTGATATTGTGTTCTTTGCCAGATTCATGGGATCACCTGGTAATGGCTATTGGGAGTACAACATCCAGTTTCAAGATGGAAGATGTTGTTGCTTCTTTTTTATCAGAAGAGATGAGAATGAAATCTTCTGAGATGGCGAAGGAGGCCCTTGTTGTTAGAGGAAGGTCAAAAAAGAAAGGCAAGAAGGACAAGAAATCTAGATTGAAATCAGAGGGGAGATAAAAGTCTCCTGGAAAGAAGTCCAAGGTGAAGTGTTGGAACTGTGGAACACCTGGTCATGTCCGAAAGGATTGTAATGAGGAGAAGAAGAAGAAGAAGAACTTTTCCGATAATTATTCTTTTCAGATTGATGCAGACGCCTTCATTGCAGCCTTGGATACACAGGCATCAGATGATGTCTAGCTGATTGATTCAGGAGCATCTTTCCAAATGAAATCTCATAGAGATTGGTTCACGAAGTATGAAGAATACGATGTTGGAAAGGTGTACTTGGCAAGTGATTCAACTTTGGAAATTGTTGGCCGTGGAAGAGTCAGAATCCAATTCCCTGATGGCAGAGTGAAGGGAATCAAGGATGTGATGCATATACCCAGTCTGGATTGAAATCTACTGTCTGTCAGTAAGCTGAATGATATTGGAGTGCAAGTCACCTTCTCTGGAAAAGGCTGCAAGATGACTAGAGGCTCAATGGTGCTAACAAGGGGTGTTCGTATTGGTACCTTGTACAAGCTGGATGCACATGCTGTTCAATGTAATAGTGTGTAAAGTCACAGAAAGCTACTCATGGAGGAAAAGAGGGAAATGTTCCTAATTGTGTAAACTCTATGGAAGTTAAACTTGCAGTAGAAAAGACTATGCTCTGGCATCATAGGCTAGGCCACATTGGTGAGAAAGGTTTAAAAACCTGGTTGAGGGGCTTGCAGATTGTAACCTTGAATTTGAATTCTGTGAATATTGTATATATGGAAAACAACACCGTGTTTCGTTTTATTCCAGTCCTCATAAATCTTCTGGTTTGCTAGATTATATTCATTCTAATGTATTTGGTCCAGTGAATGTTCCTTCTTTGTCTAAGTCAAGGTACTATGTATCGTTCATTGATGATTATTCGAGAAGAACATTTGTTTATTTTTTGAAAAGTAAATCAGAAGTGTTCAATCGGTTTAAGGAATTTAAGAACCTTGTAGAAAATCAGACTGGAAGAAAAATAAAATCTTTAAGGACTGATAATGGTGTGAATTTTGTTCTGATGATTTGAGAGGTATTGTAAAGACCATGGAATTAAAAGACATAAGACTACACCTTATACTCCACAACAAAATGGAGTTGTAGAAAGGTTCAATAGGATAGTGATGGAGATAGCACAAGTATCTGAGTAGTGGGCTTGGAGGAGAATTTTTGGGTTGAGGTTGTTGCTAGTGCATGTTACTTGATTAATCGTTCTCCAAATTCTGCTCTTGTTGAGAAAACACCTTTGGAAGCGTGGTCGGTAAGAAGCCCTCTGAGACATATTCGTGTTTTTGGCTATGAGGCATATGCTCATGTGCCGTATGAGAAAAGATCTAAGTTGGAGAACAAGGTTGTCAAATGTATTTTTATTGGCTATAGTGCTGGCATAAAAGGATACAAGCTTTGGAATCCTGATACGGAGAAGGTTGTATACAGTAGAAGTGTAATCTTTTGTGAGCTAAAGCCTTCTACCTTGGATCTGCAGTCAGAGACAAAGTCATAAAACAATAAGGATGTAGTTGAAATTCCTCCAACACCAGATAAAGAGGAATTGAAAATTCAAAATGTACTTGAAACTAAGGAGAGCTCATGTAGTTTTGAAAGTTCTGAAGAAGAAGAAGAACCTCAGCCTCAGCAAGTGAGGAGGTCAACCCATGAAAGAAAAAAACCTGATAGGTATGGGTTCTCTTTGATAGATTCTACTTGTGCCTATGCTTTAATTTCTAGCACTGATGAGCCTAGGACTGTGAAAGAGGCATTTAGAATGTCTGATTCAGACTCTTGGTTTGAGGCCATGAATGAAGAAATGGCATCATTAGAAAAGAATGACACCTGGAGTTTGGTGCCATTGCCTAAAGGCAGAAAAAGTTGTTGGTTGTAAATGGGTATTTAAAAAGAAGATTGGTCTGGATGGCAGTGTGGAAAAATATAAGGCGAGGTCGGTTGCAAAGGGTTATTCCCAGGTAGAGGGAATTGATTATAGGGAGATTTTTTCTCCTGTAGCTAAGCTGACGTCTATTAGATTTCTTTTGTAACTTGCAGCAGTGTATGACTTAGGGGTCAAATAGATGGATGTGAAGACAACATTTCTTCATGGTGATCTTGAAGAAGAAATCTATATGTCCCAACCTGAGCACTTTGTTGAAAAAGGTAAAGAAAAACTAGTTTGCAAGTTAAAAAAGTCTCTGTATGGGTTAAAGCAGTCACCTAGAATGTGATACCAGAAATTTGATACTTTTGTATTGTCTTTGGGATTTGTGAGATCAAAATCTGATCATTGTGTCTATTACAAAGCTGAAAGTGATCAAGTTCTTATTATTGCTCTCTATGTTGATGATATGTTGTTCATAGGCAATAGTAAGTTGATGATTTCTGATTTTAAGTCTCAGTTTCTGCTAAGTTCAAAACGAAAGATCTTGGTGCAGCAAGGTATATTCTAGGGATGGAGATAACCAGGGACAGGAATAGTAGAAAAATTTGGCTCAGTCAGAGTAAGTATATCAAGACTGTTCTAGAGAGATTTTGCATGAATGATTGCAAGTAGCTAGTTGTTCCAATCTTGTAGGGAACAAAGCTATCTGTTGAAGACTGTCCAAAATCTCCTACTGAGATGGAGGACATGACCAGTGTACCCTATGCTAGTGCAGTGGGAAGTCTTATGTATGCAATGGTCTGTACAAGGCCAGACATTGCCCAAGCAGTGGGAGTTCTTAGTTAGTTTATGGCTAATTCTGGAAGAACACATTGGGATGCTGTGAAGAGAGTGTTTAGATATTTGAAGGGGACTTCAGAATATGTTTTGTGTTACCATGGGAACTTGGTTGAATCACAGAGGACTCTCAACATTTGAGGTTATGTGGATTCTGATTGGGTAGGGGACATTGACAGTAGGAGGTCCACCAGTGGATATACTTTCATGTTGAATGGTGGTGCAGTAAGTTGGATGAACAAGCGGCAGGCTGTAGTCGCTTTGTCCACTATAGAGGCTGAATACATGGCAGCTACACATGCTTGTAAAGAAGTAGTTTGGTTAAAACGTTTGTGTTCTAACATTGGTTTTGATGCAGGGCAAATAACTATTTTTTGTCAGTCTGAGTGTAATTTTTCTGGCAAAGAATCCTACTTTTCATGCCAGGACGAAACATATAGATGTACAGTATCACTTTGTACGAGATATGGTGGAGGATGGAAATGTCAGTTTGGAAAATGTTGATACTCTGGAGAATGTTGCAGATGCATTGACAAAACCAGTGAGCACAAAAAAAGTTCAGGTGGTGTGTCAGTTCAATGGGCCTTAGTGCCCATGATTTTCAGTAGTTTTGTTGTGCTCTAGAGGTGCCTATGTGATCTTCGTCAAGTGGGAGATTGTTGGAAATATATGCCTCAATCTCACAGGATGAAACCTCTAAGAGAGTCAAGTTGGTGTGACATGCTTTGGGTCTGGCCGACTAGCAGCATTGGATCTTGTGGTTTGTACAGGTCACCAAGAAAATGTTTAAGTCATGCTAAAGGACCTTATCGCTGTGACTTGTGAAATTCATTGTAACCCTATGTTGAGTGGAGATCTCTGGCCAATAGGCCATTCATATCGTATATCAGGGAGACCCTTGGATGAAAGACTTACTTCGGTGTGAAGTCCCAGTGATGAACGAAGTCTCGCCGACAACGTTTTCTGTTGAAGCTTTCAGGGAGAGTCTTGGGTGTTCGGTAAGAAGTCTTACCGATAGGAAAGTCTTGCCGACTGTCGTTTGCTGCTCGGTATGACTTAAGACTTCAGAGTAATGTCTCAGCGATAGTGGTATGTCTTGCCAAATGTTGAATGTTTCGGTATAACCCTTAATGACTTGGTATGATCTCTCAGCGAAAGACGATTGTCTCACCGAATGGAAAACTCACGTCTGTGTGGCTTTGAAGTGTCGGTATGATGTTTCACCAATAGAGATAAGTCTTGGCGATAGCGATACATGTGATGATTGTCGATATGAGATCTTGGCGACATGGCGAAGTCTGAGCGATAGCTCTCTGGAGTCGATGTAACATCTTGGCGATAAGGATGACTCTTGGCGACATCGATGGTTAAGTTTTGTGGCATCAGGGAGACATGGTTAGTGTCTCACCGACATGCCAACATAGGTTGATCGCTTTGAATGAGAGAAGACCATCCTACGTGGTGAGTCATTAACCAATCAAAGAAGCCGAATGGGAACCGCTAGCAGTTGGACTGTTGCGGCTGTTACTGAGAGGAAGCTCGACAGATAGGGACGACATGAATATAGTCTGGAATAGTAGATGATGTCTGGTTTGAGAGATCGATGGATCGACAAATTGCTGTGTGATTGTATGATTAGTGGATGAATTCTATTATGTGAAGACTATAATGTGAATGTTCTGTAACAAGGTTGTTCATGGTGAATGCTGCTATAAACTGAAATCAGAAAGATAAGTCAGAACTCTGTTTGTAATCTTTATTACTGTAATACAAAGTGACTTCTCTTGGTGTGGTGGGTTTTTCTCCTGTAAGGGTTTTCCCACATATATCTGGTGTTCATATGTGTTTGTCTATTTCTCTGTTTTAGTAATCTCTTTCTAGTGCATCTTAATTGGACTGTAATTGTAAAATTTAAAAGTGTCTATGCATTCTTCCGTAAGGTTTTGACATTAGGAGAGTTGCTTCTACATCTAGCTTTCCTTACAGAAGGGGTGAAAGGTTCTCCTTCTTGTCTATTTATTAAGTAGTATGGAGTGGCTCTCTGATGGAACATTTGGACTTCATCCTCACGAAACTCTCATCATCTACAGGGCCATTATCCATTGAAGTTAAGAGCTAAGATAAAGTCTCTTCATTACTTACCTCTTGTACCTCTTTGTTCCTCGGGGAAGTAGCCACACTCTCAGGCTTGTTGCTCTCGCTTCACAAAAAAGGAGCTTGGTTGACCACAAGCATGAAAGAGTCATAAGGCTCAGAAAAAACTATGTCTCTGCAGTTTGTGCTTTCAAAAACATTCTGGACTTCCACTTGAAAGATTTCGGTGGTTCTTTGAAACTCGGGGCAGTCTAGCTCAGAATGCCTATTAGTCTTGTGAATCCTACACCACTCGGATAAGGCCACCTCAGTGAGGTACACTCCACTGGTCATCTTTTTTGTGCTAGTAGGTTGATCAAGAGGAGTAGTTACACCTTCGTTGTTTTGCCTTGTATTCCACACCCTATTTTGTCTCTATGAGGGCCTCCTTTCAAAATTATGATTAGAATTATGTCCTTGCTCATAATTTTTCCTGAAGGAGGTACTTGTCTTGTGCTTATCCCTATTATCTCAGTTGAGATTAGCTTGAATGTTGCGTTGAGAAGCTTGCAGTTGGCTGTTCTAATTTCTTAAATGCATTATCTCTATCGAATCTTTCGGATCACCTCCATCAACTCATCCAACCTATCCTTCTTTGTATTGCTCGGCTGTAGTGTTTGGTTCTAAAGGAAGATAGGTTGTGCCACCAAATGATTTTGTCGAGCAGGTAGAAATTCAGGCCCTTGCAAGTATAGGGGAACTTGAGGCTACTACGGATATGCCTATTTCTGTTGGGGCTGTAGATAATGAGGCACTAGAGGTGCTTGGTTCATGGGTTGTCATGGATGAGGAACTATGGGAAATTGCAACACCTAGTTCATAAGAGGTGTTTGATGTTGAAGTGCTTGATTGAGCCTTTGAATTTTCATGGGATGGGAAACTGGCTCCAAGAAAGGTAGTGTACCTAAAATGTTTTTCCCCAAGTCCATGCTGGCTTTAACTGCCTTGACATAAGCATCCACCAGTCTGGTGGGTGGTGGGTTCATTCTCTTCACAAACGTTGCAGTGAGGTTTTCTAGGGCGGCGTAGTAGATAGGAAAAACATCATCAAGTACATATGGAGTTTGTAACATCATGTACGCTTGATGGAATCGATCATTGAAGGAGCCTATTAGCTCATTAGCCTCTTTGCAAATAGATATGAACTACTGATATAAGTCTGAAGGATTAACTAGGACCTTGTATTTCTTCAAGAAGGCACTCTTCAAAAGGTCCTAAGAGGTGACAGTTCCCATTGGTATATTGATGTACCATTAAAAGGCTTCTTCTCCTAGAGAATAAGGGAAAAGTCTACATGCCACATGCTCATGATCAATCTACATATCCTTCAGTGCTGTTTGAAACATCTTGATGTGTTCTTCAGTTGTCCTTTGCGGGTCCTGAGGATTGAACTTTGTGTAGAAACCCTTCGGGTTCTTAGGCATGTCATGGTATACGTTGAAGTGCAACATATAGGGGTTATTCCCTAACCAAGATATGAGGGGAGACGAGGGTGGAAATTGTTGTTGAACAGTGATTTGGGGTTGCACAAGGGTAGTGGCAGTTGGGATTGCACCTTAGACTTGGAGGGCAGGGAAAGGGGAAACACCCTGGCTATGGGAAGCAACAGGTGGGAAAGCAGTTTGGTATGGCTGAGCAGAATGGACGAAGGTGAAGAAAGTCGGCTGAGTTTGAGGTGAATGGAAGGACAAGGCAGGTGAAGGAAAAGGTGAAGTGGATGGAACGGAAGAGGAAGAAGAGGTTGTGTCTTCCCTCTTAGTCTTTCTTGTCCTTGTAGGGGGCTGTAATTCTTGGAATTCCCCTTTGTTGAGAGTAGACCTTAAAATTCTTTAGGACCTCTTAGGGGAGAGTGAATCACCTTGATCTAGCTTAACTCAGTGCCCTCCTTCTAGCGCCAATTTTTTTGATGTGTTTTCTATGCACTTTCTCAACACAGTCAGTGTGTAGATGCACTACCTCTCTTGAAAGGCAATCTCCAATAACAAGTTGCTTAAAATCACCCCAAGGTCTCTCAGGTTTCAGGTCACGACGTGCATGAAATTTCTCAGTTGATGTTTGATGTGATTTTTCTTGTAATCATAGGGTGGCTTATGGAGTTTGGCTGAAGGCAAGGTGGGTTTTAAAATGGAGTTCCTGAGATGGGAAGTTCATGTGCAATTTGATGCAGGTTCAAACAACAATCTTAAACTCCTATTTCAACTTAAGATTTGGCTTTACAATGTGCAATGAACCTTAGCATAGGTTATTTATTATAAAAAAAGGAAAAAGGTAGGGAAGAAAGGAAGTTCCTATTTCTAAAATTAGCAATGAACAGTGATCATGGATGGTTCTATCGTGGACAACCTTCCCAAAACATAATTTCACTTAACCAGATTAACTCATAGTATCATGAAACTTGTGCAAGCTTCTAAGGATTACGAATATTCAACCATTCATTCACCATAAACATGCATGAATAAAAGATAAAAGTTTGGAGCAACTTTTAATTTATGCTCAGGCTAACTTTACACAACTATCTACCATCAGTAAACAACAAAAAGTATGGACAAGAAAGGCATCAACACAACATAATGCTACACAATCATTGAACAACATCAACTACTCTACCAAAGTAAACTAAAACATGAAGAATATTAAATTAAATCTATTCAAATCAACTAAATATGGGAGAAGAACCACGTAACATGCAATAGAAACTCAAGAGTCCACCAAAATCCAATGAACTTCTATTAAAATTTCTGTATCATGCCTTTACAACAACTCAACTCTCTTTTAAAATGATAGGAGACCCCATTATTTATAGTGTTCAAAAATCAAGATGAATGGCCAAGATTGATTTGCATTGTGTGGCCAAGATTTACTACAAACTAGGGTTTCACCTACCCCCAAATATATTACAATTTAAAATTATATTCTTGTCTTTTCCCTATTTTGTCCTTACATGACAACACTATAGCAAATTTGTCTTTTGCTGATTTCCCTTTTGCTGTAGCTATTTTGTGAGGAAATTATCTTCAATAACTGGATTTCCTTCGCTCTTCTTGATTGTGGCATATTCTATAAACTTCAAGATTAATGCCTCGGCTCGCTCCATTCCAATATATCTGATTGCATCACTTGAAAATTCAGCTTTCTTGATTTGTTGGTGAGAGTATCCCAATCCTTGTCATACTTTGGTGTGTTCTTGATTACTTGCTCGAACTGAGAAAAGACTCATGCAGTGAAGCCCAAGGAATCGACTGTTAGTGCATCTACGGTTCTTCTTTCCAACTTCTTTTGGAAGTATGGCTCTAATTTTTCCGCATCCAGCTCGCTTGTGGGCATATCAAGATCTACCAGCAACTTCAAATATTTTGTACCATCTACTCTAACTTCCTTAGCCCAATCAATGTCCATCTCTACCTCATGGAACACCCGTTCTAATACCACCTTTCGATGATCCAGGCTTAGATTCCATGTTTTGATGAGCCAGTGGTCATGTTTTACCAAGTTAAGCTCCTTTTCCCAGAATCTATTTGGTATCTTGAGGATGGCCTCAAGTTTGGGGTATGTGATTCTGTATAAATTGGGGAAGTCAGTGCAAAACTTCCTTGTACCTTCAAGTATCCTTAAAACCTCCAGGAACTTATTGGTGGTCCTAAATGCATGTCTCAAGCCTATACTGTCGTTGTAGAGGACTTTCCTGAACCAATCTTCTGTGGCCTTTGTCCAATTCTTTCTCTTCTGAAGCTTGTCAATTTGCTCCTTGGACAACAATTGTGGTGGTTCTTAGGATGTGGTAGGGAGCTCTTCCATCAATGACCATTGTTGGATATATGTTATCAAATCAGCCACTTGTACCTTCAATTCCTCCTTGGAGATCTTATCCTTGTGTATTTGATGCACGATGGTGGCAACAGACCCCTAGAGATGGTCAATATTTTGCTCTCATGTGGTTGTCCCCAGATCTAAGGTAGAAATATTATAACTTAACCCTTCTTCATTCACTACTGGGGTGGCTATTTGCAAAGTTCTAGATGCTGAAGCATCCATTGTTAACTGGGATATGACCTTAGGCTTCTTCTCTTTCTTGGTGTTGACCTGGGATTGAGCCAAGATGGCCTCAAGCCTTTCCTTTGGATCCATTGGGGTAGGAGCCTTCTTTTCTAGCTATTTCTCTAGCCACTTGGGAATTTGAGACTTTCTCCTTAGAGATTCATGACTAGCCTCCTCTTCATGGGCATGCTCAATCTCCATTACCTTACCGGTCGAAGTCTCCTGTTCGGTCCTTTCTCCTTCTTCCTCATGTGAGTCATGGATGAACACAGTTTCCTTTTGTGGAGACTTAGTGGCTGTGTGCTTTTTGGGGTTGTCTTCCCCTTCAATAGTTTTCTCTTCTTTTTCCTCATCTTGCCCATGTTTTTTAGGCTACTTCATCTCTTGGCTCTTATGGTTTCAACCTCTTCTTCAAGCTTGTCTTCTTCTTTCCTTTCCTCTTCCTTGCGATGAGGAGGTACCTCTTCATCATGTTTGGGGCTTTCTTCTTGCTCCCTAGTTGGAAGTTTAGTATCTTCTTCCATTTTATCACTTGACTCTTTTTCTTCTTCGGAAGGTGGTCTTTCCACTTCCTTTCCGACATCTTTGAGTTGCTGGGCCAACTCCTCTTCAAGGTCTGCATAAAATATTTCTACAATATATTTGGTTCCATCCTCTTCTTAATCACCCTCAGAGGACTCTGTTTCTTCTCCTTCATGCACCACTTTATCAATTGGCATATGCTGGTACTTTGGGTGCTCATGATAGTTGTCTACTTCCTCCCCCAATTCCCTTGTTGCTTCCTCTTCTTATCTCTCTAACTCCTCAGTTATCCACATTGTAGCCTTCATTTCTGGTGGTTCAGTCAGAGGAGTTGAGGCAGGAATGTTGGCAAGAATCTGTGCTAGGGAAGCTTGAATATATGTATTCATCAACACTCCCAACAACTCTATAGGAACATTCTGTATATGTCAAGAGAATGCCTCTGGAAGTGAGAGCGTGTGAATTGGTATTGTTGTTGCTGCTAATGGGAGAGATGTGGTTGGAGACATGGAAGCATAAGAGAGAAAAGAGGTGGTGGCAGAGGAATAATCTATTGTCACTACTTACGCAACAAGAAGAGTGGAAGCAAGGTGGATTGATATATCCACTGCAGGCAAAGAGGTAGCAACCATTTCCTGAGAAGTAGGCAATAGGACAGTTGTAGTAGTAGTGGAGGTAGCAGGTGGAGACCTTGGCTACTCGGCCTCCATTTCTACTCTCGCATGGAGTGGGTCTTCTTGGATGGTATCAAGACCTCCTGATGTCTTTGGTCTTTTGGAGGATTCACCCTCCAAAGCTTTGTTTGAATACACTAGGGGTTTGGACTGCTTCTCAGCTACCTCTTTCCTTTTTCTTAATCTGGTGACTGGAGGGGATTGAGAAGCTTCTTCTATTGGGGCAACAGTTATCCCATTGTCAGTTTGGCTTGTATGCTATTCTTCAAGCTCCTTATAGGTTAAGGTCACTCCTTACTGTTTCAATCGGGCAACTTGCCCATTGATCCATTCCTTTGTCCTAGCCTCAACAGGATTTGATAGAATATTGAGGTCATCGACCTCTTGCTCGTTCCAATCAATCAAAGGAAATGGGAGATTAACAACTGCATGGTATTGAGGATCAACCACTGTATTCTCTTCTTCCTCTACCTGGTCTAGCACTGGGAACAATTTGACCCTCTTCACAAAGTATGCAGTCATCCACATATAGTGCCTCATCCGCACTTCTTTATCATCTTTGCAATTATCCCAAAAGTCCTCAATGCTATGTAAATGGGCGTATTCAGGTCCGACTACCTTCTTGAGCTTACCATAGGGGTCCATCCATGGCAGGGCAGTGTGGATCTGCAAATGGTATTCCACAAATTCTTTCTCTAAATTGTTGGCACATTATGATGTGTGTGTTGGAATAGGTGTCTCAATCCTTACTGGCATATAACTCCTGAAGGGAAAAGTCACTGTGACATTATTGATGTTTGGCCGACTAGCTGTTCTGAATCTTGTTGAAATGCCCTAGTCGCTGTGACTTGGTTTCGGTCTTGCCGAATAGACCTATCGCTATGACATGGAGACTCGGCAAGATCTCTCACTGACTATTGTTTCTCTCGCCGATTGTTATTCACTTGTAGTTATCGGGGAGACTTGGGTTGTTGGTATGTAGTATTGCCAATATGAAATGTCTCACCGACAAAGGTTGCTATTAGGTGCCAAGTGGATGTCGGGGAGACTCATAGCGACTGGGGCTATCAGTGTAACCTTTTGTTTCGGTATGATGTCCCAGCGATCGATGAAGGTCTCTCCAACAGGGATATACGTGGTGCCTTCGCGGTGAAAAAAGACTTCGGTGTGAAGTCTTGGCGACTTGGAGAGTCTCACCGATAGGCATCGGTAAGACATGGTTGCTCGATGTGAGGTCTCGGTGAAAGAAAAAAGTCTTGCCGACTTGGTAAGACATGGTTGCTCGATGTGAGGTCTCGGCGAAAGACAAAAGTCTTGCCGACTCGGTATAACATGTTTGATCGGAGTGAAGTATTGGCGAAAGACGAATGTCTTGCCGACTGTCAGGTGCTTCAGTGAAACCTGAGGAGACTCGGTGAAACGTCTTGGCGAATGGTAAAGTCTTGCCGATGGAAAATTTGAAATCGATGTGACTTGTGAGCATTGGTATGATTCTTGCCGATGAGGAATCTCTTGCCGATAGGAATGCAATGGATGTCGGTGGTTTCGATATGACTTGTGGCCTTCGCTATAATGTCTTGCCGACTGTTGGGACTTACGCTGATATCGATATGAAGCCTTTGAGCATTGGTGAGACACTTCTTGTGTCTTACCGACATGTGAACTTAGTTGAATGTTTCTTTGACCATTTAACTTTCCTATGTGGCGTCTCATGGACCAATCAGAGGAAGTGAAATTCAAATGGTTGGCAGTTAGATTTTTGCAACAGATGCGACGCTGGAGCTGAACTGTATGCAAGGAAAAATCTGCAATGGTATGGAAACTTTCTACGATGGGTAATGGAGGATTAGGATGAACAGAGGACAAAAATCAGAATGTGGTAATATTTAAAGGATAGCATTCTGAGTTGAAATAAGATGAAGAATCAGAGAGAGCATTTATGTAACAGGAAGAACAGTGAATGAAGAAACTATAAATTTGATACCAGAGAATTGTGTCTCTGCATTGTATGTAATTTTTTGATTACTGAAATACAAAGAGATTCGACTTGGTGTAGTTGGTTTTTTCCCGAAAGGGTTTCCCACGTAAATCTGGTTTTCATTTGTCTTTGAGTATCTTCTCTATTTCTGCAAATCTTTCATGTGTGTCTTAATTAGATTGTAATTTGGAAATTAAAAGTACTATATGCATTCTTCCCTGTGGTTTTGATGTTAGGAAAGTTGCTTCCGCACCTTTGCTTTCCTTACAAGTGGTATCAGAACCTGGCCAATTGTGCTATCCTTGTGAGTTGGTTGGGTTTTTTGTGTTAATTATTTTTCAGTGGGAGTTTGGTAGAGGTCTGATAATTTAATTACAGATTAAGATGGCGAGCACATCCGGAAAGATGGAAATAGAGAAATTCAATGGTAGCAATTTTGAGTTGTGGAAACTCAAAATGGAAGATCTGTTAGTGGATCGTGATCTGTGGCTTGTTGTGTCTAGAACGATGCCTCAAGGCATGAAGCAAGAGGATTGGGATCTTGCAGATAGAAAGTCTAAGGGGTTGATAAGGCTCTATTTGGAGACTCTGTTCTTCTGAATGTTCATGAAGAAAAGACTGCATCTTCCTTGTGGAAAAGACTGGCATCTATTTATCAGGGCAAGTCCTTGGTGAACAAATTGTTCTTGAGGAAGAAGTTGTACTCTTTGAGAATGCAGGAGGGAGGATCTGTTGCTGATCATTTGAATGCATTCAACATGTTGATTGCTCAGTTAACATCTGTTGGTGTGAAGACTGAAGATGAAGATCGCTGCATGCTGCTGCTATGTTCTTTGCCAGATTCTTCGGATCACCCGGTGATGGCTATTGGGAGTATGACATCCACTTTCAAGATGGAAGATGTTGTTGCTTCTTTGTTGTCAGAAGAGATGAGAAAGAAATCTTCTGAGATGGAAAAGGAGGCTTTGGTTATTAAAGGCAGATCGAAGGAGAAAGGCAAGAAGAAGGACAAGAAATACAGATCAAAATTAGAAGGGAGATCAAAGTCTCCTAGCAAGATTCTTCTCAGAGTGATGCAGACGCCTTCATTGCAGCCTTGGCTACGCGGGCATCTGATGATGCCTAGCTGATTGATTCTGGAGCATCTTTCGACATGACATCTCATAAAGATTGGTTCATGAAGTATGAAAACTATGATTGTGGAAAGGTGTATTTGGCAAGTGATTCATCTTTTGAAATTGTTGGCTGTGGAAGAGTCAGAATTCAATTCCCTGATGGAAGAGTGAAGGGAATCAATGATGTGATGCATATACCAGGTCTGGCTCGTAATTTACTTTCTGTAAGTAAGCTGAATGATATTGGAGTGCATGTCACGTTCTCTGGAAATGGCTGCAAGATGACTAGAGGCTCTATGGTGCTAGCAAGGGGTGCTCGTATTGGTACCCGTTATAAGCTGGATGCACAAGCTATTCAATGCAATAGTGTCTCTCCGAAGTCACAAAAAGCTACTCATGGAGGAAAAGAGGGAAACATTCTTGATGGTGTAAACTCCATGGAGGTTAAAATCCATGGAGGTTAAACTTCCAGCAGAAAAGACAATGCTCTGGCATCATAGGCTAGGCCACATTGGTGAGAAAGGTTTAAAAACTTTGAAAAATAAAAACCTGGTTGAGGGGCTTGAAGATTGTAACCTCGAATTTGAGTTTTGTGAACATTGTATATATGGTAAACAACACCGTGTTTCTTTTTATTCCAATCCTCACAAATCTTCTGGTTTGCTTTATTATATACATTCTGATGTGTTTGGTCCAGTGAATGTACCTTCTTTATCTAAATCAAGATACTATGTGTCGTTTATTGATGATTATTCAAGAAGAGCATTTGTATATTTTCTGAAAAGTAAATCAGAAGTGTTCAGTCAGTTTAAGGAGTTTAAAAACCTTGTAGAAAATTAGACTGGTAAGAAAATAAAATGATTAAGGACTGACAATGGTGGTGAGTTTTGTTTAGATGAATTCGAAAGGTACTGTAAAGATCATGGGATTAAAAGACATAAGACTACAACTTACACTCCACAACAAAATGGAGTTGCTGAAAGGTTCAACAGGACAATAATGGAAAGAGCACGAAGTATGCTGAGCAGTGCTGGCTTGGAGGAGAAGTTCTGGGCTGAAGCAGTCTCTACAACATGTTACTTGGTAAATTGTTCTCCTAACTCTGCTCTTGTTGAGAAGACGCCTTTGGAAGCATGGTCTGGAAAGAAGCCCTCTCTGAGACATATTCATGTCTTTGGCTGTGAGGCATCTAAGTTGGAAAACAAAGTTGTAAAGTGTATTTTTATTGGCTATAGTGTTGGCATAAAAGGATAAAAGCTTTGGAATCCTGAGATTGAGAAGGTTTTGTATAGGAGAAGCGTTATCTTTCATGAGCTGAAGCCTTCTACACTGGATCCACAGTCAGAGAATAAATCAGAAAATGAAAAGGATGTAGCAGAAATTCCTCCGACACCAGATAAAGAGGAATTGAAAAATTAAAATGTACCTAATATTGAGGAAAGCTCAAGTAGCTCTGAAAGTTCTGAAGAAGATGAAGAACCACCTCAGCCTCAGCCTGTTAGGAGGTCAAATCATGAAAGAAAGCAACCTGATAGGTATGGGTTTTCTTTGATAGAGTCTACTTGTGCCTATGCTTTAATTTCTAGCACTGATGAACCTAGGACTATGAAAGAGACATTTAAAATGTCTGACTCAAACTCTTGGTTGGAAGCCATGAATGAAGAAATGGCATCATTAGAAAAGAATGATACTTGGAGTTTGGTGCCATTGCCTAAAGGTAAGAGTTGTGGGCTACAAATGGGTATTTAAAAAGAAACTTGGTCTGGATGGCAGTGTAGAAAAATATAAAGCGAGGTTGGTTGCAAAAGGTTATTCCCAGGTAGAGGGAATTGATTATGGAGAAATATTTTCTCCTGTAGCTAAGCTGACGACATTAGATTTCTTTTGCAAGTAGCATATGACTTAGAGATTGAATAGATGGATGTGAAGACAACGTTCTTCATGGTGATCTTGAAGAAGAAATTTATATGTCCCAGCCGAGCACTTTGTGGAAAAAGGTAAAGAAAGATTGGTTTGCAAGTTGAAGAAATCTCTGTATGGGTTAAAATAGTCTCCTAGAATGTGGTACCAAAAGTTTGACACGTTTGTTTTGTCATTGGGATTTGTAAGATCAAAATTTGATCATTGTGTGTATTACAAAGCTGAAAGTGATCAAGTTCTTATTATTGCTCTCTATGTTGATGATATGCTGTTCATAGGCAATAGTAAGCTAATAATTTCTGATCTTAAGTCTCAGTTGTCTGCAAAGTTTGAAATGAAAGATCTTGGTGCAGTAGGGTATATTCTGGGAATGGAAATAACCAGGGACATGAAGAATAGAAAACTTTGGCTTAGTCAGAGTAAGTATATCAAGACTGTTCTAAAGAGATTTTGCATGACTGATTGCAAGCAGCTAGTTGTTCTAGTTATGCAGGGAACAAAGCTATCTGTTGAGGATTGTCCAAAATCTCCTACTGAGATGGAGGACATGACCAGTGTGCCATATGCTAGTGCGGTTGGCAGCCTTATGTATGCAATGGTCTGTACAAGGCCAAACATTTCCCAAGCAGTGGGAGTTCTTAGTTGTTTTATGGATAATCCTAGAAGGACACATTGGGATGCTGTGAAGAGAGTGTTTAGATATATGAAGGGCACTTCAGACTATGCTTTGTGTTACCATGGTAACTTGGTTGAATCACAGAAGACTCTCAGCATTCGAGGTTATGTGGATTCTGATTGGGCAGGGGACATTGATAGCAGGAGATCCACTAGTGGATATATTTTCATGATGAATGGTGGTGCACTGAGTTGGATGAGCAAGCGGCTATAGTCGCTTTGTCCACTACAGAGGTAGAATACATGGCAGATACACATGCCTGTAAGAAGCTGGTTAAAACATTTATATTCTAACATTGGTTTTGATGTAGGAAAAATTACTATTTACTGTGACAGTCAGAGTGCTATATGTTTGGCAAAAATCCTACTTTCCATGCCAGGACGAAACATATAGATGTATAGTATCATTTTGTATGGGATATGGTGGAGGATGGGAAGGTCTCTTTGGAGAAAGTGGATACTCTGGAGAATGTTGCAGATGCATTGACGAAGCTTGTGAGCATAGAAAAATACAGGTGGTGTGCCAGTTCGATGGGCCTCTTGGCCCATGAATTTTAGTAGTTTTATTATGCTCTGGAGGTGTCAGTAAGATCTTCGTCAAGTGGGAGATTGTTGGAATAGGTGTCTCAATCCTTACTGGCATATAACTCTCGAAGGGAAAAGTCGCTGTGACATTATTGATGTCTGGCCGACTAGCTGTTCTGAATCTTGTTGAAATGCCCTAGTCGCTGTGACTTGGTTTCGGTCTTGCCGAATAGACCTATCGCTATGACATGGAGACTCAGAAAGATCTCTCGTGGACTATTGTTTCTCTCGCCGATTGTTCTTCACTCGCAGTTATCGGGGAGACTTGGGTTGTCGGTATGTAGTCTTGCCGATATGAAATGTCTCACCGACAAAGGTTGCTATCGGATGCCAAGCGTATGTCGGGGAGACTCATAGCGACTGGGGCCATTGGTGTAACCTTTTGTTTCGGTATGATGTCCCAGTGATCGATGAAGGTCTCGCCAACAGGGATATATGTGGTGCCTTCGTGGTGACAAAAGACTTTGGTGTGAAGTTTTGGCGACTTGGAGAGTCTCACCGATAGGCATTGGTAAGACATGGTTGCTTGATGTGAGGTCTTGGCGAAAGACAAAAGTCTTGTCGACTCGGTAAGACATGGTTGCTCGATGTGAGGTCTCGGCGAAAGACAAAAATCTTGCCGACTCAGTATAACATGTTTGCTTGGAGTGAATTCTTGGCGAAAGACGAATGTCTTGCCAACTGTGAGGTGCTTCGGTGAAACTTGAGGAGACTCGCTGAAACCTTTTGGCGAATGGTAAAGTCTTGCCGATGGCAAAGTTGAAATCGATGTGACGTTTGAGCATCGGTATGAGTCTTGTCGATGAGGAATCTCTTGCCGATAGGAATGCAATGGATGTCAGTGGTTTCGATATGACTTGTGGCCTTCACTATAACGTCTTGCCGACTATTGGGACTTACGCCGATAGCGATATGAAGCCTTTGAGCATCGGTGAGACACAAGAAGTGTCTCACCGACATGCGAACTCAGTTGAATGTTTCTTTGACTGTTTGACTTTCCTATGTGGCATCTCGTGGACCAATCAGAGGAAGCAAAATTCAAATGGTTGGCGGTTAGATTTTTGCAACAACTGCAACGCTGGAGCTGAACTGTATGCAAGAAAAAATCTGCAATGGTATGTAAACTTTCTACAATGGGTAATGGCAGATTAGGATGAACAGAGGACACAAATTATAATGTGGTAATATTTAAAGGATAGCATTCTGAGTTGAAATAAGATGAAGAATCAGAGAGAGAATTTCTGTAACAGGAAGAACAGTGAATGAAGAAACTGTAAATTTGACACTAGAGAGTTGTGTCTCTGCATTGTATGTAATTTGTTGATTACTGAAATACAAAGAGATTTGACTTGGTGTGGTGGGTTTTTTCCCGAAAGGGTTTCCCATGTAAATCTGGTGTTCATTTGTCTTTGAGTATCTTCTCTGTTTCTATAAATCTTTCATGTGTGTCTTAATTAGATTGTAATTTGGAAATTAAAAGTATTGTATGCATTCTTCCCTGTGGTTTTGACGTTAGGAAAGTTGCTTCCGCACCTTTTCTTTCCTTACAGTGTGAAGCTTGTATAGCCACTGGATGAAAGAGAGGGGATAAGGGATCCCTGCTTTATGTTTGCATCTTAGGAGGGCATTTGCTTGTCGTAGGTGGTGAGAAAGTTCTAACAATATTATTTGGTTGTTGGGATACCAGGGCAGCTTGTATGGTTTGTCCAAAAATCCTTCAACTCAAATGTAGGTGAACTTTGAAAATTGAATAAAAAAGAAGGAAAATTTCTTGAGGAAAGCATTGGCACTGTGGGAGACCCTTCTCTCGAAGTCACCGCCAAGCAATCTAATGATGTGGCCTATGAAGGCTTCATTAACTCTGCAGTAATTGCTCTTGAAGTTTCTATATTGCAATTGAGGGTACCTATCATAAACCTTTAGTTCTCTTCTCGGTTATCTGTCTAGAGCCCTGAATAGACATCTGTATTGTGTTTTATCAACCAACAGGTAGACAAGATGTGAGGTCATATTAAACCTTGATGTCTTCTTTACAACTACAAATTGGTCATGCAGGAAATTGCTGATGATTCTTGGCCAATAGAACTTGACTTTTCCCCTAAGGATCTCTTCCACGAAGTAGAAAATCCTCTCTTGGAAATAAACTGTAGTGGGGAGGCCCACGACCCTACTCAATAAAGTTACCAAATCATGGTAGTATTCATAGAAATCGCTACGATGGAGTTCCTGGGGCACTTTTGCTGACTACCCCTTTTCTCTTTCAACGAATACTGATTGATAATCCTTTTGCACCTGAGGGGATCCACATCCCATGTTTCCCTGACATCAGCTATGGTGGCTTCCTCCATTTCCCCATAGGTAGGGATGTGGAAAACTCTCCTTATTGACTTGGCCGATAGATTAGCTGATATGTTTCTATCTCTGTCCACTATGGTTTTGGTTTCCTCTTGATAGGCCTCTCTACAAGTCATCACTAGCTCAGGGGCAACGAGAGTGGGAGGGAAGCCTGCAACCTTAGCTAATCCACTGCTTCTGATTTTTATTGCACTTTCAGTGGTGGGGCTGATTCAAACTCTCTGCTTGAAATCATCGATGTCTACTTGTCCAATGTTTGTGTTAGAGATCTCCTTCCATATTGTGGTGACTCTAGAGTTCTGAGGTTCCCCTTGGAACTTATACTTCATCTGATCCTTATCATCTTTTCCTTGGGGTGCCTTAGCTATTTTCTTTCCTTTGTCCTTCTCTGCGGCTGCTTCCGAAGGTCCTGCACTGGATTCCATAAATCCTGCGGGAAAGAAAGAGGTGAGCATGTTCAAGCATGAAAACACGGGAAAATTAGCCAAAATCCTGCAAACAATGTTAGATTGGATAAATCATCTTTCAAGAATCCTCACATATCTTCCACTTTGGCATTAGCATTTTGCAAGAGGGAGTTTCAACAATTCGGGTCCTGGGGGTCAGACTTCCTTGGGCTAATGGCAGTTTGGGGAAGTTGCAAGAGGGATGACAATCAGGGCACGACGACCCGCCTGTATCGACCTGCCTTCAAATTTGGGTAGTTTGTGGGGTCTATCAAGGAGGTTTCCTTGTTTTGGCACGTGGGTCAAAGTCAGCTTGAAGATTTAAGGGCATTAATGCCATCCTTGTGGCAATCAAAGTCTAGAGGAGTCTTCGCTATTTGGAGTTTTTCGTTGAGAACGGCTTTGGTAAAACAACATCTCGGGGGTGGAGTTTCGACAGGCAGGACCCATGGATCTGAAGGCAATGAACACAATTTCTTATCACTCGGGCATTTCAGGTCTAAGGAGGTGGATGGACGTCAGGTGATTGTCATTTGAGACAACAAATGTCTTACAACAGTCTGATGGAAGCAACCCGCCAAATCGGGTTCAGGCAGAGTTGAGATCGTCATGTTTTACTTCATCATTTGAAAGCTCAGCATCCAAGGTGAGGTCAAGTTCTATGCAGTGGAAGGATGGAGGAAGTTTTCCATTTGATTGATGGCGAGGATGGGATAGAGTCCCAAAGAAGGAGGTCCGTGGGGGACGACTTGATGAAAGTTAATCACTTGGAAATTCATTTTGTATTCAAGTAGCTGTGGGGAGAGCAGAACCCGAAGGTCAGAACACCGGAGGTAGTTTTCTTTTTAGTAATGGCGAGGATGGGACAGTCTCGAAGACAACGACCCGCAAAGAGGGGTCTACTTAATGCTAAGCTGTTGGAAATTTCACCTCGGCATCCTTGGCGGCTATAGTGGAGTTGGGTTCCAAACAACAATATTTTGGATGTCAAGGGCTATTGAGGATGACGGGCTTGCCACATAGCTCGCAGATGGAATTCTACGAGGCGGGGCCTGATATAGTGTCGGCACATAAGATTTCATGAGAGTGACCTCATGGGAAATTGGAAGGGTAGGATTCGGCCATCAGAAGGCTGGGGCTAGAAAACCATTTAGGACAACAGGTTATGAGTGGTGCCCCGAGGATAGATTCCTGCGGGGACGGACCTGAGTGGCTCATTGGACCTCCTTTCAATCTATGAAATTTTTCTAAGTTAAGGTGGCAAGGAGATGGGAGCTTCCCACGATGGTGGATTTGAAGGGGTCGTTGGTCATCTTCAAGTTTAACTTCATTTTCAAGTGATAGCAATGACGATGGGAGCATCCGGGCCCGCAGAGCATGAATGCTCTGGCTGAAGAATGACATTGGGAAGTCAAGGTTCTGTGGTCAGATAATGATTGATTTGTGAAGTTCTCTAAGATTTATGACATGGGTTTTGTGTGCCCTAGTATCCTCTACTTAGTTCATGAGTTTTTTCCTTTCAAATTTATTAGTTTTGCAAGAAATCGAGGAAAAACACAAAGTGGGGTGCAGGGCGACGAACTCACCTTGAGAATCTGATGTAAGAGGTGAAAGATCAGTAGACAAACAACTTTGAATCATCCAGGTAACTTTTTGGGCTCGAAGGTGGCTTCGATAGAAGGCTCTGACTCATTCTGACTTCTCTTTGAGCGACTGATAGGTGAAAATGACATCTACAGTTTTCCTATTTATAGAAAATGAGGCATTAAATGATGGCAATAAATTCTTGTACAGTGGGCATTGGGTTGGTGGGTAGAAATTTCAAAAACGGCCATGGGAGCATCGCGATTTGACGGTCGGGAGACAGTCAACTGATGGACGTTTGGCAATAAACGGATGGCGCCGAAGGCATCGGGTCCCGGTGGGTGGAAAGCCAACAGGGGATGGCCATTGGGAATGGCTGCGAGGTGACGAAAACCTGTAAGGGGTGGTCCGACAGAGCCGACCTGATGGGCTTCATGGACACCAACTTTAAAACACCAAGGAAAACAACCAGTGGGGTCCCGCAAAGACTCAAAACTTTTAAAATTTGAGGGAGGGGAAAAGCATGGTCAACTCAAGATGACTTCCCTAAAGCTCACTGACCATTTTGAACACCAAACATGGGGCACACAAAATGCGATGGCAACAAAAGTGACCTGGTGAGGTGAAGGAAAGAGAGGGCCCCTGTTCTAAATAGGGCATGTGTGCTAGAGGCACAACATTACCTAATATATTAATAGAAAAAATATATACCAATATTTTTTGTATTGAAAAATTGGGACTAAATAAGGCATCTTGCACTCCTTTGTGCACAAGGTTTTGTGATACAATGCAATCATGCATATAGCATACACAATAATCTACCAAGCATGGTGACACAAGTAGAATATATAATAGAACATGAGTCAAGGTCATCATGGAAATTTTTGATTAATAAGATGAGGTATAGATTTGGGGTTCCCATTCCATATTGCAACACCCACAATAACTCTAGCTTACAATTCAAAGTATAGGTTACATTTTGCAACCCCTTAGACTTCAAATTCCTAGTTATAAACTACAACCTTTCAAGCTTTGGAGTCCAATTGTAAATTATAATCCATCAAACTTTAGAATCCTAACAAGCCAACTAAAACCCTATAACTGATCAATCTAGTTTATGGACCTTGACATACTTACAACTAGGCCTTGCAACTTGACCTTGCAACTCTTGCTTACACCTCAAACTTTGGAGTTCCATAACATGACTATAATATAGAAAAAGTAACTCAGTCCAAAACTTAATGGAATTACACTTCAAACTTTGGGATTTGATCCTATTTTAACAACATGCAAAATCATCACAAAGTTAGAACTCTGACATGCTTGGGACTTGGACTTCAAGGTTTTATTTATGCCTTCTAAGAAATTCAAACTTTTAAATCTAATTTACAACTAGAACTATTCAAATATATACATTCACTCTAAACGATAAACTTTGATAGAATTAAAAAATCTAAATTTCAACATGAAGTCTATACTCAACATAATAAAAACTTTGAAATTGAGGGTATGAAATGTATATTTCAACATGTAATGATATAACATGAAGTTCAAATCCAATAGAATTCAAATGTGGATTTCAAATTTAGAAATGTAAATTACAACTCTACACAAATTTTACAAGTCTAGTCCATAGAAAACTCTAATTTCACAAATAGTCAGGCATGTTTTCTCATTTTGTGTATTGTAGAAAAATGGCTTGAGTCAAGTTCTTGAGAAAATATAGGTTCTTAATTACCCAAAAACTAAATTCCCAAAAGTCCTCAAAGACTAAATAAAACCCAATAGCAATATTTCATACTTGCATGGACCTACACATGCTAAGGGTGTGACAAGGTAATCAAGGGAAATGACTACTCTAAAAGTTAAACTAGTCTAATTACATACATTCACAAAGTAAGTGTACATCACAACTATTCTAAATACATGCTTCTTTCTATGAGAATAATAAATCATACTTTCTAATCAAGTTCCTAAATATAACCAAAACATGAGAATTCATTATACAAACCATACACATTTGACTCCAAGTTCAAGAAGTGATAAAATAATTGATAAGGCTCACACAAAAGACATGGGTGGATTATAATTCATTACATAAAATTCCCTATCACAATTATAAATTTATATATAATGACTTGAATGTGCTTAAATAATATGATCAATAATAGTACAAAATGTTAATTTTACCACCTCTATCAAGGTCATGAAATATCTACACACCTTCAAGGTGCTCCAAATATCCACATCCCCCAATGATTTTTCATTCCACCAAACCATGTGGAACCCTTAGGACCACTCCTTTGAACTTGGAGGCAACTGAATAGTTAGTCAATCAACACACACCACACACATAGGTATGACACATAATGCTATGAACAAAATAAAAACATACAAAATACATCATACAAATAATACCCACAAATAATATTGGGAAAAACACACCAATAAAACATATATAATGGTTCACTAAACACTCATCAAATTCACAATCTGATGTACAAACAAGGAGGGGAACATTCTATGTACAATTCTTTTAACTAGGAGGCAATTGAATGGGTATAGTCCATTCAAGATGCTCCAAAGATCCATTTCCCCCAATGATGGTTCAATTCCACCAAACTATGTAGAAACCTTAAGACCACTCCTTTGAACTAGCAAGTAACTAAACAAGTAATCAGTCAACACACACCACACACATAGGTATTACATATGATGCTATCAACAAAAGAAAAACATACAAAGAATACCCATAAATAAGACTAGAAAAACACACGAATCAAGCATATATATGGTTCATCAAACACTCATCAAATTCACAATCTGATGTACAAGAAAGGACGAGAGCATTTTAGGTACACTAATGGAGTTTCATTATGTGGAATCTACAATTATCACATAAAATTTAAGGATTATTCCCCATCTAATGAAGTCCCCAACTATATTGTCATCAATTTGTAGGATCAACCCCATATTCTTAAAGATCATACACCATACCCACATGTTAATTATTTTTATGTGTGAAGTATACAACCCCATTATTTGTAATTATTTTTATTTTATTTCTCTTATTATGCCTATAATTTTTTGCATTACAAATAAATTAGGGTGAGAATCCACTTCATTGAGATTATAGATCTCAACCTCCTAAGGCATCAAAGTCAAACATAATATGGACATGACACAAAAACAAGGTCCAAATATGACACACATAAGTTCAAAGGACTCTCCGTCCCATTTTTATAAAGTTAGAAAACTACTTGCAAGGAAAACTATATGAATAGGTAGCTACCAACATTATGAAAAAATTGCATTAAGGAGAGATTGGACATTAGATATTAAAAAGGAGGGTGAGGAAATTAGTTTAGGGAATTATCAGGAGGATCAAGAGACAATAGGGGAAAAAATGTTAAGAAACATAATTGAAAGGAGGGAAGATGAGATATTTGAAAGGGAGAAGAAGAGAAAAAAGTAAGCAACTAGCAAGTTCTATGTGCATAAAGTTTGATTCACTTTTCATAGCATAAAATATTTATGTGATATTTTTTTATCTCTATTAAAATCTCTTTTTTCTTTGAAGAAAATTGTCATACTTTTTTTTGGAAAGGCTAGTATTTTTCTATTCTATTCTTAAAATTCTCTTCAAATTTTGTTGGGTGTAATAATACTTTGACTTTGCTTGATTTTTTCTTGGAATTATCTATTTAAAAAATAATTTGAAATTAGAGAAAGGTTTTAAATTAATTGCACATGAAAGAAATGGATGAAGATTATTTATTGAATCCTTGTTAACTATAAATTTAAAATAAAATTAAGATATGTATGTATGTATGTATGTATGTATGTATGTATGTATGTATGTATGTGTGTGTGCATGTATGTGTGTGTATGCATGCATGCATGCATGTATGTATGTATGCATGTATGTATGTGTTTGTGTGTATGTATGTATGTATGTATGTATGTATGTATGCATGTATGTATGCATGCATGTATGTATGTATGTATGTATGTATGTATGTATGTATGTATGTATGCATGCATGTATGTATGTATGTACATATTTGAGCTTGATCTAGTCTTGGAATGTTTTGGTTTGCTCTTATTTTATAAAAGTTGAGTTATATTGAGACTTAGTCTTAGTTAAATAATATTCTTTTTGTTGAGGTCAATAGTGGTTAGACTATAATAACATGCAATGAAAGGATCCTTGGAATCTTAAGTCTATGTACAAAACCTTATGGATAATAAGGATACTCATATTTAAATAAATGACATAATTTATGTAGAATTGTTAGTCTTACCTTGGATTATAAATTGGGAGGAATATTATATCTCATCTTGTACATAAGGGTTTTGAAATGATTACAAGACATAAGGAAATTGTTAATGATCATCTAAACTAGAGGTTGTGGTGGTTACTAAATTATAAATGAGTTATGAATATCTAAGGGTTATGATTAAGAATAACTTGGTGATATAGGTAAGCTTCAACTGCCTACCATGGGTTGAAGGATGCTCAATCTAAAGGTTTCAAGAAGGTCTGGTTAGAGGGGGATTCTCTAAATGTTATTAATAACTTGAAGAGGTCCACACCCCCTTCGTGGATGGTTGAACCTCTCATTTTAGATGCGGCGGAATTATTGAATTCTTTTGATGAATGCTACATTTCACATATATTTAGAGAGGGTAATGGTTTAGCTAATGGTTTTGCTAACATGGGTTAGCAAACATAGGATATGGGAAGGGGAAAATCCCCTTCCCATGAATGCCATTATTTTTCTTAATAATGATTTATAAAACTGCTAAGGTGGGAATTTGTTTCATCATCACATTTTTTCACATGAGCTTGGTCATGTGGTAGGTCATTTCTTGGTGTGATTTTGATTTTGATTTGGCCTTGTTTTTTGATGATTTGACTATCATTTGTAAGGGGCGGCCTTCAAGATTCATTATTACCTCATGCCACCTTAATTCCTCCACACAGATTATGGGTTGCTCTAAGGTTTTATTCTTGAGACTTCTTCTCATTCTCTACAAATTTCTCAAACTCCTGGGGTTTTTGGTGACTATGATTATGGGAGGTGACTGAAATAGAGTCGAACCTTTCTCTTGTGGCAATGAAAAAGTTTGGGAATGGGTGTAGTTGAGAGGGATTATGCCATATATTGAGAGACTCCATGGGAATGATTCAAAGGTGACTAATTCTTTTGTTCAAGGCTGGCATAACAAGATCTTAAAGCTTGGAGGGACTAAACTTGACATTACTAAAGACCTAATTGCTAGTATTACGGGCCTTTCTACTGAGGGTAGGAAAGTTTATAGAGAAAAGAAGGAGTCGAATGCTGCACTAGAGAGTTTCTTCAAGGAAGATGAAAGGAAGAGATTTGAGAGGGCTAAATGTGGGGGTTACTATTGTAGTTCAATTAAGGCGATTTGGGGAGATGTTGTCAAAGAAATCATGAGGTACATAACACTTGTTGGGTGCTTCTGTGCTTTATTTGGTTATAATTTTGTTCTTCTCAACTATTTTAGACATAAGAAGAAGGTCTCCTTTCCATTTTATTTGTTGGAATGTGGTATTAAAGATCATAGGCACAATCCTAAAAACCCTATTCTTCATGTGGGCCTTATCCTCCTTATTTCAGAGTATGTTAAATCCTATGTTATCCTTGATCAACCTAAGAAAGTTATAAAGGGTAGGCAGAAGAAGGTTGATTTGGAGAATGAGACTGGGTTTGATGACGATGAAGATTATGAGTCTAACTCGAAAGCCTCGATGGAAATGTACTTGGAGCCTCATGCTCCTTTAAAGAGTGGTAAGAAGGAAAAAGGGCCAACTATCTCAATGGATTATGAAACTGGTAGTGAAGCGGTGGCTAAAGGTAAATCCCTTGGAGGAAAAATTGGGAATGGTGAGTCCTCTGCCATGAAGAAAGGGAATAAAATTACTCTTGGGGAGAAAATTGGAAAGCCCCCATTATCTGGTTCTAAGAGGAAATTGGGCTCGAAGGACGAGAGCACCCAGAAGAAGGCCAAGTGGAATGACAACCCTGACTATGTGGAGAGTATCGAGGCTGAGTCACCTCTAAAGGATACTGGTGGGTAGGGAAATTTTACTGTTCTTGAATAGGGTTTGAAGGTGAAGAATAAAGGGAGGAGCGTTGTTGAGGAAATTGAAAGCTCTCTTCACAAAATTAAGACATAAATTGTTGGCCATAAAGGTAAGAGGTTATTGACAGTGAAAATTTGAGCAAGGATTCCCAGGAGGATAGGGCAGTTGTTACAGATGTCTTCAACTTCAACTGGGAGGATTTATCAAATGTGTTGGGGTTGGTGAAAGAGGTTTCTATTTATTTGTTTAGATTGTTTAAGTGGGATTTCCATGAATTAAATCTCATCAATGTGAAGGTCCGTGGGATGGTTAGTAAAGCTGGGGAGTCTTCTAATCCTTCAGAGCCTTCTCTGCAGGTTCAAGTCAATCAACTATTTGATGCTTTGAAAATTGTTACAGATGAGATGTTAAAGATGAAGCAAGTGTTTGAAATGAGGATTGTGGCTCTTGAAGAGAAATTGGAATGAGCTTATGTGAAATTGGATAAGGTTGTGGATGTTAGAAAGTCTGTCATGAGGAATGAAGATAAGGGTCTGACCATCCTCAATCAGAAGGTGAGGCAATGGATGGAGGAAGCCTCAGATGGTAAGGATGCTACTGGTAATGTTGCTGGTCTTCCTATTGTTTTGATTAAAGAGGTAAGTGATAAGGGTCCCTATACTTGAACTCGTAATAAGACTAAGTTGAAGGTTGGGATTCCTGCCAAGGAGATCACTGAGGTGATGGAAGTGCATCAAAAAATTATTGACAGTGATATGGAGGCAGCTAATATTTTAAAGAACCTATAGTTGCTATTTCTGCTCCTCTTTTTTGGTAGCTTTTTTGCTTCTGGTTTGCTGCTTGTTGGCTGCTTGCTGATATTTATGCTTTTCTTTTGAAGAAGCTCTCTTTTTTGTAAAGGGTTTCAGGGCCCCTTCAAAACCTATTTTACCTCTAATCAAAAACTTGGTGATATAGGCATCCCTACTTAAATTTGAATGTGCATTGGCATATCTTCTTCCTAGATTCTCTAAGTTATTGATCCACAATGAATGGTGTGGAAATCACATACTCTTATTATCTAACATGTTGACCAATAACTAAAGGATCATGTAAGGTGAGATTTGTTTTGTTAATAAAGTTGGGTATGAATATTATATCTACAAGGTAGCATTTTTAATAAATGATTTGGGGGAAATATATAATGTAGTGAAAATATTATTATGAATTAGTGATTAACAATACATTGGAATCAAAGTTGGGTTTAAAAATAAGGCCTCTAAGAAATGATAGTATGAGATAAACCTTTATCTTTATCAAATTTATCCATATCCACATATAAGGTACAACTAACTTCTATTGTTATCCTATCCTCAATAGGTGGCTTTGTGGATAAATAATCGAGAAAATATTGAGGATCTATAATAGAAGGAAAGATTTCCCCAAAATAAAAATAATAATCCAAGGCATACACAAAAAATCAACCATGATATGTTAGAATTTTGCATAAAGAAGAACTCTACCCAAGACCAAATGTCTAATATCTAATTACAACATAGGAATTTGAATCATCAATATATGAGACTAATATCAAAATTACTTATTCAATGGAAGAAAAGAGCTACAATATATAGCCTCAACATCCCAAAGCAAACAAGGATGCAAATGAGGTAAAATATTAAAAAAAAGGATTGCTTTAACTTAGCTTCCCAATCCAATAGGATAAGGAAAAAAGTATAATCCCATGAAAGAAAAATGCATGCAACTCATTATCCTATCATACATAAGTAATAAAATTGAATTACCTAAGTGAAAATCAATATAATAAGGTGAAGTTAGATAATTACACCACCCCCATGAGTACAACTTAGGATAAATATGAAATATGAAATGAGTTCAAATAACTAAGCCTAATCAAGTACCCATGTACAATAAAAGAAAACCCCAAAAATAAGAGAAGAGAAAAACCATAGAGAAAAACATGTTTCCAAGGAGAGAATGATGAATAAATATGGATGTTGCTTGTTTACCTTGATGTCAGTGTTGAACTATGACTAAAAATTATTTATAGAAGAAAGTACCATGAAGATTCAAGAACATTAACCATGTTGAATGACTCTCAATTTAGGATCATTTAGATCATATGATATTAATTTGAGATGTCAATTGATGTAAATCAAGACGTGTCAAGTATGTGGTGAAGAGAGAACTAGAGTATCCATATGTAACTCATGTGATATTTTAGTAATATGAAGGTAGGATCACAATGCATGTTATTGAAATAAATTATAATCCCTCATTATGTATTTTTGTGTAGAAACACTAGAATACTATATATGAAGCCCCCCAAGATGGAAAATTATTATAGTTCATGATTACAAAATGCCCATGCATAATCCCCAATAGATAAGTACATGATATGATGTAACTTTATAAAAATTAAGAGTATTTGTAGAAAAATCCCTAGAATATCTCAATTATGAGACCTCCCCAATAACGTATGATGATAGAACTATATACATAGTGTGATTATGGTTTCCACTTTCCAAACAAGCATAAAAGTCTTGTTCTCAATGTATTGTAGATTCCAAGAATCCGCAGAGCTGAAACTATAATTTTTAACATAGAATGGGATAATAATAATACACCAATGAGAGTTACATAAAAAATTATGCACTTTTAGAAAAATAGCTCCAAAAAATGATATTGTATGAGCCTGAATAGAGTGCTAGAAGTTACCAAAATGAGAATTACTTAGCATTGCCTATGAGGATCTATAATTTTTTGAAAAACTATACATTGAAATTAGGAACCATCTATACCACTATGAAGCTCTAAAAAAATTACCCCATATAAAAAAAAGGGAGAAAAGGGAGAAAAAATGAGGATTGAAACCTTTGAAGTTTACCATAAAAAAATAAAATTAGAGAGGGTTTAGATTGAGGGAAAAATGGATGATGAATTGATGACATGTTAGAATTAATGTTCCAAATTTTTTTTGACATATTCTTTGTCACCAAAATATGCCAAAACTACTTTCCATTAGTTGACAATGACCTTCATATAATTAAAACTACTAATTTAAATTGAAAACCAGTAATAATTGATAGGATAAAATTGTAGGTAATAAAGGTGGTTTTGAGATAATATTCTCTAGATATTCTCACCACCACAAGAAAGATGGTGTGAGTAGGTCTAGTTGCTTGTGATAGAGTTGAGGTGTTGGTGGGTACTATTGAGTGGGGATTGGTTAGCTATTGTTGGTTGAAGCTACTAATGGCTTATCCCATGGGTTGTGCAATCCACTAGTAGTTTTCATAGTACCACCATGTAGTGCCTTCATTTTTAAAAATTTCTATAAACCATACAAACTATATGGATAATCATTTAATAGAAAAATAATTGCTTAAATTCATTAATATGAATATGGGGGCTTTCAAGGTGTTTTGATGCAAAAAAAGGGTCCATTTGCTTTGAAAATGTTCCAAAATAAAGTTGTATTAGCTAGATTGAATGATTAAAGCCTTATTTACAACCAAGGTTCCTTATCTTTGATTTTGGTGAAATGAAAGTCAATCTTGACTTTCTTGAGCCTTCACTTAGACATGTGCCATCAAACTCCAAAATTCACCTGCAATAAAAATTAGAAAGAGAACCCTCCATGATCTAATAGAATTATTCTCTAAAAAACTATAAATGGACTAACTTTAGAACATTGCGGTTCCAATACCATGTTATAATTTCACACAAATAAGAGCTCTATTTAAGACCAAATGTGTAGTAACTAATGACAAGAAAAGAATCTTATTATTTAATATGAGACTACTATCATAATTTCTTATTCAATGGAAGGAAATAGCTACAATGTATAACTCAAGATTCTAAACCTAATGATAGTTAGGAAGAGGAAGAAAATAAAAGAAAAAATGGATTTCTTTAACAAAGTTTCTCAATCTAAGAGAATAAGGAAGAATCCAGAATCCCATGAAAGAAGGAGAATGTGTGCAACTCATTATCTCATCCTACTTAAGTAATAAAAATAAATTACCTAATTAAAAATATAATAAGGTGCAACTAAATAATTACACCAACATGATGTAATGTGGGGAGATCCTCGTAAGCACCCAAATTTTGAATAAGAGATTATACATTTAAAAATTTGTCTAGATGTGGAGGAGAATCAAGTAAATAAAGACATTTTACATATGAATGTACCAACTATTTAATAAATAATATATCTCATGAAAAACTATGCACATTAATTGAATTATTTATTTATTTATTTATTTTGTATTACCTTTATCACATTACAAGGAAGATAACCCAAACCTTTTGTTATCCACTAATGTTTTAATTCAATAGGTTATATTAACACATTGTTCATTTAATCTTGAACCTTTTTCTTTGTAACTGTATTAATGAAAAGTTGTAAGGCCTTTATCATACCATTTATGTAATTGTGAAAATGATAATATAAAATTAATTTTAATATCAATCTTAGATCCACTATCACAACCACATGCATCCTTAGGAATATCTTCCATAGCATAATAATGTGAGGACTAATATTATTGACCATATGAAGAAGGATCCATGTATAGAGGTGGAATCTTAAATTTTTTAGCATTTAATTTAAATATTTCCCAATGTAATAAGGTGTAAAATCAAGAGGGTTTCAATCACCCTTAAGATTAAATTTAACTTTAGTGAAGAAGGGCACTCGCTTTGTGATGATGGTTGTGCAATCAATATATTTGGAGAAGAATATTTCATGTCTTAACTAATTAAAAATATTAATAATGTTCTTATATGTGTGTATATACTACATGCAGATTATTTTTATGGACAAAATTTAAGAATCAATGAAGTGTAGAAGACACCACTCTCATGGCACTAATCCAAGAACACACTAATATTATACACTAAATGGTCATGCATCACATGGAATGATATAACATTAGTAATAGATCTAATTATAACTTATAGTATTGATAATAACTACCGATTCCTACCCAACATTATCAAAACTTTTTATGTGACCTCTAATTTAAATAAAATTGGTGAATTAACATTAATATTATCCAAAAATTATTTTCTAAAAATGTTAAAACTTGATCCATTATCTACTAAAGCCCTTTTAATATTATGTTCTTCAAATTTGATAACAATAGACAATGGTAGATGTTTTTGAATTATTAAAGGGTTAGACAACTCAAAAGATTCAATTGAGATCCTATAACCATGATTATAAATAAGCTCCAAGATTATAGTAACCTATATACAATTTAAATTAGATGACCATATGTATATGTTTTCTAAGGCCTTCCTCAAAATAGTTGTATATAATTCAAACATATGCATGATATCCCAAATATTTTTCTTGAGAATTATTAAGTTGGTCAATTAAATTATACTATTTATGTATTTTTTATTTCAACTTAGGTGGAGGTGGCAATGATGCTAAAAAAATGTAAAACTTGTCTAATTTGATATAATCTTTTGTCCTCTATCTATTCTCTAATAAGTATGTCTAGTTGTATGATAATATCATGAAGAAATTCCACATAAAATATAATAGATTTATGTCTAGAAGAATTGGGTAAGAGGGTGAAATTGTGAAGCCATATAAGGAAGACCACCTCTTGCAAGTTGTGTAGACATGGAAAACAAGTGGCTTAGGTTGAGGATAAAATATAATGGAAATAAATAGAGGTGGGTAGATCACTAAAGTAAGTAGCATATTTAATGCACATGGACCACTCCCTAAGGCTTCCTAAGAAATGGTTGCTAGAAGGATAAAGTAATAAAGAATGATAAGCCATCACTTTAAGGTCTTATAAAATGGAATAGAAAAGAATAAGCATTTAAGAACTGTGAGTGTCTAATTTGTAATTAACTAACAAGAGACAGAAAACAAGTATTAATCAAGTTAGAAAACCAAATAAAACACTCCCCATGAGATTCTTAATCAAGAAAGACAAGAAAACATGATGAAAACATGAAACAAGCAACCCAAAAGCATGTAAACTCATCTAAATTGATCAAACTTTCATCCCATAGGGGGATTGGTGCTCCTTTGATGTGGAAAGAAGCCCTTTCCCAATCCCAATGATAAGCTCCAATGTTGTAGATGATTCTAAGTGTGAAATTGATGCTAAATGATGAAAATAAGCTCAAAATTGATGAAAATGGTGATTGATAATAGTGAAAATGTCTATAGTAATATTGCTTCAAGTTGTGGATCCATATTGTGAAGAGAATGCATCTATTTATAGAACTCAAGGGTTGAGAAATGAGAGAAATTGGTGAATGTGGGATAAAATGGGAGCCAATAGGAATGCGACACTTGTCACAATCTTATTGGGTGAGAGTGGAGCACATTTTTGGGAAATGTGTTGAGGAGAGTGGATGTAAGAGGAATAAATGAGAATGGTTGAGGATTTGAAAGGTTGTAAGAAAAATTTATTGAATGTGGTTGGAGATGTGAAAGGATGTAAGAGGATTTGTTAAAAATGTAAGAGAAGTTATTGAGGATGTGATAGGTTTTTGAAACCTTTGGAGGGAAATTGAATGAGGAGGTGGTTGGGAGGAATATTCCTTGGAATATGACTTTGTGAGGATAAATAGAGGAATTAGATAATTAATAGAAATGAATTTCATGTGCAACCTGGTTAGTTGACCATGGGTTGATTTAACTCTTGAGGAGTTAAAAGCTAGAGGATTTATTAATGATGATTAGAAAGTGATTAAGAGTTAATTAATTCAAAATTAATTAACTTGGATAGGTTAGGGGATTGTGACATTTGATTTGATTTATTTAATCAAATGAGAGGACTTAGGGGGATTTAATTAAATATTTTATTTAATTAAATATGATGAACATTAGTTAGAAGAAGGGTGAATTAATCAAATAAATTTAATTATTCGATTAATAGCCGAATTTGTAGATTTTAACTAAATAATGTTGATTATTTAATTAATTGGTTAGTTCAGGGTGATTTAGGAAGAAATGGTTTTAGTTAATCAGAATCAAATGCATAATATCAATCAGGTTTATTTAAGTTTCTACATTTTGCCCCTCTTTGAAGTGAGGTACCTGCTACATTGGTTCAAAGAATAACATTGTCGAGATCAAAATTAAAAAAAAATCTCATTTTTTTTGGATGCCCCACTGCTGCCCTAGTAGAAGAAATTACGCTGTTACATTGCCCCATCGAGAGATCAGACAAAAATTGCAAATTTTGGGGTCAATCTCATGACAAATATGCTTTATGGATGTATGAATGGTTATGGATGGTTATGAGATGCTTAGACTAAAAGATCTATATTATGATGACGATGCAAATGAGATGGTTTTAAGATGCTTAGAATAACAAATCTATATTATCCTAGACAACTTAATTGATTATGCAATGTATGTGAGATGGATGAGGTTTCCTATTATGATAATATGTATGAGTATGTTGGACGAGTATGCTTATATTTTATGAATGCAAGATGGATGCATTGATGTTTTGGTGAATTTCATGATACCATGTTAGTGTGAAGAAGATAGAAGAAAGAGAGGGATCAACCCTTGACTTCGAGAAGATGCAGAAGTCCAACAAGTCTATGAGTCTTCGAGACTTTATTAGACATGATGATGGATGATGATGATATTTTTCTTATTTAGGGGTTGGGAATGTAAAGAGCATGACTTTCCTTATGTTTGTTAACACACATAGATATGATGCACCAAGGTAAAAAAAACCAGGATGGTGTTGTATCTAGTGAGATGGATTTTGAATCGACAAGCAGATAGGAGTATCCTTGTTCTCACCCACCATATGAAACCTTCTTAGGATGTACTTCAGACATTTTGAACATCTCAGACCAAAACACAAAAAGGAAAAACCTCCCAATGTAATAGTCAACAAGGCATCCAAAACATCCCCCCTACAAACCAAGCAAAATTAGCATGAACAAGGTTCACTACAACAAATCCCTGTGATCAGCTCCCTTATTTGCTCTATTTTTTTGCTTCCACCCACTATTCTAATGTATTTTTCTCCAATTTTTTGAAAAATTCGGCACTATTTATCAGGATGGCACTATTTTTTTTAGTTTTTTGCCAATCATAACAAGTAGGCGCTAAATTAGACATAAATTAGAACCTACATTAGCATTGAAATTAGCACCAAGATTAGTGCCTAAATTAACACCTAGAGTAGTTCCCAAATTAGTGCCTAAATTAGCACCCAGGTTAGAGCCTATATTAGCAACCATGATAGCGCCTAAATTAGCGCCCATATTAGTGCCCGATGTAATGCCTAATTTAGCACCTACTTTAGAACTTGTTTTAGCACCTAATTTAGCACCTTATTTAGCACCTAATTTAGTGCCTAATTGTTTTGATTTAGCAGGGATTAAGGGTGTTAGAACAAAAAATCCTTCCCCAATATTCACTGGACTTCAATTGCTTGCCTACATTTCACTTGCATCAAAAGATCTACTACCTTTGATTTTTCATTGTATTTAACATGAAATGTAACAATTTGTGTGACAAGATCCATATTGTCACCAACATTCCCTTTGTATATACCCATTTATTCCTCCAGATAATCATAAATTAAGCAAATTTTTCCTTTACCGCAGTACTTTGTGTAGATTAAGGGTTGAGGGTTTAGGGATTAAGGGTTGATGATTGATAATTGAGGGTTGAGGGTGGTTTAATGTATATATAGGGTAGAGGTTGGTAGAGGGTGTAAGGGTTGAGGGTTGAGGGTTGAGGGTATATGGTTCAAGGATTAGGGTTGAGGTTCCAATGTATAGGGTAGAGGGTATACTAGGGGTTGAGGGATTAGGGTTGAGGGTAGAGAGTGGGTTGAGGGTAGAGGGTAGAGGGTTTAAGTACAGTTTAGGGTTTAGGGTATTGGGTTGATGGCATAGGGTCAAGGGTTTAGGGTATATATAGCTAGGTTTGAGGATATATGGTTGAAGGATTAGGGTTGAGGTTCCATTAATGTAGAGGGTAGAGGGTATAGGGGTTGAGGGTTTAGGGTTTAAGGGTTGAGGGTTGAGGGATTAAGGGTTGAGGGTTTAATGTATACTAGGGTAGAGGGTAGAGGGTAGAGGTCGGTTTAAGGGTTGAGGTGAGTTGAGGGTTTAAGGTTGAGGGTAAAGGGTTGAGGGTATATGGTTGAGGGATTAGGGTGTTCAAACAAAAAATCCTTCCCCAATATTCATTGGCCCTCAATTACTTGCCTACATTTCACTTGCATCAAAAGATCCCTCAACTCTCAACTCTCAACCCTCAACCCTAATCCCTAAACCCTCAACCCTCAACCATAAACCCTAAACCCTCAACCCCTCAACCCCTATACCATCTACCCTATACATTGGACCCTCAACCCTAATCCTTCAACCATATACCATAAACGCTCTACTCTCAACCCTTAAACATCAAACCTAAACCCTTAAACCCTAAACCCTTAAACCTTCTACTCTCTACCCTCTACCCTGTACCCTCAACCCTAATCCCTCAACCCTAGTATACCCTACACCCAATACCCTAAACCATCAATCAGCCTATACAATCTTCAACCCTAATCAATTTCCTATTAGCAAGTGCATCCACCAAGATGTTAGCTTCTCTATATTAATTGATCATAATTTCAGAGGAAGAAAAATTATGAAGAAGAGACAATATATGTCCCAACAAATAATTCAAGTGCTAGTTTTCAAAAGCCTTCCTTGATAGGGAATTAACCACCGTTGATGAATCACCTCAATGAGGATATGGAATTTTTTATTCTTCAAAGCCATGTCTATTGTAAATATACTTCTATTGTTCACTCAACTAACAATTTCAAAATTTCTAAGTGGGTAGGTTACTACTATTGGACGCGTCTTTTGACTTCCCAAGTGTCTTAATCCTTCCAAGCTACATCATACTAACAATTTCCCTTAAGAGAGATAAGACCAAAAAAATTCTAAAGTGATATTTTTGAATTTCTAGCCTCACATAGGCTCCCTTATCATTGTACATGTGTATACAAGCATTATTCAAACTCTAAAATAATCAAAGGATTTTACTAGCTATAAGATGGATATACATTGAAATAGAAAATAGTTAAATTGAGAGAAAAAGAGTGATGAATCCTTAAATGTATAGGATGCACTATCTAAGAATCATATATATTTTTATCCCTATCAACAATAAAAATAATATTAAGTTTGTAGTTAGTGTTGAAACCATTTAAAAAATTTATTGTCACTCCTAACAAGTAATATTAAGACTTATTATTCAAACCACTCAAATAATTTAAACCATTTAAGCCTTGAATACATGCAATATATATAGATTTGAATAAGGACATGAAGATATACATAATGTCTTGAAAATGTCATATAGTGTTATAAGTTCTACAATGTCATAAATGCATTTGATGAATGTCTAAATAAATTCGACATATAGGAATACAATTGTACACATTGGTAAAATATAAATACATACATACAAATCCATATAGGTATATACAATGATATACATTAGAATAAAAATCTACATCTACATTTCATGAAGGCATACAATAATGTGAAAATATATGTAATTATGGAGTGTCATTAAATGATCAATGACTCTTTCTTTGTTAAGAATATGGAGAATCAATATCATAATTGGTAGATCTCCTTTTCCAATTAATAGACTTCCTAGGCTCAATAATTTTTTTAGCTTCACCTATTAATGCAATTAAACCATATATACAATAGTATAGAAATCTTGAATAAAATGAAATAAGTAAATAATCGCTTACCATAAATTAATTATCCTTTGCTTCTCTTCATTTACCTAGATGGGCTAGGTTCACAAAGTGGAGTTGCCTCCTATTATGGGAAGAATAAAGAAATAAATCAAACTAAAAATAAATATCATTTATTTACAATAAGTGGTGTTAGATATAGTAAAAATTACATAATCTTATTTATATTACTAGCTCATACCAATGTGAGAGCCTTAGGAGATAAAATTTCCATAGCAATTCCCATATCCTAGAAGAGTATGTGTTGATGTCATTAACTAAAAATAGGAACAACATTATTTGACCAAAATATTCATAACATTATTTACATACATAATGATTAAAATTAATAAAACTTATCCTTTAATGAAATTTGATAACTAAGTAAGTACTACTAATGTTTCATAATATTAAAGGTCCTGTTGGAGCCAAAAATCCACCTTGGTTATTTTGCATACTTCCATTTTCACCCATCTCCCCACACTCACCATATGTCCCATCTCCATTTCATAATGGCTGACACTAATATAAACCACCAAATAGGGCCCTTGGTCATAACACTAAAGTGAATTCCCTGTCTAAAGTGTTCCCGTAGCAGCACATGGCATGTCACCAAGACAATGCTATATCGAAGAGAGTCTCACCATAGCCTCTTTGACACGAGTATAAAGGGATAATGTGAAATGTAGATGAGACTCCCGAATGTCTAAGAGACATATTCAAATGTCTTCTTGCCAACCTAAAGAACGATATGTCTAGGATACTTGGACATGTTGAGGAGAAAATATAACATGTCTCATCGAAAAATTATATGGAGCATTCAACATTTAGGAAACATAAAAACATCTCTCGGACATCAAGAGATTATCATAAAATAAATGATAATGTCACTAGTAAAACAACACAGAAAAATGGCAATGTCAAAAAGACATCGACATATCGAGGAGAGAAGTAAGAGAGTCTCTTTGACATTCAAGGAGAAAAATATTGGTGAGACATAGAGACATCAAATAGACATTGGACAAGGTCTCATCGACATCCCAACATGGATATGTTGAGGAGACATAGGAGTATCGAGCAGATAGTATCAAAAGTCTCCCCGACATCCTGACACAAGTGTAAACACATGTTATCGATGAGACTAAGAGATATCGAAGAGAGGTGACCGTGGGTCTCCTCGACAAGACAAAGTCACATAGAGATCATCAACAAGTAATACCGTTGAAAGAAGAGATAAGGATATGTCAAAGAGACATAGGCTTGTCAGCAAGAGATATCTGCTAGTCTCATTGAGAAAAGGGGGACCATAAGGGAAGAAACTGAAATGTAAATATTGAAGAGACCTTGCAACATCGAAGAGAGAAATCTAAATGTCTCTTAAACGCTTCTCAAAAGATGGTCAAGGATATATCAAAGAGAGATATAGACATTGTGATTAAAGTCTCTGTGGTGCTTCCATGTCTAGAATTACTTTGACTTTTGTAGTGTCTATCTCGATTCCCCTCATTGATATAATATACACTAGGAGCTTTCCTGATTGTACGCCGAAGACACATTTCTTAGGATTGAGTCTTACCTTATATTCTTCTAGTCGGTCAAAGATAGGGCCCAGTGTTGATATGTGATCTTGACACTTTCTTGACTTGGCTAGTATGCCATCCACATAGTCTTCTACATATTTTTAGATCATGTCATGGAAAATCATATTCATAGCCCTTTGGTATGTAGCTCCTACGTTCTTTAACCCAAATGGCATCATGCTCCAACAGTAAGTGCCCCATGGATAGGTGAAGGCTATCTTATGTTGATCATACTTTGCGATCATAATCTGATTGTACCTTGAAAAACCTATCCATCAATGATAACATCTCATGCCCTGTTGTTAGATCTACAATCATGTTTATGTTGGGAAGAGAAAAATCATCCTCAGGGCATGCTTTGTTAGGGTTCCTGAAGTTAGTGCAAATTCGGATGCCCCCAGTGGGGTTAGAAATAGGTACAAGGTTTGAAACCCATTCGGGATAATCAATGGGTCGTATGAAGCCAGCGTCAAGGAGTTTCTATAGGTCAAGTTTAACCAATAATACGATCTGTGGATGCATCTTTCTCAATTTTTGTCTTACCCGTTTTTCCCCTGGATAGATGGCTAGATTATGGACTACTACCTTTGGATCTAGGCCTAGCATATCAGCGTAGGTCCATGAAAAATTCACTTTCCTTTCTTTCAAAAATGTAGCTAGCTTTTCTTGTTCTTCGGTTAAAAGTGACTCAACATAGAAAGTGATGTGTGGTGTCTCTTCAGTTCCTAGATTGTCTGTGTTACATTTTTCTGCCAGTACTGTTAATTTTTCCTGATGGATGGCACTAAAGGGAAGATTGAATCCCTCATCCTTTGGTGCCTCAAAGAGGTTTTCACCATCGGATATGTCCTTTCTTTTTACTATTTTTGGGTCAGAAAGTTCCATAGTGTGGTTTTCACTTAGAGACTTAGACGTTACTCTCAAATTTTCTATTTTGTGACTAAGAGATTCAATCATTTCCCCATAGTACGCATGTGTTTTCAACTCAATATCAAACCTTTATTTGTGGTATCCATATGGTAGAGTATCCCTTAGTCCCATGAATTTTGAGAGATCCTCATCGTTTTCAAATGTATCTAAGATTGGTGGTCCTTGTTGGTCACAATCAATGAGTTGGGGGTAAACAAGTGTTAGGTCATTGGCTTTGGTATCTAATTTAAAAGAAATGGTGGTGATCATAAAGAGAGGGGAATCCTCAAATAACATGGGTAAATCAGAGATGGGATCCTCGTCATACATGTTGGTTATATCGAATGTATAGTTATCTATGGGTAAACCAGTGGATACCGGTAATTGAGGAGGAGCTTTGAATTTTTTAACAAATTTACCCTTTCCAAGAATGGTTATCTTCATATGGGTACATCCAAGGCCAAGATTCTTTAGACGCTTCTCAGGAATGATAGGTTCTAATAGGTCATTGTCATTTTTCTCGAGCATCTCATTTTTGTTGTAGCCCGAGTTAAACATTAGATGTAGTCCTTTGTTATCATCTTCCATGTTAAGATCAAGTATGGGTATTTCATCTTGATATAATAGGCTTGATACATATTTCTCATCTACCACCTCTTTTCTTAGGTCTCCCCTCTTTGCGTGGTTCAAATAATAACACTACCAAGATCAAAATTCAATTTTTTTTTCATTTTTTTCAGATGCCCCACTACTGCCCTAGCGGAAGAAATTACACTACTACATTGCCCCCTCGAGAGATCAGATGAAAATTGAAAAATTTGGGGTCAATCTCATGACAAATATGCTTTATGGATGTATGAATGGTTATGGATGGTTATGAGATGCTTAGACTAACAGATCTATATTATGATGACAATGCAAATGAGATGGTTTTAAGATGCTTAGAATAACAAATCTATATTATCCTAGACAACTTAATTGATGATGCAATGTATGTGAGATGGATGAGGTTTCCTATTATGATGATATGTATGAGTATGTTGGATGAGTATACTTATGTTTTATGAATGCAGGATGGATGCATTGATGTTTTGGTGAATTTCATGATACCATGTTAGCGTGAAGAAGATAAAAGAAAGAGAGGGATCAATCCTTGATTTTGAGAAGATGCAAAATTCCAACAAGTCTATGAGTCTTCGAGACTTTATTAGATATGATGATGGATGATGATGATATTTTTCTTATCCAGGGATTGGGGATGTAAAGAGCATAACTTTCCTTATGTTTGATAACACACATAGATATAATGCACCAAGGTACAAACAACTAGGATGGCATTGTGTCTAGTGAGATGGATTTTGACTCAACAAGAAAATAGGAGTATCCTTGTTCACACCCAACATATGAAACCTTATTAGGATGTACGTCAGACATTTCAAACATCTCAAACCAAAACACAAAAAGGAAAAACCTCCCAATGTAATAGTCAACAAGGCATCCAAAACATCCTCCCTACAAACAGAACAAAATTAGCATGACCAGGGTTCACTACAACAAATCCATGTGATTAGCTCCCTTTTTTTCTTCCAACCACTGTTTTAATGTATTTTTCTCCATTTTTTTTGAAAAAGTCGGCGCTATTTATTAGGATGGTGCTATTTTTTTTCCTTTTTGAGCCAATAAGAACAAGTAGGCACTAAATTAGGCACAAATTAGTGGCTACATTAGCACTAAAATTAGCACCAAGATTAGTGCCTAAATTAACACCTAGAGTAGTGCCCAAATTAACACCTAAATTAGCGCCTAGGTTAGCACCTACATTAGTGCCCATATTAGCGCCCAATGTAACGCCTAATTTAGTGCCTACTTTAGAACCTATTTTAGTGCCTAATTTAGCACCTTATTTAAGACCTAATTTAGTGCCTAATTGTTCTGATTTAGGAAGGATTAAGGGTGTTAGAACAAAAAATCCTTCCCCAATATTCACTGGCCTTCAATTGCTTGCCTACATTTCACTTGCATCAAAAGATCTATTGCCTTTGATTTTTCATTGTATTTAACATGAAATGCAACAATTTGTGTGACAAGATCCATATTGTCAACAACATTCCCTTTGTATATACCCATTTATTCCTCTAGATAATCATAAACAAAGCAAATTTTTCCTTTACTGCAATACTTTGTGCAGATTAAGGGTTGAGGGTTGAGGGATTAAGGGTTGAGGGTTGAGAATTGAGGGTTGAGGGTAGTTTAATGTATATATAGGGTAGAGGCCAGTAGAGGGTAGAGGGTGTAAGGGTTTAGGGTTTAAGGGTAGAGGGTTGAGGGTTTAAGGCTGAGGGTAGAGGGTTGAGATTGAGTTCAAGGTTCAAGTTAGGGTAGAGGGTTGAGGGTACATGGTTCAAGGATTAGGGTAGAGGGTCCAATGTATAGGGTAGAGGGTATACTAGGGGTTGAGGGATTAGGATTTACGGGTTGAGGGTTGAGGGTAGAGGGTTTAATGGTTGAGGGTTGAGGGATTAGGGTGGAGAGTTTACTTGGGTTTAAGGGTTGAGGGATTAGGGTCGAGGGTAGAGGGTATTGAGTTGAGGGTAGAGGGTTTAAGTACAGTTTAGGGTTTAGGGTGTTGGGTTGAGGGTTTAGGGTTGAGGGTTTAGGGTATATATAGCTAGGTTTGAGGATATATGGTTGAAGGATTAGGGTTTAGGTTCCAATAATGTAGAGGGTAGAGGGTATAGGGGTTGAGGGTTTATGGTTTAAGGGTTGAGGGTTGAGGGATTAAGGGTTGAGGGTTGAGAATTGAGGGTTGAGGGTTTAATGTATACTAGGGTAGAGGGTAGAGGCCAGTTTAAGGGTTGAGGCGGGTTGAGGGTAGAGGGTTGAGGGTATATGGTTGAGGGATTAGGGTGTTAGAACAAAAAATCCTTCCCTAATATTCACTGGCCTTCAATTGCTTGCCTACATTTCACTTGCATCAAAAGATCCCTCAACCCTCAATTCTCAACACTAATCCCTCAACCCTCAACCCTCAACCTTAAACCCTAAACCCTCAAACCCTATACCCTCTACCCTATACATTGGACCCTCAACCCTAATCCTTCAACCATATACCATAAACGCTCTACTCTCAACCCTTAACCCTTAACCCTAAACCCTTAAACCCTAAACCCTAAACCCTTAAACCTTCTACCCTCTACCCTCTACCCTCAACCCTAATCCCTCAACCCTACTATACCCTCAACCCTATACCCTCAACCCAATACCCTAAATCATCAACCAACCTATACAATCTTCAACCATAATCAATTGCCTATTAGTAAGTGCATCCACCAAGATGTTAGCTTCTCTACAAAAATTGATCATAATTTCAAAGGAAGAAAAATTATGAAGAAGAGACAATATATGTCCCAACAAATAATTCAAGTGATATTTTTTAGAAGCCTTCCTTGATAGGTAATTAACCATCGTTGATGAATCACCTCAATGAGGCTATGAAATTTTTTATTCTTCAAAGCCATGTCTATTATAAATATACTTCTATTGTGCACTAAACTAACAATGTCAAAATTTCTAAGTGGGTAGGTTACTACTATTGGACGTGTCTTTTGACTTCCCAAGTGTCTTAATCCTTCCAAGCTACATCATACTAACAATGTCCCTTAAGAGAGATAAGGCCAAAAAAATTCTAAAGTGATATGTTTGAATTTCTAGCCTCACATAGGCTCCCTTATCATTGTACATGTGTATACAAGCATTATTCAAACACAAATAATCAAAGGATTTTACTAGCTATAAGATGGATATACATTGAAATAGAAAATAGTTAAATTGAGAGAAAAAGAGTGACAAATCCTTAAATGTATAAGACGTGCTATCGAAGAATAATATATATTTTTATCACCATCAACAATAAAAATAATATTAAGTTTGTAGTTAGTGTTGAAACCATTTAAAAAATTTATTGTCATTCCTAACAAGTAATATTAAGACTTATTATTCAAACCACTCAAATAATTTAAACCATTTAAGCCTTGAATACATGCAATATATATAGATTTGAATAAGGCCATGAAGATATACATAATGTCTTGAAAATGTCATATAGTGTTATAAGTTCTACAATGTCATAAATGCATTTGATGAATGTCTAAATAAATTCGACATATAGGAATACAATTGTACACATTGGTAAAATATAAATACATACATAAAAATCCATATAGGTATATACAATGATATACATTAGAATAAAAATCTACATCTACATTTCATGAAGGCATACAATAATGTGAAAATATATGTAATTATGGAGTGTCATTAAATGATCAATGACTCTTTGTTAAGAATATGGAGAATCAATATCATAATTGGTAGATCTCCTTTTCCAATTAATAGACTTCCTAGGCTCAATAATTTTTTTAGCTTCACCTATTAATGCAATTAAACCATATATACAATAGTATAGAAATCTTGAATAAAATGAAATAAGTAAATAATGACTTACCATAGAATTTCTAGTGATGCAAGGCCCCCATTCTTTGTAGATTTGTTTAAAGAATACTATCAATACACATACTATTCAGCTGGCCAAGTACTAGGATTTGATGCCCCTTCTAACATGACTATAGCTCCCATGGTTTTGGATGCAGACATTCAAAGCCAAGATGCCAGGCCCTATGACTATGTAGAGTATCTATCTGAGGCCATTAACAGTGCTCTCAATGCTATTAAGAACAAAAATGAAGCTATCTACATCAAACACTATTCACTTATTATGCATATGATACTGTATGAAGGAAAAGTGATGGGAATTGTTGATGCCAAAAATTGGCAAGGTAACAGCCTTTATGGGAAGCTTAGTTAATGGGGGAAACAATTGCGCTAAACTGAGTGACCTTCGGGTTTTTAAAGATGTTGACTTCTTCTATAATTGGGGTTTTGCAATGGGAAAAGGAATTAGATATAAAAAATAAAGGTCTAACTAAGGCGATGCACCAAGATTTAGATATAAGGCATGGTAAATCTACCTTTTGAATATGATTTAAGGACTTGTTCAATAATCTGTTATGTCCTAGAATAACATAATTTATAAATAGAATCCTGAACAATTCATTCAATGACATAAAATAATTCTCATACACATTTACTGAAAAGAGGAGTTAAAGACATGATCTAAACCAACAAACTTGCATTAAAATCATAGAAGTTGTACAAATAGACAATTTAGGACAATAATGGCACAGTATTAATGTTTTATCAAATAGCTTAAGAAAAACAGAAAGGCCGAACAATGGCACAGTTTGAGAGTCTCATACAATAATCTAAAAGCAATATTAAAGGCCTGGTGTCTTTCACTAATTTTTTTGTATCTTCCGAACTCCTTTTCAGAAGAAAGAAGCAATATATATGGCTAGCAATCCCACTGCTTGATGGGCCAGTAACATAAAAGATTTTGTATCTCAAGTAATGATGGTTGCAACAATGATTCCCCTTGGTCGTTGTAACAGAAAATATTCGGGCCAAACACGTAGTCGCTCCCCAGCCAGATGGATCCCCTGCAAATGATGGTAGTGGTCCAAGAAAAACCCTACGCAGATAAGTGTCATTTAACTATGAAGGCAGTTAAGACATGCAGTAGCATGTCACAGCTTGTTACTTGCTCCATCCTTCCTTTTGATGAATTCCCCGCGAAAGGGACACGTGGTAGTAGGTCAGAGGCTACTCGTTGATTCCTCCTCTTTGTGTTGAGAGACTACGTAGTGAAGACACGTGGAGGCCATCTTTACCATCGACACCGACTGTGTAGTCCACCAAAGAGTGTATGCGAATGAAAGCTACATGGCATGCAGACAGGGCCTGACTAAAAAGTGAAGGGGAGCATCCTTGAAGAGCCCGTAGCGTCGACACGTGGAAGCATTGCAGGAGCTGGTAGAAGAGAAAAGGAAGCGATCACTATGAGGAGCACCTAATAGACACGTGGTGGTAGCTGACAAAGTTAACAAAAAGAGGCCCGATTGAAAAGCGAAGGGAAACATTTCAAACATCTCAGGCATGGACCGGTACTTATCAAAAATAAAACCACGCGAAGGGAGCTCGGGGAATTTTATATTCACAACTTTTGGCGACTACCAGGGCGGTTTCACCTACGGAACGAGGAACCCAAAATTTTCTCTGGCTTGTAGACCAGAGCCCCATCCATAGGGTGACTAAGTCAGAGTTTAGATAGAGCTTCCTGTAGAGGCAACCAGTCAACCTTGGATGGTGTCAATATGTTGCACAGATTCTCTTGTGCTCTGCTTAGATCGAGCATTTCTTTATAAGGAAATGTTGCAGATAAATTGACCTTGGACTCAAATTGGAAGAGTAGCCACGCAATCAGATGAGTGACACCTTCAATATCTACTACGGTACGGGGTTGGCTGAAGTTATGGAAAGCGAATCTGTCCTACTGCTTCTCTTCAATCTTCACCGCAAACTACTTTGTTGTGGCCATCTAATCATCTACAAGAAATAGGGAGGGTAGGCCCATCTTAGTTAGCCAGGAGAATTTTTCCCACATGCTATCCATAGTCTGGCTCAAAGTGGTTGCGCATGCGTTAGCACGAAGGATAGCCGAGTGGAAATGGATGAATTTGTTTGTCATTTTGGTAGTAGCATTCTGATCCTCGATCCCTACCTTTGTTAAGTCTTCATCCGAGACCATATATAAATTAGAATTTTTTCTTCCACAGAAACCCTTTCTGTGATAAATTGCGGGAACTACTCAATTGATCCATGGACCTCCCTGCTCAAGAGTGTCACCTGCGAGATAAATTGGAGTGTTTGTTGTTGTGTCAGGCAGAAGGCCTTGACCTTTTCCCAGTATGAAACATATAGTTGCTGAGCCGCTGGAATGAGGTCTGGCTGGGCAGAAGGGGCCTGGAGAATACTCCTTAGAAGGGAAATCTCCGCATCTTTCAAGCTGACATCTTGTGTCAGTTTCACAACCCTCTTGTTTGCAGACAAAAGTTGTTCTTGGATGTTTCTCAATTATTTGGACCAGTTATCCTCGGCTCGGTTCCTATTTGCTAACTCTATTTCAAAAGAAGACTTCATCTCCTGGAGCTCCTTTTCTAATTGGGCCTTTTGGCTCCCATAGTCTACATCCTTCTGTTGCATTTTGTTACTTGAATTGATCACGCTATTATTCAAACTCCTCACCCTTTTGTTGTAGCGTCTGCTCTGCCAGAGCTAACTTGCTCTGATAGTCTTGGTTCCTCCACCATAGTGCGTTGACCAGGGTGGGGTCAACGGATTGGGACTTTGCAAGTTCCTCCTAGAGTTTGTTCTTCTCTACCTCTGCTACTTGTGTCTTCTTTGATAAGCGTTTAATTTCTGCTTCCATCACCTTTTCCTTCACCAGAAGGAACTCGACCCTATCATTCACAAGTTTCAGCTCCTCTTCTTTCTCCTTTAGTTGGCTACCAGACTTGAGGAAATCATTCTTCACCACCTACTACATTTCTTCCATGAGCTCAACTTTGTCTTGTGGTTGGGCTATGCTCAGATCGAGTCCCATGGCAAACATGTTGTAATCGTCAGGATGCATCTCCCCTTGTGGTTTGATGATGTTTGGATACATGGTTGCAAAATGGATTGATTTCTGAGCTTCATTGTAAACATTATACACCTTTGGCTCCACCGGCTTCTTATCATCCTTGGCCTTTCACTTCTGAATTATGAGATCCCACGCTTCCTTTGGAACATCACTCTATGCCATAAATTAGCCTGGTGACTGAACTAGCCTGCCTATGAAAGGTGCACTGAGAGGTAGGGTGAAAGGGAACATGAGAGTAGTGGTTTCAAGATTTCTCTTTTTTGGGAGATCGACTATCTGCGGGGAGAAATGAGGGACATTCCAAAGTTCAATTTGTGACCCCATAGGAGGACTCATCAGGTGTTGTGGTAAAAGAAAAGTTCTGATGAACTCCATCTGCTGAGCAGAATGAGTTGCGCTCGATATAGTGGTAGTAGGAGGGATGTCAATGGTGGTCGCGCTTGTAGAAAGAGAGGCGAGAGTAGATTGGGCAGCAGTGGATGGTGTAAGGGTTCATAGAGGCATCAAGATAAATGGCTTCACCTGGGACAACTGGGAGAAACCTCCTGTGACCATTGCAGCAAAGGTGGAAAAGGAATGGCCAAAACTTGTAGTGATGGGCACCGCAGAGATAGTAGGGGACACTAAGGATTGTGAAGTAAGAGAAGAGGGAGTGAATGTTACCTGCTGACTGGATGATTGCAGTTCCTGGCTCGCCATAGTCTCCTGGCTTGCTGCGAGTTCTTGTGAACTCTCCTCAATAATTGCTTTTGTGTGCTATTGTTTGGTGGGTGGGGAGTCCTCCACTTCTATGGTTTATGACTGTTGCTGAGTCATTCTTGTCCTTGTTGTGGTCTAGGTGTGTCTGTGAGGCTCTTGATATGTTCATCTGCACATTTGAAGCAACCTAGCTAGGCTACTCCGTAGTCTTCCTTTTTAGTTGAACAGAGGCCGATGACACATCTGCTTCCTTCTCTTTTCCTTTCCCCATATGCGTTTCGGGCTCCTCATCGGAGTCATCATCCTTATCAGTGCTCGTGTCGGAATCCGTGTGTGCCTCATTCCACAACTCATCAAATTGTTCATCCAACTCCATGCTTCCATAAGGGGCCTCAGGTTGTTTGATCTCCTAGCGGTACACCCAGAAATCTTTGATTCTTTCCTCACTCCATCCTTCTGTTTTTGATAACTTGTTTCAAAGGTCGGCTCCCATTTGTCACTTCTCATCATACTTTTCTGCAGTGAAGTAGAACTTAATCCATGGCGGCCTATTGTCGTCTGTAGGAATGTGAATCAAGTCAACCAATAGATCATCTAGATCTTTCAGCGGGTTTTTCCTCTTTTCCCAGTAAGGCCGAGGACTGTACGTTCCATTGACAAACTCATTTGGAAAGTCATTTTTGGTGTTTTAATTCCATTTGTAACAAATCATTACCAACCCCAGATGAGCCAACATATCTTCTAGCAGCTGGTGTGTCTTCTTTTTGTTCATGACCATCATTTTAAAGCTTAGTGGGCAGATGAAAAATCCCTTTTTCTTTGTCGGGCCTTCGCAAAAGGTGTAGTCGATGATGGATACTTTTTGGAAAATTTCAAGGGCTAGTACCCGATTTGTGACACATGTCAAAAGGCGAAATGGTTCCCCGGTGAAACCACATATCCGGATGAATGTAAAATCCACTCTGATAAACCAATCACATTTGGGAGTGAAGTTTTGCATATACCCTGTCTGCTCCTTGGTGAGTCGGTCAATACCATCCTCTCCTTTAAAATCTTGCAAAATCAAAGTCAAGAAATAATCCAAAAATGCATAATAATCGTAAGCAGAGGAGAGGAGAGGAGTCCATACAAAAACAAGCCTTCTTTTGCCCGATCCATCAAAAATAGCCAACTTCACATGCTTCTTGAAGAAATCAGGGTTCTGATGTAAAAACATATGAGCAAGGAAGGAAGGAAACCTGAACTTATGTTGCATTTGGTAGTCCCTTATTTGCCTTATCATCTCATCAACGGGGAATTGTGCAAAATAATACCAAAAATAGGAATGTTGCCTACGGAACTGAAACTCCAGACCCAACTGAAACTCTTGCACATCCTTTTGGTGTCCAGGACACAAAACAATGCCAACATTGAGAAGACCTCCTACATGTTTGTTGGGAAGGCATTGTGCGGCGCCGTGAACTTTGGTGTCTTTTGTTTATCTTCTTTGGGCCTTTGGGTTTCTTTGTTATAAAAATCCAAACCCTTTTTCATGGTTCTCCATATTTCCTCTTCCTTCGCTGGGTTGAATGACTCTATCTCTTCCACTTTGGAGCTTTGGTCAGGGATGCATAGCATATTCCAGATAGCTCTCGGGTAGATATTAACTTTCAACTCTCAGATTTCGATGGTGTTGGTGCTCAAGTTGAAATGTTTGATGGTCGTATCGACTAATTCTGGGAATAGTAAACAAATGGGACCATATACTGTAGGAGCCTGCTGAACCATAGCTTTTGCGCCAAAGTATCTAGGTCACTGAATTTCTTCATCCTTTTGCAAGCCGCCTCCCTCAAAGACTTAGGGTTCTTTGTAAGAGTGGGATCATGAATATTATCCCAGTCCTCTTTGATTAGGCTTTGGTTTCTATAACTTTTGGGCTTGTCTAGGACTCATGTGTTTACCCACTCTGGCTTCTCTGGTATACCAGGCAAAGCGTAAGAGACATCTTCAAAGAAATAGATGGCCAATGTTGCACGTATAACATCAAACAAGCTCTGTGTTGCCTCTCCCTATGCCTCTACTTGTGAACTTTTTGCGATTTTCCTTTTGTTGGAGACTTCTGCTTAGCTCAATTTTTTTGCAATTTACCATGGCTTTGGTTGCGCTCAAAACTTCTTTTGTTCTAGGTAGCGTGTTTGAAATTTTTTCACAATGTTAGCCTTTTGCATGTGATACTAAGTTATTTCCTTCTTGGGGTGGCCAACAACGCTCACCTTCTAGCATTAAATTCGGCATGTACCGCCAGTTATTTGCTCGTGTGAAATGAATTACTTGCCATTTTGAAATGAAAAGAATTCATAATGACCTTTGGTAATGATGTCCTCTGGCATAATTTTCTTGGAAGTTGAGCTAGAAATTTTAAAGTAACTTAGGCATTTGTATGTCATGGCAATTAATATCCCAAATGGAATGATTAAGCCCAAATATGCAATAAGTGCTTGAAAAGATATGAGTTCTACCTTGGAGTTCAAAAAATGCCTATAACGCGACACCTCAACATTTGGTGTATGGACTACCGTTGAAGACTGCCACTAGCTTATGATAATTCATTAGCTCCTACTAATCCAACACGTAGCAAATCGTACCTAGCAGATGCAATTAGGTGGGAAATTTGAGCAAGCCTTGGTGAAATTTTTGAGATAGGACTTGATTAACATCATGTTTATGGTATGAAAATTACCACACTTATCCTAGCCATTTCTATAAATAGGTGCTTGGGAAATAGCGAAATCACATTTAGCGATCTTAGCATAATTGGTAATAGGTAATTGGTTTAGCATTTGGCTTTAGTATTTGTGTAGAATTTGTGTAGAGCTTAGACTTAGGAAGTTTGCATAAAGCTAGGCACCATGAACACTCCAATTAGGTTGGTCTGCAAGAAATCCCGGTCAGATTTTCTTGGTGAAATTTCAACTAGGCGCTTCAAAAGAATGACCAAGAATAAGCATTCTCTAGCCATTATAGGGATTAAGTGGGTTCTGGGGAGGGATTGCATTGACTATGAGCACAAGTATAGAGTTACTACTGATGTATGCTCTCACTTCATTGCATCCATGCTCAAAATTCAGGTTCCCAAGTTGTTGGTTCTTTGTTTGGTGCTTGAGATATTTCTAAAGAAGTACCTAGGCAGCCTCGGGGAGGTGGTGGAAAATGTTGGGTTTGGTATAGGCTTGCCAACGGTGAGTGACCTCTGGAAGTACATTGAAGAAGACACAATAGTACCATGGGTGTCATTCCTAAGTTGCTTCCCCATCCAATTTCAAGAAGAACATCACCAAAGGGTCACCCGTGCATGCCACTTCCTATTTTTCTTGTAAAACATGGTGCCCTTTTATGACATCGACTGGTACACCAACTTCAAGAACCTGGTGTTCCCTCTGCCACTTTCCATTGCTCCTGCAGATGCTACTGCTGGTCTTGATGCTATCCCTGCTGATGAAGTGATTCTAGGCACTGCCATTAATGCCTCCATTACTGCTTCCCATGCCCACGACTGAAAATTTCTTTTTATGCTTTAAGAAATAATACTCGTTAGTCTATTTTTTGTACATATGCCTGGAAAAGGCTTTACTATAGATAGATAAAGAAGATACATAAAATATATAAATATATACTCTAAAAGCATGGCCTTTGAGCCATTTTGACAGTGTACTTATCAAAGTATATAAATATAATGAAGATATAGCTTATATACCATTCTGTCTCCTTTGATTTGCAATGTAGTTCTCTTCTTCTCTTCCTGCATATGTGTGTTCACTTTTCTCTGCTTCATGGGTTGCTTTTAGTTCTCTCTACATTTTGTAATAATGGGTTCCATTATTTTTGCTTCCTCACACTGCAAAATTTAATTATTGAAAGACCGGTCGACAAAAAAAAAAGTGAAAGAAAAGTAATTACATTATTCACATATTTTAGGTGGATTCCATTAATTATTGAATAATTTTAGGTGGATTCCATTAATAGGAATCACCAACGCCTCTTGCTCCATGGTTTCTAATTCAAATGCATTATGTTGTTTGCATTGGATTATTTTGAAAGGGCCTTCCTAGAGGCTATCAAACTTTCTATGTTGACCTGGCTTTGCAGCCCTTTCATTGAATTTTAGCACTAGTTCCTGACATTTTAGACCTTGGTTTGAAGATTTCTTGTCGAACCATCTTTTAACCACCTGCTAGTAGTTGGACATGGCTATTAGGGCCTTTTCCCTTTTTCCTTGCACTTCCAACAACTCAGCCAACCAAACCTCCATGACACCATTTTTCTCTACCTCAAGATATTTGAGCAGTTGCTGTGCTAGAATCTCTATGGAAATAGGAAATAATGCTTCTTTTCCATACACTAGCTCATACGATGAAGTCTTGAGGACTTGCTTAGGAGTTATATGATCTACCCACATTTCTCCTCAAAGGTTTTTATGCCATTCTCGTTGGTGCTCTGAACTAATTCTTTTGATGAGTCAGACTAAATTTTTGTTGGCCGACTCTGCTAGGTTGTTACCCTGCGGGTATTAGTTTGATGATGTCTTCAAGAATATGCCATGCGTGAGTGAGAATTGATATATCTTAGAGCCTAGAAAAGCCTTGGCATTGTCGGAGATGATGGTTTTGGGCAGGCCGAATGTCGTCACCAGTTCCTCAAGGAAGTCCACTATCTCTGCCTTTGTCACATTCTTCAGGGGCATCGCTTCGGTCCACCCGGTAAAGTAGTCCATGGCCGTTAGGACCCATTTGTGTTTGGCACTGGAGGCGAGATTGATCATTCTGATGAAATCAAGGCCCCATTATGTGAAAGGATCATGAACCACTATCGGATTGATAGGCATTGCAAAAAAATTTCCTCCCTGCGAAGAATTGGCATTCCTTGCAAGCTTTTACCAAGGAGTATGAGTCGTTAAACAACGTAGGCTAGAAGTACCCGACGTACATGATTTTGATGGCAATGGTCTTTGTGGAGAAATTCTCACCCGTGGGACTGCTGTGGAAAGTGTCTAGAATCCACTTCACTTGCTTTGTGGTGACACACCGCAATAGAACGTAATTGAAGTTCCTCTTGAAAATGACCCCTTCGATGAGCACATATCTGTTGTTTTACAGTCGGTAGAATCTTCTCTTTTGAGAAGGAAGGCCAGCTGGATATTTTCCTATGTGTATGAACCTTACTCTATCCGCCAGCCAACAACCTTCAGGTTTGGACTCATTCATTAGAACTAGCTCCAGTTGCTCTTCCTCGACTGTCATTTCCTCGGCATGTGCCAAATATTCACACAATCCTCTTCCTTGGAAAATATTTGTAGGCTTGACCTCAATGTCATATTCAAGGATCTTAGTGATCCAATTAGATCTATTTTTCGTGATTTCTCCTTCCATGATGTACTTGCGCACACTGGAATGCGAGACATAAACAATCACCTTATTGTAAGATATTAAGTGTTGGAACTTCTTGAGTCCCTTGACTATTGTGAAGGCTTGCCTCTTGAAAAAGTTGTATTTTGTCTCATATTCCTTCAAGGTTTGAGAGTGAAATGCTATAGGATGTTCTCCCTTTCCTTCATCATCCTTTTGAGTTAAGACAGTAGCAATGCTTGACTTGCTACTGAATACATACATTATGAAGTCTTTCGATAGGTATTGATTGACTAGCACAGGGTTTGAAGAAATAGCATCCTTAACCTTCTCGAAGGCTTCTCTAGCTTCTTTAGTCCATTTAAATAATTGATCCCTTTTCAGCATTAGGGTGATCGGTTTGATTATCCCTACAAAATCCGAAATGAATTTTCTCACAAAATTTACCTTCCCCAGGAAAGATTGGACTCTTTTCTTGTTGACCGGTAGGGGAAGTTCTTTGATTGCTTTCACCCACTCGGGATCAATCACAATTCCTTCTTTGGACATTACGTGTCCCAATAGCTTGCCTTGTGACACACTAAAGACACATTTTTTTAGGTTCATGGATACACCGAACTCCTAGAATTTTTTGAAAACCATCTCTAGGTGATCGAAATGATCATCCTTATGTTTGGAGAAAATAGTCAAATCATCCAAATAGATTAGGATAATATTATTGATCAATTTTCTAAAAGCAATATCCATGGCCACTAGAAAGTGGATCCCACATTTGAAAGGTCGAAAGACATTTTAGCATATGCAAACATTCCCCACTTGGTAGTGAACGTTGTTTTGTGTCGGTCCTCTTCTTTTAATCAGATCTTATTGTAACCAAAGAAGCCATCTAGCATACAAAAAATTTCTAAACCTACCACTATTTGCAAGATTGACTCCACAGAAGGCAATGGATAATGGTCCTTTAGGGATGCTCTGTTCAGGTCCCGAAAGTCAACACATAGGCGGATGTCTCCATTCTTCTTTTGGATTGGAACCAAGTTGGATACCTATGTGTTGTGCTTGATGGAGAAGATAATTTGAGATTGAATTAGCTTTGATAGTTCTTGTGCCATCATGGCTTTGATCTTTGAATTCACTAGCCTTTGTTTTTGGTGGATTGGTTTTTCTCCTTTTGTCAGCTCGATTGTATGCTGTATGATTTTAGGATCATATCCCTTAAGGTCATCATATGACTAGGCCACCACTCCTTCGTACTTTTTGTAGAAGTCGATGAGATTTTCTTTATCATGATGCAAGACTTCTTTCCTGAGTTTGAGCTTTCTTCCATCTATGACCTAAAGGTCCACATAATTGCTTTTGTCCACTACAAACTTCCTTTTGCAGTTTCTTGCATCATCACAATCAAACAGGTTTTTGAGAGTGACCAGCCCCTTCGAAAGCTTATTAGACCTTAGCTGAATGATTTTTCCATCATAGGCTTCAACAATCATTGGTTGGACTTGGTCGGTGAATTCTCCTTACTATTGAATGAATGAGGCGATATTTTCATCGTTGTCAAATACCTGCCAGCTCTGATCATTATCTGGAATCGTCAGTTGGACTATCACTTGTACAAAGTGTTTGTTATGCATTAGGTTAAAGGTAGGTTCAAATTGAGATCCGATTGTGGCCATGCGATCCACATCAAAATTTTATTCTCTGAGCACTATCTGGATGTTGAAGGCTTCAAAACCTTCTATCAAGTCCCATAATCTATGTTTGTAGGATCTCATGTGGACATTCTTGGCTATAGAAATACCTCAAACTTGGTTGACCACTAGTTCGGAATCTATGAACACCATTAATTACTTAATTCCCATCCACTTGGCAAGGCTCAAACCTTGCACTAGGCCTTCATATTTAGCTTCATTGTTCAAACAAGCGAACTAGAAGCAGAAAGATTGAAGTGTCTTTTCATTGTGTGGGGATGTCAAACATATCCCAGCCCCTGCGCCCACCTTTCATCTCACTCCAAAGTGTAGCATCCATAGTTCTGAAGTTTGTCACTCTCAGGTTCCTTCACGACCTTCATAAGCACTTGATCTTCATCATAGGTGACATAAGTGCCCAGCCTAGTAGTATGATAGTTTCTGAAAGGGTCAACATCTATATATTCACTCAAGAGAACTTCCTCTTTATCGGTCTGATCTCTGGTCACTTTTTCATCATCTAACAAGTCAGTGCAATATGTCTCTTCCTTAGTGAAAGAGGTATGAGCATCCTCAAAGTTGATCATAGCTTCATTAGCCACATGTTCTGAATGCAGAGCTTTGGACACTATTTTAATTTTAGCTCTGTGTTTGGTCCTTAGGATCAAGTGTGACCAGTCAAGAGAAAGATACCCTACTATCTTTGAAGTGAATTCTCAGGATAGGCAGAGATCGAACATAGGGGGTACATCTATGATCACAGTGTCTTGTGGAACTATGACGCTAAGGTAGGAGAACAGAGTCAAGGGGAGGTCTTTGATGACACCTATGGTTTTGACTTTGTTCCCATCAAGTTGCATAACCCCCTTCTTTAAAGGCTCGTAGCTATGTCCAGGGCTTCAAGGCTCGTAGCTAAGTCCAGGGCTTCAACTATCTTCTTGGGCATGACTCTAGTGGTAGTGTTGAAGTCAATCATGACATTGTGCAATAATTTCTCTCCCACAATGAGGGTTAGGAAGAAGGGTTTTGGTTTCGGCTTATCTTTAACCTCGGTAGGGGCTTCCTATGTGCTATTCATGAGAACTTTGTTAGGAGGTGATTGATCAACAAGCCTTCCTTTGAGCAATTGATTTGTTGGCTCAATGATTGGATCCTCCCAGTGAGCCTTCTGTAGCAATGTCTTCTATTCTAGAATAGCTAAGATATCCCACATGGACACATTAGTGGATGATTTTTTCAATTGTTCCACCACATTAAATGGTGGTAGGTTTGGAGGCGTCTACTCCTTAGCTCTTGTTACAACAATTTTCCTTTGTGGTGGACATTGTTGTGCCACTGTAGGGGTACTGGTCGTCAGGTCAGAAGCACTTTTGGGCTGCAGACTGACTAGTTGCAGAATGACTGATTCATTCGTGAATCTCCTCTTTGGGCGAGTGTTGTAATTGAACTGTACTTGTAGATTTTTTGATGTGGATGCATCATTTGCAAATAATTCCTCTTCTTCTTCCATCCATGAGAAGATTGAGTGATTAGGAGCAATATCCATTTCTTGCTCCAAGGACATCCCCTGAATTTGTGCAGTAAGCACCACATTTTCCATTTGTGGAGAGACATATACATAACCTCCATGGTCTGACGTTGCACATTGACTATGCTGCTCTACCACCTTTTGTTGTAGGTTGTCACATGGACAATTCTAAGGCATATGTGAATCGCTGCAAGGGAAACACTAGGGGTTGGTGTCATCGACTAAATTGTTTTGCCTTGTTTTCAGCTCTTTGCTTGAGCTTTGGTTGGCGCTCTACAGCAGAGAAGGCACTGGTACTATTTTATTAGTTGTTTGCACCTACAAACTAGTGCGAGCACCTCCTTGGAACTAGTTTTTTTGGTAAGAAGACCTTTCACCTTGATAATTCTGATAAGTTGGCTTCGGAGGCGCAGCTTGGTTCCGCTAGATGACAGTTATTTTGTTGGTGATGGTATGCAACATTTCCTTGAACTCACTCATCTTTTCCTTCGAAGAGCCAGATGTAGAAGCAAAGTTTTGTGGCTCATTTAGATATGTGTACATGGATTGGAGAGGTGTAGACGCACTGGTAGATGGCATTTCCTGGGAAAAAGCTGATACTTCAGGGAATATAGGCATGGTGGGCCAAGGCGGCAACTTCCCGACATCTATTGGATTGTTCTCTACTTTGACTGTGATGTTGTATGCGTCTGATAGTGTGGTTCCACCAAGAGACTAGATCATTGAAATATCGGGGTTGATAAATTTTAGGTAGAACATGAACGCCAGCTCAGTTGGCGAGTGGATAATAACCTAGATTCTTTGCTAAGTTATGTGGAACTGGGCGTTGAAATCAGTCATGGCTTCATATGGGCCTTCTTTTATAACCAATAGTTGATGATATTGTGAAGACTTGTCTCCATCATTTGAGAATCTTTCATAGAAAGGGTCTCCAAGTTGATCCCAGGTACCAATAGTATTAGACTGCAAAGTGTGGTGCCAATCTAGCACTTTACCTCGAAAAGAGGCTGTGAGCAACCTTAGCACTACATTTTGGTCTATAACTCTGTGCACCAGAAACACCTCTGCAACATTTTGTAGATGTTTGGATGGTGTTCTTGATCCATCTTTGGTGAAGTACAACTTTTAGAGCAGAGACTGGGATAGGGGCCCAAACGGTGGGTGTTGTTGGTGCTACAAGAGGACTTTCAGCGTCCCATGCCACATAATATCTATTAGCAGTGGGCAACATGGCTAGCAAAAGGGGCGGAGGAAGCGGATGTTCACTAATTGGGTCACGGCTTGTATTGTTCCTAGTGGCGACACTAACAACCCAAGATTATTCATTGTTTGGGACCTAGTAACAGACCGATGGCTCATACACCCTCTTTGAATTTAGATTCATTTAAGCAGTCCCACCAGGTGTGCCAGAAAAAAGAAACTGTTGATGCCAAAATTTGGCAAGGTGACAACCTTTATAGGAAACTCAATTAATGGGGGGACCAATTGTGCTAAATTGAGTGACCTCCGAGTTTTTAAAGAAGCTGACTTCTTCTGTAATTGGGGTTTTGGAATGAGAAAAGGAAGTAGATATAAAAAATAAAGGTCTAACTAAAGCAATGCACCAAGATTTAGATATAAGGCATGTTAAATCTACCTTTTGAATATGATTTAAGGGCCCGTTCAACAATCTGCTATGTCCTAGAATAACATAATTTAGAAATGGAAGCTTGAACAATTCATTCAATGACATAAAATAATTCTCATACACATTTACTAAAAAGAGGAGTCAAAAACATGATCTAAACCAACAAAATTTCATTAAAATCATAGAAATTCTACAAATAAACAATTTGGGACAATAATGACACAGTATTAATGTTTTATCAAATAGCTTAAGAAAAATAGAAAGGCCGAACAATGGCACAGTCTGAGAGTCTCATAGAATAATCTAAAAGCAATATTAAAGGCTTGGTGTCTTTCCTTAATTTTTCTATATCTTCCAAACTCCTTTTCAGAAGAAAGAAGCAGTATATATAGCTAGCAATCCTACCACCTGGTGGGTTAATAACAAAAAAGATTATGCATCTCAAGTAATGATGGCTATAGCAATGATTCCCCTCGACCATTGTAACAGAAAATATTCAGGCCATAGCACGTAGTCATTCCCCAGCCAGATGCATCCCCTGCAAAGGATGGCAGTGGTCCCAAAAAAACCCTGCACAGATAAGTGTCATTTACCTATGAAGGCAGTTAAGACACGTGGCAACATTTTGCAACTAGTTACTTTCTCCATCCTTCCTTTTGATGAAGTCCCCACAAAAGGGACACATGGCAACAGGTCAAAGTCCACTCACCGATTCCTCCTCTTTGTGTTGAGAGACTGCACTGTGAAGACACGTGGAGGTGTTCTTTACCATCGACGCTGACTATGGGGTCCGCCAAAGAGTGTATGTGATGAAAGCTATGTGGCACACAGACGGGGCCTCACTAAAAAGTGAAGGGAAGCTTCCTTGAAGAGCCCGCAATGTCAAAACATGGAAGCATTGTGGGAGCTGGTAGAAGAGAAAAGGAAGCAATCACTACGAGGAGCGCCTAGCAGATAGGTGGTGCCAGTCGACGGAGTTAACAAAAAGAGGCCCGATTGAAAAGCGAAGGGCAAAATTTCAAACATCTAAGGCGTGGGATGGTACTTAGCAAAAAAAAAACCACCAGAAGGGAGCTCGAGGAATTTTATATTCACAGGAATATGGGGAGAAGAATTGAGAATAAAAGATTTGGATAGTGGTGGTAATTCTAGACCAATGCAAATATGGACATTAGTCTTGGATAGTAGATGTGGGAGATCCCACTACCTGTACTTTGAAGAACATTTTGTCAAACCCTTATACAAATTACTTGGCCACAAATGTGACTATAATCTATCTCCAGAAGTACAGAGGTTCCTCTGACCAAAGGAGAAGGCTCATGATGGAAAAATAAATCACAATTGGGGAGATTGGTATGTGTTTCCAGATTATACTATCATTAGAGTATATGGATTTGAGGCACCACCATATTTACTGCCTAAGACTGTGCCAAATAGGGTTGCATACCTAGAGATCATAAGACAATTGTGTTACTCAGCCTTCATACATTTGAAAATCTATGGAAGGAAAAATTTCATGCCTTCCACTCTTTGTTTTGGTGAATTCACTATTATTGCTGATACAGGGTATGACTTGGTTGGTAGCAAGTTGTATTATTATGGCTTTCTGGTAGGAAACAAGAGAAATTTTTTGACCCTGAGCATTTCATCTATGATGCCAAAATTTCTCAAAAATTGAAAGGATATGAACATGAGTTCCATGTCGATGATGTCATCAAGACCTGTGAGGAAATTCAAGTGATAATGAGGATAAATGCATACAATAGAATTGTTATGGCTGAGGCTTGGAGAATGAATAATAACCCAACCTATGTGGAGGATTTTCATGAAATTCGAGATCCTATGGAAAGAGTTGAGCAATTGCTTCTGCATGAAGAAGAAATAATAAAGGATGTACCTCTAGTGGCATTTTAGAAGAGAAGAAATGTTGGCTCTAGAAGGCAAGCAAAAAATATAACACCACTAGGCCATCTATGACCACAACCTACTCTAGAGGTAAGCTTCTCATTTAACATGCCAATCATGGTTGAAGATGATACTAAAGGGGAAGAAGAGGTCACACAAATTAACACTCCTGTTATTCCCAAATATGAAATTCCACTAGAAAGGAGTGTGATTACCTTTGAAGCTTCCAATGAGCTATCTGATGATGTGAGACACTGTGCCAGTAAGGAATTCATTGTAGATGATGCATTTGTCCAAACTTCTAAATTTAAGGATTTCATCTATGAGTATAAGGGAAAGGTGGTAAGGGAAAGGATAAAATACATTGACTCTGAAAAGGAAGCATATTCTTTGAAAGAGCTTCAACACGAAATTGATAGAGAGATGAAGAACATGACTGTTGAGAGATGAAGAGCATTATTGCAAGAAGATGGGGTTATGCTACTTCTAGGGTGGGATATTAGTTCATCCATTGTGTTTGACAACTTTCTAAAGAGAAAGAATAAAACCTTGCACTTGATAGATGAAGTTGGTGATAAGATCTATATTGGATCAGGATATAATCTTGATAATACTACTTTATAGATATGGGCACTTTACCCGCCAGGAAAAAAGCCTTCCCTTGTTGATCATGATCAAATTTATGGACATCTTTTGGTGCAAAGGATAGGAGAGATAGATCCTATGGAAACTGTTGACTTTAATGTAAATGTGGCCAAGTTCACCAAGGCTCAAATTTAGAAACTAATAAGGGATAACAAGGGACTGATAGAAGAGAATAAAAGGCTAAAGCAGGAGTTGATCAACTACAGAGATACACTACCTTCTTCCTTAGGGCTTTACTCTCCACTGGTTGAGCATGAAAGAAAGGTGCTATGTAACGCCCCACTGTGTGAACCCCAAAGGACAACAAAACACCAAAAATTTCTTTTTGTTTCTAAAAGTGAAACATTACATAAGATGAATATGTACATACATTACATGAAAAGCAATTTTTTTGCATTTACAAAGTCATTTACGTCCTCTGGGGTACACGAAACAGTCATTACAAGACCTAAATTTTATCAAAACGAAAGTGAATAAAAAAAACCAAGATTACATAATGATGACATACAACCATTAATGATCAAAAGAGAGGAAAGGATACATCATTTATAACAATTCAATTCATAGTTCAATATTACAATTGTGGAGCATATTTCCACATATACAACACATCATGGATATAATAATACATTACATTACTTTAGGAGTACATATGCATCATGTCACATAGAGGATAAGATACATCAAATACAAGAATGTTACATAATTGAAAATGGTACCATAGAACTGAGGTGGAGTTCTGGTTCAATTGCATCATCATGAACTTGGATTGGGGACCCAATGGGGTGCATAGCATGTTCCACCTGACCATATGGGCCCAAAAGACCACCCCCCATGCTAGGAGTTGACAAGAAAGATCCCCATTCCTCAACCAAAACAGTCGAACAAACCAATGGGTGGCTTCAGAATAGTGGTTTACAAATTATATGAGGAAGGAAATTTCATTTTTTTCCTTTTCCCCAAACTCAAGGGGTTCGGTCGAACCCAATGGTTCAACTGAACGTCATTATGGGTTCGACCTAACCCACAAACCCTAAATAAAAAAAATCATATTTAAATGGGTTCGGTCAAACATGGGTTCGACCGAACCCCCTTAAATATGACAAAAAAACAAAAACATTCTCATTTCGACTGTCATTTTCACTTTCTAAATTTACTAGTTGCTTTCCCTGCGTGCGGCGAACTGAGACCGTGATGGCGAGCGAACTGATTTCTTCTTTCCGGAAAACACAACCTCAACTTGGTCTCTCCAAACTTCATCAACCCGACTTGCATAACAAGCACCAGGTATTTGAAATTCAAATTTTTTAGAGTTCAAAATGCATTTATATGTTAAATTTTGAAACCCTAGATGCAATTTTTTTCAAATTTGTTGAATTCAAATTGGATTTGTTTGGAAGTTTTTAAAGTGTTTTCAAATTTGTTGAATTCAAATTGGATTTTCTTCCCCATTTTGCATACATTTTTATGTCCTATGTGTAAATGAAGTATTCCTTCCCATTTCAGCAATCAAAGCTATGGATAGCCTGCTCCTAAATGGAAAGACCAAGTGAAACATATATAATAACTTAATAGCATATGGAAACAAACAATATAAAGTTATGAAGTTCAAATAGAACCAAAAATTGTATCATTTGTAACATTAAAAATGTCCATCTCTACACATTTTTGGTGGTAGGTAGGTATTGCACAATAAGATAGAGGATGTAAACTGATTAAGACTTGGATAGTATTTTAAAAGGAATTTGAGGTGTGGAAACACTTCCCATATTAACCTATCAAGAGATAAATATGCAAAATAGATTTAATTTTAGTTACAAGAAAAATGTATAAATTATAAATTTATAACATAATTATGTACATGGGAAAATCCTCTTGGAAGAAAAATCCCACAACCAAAAACATGAACCAATTATATTATTTGATAATAATATCATTTACAATAAAATATTCATGTGCATACCCTTATAGTAGTATCATCAACATGTGATTCATATGGAGTAATTTCTAGTAGCATGATGATACCTATAAAATCATTATGCTTTCTCCATCTCAAGCACCCATAAATAGGAAAAATTTAAACCATAAACCAAGTGTGGTTTACCAAAGCCATGAGCCAAAATAATGACCTAAAAATGGCACCAAATTTGGCACAAATTCCAACACCATATTCCTTGACTTGGTTTATAGGATGTATTTAGCAAATGCTTTACATCTTGTCAAAAAAATTCAAATCCTCCTCCTCATAACCGACACTCCATTTTTGACATATTCAAACCCATTATTTAAGATGATCTTGATGATTTTCATAATTCTAATCAATATTCTAGTGTAACCCCCCTTTTTTATTCTCTTATGTGTCATATAACATTTCATAAGTAATTCCCATCTTACAATTTCATACAATGCTCTTACAACTTCTTAAATATATAAAAGGGACAACCCTAGTTCAATTAGGATTATTTAATTATTATCACCTACATCCATTCATTACATGTTATTAGTTTTTAGTTGCACACATTATTAGGAAATATGCATTGTCTAAGCAATTGGGGTATATTGCATGTTTGAGAGTGTTTTCCTTGATCTTTTATCTAGTTAAATTAATATCCTTTAAAATCTTGTTTTATGGAGTTTTCATCTTAACTCTAATATGGCTAGCAAATAAAATGACGATTGAATCATTTTTTGATATAATAGCTAATGACAACCATATAAAGAGCCACATTAAAGAAGATGAAAAATAATGATCAAGACTATGATTTAGATACATATGTTGCTAAACAAGATATTTTCCTAAATTGATAATTACGTATTGATGCACCTCTCCACCCTAAATATCCTCACTCATTGGCTAGTAATTTATATAATGTATTAGGTGGCTATCCTTAGGGAATTAATACTATTCATAATATTACCACTCTAATGGATTTTAATAATGTTGTACCCTCTATGCATCCATCTACCCTTCATCCTCTTATAATGATTCCTCCTATCATACTATAGTTACCACTTCCATGGGATCCACCACCCATGTCCTATGCCTTTCTCTCCACTAGTATTTTCTTATCTCCCATCCTTTTATATATGTTCACACCATTGTTACTACTAGCACTATCCTATACAGATATGTTCTTCATACCATTCCTCCTTATCCTATGAAAATCTAACCTTATAGTGTAACTTCTCCTTCCATTACCATGTCATTACCTTTCTAGACCTTCCCCTCTTTATACATTCTCCTTTTTATCCTACACTACTCCTACCACTAATATATCCCTATACCTTGGATATACTATTGAAGAAATTTAACTGAACTTTCAATATCGCAAAAATTAGACCCATATTTTTAAACGTAAAATGTGTATAATAAAGCACAATCCATGCTTCCTAATTCAACTTCACTAATATCTATCGAATTAACTTAGGTTCATTACAATAAGATAATCATATAGCCATAATTAGTTGTCAAGATAATGGTAAAGTTTTCAATAGCCATATTTATCCTTCCACATGCCACCATTAGACATACACATAAGATTCATGAACATCCATACCTATGAGCATCCAAATACAAGAAATATAACTATATATATCATGCACATCATCAACATACACATAAAATATCACACCCATCATCAACACAACTAATAGTTCCCATATCATATTATCTATGTTCTCATACAAATGTGTCTTCAAATACATCAAAGCACTCATGAGTAAATCCACTCTATAGAGCATACACACAACTAAAAAGGTGCCCCTAAGGTATTTGTCTCCTATATCTATCCTCTTAGCCTATCCTTCTCTATGGATATGTTCCACTCATATCTACCACCCTGAGGTGATCCATGTCTCAATCCTTGTCAAGGTCACTCCTCCTCTCTACCTATATCCTTTCTCAATGAGCTAGATCTATCACTGCTACTCCCCAAAACACCTACATTTAAATATTAAAAAAATGTTTAATAAATCATACAACATTGATTAAAACTAAATAAACAATGAAAGCATTTAATATTATAACACCTTATGAATTATATTTAATGTCCCCACTTGAAATTTATATCCATCGATGTCAATCACTTATTCATACTATAGCTTTGTTCTCCAAAACACCTACATTTATATAAAAGTGAATTTTTAAGAAAAATAATATTTAACCTACTTTTAACTCAACAATAATGGATGTATTTCTATCATAAACTCTTCGTACTCATAACAGAATCATGGCCTAGGTAGAGTATAAAAAATGTTGTTTCCAACCTCATATGTAAATCTAGAGTTAGAGTGCCAAAATTGTTGAATTTCATCCTTTGTGCTATTAATTAGCTTCTTATCAACTCATGGAAGCCTACTGCTAAAAGCCCAAGTATGATTTTCAATAGGACTTTCTAATCATGATCTTATTGATAGTACTTTTGATAATGTTTTACGATTTAGGCTTAATTCAAGACAAGTTTACCTTAATAATTGAGCCTTTTTAATTTTTTAATTTCTTACTAATGATGTTATTACTCTATGAGCAACTCTTTTATCTTTTTCCTTACTATTATTTACAATAGAATTGAATGCATTAAAAAAAACTTTAACAACAATATTATTTCGATCAAACTTTTTGTTTACATGAATCTTTGAAATTTATTTAGTAAAGGTCTCATTTTGTACATCTTTAGTAATTGTATAAAAATTTGGAATTTTTTGGTTAATGTCTTATTGGAAAACCATTCATTGAAAATTTTTGAAGCCCACAACCGAATGGTTTGTGATGACCTCTTGCCTTCAAGAATTTCTATTATGCTCATCAATTTCAAACCATTTTGGGTTCTTGAATGTTTTTAAATTTTAACAAACTCATTACAAAAAGATGGTTTTTGAATTTCTTTTTCTTCTTCACAAAGGTTCTCTCTTCTTATGTGATTTGGAGACACATTGAGTTTCATTGGTTCATGTGAGCTATCAATTTAATCATTGTTATCAACAAGTCAATTATTGAGTGCAATTTCAATGTCATAGGGTTCATATCCACATTAGTCAAGAAATTGTTGATGTATTTCTTCTTCTTCTTCTTCTTCTATGATGCTACTCTTATCAATAGGTGTTCCATCAAATTTTACAATATTTTCACATTCATGTTCAACATTTTTATTTTCAATATTATTGTCACTTTCATTTTTTAAACATTTCATTATATTGAACATTAAAATATCCAATTTAAATGTCATTTAAGGGTAAATAAGGACCTTCATCTTCTTTCAATATATATTTATAACAAGTATATATATTTAAGGGTAAATATATATTTTTAACATATATAATATGTATGGTTGGATTAGTGAGATATTTATAACAAGTATGCAATGAAGTCAAACTTTATTAGATTTGATTCTTACTGAATTAGTTTTAATATCTGATTTATAGCTTTATGCAATCTATAAGCTTCTAGTTAGTTTGATGGTATCTAAACTTTATACATATAAAAATATGATAAATGTCTGATTATTTTTCTTTCCAATCTATAATTTTTTGATGTTCTTGGCTATATAATTGAAGTTCATTTATGCTAACAACTATTAGATTAAATATTTTTATCCCCAATTATTTTCAAATAATTTTATACTAATCTTTGTATTCTTATTCTTTCTTTCATGGTTTCATTTAAAATTTGAACCACTTAAGAATGCTATGTTATAGATTATAGTTGTCTTCCAATTATTTTTAAATTGTTAATGGTATGAAAATATTATTGATGAGTAGATGAATTATTACAAGTTCTATTTTAGATTTGTATTCCCTTTATCTAGATATATTATTTACCAAAGTCCCATTGCTCTTTTAGGTGTACTGTATATATATATAAAACATGGAAAATGCAGATTATGTTCCACCTGTGCTAGATTCTTTGTTTGCAAATGCTAGTAATGATTTAAAATTGAGAGATTCATTAGCATGTGGTAAACTCAGGATAGTATAGAAGCATGCATGCTAATATTGCATAGTATAGAAAAAAACTAAAAGATGAACTTGAGAGGACTGCGCATATTCCCGATAGAGTGGGATCGAAGTATTCTTTCTCGCATGCGGGAAGAAGCATATGGTGATGTTCCCTAAACAAATACAAGATAGTGTCACTAAAGAAATGATAAAAGCCACTTGTTTCCATTTTATCAAAATGTGTGTAAGGTTAGGGGATATCAGGTCATTAGATGTGTCAATCATATTATGACCTCATTTATCTACCCACAATTTCTCACAGCACATGGTCTATACCCAAACAATGACCAAAATCCATTATATTTTGTTCAACAGTTGTATGTCGAGGTCCATTTGGGCCTCAAAGTCAACTACCTGGACATTCCACCATATGCTAGTCAGCATGGTAGGATTGTCGATAGCCCACCACTGCCGAGTAGATAGACCACCCCAAAGAGCCTAGGTATTGGTTGTTGAGAGGTCTCCTGCTCTCACCCAAGTGCTAGCCCCCATAGCAGATGAGGTTGTCGTTTCTTCCCAAAAGGAAGCAATTGACACTGTAGGTGACATTGTGGCTGCCACCACTAGGATATTTGATGATCATGTAGGTCAGTATTTGATGTCCAAATATTTCTAATCCACGCCATTTTTAGGCACAGTGGACCACCATGGATCCTTTTACAGTGGCCGACATCCCTACTCCTACACAGCTTGATGTACTTACAGGAGATATGTCACGCATGACTCTGCATTGTTTGGCTGAGGACCTATTGGAGGCATATTCCCACATTGCATCAGATAATGGGATGGGTATAGAGCATGTTAGAGAGCATTTGAGATGCAAAGGTCATTCAGTTCTAGGATCCCATCACTCTCAGCCGAGCACTAGTGCACATCAGGATCCACCTATAGTTCATACGGCAGCTGCACAGACTATGGGTTTTACTGATATGTTGATTGGTTTTGGTTCATCATCACTGATGCCATCTCACCTTCATAGTCCTCTACATTCATCATTTATGGCACGACATGGGATAGATCAGATGGATGCAGATGTTGATTCATCGCTTGATCGTTTGGTGGATATGGTGGAGGCGACTGTTTCAGAGGACTTAGGTCATCCGATATCGATGATGCATGTATGTTTCAATTCTTTTTCATTATTTTAATTTTTTTTTTTTTAACTAGATATTCATGTAAGTTGATATATATGTGTATATATATTGTTGCAGGACATACCTCATATCACTCCTAGCTCTTGGTCTAGATCATGTGCATGATCGATGTGACTTTGTGGATGAACTCACTAGTGGACATGTGAGTTTTGTACTATATAATCACACGGTATATGTACATGCAATATATTTATGTATGCATAGATCTAGATTGATATTTAAAAATACAAGTTCATTAAAATAACTTCATAAAATTTATTTAATATAAATTATATGTATTTAACACATCTTGTACATAATTTTATTTGCAGGGATCAGCACATCCATCAGAGCAGGACCGTTCTCATTTAGATGGCCATTTGTCTAGGAATAGACATTCATATTAGGCCATTCAATCTAGATTTATGATCTTGACCAGATGTATTTGATTATATGATGATCTTTAATAGTATTTGATATTTGATGATTCTAACTTAATATCTCGCTTTATATGATATACATACATTTGCTTATTTGTTGATCTTTAGTATTCGACATTTGATGATCTGTAATTTACATTTTGCTTTTGTGATATGTACATATATTTTCTTATATGATATATACATACATTTTCCTCTTTGCTTATAATATGTGTTATGTTTATATGTATTGAATCCCTTTACATGTATGTACATGTGTTTGTTTATGGTTTAAACATGTTTACACATAATATATGTATGCATTTGCTTTAAATATTCAATATACATACATGTTTTCTTATTTTATGATCTCTTACAACTTACATTTCCTTATATTCAATATACATTTGATCTCTAGTAGAATTTTAGGGAAATCAATGCCATTTTATAATTAAGTTCATTCATGCTGATCACAATAAATATTTTTTAAAAAATGACTTAAGCAACATGAACCATTGAGTTGAGAACAAGATATAATATTTTTGACAAGTAACTTGAAATTCAATTCAAATATAATTTTAAGAAAATTCAATTCAAATTATATCGAGCTATTATACATTTTTTACAAGTAGCTTGAAATTCAATTCAAATATTTAATTAAGAAAATTTAATTCAAATTATACCTCTATTATACATTTTCAACAACTAACTTGAAATTCAATTCAAATATAATTAAGAAAATTCAATTCAAATTATACCTCTAATATACATTTTTGACACTTTAAAAAAATTCTAAAATTACTAGATATTTTGTGCATACCATGTTCAACAACCCACAATGAACAATCTCATTGTTTACTACTTGATTCATTTAAACTAGGATCTACAAGTATTCCATGCATTTGAATAATTTTGATTCACTTGGAGCGCAAATTTCGGAGAAGTTATTTCACATTTATCAAGGAGGCAAATATTGGAGCTCGATAACTTTTCATTTTTATCAATCAAGGAAAAATTTGGAGGAGAATTTAACTAAGCTGGTAGAGGACTTGTTTTGAGTCATCTTGTTGAAGAAGAAAATGGGACAACAAAGAAAAGAAAAATGCGCCCTCAACAAAAAAATTGTCAAAAGAAGAAGAACAAAAGAGGCATGACCAAAACTTGGAAAATTATCATAGAAAGAAACAAGGTACATGCTTGTTTCTTCTCTCTCTCTCACTCTCAAGTGTGTGTTTAGGACTTTTACTTTGAAGGTTTCTAACCATCATTGTACTTGAATGACTATAAATACTTTTAAATGTCCTCAAGTCATCTTGGTCATGCAAGTTGCAATGTTTATATGATCCTTGACTCCAATTCCTTAAGCCAATTCTTTTTGTTTCCATATTTGTGTTTTGTGTCTTTGGTCTTTTATTTTCATCACTCAATGTTCTCAAATTATTTTATGTTTTATGCTCTAAGGATTCCTCAAGCTAGAGTCGAGCCAAATCTAGATATTGGATCAAACGAATCCGTTGAAGAACACATGGACCTTGAAGTTAGGGAGGAGACCCAAGTTCAAACAATGGTTGTTTGAGAGGGGTCAAGGTCACTTTCTTCACTGGTATGGATGAGCATATAAACTATAATAAACTTCTCTCACTTATAGCTCATCATGTTTTATCAGTTTGTTTGCTTGCATACATAAACTTCACTTATATTTAACATCATCTCTCACTTTTCTTTGCAAAATATTTTGTGACACATGTGTAGGAAGGGCTCAACAAGCAGGAAGTTTTCATGCTCAAGTCGAGCCAAATCTATACATTGGATCAAATGAATCCGCCTAAGAATGTCTTAAATAGGAGGAGGCACAAGTTCAAACAATGCATGTTAGAGAGGGGTCGGACTACTCTCCTATTGGTATGGATGAGCACATAAACTAGTTGAGAAGGTGGGGAAACAAATTTCAGTAGAAATTTAGATCACCATTGAAATGGATATGGAGAAACTGAAATGTTATGCCAACTAGCCTTATAATAAGAGAAATAGGTCAATGACTAAATCTGTAAATGAAATAATCAATCATCATTTCAATCATCTTGACACACTTGAAAAAAACCAATTTTTATCATGTTTACTTCTTCGTGATGAGCTCAAAGAGTCATTACAATTGTTGCGTGTACATTCGACATCAAATAAGAAGAAACACATGGGATTACAAAAGGATATTGTTCAAAATGTTAAAAAGGGTTTAGATTCCATTGGGAAAGGATCTCGATCAGTGGATAAGGCCACTACAAGAAGGGTGATGTTGAAATCTATTGTACATCAAGATATAGCAAGAAAAAGAAAAATGTTTGCACTTTCAACTGAAATTGGTTATATTAGAACCACATTGATAAAATATGAGAAAAAGAGAAAGTTTTTGGATGAGAGTTTAGAAGGCAATTTGGAAATTATGTGTAGAGCCCCTAGATTCTGGCTAAAGATTGAAGATGTTGTTAGGAACTCTGGTCTTAGGTTTTGGCATGATTAGACCTTGGCCCATCATCAAATACTAGAGATGTTATGAGACATAGACTGACCTAGTATTTATAAAATCATATCAAATATCATTAGATATACAATTTGAGATGTATATGAACTTTTGTAATGCATATCCTCATATAAAGATTGGGAAAACAATGTTTCGTGGTTAAAGCTACATTATGTGAAGATAAACAAGTTTTTTGAAACTTTCTTTTGTCGTTATCATATTGAATTTGACCTCTACTATCAGGTGTTTCGAAATATGAGTGAAGAAAGATGTGGGTTTCAAAATGCACCTCCTAAACATGCAAGTTTGTTCATAAAGTCTATATTATGTGATCATGAAAATGGACCTCAAATAAACTGCATAAAAGGAATTTGTGAGAAATGTGGAAATTTGGCTAAATTTCCTTCAAGAATTGAGATAATTTAATTTAACAAAGACAAATTGCAAGAGGTAAGTACTATTTTTAGAGAGTTTATTTGTTTCAATTTCATAGATCAAGTTATTTGGATTCTCATGTACCGTTTCCATTGATCAAGTGTGGTTTATTAGTTATTCCATATTTTAATCGACACAGTACAAGTATGTAAAGTTGCAAACAAATTTTGGGAAAGAATCGAAGGTTGAACTATGTAGAAAGAGGAGATTCCCATTGGAAAATTTATGAAGATTTTCAAATTGATATCACCATACATACACATCATTCCTTTTTTTGCTAAGTGGCAAGCACAACAATTCCAAACATTGAGAGATACTTTTCCACATGGAATAGTTCTATCAGTAGTTGAATTTGCAGAAAATTACTCCTTTCTACATCAAAAGGAGATTCAATCAAAGTATTACTTTTCAAAGCATATCACTATTATGGTTCATGTGTGTTATCGACATACACAATTAGAATTGGATGGTGTTGAGAGTACAAATGAAGAATGAGCCATTAAGAAAGAATATCACTTTTATATTAGTGATGATAAAGAGCATGACACACTTTTTGTCCAACATTGCTTTACAATATTTTTTGAGAATTTGAGAAGCAGGGGTGCAAAATTTGAAAATCATTTTGTATGGTTAGATGGATGTGCGACACAATTTAAATCTTCATGGATATTCTATGCACTTTGTATATATCATAAAATCTACAAAATACCACATGTTTGGAGTTTTTTTGAGAGTGGGCATGGAAAGGGTGAGCATGATGGAGCAAGAGCTTGCATCAAACGAGCTTTAAGAAAGCATCAAATGAGTTATCCAAAAGATCATCTAGACAATGCACATGATGTTGTTGAATGGTGCAAGAAACACGTTGCATCAAATGTGGTCGGCACATCTTCAAGAACAAACTGACATTCCACATAGAGTACTTTTGGGAGATATCGTATGTATAAATTACATTAAATCAAAAATGTGAATTTATTTAAATTTAAAAAATATATATATATATATACATATTTGTTCACATAAGTTTTTTTGTTGTACATATGTATCTAGGTGTGATAGAAGAGATGCATGGATGCAAGAGAAAACATATCTTTGCATTGTGTTAGGGAGTTCGTATAGTCGCCAGGATGGATATTAGACACAAGGGATTACTCTTGTTTTGCACCGAGTGCATTGAGGGAAACTCGATTATGCATGCACAATCAAGAACTTGGATATGTTGGTAAATGGGATATGTTACCTAGTTGTTTCAAAACATATGAGAAATGAAGAAAGATTAAAGACATTCTTTGATTTCAATTGATTATGACATTTCAGATTGGTTGTGAAAGGTACACATTGTAAGTCAATTTAAATATTATATATCTAGTTAATGATCTTTAGAGACATTTCTAATTTTTAGAATTTTTGTAAATTGGTATAGAGATGTTTTGCAGCCATAGCAAGAGCTCGAAACATCGAAGGTGTTAGCTATTATTTATTGCGTTGCACAGAAGAGAGGAATAAGCTAATAGAACTTGAAACAAGTGATGGAATGCCATTTCCCATAGGTGAGTTTGAATTAAAAATTTTATATACATTGTATTCACATGTGCACATTACATTATAAACATTAAATATATATTGTACAAACCTTGAGCACGAAAATGTTGCACACGTTCATATGTCTTACCTTAGGTTCATGTTTACCATGCAAGTTCTATTGTAGTGCAAGGGACATATCTAAACAAGTCAAAGTTGTTCAACATGGATTCATTTTGTTGATCATCAACCTGATAACACAAGGTATATCAATACAGTCACTTAATAATTGCTACCACCCTACATCTTCATGCAGTTCCACATGCACGTGGCCGAAGAAAATGGAGACTAGATAGTGATGATCATCAAAAATTCTACATGTTATTGAAGAGCGGGCTGAACCAGAATCTTTGACTTAGATTATATCCATGGTTTTCAAGTTCACTTGTAACCCTATACATGTTCAAATGAGAACTTATAGTAACTTGTACATAGATGTAAATCATTTTGTCTAAATTACAATTATATGTACATATTTGTTCCATGGAAAATTCTTAAGTTCGAGAATTTTTGATAGCATCATCTCTCACTTTTTTTGGTTGCATGTAAACCCATATATATGCTTTCAATCCTTATTTGAAACGTAGTGATTTTTTTAAAAATCATTTTGCCTAAATTACAATTATATGTACATATTTGTTCCATGGAACATTCTTAAGTTCAAGAATCTTTGATAGCATCATCTCTCACTTTTTTCGGCTGCATGTAAACCCACATATATGCTTTCAATCCTTATTTGAAACGTAGTGAATTTTTCTAAAATCATTTTGCCTAAATTACAATTATATACAACTTATATTTGTTTCATGAAATTCTTAAGTTCAAGAATCTTATATACACTTATATACAACTTATATAATTTGTTCCATCGAATTGTTCCATGGGAAACTATGTAAATTTTAAAATTAAGTATTATCTAATTATAAAATGATTGTACACATATATAAAACATAAATCAATGCAAATAAAAAAAAAACCTAACCCTTAAACCCTTAACCCTAAACCCTTGTACCCCCTACCCTCTATATCTCTCCCACTCCCCCCCTCTCTCTGTTGAAAGTCTCCCCCCTCCTACCCACTCCCCCTCTTGAGATCCTCTACCCTTAACCCTTAAACCCTACCCTTTATCTCTCTCCCACTCCCCCCCACTCTCTCTCAAGTCTCTCCCTCTTGCCTCCTCTCCCTCT
>VDFB02075321.1:374884922-375018878 GCA_007258455.2 Sequoia sempervirens | reverse complement strand
GAATCCCCCCTCTCTCTCAAGTCTCTCCCTCCTACCCCCTCTCCCTCTCTCCCCTCTACCCTTAACCCTTAAACCCTAAGCCCTTATACACCCCCTACCCTTTATCTCTCTCCTCCCCCCTCTCTCTCTATCAAGTATCTCCCTCCTACCCCCACTCTCCCTTTCTCTCCCACTCCCTCCATATCTCTCTCTCAAGTCATAATTTAAAACGAATATCATTTATATTTATATTAATATTAAAAAATAATTTTTAATAGATGTGGTTCGACCGAACATGTTTAGAATGTTTGACCGAACCCCTTTCAAATCTATTTTTTTATTGTATGTTAAATGGGTTCGGTTGAACCCCCATTCGATCAAACATTATTTTTTTGGTCGACCGAACCCACTTATTTGCACCCACATCCTCTTAGGGACCAAAATTGCTCAGAATTTTGCACTTCGAAGCTCGATTTGAGAATGAAAATGGAGGATATCTCAAAAACCCAACTAGTATTAGGTTGCCCTCAAAACGAGCTATCCAACGAATATAATTTTAATATGTTTCGATTATATTATCTATTTGTTTTTTAAGTTTTATTAAATATAGGTTTTTCACCGAAAACAAAACTCTCTGTTCTACACACGGGGAAAAATAGAAGATTATCAATTTTTTTTTTTAAAAGTATGAGTGCACCAGATATTGGAGTCCTTGATCCAACAAAAAAAAAGAATTTCGATACATACAGTAAAATTTATGCGTTATACGGTCGCGTTATGTCTGAATTGTAATTTATTTGACTTTGAAACTTGATTAAAGAAAAAATATTCAATAAAAAACTATCTAACCAAGTGGAAGCACTAGATATCGGAGTTACAAATCTAAATTCGAAAAAATTAGAATTTTATCTTTCAAGGAAAAAAAGTTATACATTATATGGTGTGCGTCACTTTTTAAAAATGTTGTTTTTTGAAAAAAACCAATTTTCGTGGGAGCTAGAAAAAGAAGTGCAATCTAATTCCAAAAATTTTGAAAAAAATATTTTTAGAATCTACAGACAAAATGTGACAAGACTCTAGTTTGCATCATCTTCAAATTCCTCGCGGTTTAACCGCTATAGGTGCTCGAATGTGAAGATTTAGTTAAAAAAAAAGTCAGTGTCCAGTTTGGCCAAAAATTGTAAACCACTATTGTGGGATCACCCCAATAGAAAACCAAACTCCACAACAAGGATAACAACCATATAAGATAACAACCCATAACATTTCCATCACATAGCCACAACAAAATAATGAAAATTCTAATAAAACCAAATGCCAATATTATAGATCAACACTAAATAACCATAAGAGGTGCCAACAACAATAGGACCCAAAGCCTTCAAATGAAATCACAATATCAACCAACAATAAATATCAAGGGCACCTTTCATTAACATCAATCAGGTTGCCATGAGGAATGTGTGCAACACTAAAAGATAGAACTTGGAGGCTTCAACAACAAACAACAAGAACCAATAGCCTCAACAACATCAACAATTCAAACAACACTCCGAGAGGCAACCAAACAAGGGAAAATAAACAAGTACTATGAGAGAGTGTCGTCGCATGGCCTTACATGGATTATCTAGACAACCTATCACAAGGTGCCGCCTCCATCTATGGTTATCCTGACTGCCTATCTCAAGGCACCACTCCATAGGGTGACTGATGCGGGACCACTTACCTTTCGTGAGGATAAAGTAGTGATCTTACCAACCAAGTCTTCTCATCCCATCCTTTGCTTGTTAAAGCGCTAACGGTATGGGTGAGGCACATAATTAATCTTGTTTAATGTTTAACTACCCAAACCCACTAGTTCATTAATTACATTATCACTTGTTTAGGAAACTCTTCCATGGGTTACCCTAACAACCCCTTTGTGCACCAGCCCCCATGAAGAGCCACCCTCCCCAATAGTTTTGAAACAAGACTCACAACAACAAGGGGTGTACCAAACATAAAATACACAAAAAGAATGCACGTGGAAGGCATGAACCATCTCGCTCAAAAGCCACATCAAAGTCAACACCATGGTACAATGTAATGCCCACAAGAACTCAAAATCAGAAATAAGATCAATGAATCACAAAAGTACAACCATGGAATATCAACATAAATAAAGTTTTACCATTTCCTCTGGAAGCCTAAAACAAAAAATATCCACAAACTCCTAGTGAAGGTAATTCAAACTCTTCGGGTTCCCAACCATCTCAAATATGACTACAAGAAAATCTTAACACAAGAGAAAGACTTACAACATGGAACCACAAAATAGCTACATAAAATTCATAATTGCAAAACAAAAAGTGAAGAATAAGAGTGGCGAGATCTTCAAACTCAATCAATGCTAATATAAACAATTCCATATAAATCAATCACAATAATTCGTATCAACCTAAAATTCCAAATAAAATCAACATCAAAGTTCAACCACCATAATCCATCGCGAAAGCAACCCACTAGGCATCCGAGGGAGACCTCAATTTTCTCCACACACGATACCCAACCACTAAGTACTCAACAATCTTACAATTTGACAATTAAACAACAATAACTATCACAATAACCAAAATTAAATTAAATTCCAAGGTCGCACACATAATCTTCAAGGAAACAAACAAACTTTACAACCTTAGAAGAACACTATATAAACCAAACTCACAATCATTAAGCAATCATGAACAAAATAAACCTAAAAGGGAACCACCAAATTATAATTCTTAAATTAAACCCTTCTTACATGCAATTATAGTTATCTCAAATTTCCTTCCCTTACTAATTAATTATTTAACTACATAATCAACTCACCATTAAGAAAATTAAGCAAACTTCTTCCTCTTGCAAATTCAATATTCCTAATTCCATTATCCAATATAATCAAATAATTATCACAATATAAAACATTTAATTGCCAAAGGCAGATACATTCTTTTTCAATAAACTAAATATAGTTAATGCTAACTCTTAAACTTAAATTAATTTATTCACTTAATTAAATAATCCTCTTTAAAAGTAATTACTCAAATTATTATATACAGGAAAGATATTTATTCATTTTAAATTACCCCTATAATATTAAATTTAGTAATTCCTTCACTTATATAATTTTCCCCAATATGCTCACCCAAATTTCTTAAAAATAAAACTCTTTAATTTTAATCTATAAATCACTAATTTCATTAACAACTAACCTAAAAGTAGCCTAAATAAATCTAATTACATCACAACAATAATACCCATCTAATGAATATCTACTAGATTCATATTTTATCATAACTTGATTAAGTAAAGTATTCTAAGATTTATAGACTAAGAGCTTAATTTGTTTTAAATACTCTCTGATTAAAATCATTTTATTAAAGGGCATTTAATCATTTGAAGTTTCCCTTAATTACAAGACATATCTTAGAATGAACTATATTATATATACTATATTCCTATACAATGTTGTATTCCAACTCATGTAATGGCAAACTTGCCCATATATTACCATTTACTCTAATTTATCAAATTAAAACTATCTTATAGAATAATGTTTTAATATCATATTCATTTACCCGATTACCCATTGATAAGAAATCAAATAATTAAGTGGCACTCTTATTCTCTCACTAACATTCTTTAGCTAGTAACCATAATCTAATCTAATGCATCTCACAACATAAATATTGTCCTACAACTAAAATACCTTTCTTCTATAAAAACATAATTAAAGGTTACTTTGTAATTTAAATTATATTTCTTTACTTTATTACCTATACATATTTAAAGTAAATTAATCTCACATACAAATATATATGCCTATATTAACAAATATATTTATTTATTTAAAATATTCACCTAAATTCTATAATAGAGTATATCCTACTAGCATCCACTACTTTAACAAAAATGTTGAGTTTTGTTGCAGCAATTGAATCTAGATTGATAATAGGAAAACATAATAATGACTTCAATTTATCCCAATAAATAAAACCATAACTATAATTAAATCCAAAATAAATAATTCAGATAAGATTAAAATAATTAGTTTAAACAATATAACCTAGAGACATAACAGAGTCAACTGGAAAATAGAGTTTGAAACTACAAGGAAAGGAGGAACTCTAACAGCCAAGATGTTCGGTAAACTTATAACATGAGCAAGCTGACCAAGAAGGAGATATTGTAATGGCTGAGGAAAAAATGTATGCAGAATGAGGGAAGCATAGACAAGAGCGCGAAAAACTGTTTTGACACAATTCTTCAAGAAATGTGATCTCATGGAATGAAATGATTACAGAATATGCACAACACGGATTTGTTAAAAAAAAGCTTAAGAAACTTTCAAGCGAATGCTACTGGTGGGGGCGACGCCAACCCCTCACCCAGAGCCAACATCCTCCCTGGCGCGCCATCATGGGAGCTTAGAATCAGGCCGTAGGGGCATGCGTACAAACTGTGGAAGCAAAGCCAAGATACATGAATCATTCGGCAACATGCCTCAAAGCAAGGTAGTCTCCTGACGCCATCAAAGCAGGGTATGCAGAAAATGGATTTGCAAAGAAGCTCTCAAAATCCTTGAATTAATGAAGCACTCAAATACACGTCAAAATGTTGTAAGCTCTGCTTGTGTTCTAGGTGTGAGCAATCTGGCAGGCTTAGAGGATGAGGGCTGCACAAACTTCACACAACAGCAACCCTTAATGCATTACATATATAGCTGAATATTAGGTGCGTTGGTTGGCCTTTATGCTGCTCTGAGATATGAGCTAGGAAGGATAAAGGATGCCCTAATGTTAAAACCTAAATGTGCGCATTATAAGAATCTTGGCCGTAATTTACATCTTTTGAATAAATATGCTTTAACACCTCTGTCAAAGCCTTATTTTCAGGCTGAAAATTCGCCAACTTGGAGAAGTGAAAGGTCAGTCATTACCAGAGAGAGAGTTTGGGGGAGACCTCAACACCATGGTGGCAGGAAGGACGCAAGAACGGGCATGTGAACTGTTTAACAGAATGCCTCAAATAATTGTGGTCAGGCATTCGTAGTGAAACACTAGTCCCTCTCTTCGTAGGTTGCCAATGGTATCAGGGAGGTTGTTTAACTTATACACTCTCTAAAGTCGAAATACTCCAGCTGTGACAGGTTGCAAATGGTATCAGGGACATTACTTAAATTTATGCACCCTCCAAAGTCTAAATACTGCAGCAATGAGAGATTGTCGATGGTAAAGATGAATGTCGAGCTTAAAGAGGTGGGTGGCACCAAGATTTTTAATCAACCAAACTTTCAACAAATAGAAAACTACAATACTCACTTCAAACTGATTTCACATACTTCCATAAGACAACATCAAATTCGACAGTGGTCCACATAATGCTAGATTTCAGTCAGGCGAAAACCATAATACCTAATTAGGCTTGAATTTGTTGCAATACCAACCTTACAAAAGAAAAATCAAAAGCAAGCATACCACCACTATTAACAGTAATTTAGAACAAAAGTATTCAACTCAGAATTCTACCGCAAATACAAAGCATGCAACAAAGGAGCAAAGTCTATGGTCTATACAAGTTCAAATGAAACCACAAGCCAAGCTTAGATCATAGAATGAACATTACTCAAACCTGATATCACTATTTCTTCATTCCTTGAATTAGCTGAAGATACCAAATTAGGCACGTTGAATCCCCTTATGGACGCATATACAAGAAGTGTATATCATTTTTCATATCCCCCTTTTCCTTTATGCGCAGTTGTCCTTCAGAGAAAAGCATGCAGAAAGTGGATGCAAAGACAATGCACATGGCTAATTGACAGAATACCTTGAAGCAAGGTGGGGGGCACAAGTAAGGACAGGTGTGAATCTTTAGCTGCTTAAATAAGTTTATTTATTATATCAATTTTGTATATATGAGCTCATTTATTATTTTGAATGTTATTAATTATTTTATATATATATAAACATATCAATAATACCAATTAATAATATTAAATATATTTCTTTTGCTGCTTGAATATAGATATTAAATGTCAACTTTATTCCTCACTAAACAAGAAGACTTAGTATTACTTGTTTACTCCTATAATATAGATATAGATACATTTAAGTAATTTGCATATAAATGTATTCAAACTTTACTCAAACAATTAAATAAACTTAGGCATTTTTCTATATATATATATATAATTGTTTTTATTTTATGTATATTTGATATTGACAAAAAAAACAATCACGATAGTCCTAACGTTAAGAACATCGCAATGAAATCTCAAATACACAAGAGAGTATAGTATGTTTCTCAATATCCGGATATGACAATCTATGACGAGATAGTATTTATAAGTAATATAAAATATGAATCAACACCACTCTAAATTACTCTCCCATTTAATTAATTAAAAACTAATGATAATAACATTTAGCTTTATTTGTTTCTTTATCGTTAGAGATTTTAATCTCACTGTTTAAATTAATAATCAGAATACATATAACATCTTTTCATCTTCCATCTAATTATTATTTTACCCCCAATTAACTAAGTCACCTTGTAATCAATTTAATTTAATTAAATTGATTAATCAAGGCTAGTTATAATGTTACTTTATCACACAATTTCAAAAGAAAATTTAATAATATAATAATGAATACAAAAAGATGACTGAATTCAACCAAACAAACTTACTCAAGATCCAAGGATGGTCAAAACGGAGGGACACTACATGCTAGAAGCAATGTCAGAAACTACCTACTGGAAACACAAACATGAAATTTTTTAGAAGGAACAAGAGGAGTTAAAAGGAAAGCTCAAGACCACCATCTTTGAAATGGCATCAAAGATAGTCTGGATGGGATTTGAAGATATGTATAAGCATGTTGAACAAGTCTGGTATATTCATGAAAAAACATATGCAACATTATTGGAAAACACTAGATTGAGTGATAAAATGAAGGAAGTGGAGTCTCACTTCATAACAAAGAAGGAAGATAACACTGTTGTGCTACAAGAATATCAAGAGCTTATGAAAAACCATAAAGATTTCCATAGCATCTTGATACAGGAGTTAAGTGACTTTAGTCAGCCATTGAATATGACCTTGCCCAACTTCTTCGAGGAAACAAAATTGAAAGATCAGGATACATGGAAGGATGATATAGCCCACTATTTTCCAGTTGTTCTTGATGCAATTAATGATGAAGATGAGGTACTTAAGAAAACACATCAACAACTTGGAAGAATTTTTGAATTGGAGTATGCCATGAAAGATATTATACATAATACAGACACTCATGCCAAAAGTGGGTACATTGAGCATTTGTCAAAGATTAACTTGTTCATTGCACATGCCAAGTAAGAGAGGAGTAATAGGGACTGGAGTTTGATGGTTTTGATTCACGATCATGGTGCATGAGCCTTGAACAGGTCTTAGGTGATCACGGGCGCTTGCTGGAGATTAACAAACTGTAGTGCATCCACCAACAAACTCTCAATATTTTTATGTTTATGCTAGTTATGTTTTAGTTATGAAGCGATGTGACTTTTTGTAAATGGGCCTGAAGCTTGTTGCTTCCCATACAAATAGGGAAACTAGGGCCCGATTTTGAAATCATCATCATCAAATCATATTCCATTAGAGTAGGCATTAGTAAGAAGATAGGTTACATAATCCGCCCATCCATATCATATTAAAAGACTTCTGTTACAAATGCTTATATTTTGAAGTAATATAATGGAGCAGACTACTTATAATTTGTAATCCATTTTTAGTGTTCAATTACTGTGTCAATTTTCATTGCTTATCTATTACTTTGTTGTCTCCAAGGTGGTCTTTTCAAGTTATTTAAGTCTTCAAGATTTATCATAACACAAATTTTGTTACTGTGTGGATGCTTTGATTGATTTTTGGTTGATGTGAATTAAAAATCCTCTCAAATAGTTTACTTTAATTGGCCCCTACCTAGGGTTAAAATCCTTTTAAAGAGGTTATTTTTTGACCATGTATATTTTTTTCTACATACTTCATCATAAAATTATTAGACCCATTATCACATATAGACCCACAAGAATGGTGAATGTGTCATGAATCCATAATGGAATTCCTAATTCGACGATTATTTTATGATGCATTCATGACATGTGGAATTAATATGCCATTTTTATCCAATGAGCTCATCTTGGGATTTGGGTATTTATTTTCTAACTAGGTTTTTGGGTGCCACTTTTTTTAGTGGTTTTAGATCATGGTTTTGTAATCACTAATATTTATATGATGCTTGAGATTTAATTTTAAATAAATAAATTTCTAGGTAATGATATGCTACTAGAATCACTCTAAATCTTTGGTTGGTGATGCTCCTATAAACAAATTTCCCTTCAATTTTATTATAAATATGTCTAGACTATTGAATAGTAATTTGGGCTCTTTTGAGTGTGATTTTTTCTCCTAAAAGGGTTTTTACCATGTACACTTGTGTTGTGTTATGTTTTTGTTTATGGTTTATATGTATTTCTCCTTTTTGTAAATGTAAATATATTAAAATTTTCACAATAATCTCCGCTTAGATTAGTTTATGAAGAATTTTTTTGTACCCTACTTTCTTTCATTTGGTAATATTCTTATCAACTTAAATTATAGGTTTCAGGTAGAGAATTTTGTTTACTAATATTCATTTAAATGTGATATTTCATAGAAGGGTTTGATCTTATTAGAGGAAGAGATGAAAATCACATCTAGGGCAGAAATGGAGAAGTTATTAGGCACAAAATTTAAGCTTTAGAAGCCTAAGATGGAGTATATTATTGTGGATAGAGACATATGGGTTATAGTAGCTAGATAAAAACCTATTGGAATGTCATAATAAGTCAGAAAAAATGGAAAAAAATATAAGAGTCTCATTAGACTCTATTTGGCTAATTCAATATTGTTGAATGTACATGAAGAGACCATTATAGCACTTATTTTAAAGAAATTGGGAGATACATATCAAGCTAAATCTGTAGTTAATAAAATATTTCTAATAAACAAGTTATATACCATCAAAATGGAGAGTGGCAGTTCTATAGTTTAACACTTGAATTATTATTACTGAAGGATTTCAAAGTTTAGGCCATAAGAATCATCCTTTTTTAAACATGGATTGCAAATAATTCTAAAAATTTAGAAGTCTTGGTCATTAACATTATTATTTGCTACAATGTCATCCATTGTATCATTGTCAATGTTCATATGTTATTTCAAGTATTTAATATTATCATCATCCTCATCTTGACCTGCATCATCTTCATCATCATTGAAATTTGACTGTAGACCATCTATATTGTTACCAGATGTATTTGGATCATCATTTTCTATACCATCCATATTTTTGTCTTCCATAACATCATCTAACTCTTGATTGTTGTCTTCTTGTGCCTAAACATAACCATCTTCAACATTATCATGGATGTGAATTTCTTCGATGTTCTCTAATCCCTCTCTCATTTTGTTGGTCATCATTGTTTTGCTCAGTATCCACTAATGTTTTGTCAAATACATGCATTAATCTTGGATCATAATGTATGAAAAATATCCATTTCAAGTCCAAAATATGTTCATAGAAAAATACCTGCAAATGAACAACATACATATATTAGATGTATGTTATAACATTTTATTCATTAATAAACACATGTATATATTCACAATAAACTATGAATTAATAGATTAATGATCACTACTTCTTTTTTGAGTTAAAGAAATATCTGCTCACAATGAATTGGTAGAACATAAGGCTCCTTATCCTCTAGTAGGAAGCATGAGGAATCTATAGAAAACAATCCACTATGGGTATCATGTCTTTGTGTACTCTCAAATGCTTCATACCATCTACACTTAAAAATACAACATTTAAAAGAGTGGTAATCCAACTCAATAATTTCTTGTATTTTCCCAACATATTGTAGATTCCCTTCAATTATATTCTTATCTTTTGAGCTTGATCAACTTGATTGCTTGAAGTCAACCATGATGCCACAATCGAAGGATCGTCTCTTTACATCTACACTTTCTACATGATAATTTCAACCATATGCCCACATTGCTAGATATTTCCTCCCCTCTGAAAGACCATTTATTTTAGTGAAAACAAATATAATGATGAATATTAAAATAGTTAATAGTGTCAAAACTGTAAGGAAACAACATTTTGTAAAATTCCAACTGTACCTTTCTTTGACATCCTCTAGACATGTTGATTTCATCTTCTATTATGTTTGAATCTATACCTGCATCTTCTATTTGATTTTGAATTTGTTCAGTAACCCATTCTAGTGTGCAATATTTTCCCCATTCCCCAAGTAGATCAGTGGGAAGTGGAGTATTCCTTGGGCTCGATCTCTTAAACTATCTCCTTGCTTCTAACACTTGTCTCTTTTTATCATACAGATCAATCCATTTGTTCATAAAGTCCATGTGGTACAGAATGAACTTGTCAAGTATAGCATTGTCGTCTACACCTATTACATGTCAACATGTTTATTTAAAACTCCAAATGTCATGCTATTAACTTGACAAATAAATTATAGAGTAAATTAATGATTGCAAGAAAAAAAAACACATTGATCATGAATTTACTTACTAATTTCTACTTGAACACCATTATCTTGTGGTTTTTCTCCATCAATAATATCTTATGCTCATTCTTCATCCCAGAAGCATGGACCATCTTCAAAATTCTTACCAAGGAATTCACATAGGAAGAAAAATGCTTCATTCAATACATACCCTTCAGCTATGCGACCCTTTGGATGTGCCTTTTGTTAGACATATCCTTTTAGAGTTTTCATATACCTCTCAAAGAAAAACATCCACCTTGTTGATACGACACCCACCAATTCAATGTCATCGACTAGGTGTATAAGTAAATGGACTTGTAGGTCCATGAAACTTGTATGGAGCTCCTTCTCAAATACACATACAATTTTTGCAATTTCCTTCTTCCATTTTGGCACTTCACATTCGTGGATCTTCTTAGAGATCACCCACCTAATATAAGAATAGTAAATTAGTATGAACCTTTAGTCAAAAATTAAAATGCAATATAATATCTCTATATCTCTCACATGAACATTTCATATAACCACATACCTTGTAAATGTTGACAATCGACTTATGGCATTCCTTAAGTCAACTATAAGATAGGAACTCCCTCTAATTGCCAATGGCATGATATGCTATCAAACACATTTATGAAAAGGTCATTAGTAATTTTTTCTCACACAACAAAATATCAAAATATATTTAGTACTTAATCAATGTTACCAGTAAATGTTAAATGATGATATATAATGCCTTCATAAAATTATGAAAATCATGTGTTTTAAATCCTATGATATGTCCATCAACTGTAAAAGCTTTAGCCAATGATGACCCATAGCCAGTAGGTGTCCTTATTAAATGGATGACATTTTTTTGTTGGTCTAGCTCTTTTTAAAAAAAAAATCCATGGAGCTTCTGCATATGTTTCATTTTCCCTGTTTGACCACAGATTTTTTCTATCAATTTTGGTACGCAAAAGAGAAATATATCTCCTCGAAGACAAGGCGTCCTTCTCTTTGCATGATATATGTCGAAATATAAAATTTGGGACATTTTGAAGATATGCATAGGATCTAATAGGTGAGATATTAATAGATCCTTCCATTAAGGGAGCTCATAAAATATGGATTTCCTTTTCATTCCTTCTAGCATATTAACTACAACTTGTTCTGGTTCTTCAATTGAATCACCCCGATCAAAAAAATCCTCCCAATATTTCAATTCAACATCTTCATACTTATTAAGCCAATCACATGGACCCATAATCATGGGAGGGCCTCTATTTTCAACTTTTCCATGAAATTGATTCTTTAGGCGATTTCTAAACTTATGAACTAGTGGTAGAAAAAACTTGTTGTTTGTGTAAATAAATTTATGTAAATCTTTATAATACCACCCTTGAAATTGTTATGCACATCTTGGAAATGAAAATATCCCCTTTGTTTGAAGCCCTGCAACTCAATAAGTAATGTTAATAACATCAAAAAAAAGTATAAAACTAAATATGAAAATTGGGATGAAAATAAAATTTTATTGTAAATACGTAAATATTTTATCTTACCAGAACAAACACCAAGTCCTAGGAAATCATGAATAGTCCAACATAGCACACCATACAACATGAATGACCTATTTGATGGAGGATGTGATATGTTATACATTCTTATACCTTTCCATAGCAGTTGCATCTCATCAATAAAAGGCACAAGATAAACATCCATGTTTTTTACTTGATGTTTTCCTAGAACAATGAGAGTCAACATAAGGTGCTCCTTTCTAACACTCATCCATGGGAGATTATTGTATACTATCAATCCAACTAGCCAAACACTATAATTTGAGCTTAGGAAAGAGAATGGGAACACTCCATCAATTGCAAGACCAAACCTGATACTACAGGTTTCATCTTTGAATTTTCTTGGCCATTTTCCCTCTATGTGTTTCATTGCTTTGGAGTCGGCCAGAATTCACATGAATCCATCTTTACTCTTATTCTTTGCATGACAGTCCATCAATTGTGTAAGTGACTTGAACGAAACGTTTGTTGAAGTCTAGGTATAATTGGCATGTGACGTAAAACCTTCTTTGGAACTGTAGGACCTTGTACATCTATACAATATCTCTTCTCTTTGCATACAAGGCATTCTACCTTGTTTTGATATTCATCTCTATATAAAATGCAATCATTTTTACATGAATGAATTTGCTTATATTCAATCTCCAACTCAACCAACAATAGATGTGCCTCTCTGCAAGTTGATGGCAACATATTCTCTTCAGGGAATATTTTAGTTTTTAGTGCCTTGTAAGATTGCTAGAGATTAAATCAATTGAATGTTTGACTTATGATGAACATGTTTGATATGTCAATCTATACTAGGACTGTTTATATATAATATATGGTTTTAAAATCCCCTTAAAGGAATATAAATGAAGTTGATGAATGTTTACGAATTATGTACACCAATTGACAATGCAAAGTAAGAAATAGATTTCAACTCACTTCAGTAGGGTAGTGAATCCTTTGTCTGACTAACCAAATAGCGACTTGATTTCTAATAATATTAATGTGCATGCCAGTTTTGAGGTTCTACTTGCACCCGATTTGAACACAAGTGTCTTTGTTGCTTGCTTGATGGAGTCTTTTAGGTTGTTATCATCAACATTAAGTTGGTGGTAATTACCTCTACTATCATTGTTAATATCAACCATATGATCATTATTTTCGTCATTGTTTCCATCCCCAAAGAAACTTGTAAGCATTTCATTCAATCCTTCTTCATGCACTACATTTTCATGATCATGATCATCATCATCAAGGCTAGGTTGCATGCCATCAATGTATATGGATCTCATTAGCTCTTCAAATTTCTCAGTTGGTAGTATTCTCTTCAATCTTGCTCTTTTCACCTTGGTATTGTTTAAAGGATGGTTTGTATCATCCCGTCCAAATCCTAATAACCTAGTTGGATCATGGGTATTAGTATGTGTTTCATCAACATATTCTACCTATCAACAAACACAAGAATTATTTAATTTTTGACAACAATTGGATAAATCATAAATGCATCAATTTCAAAGAAATATAATCAAATATGGCTTAAAAAATAAAAAATATAAATTGTATGAACATATATACATCAATTGAATAACGAAACATTATTTTATAGACTACCTTTTTTATACAATAATTTAAATAAAACACAATTTTGACAACATAGTTTATAAAACATCAATCCACACTCATTTATTATTCTTTGGTTTTTTTCCCTTAAGAACATCCTTAGGGAGACCTTGTTCTTCCCTTTTCTTTCGCGCAAGAGTGTGTTTTAAGAAGGGGTAATCAATCAATAACTCATCCCCAAAGGTAAGGTCCATAATAGCCTCAACCATTATCAATCTATCAACCTCTCTTTCCATATCTCCATCTCTATCATGTATAACCTCAACAAATTGACAATTTAGTCTTATAGTAGGGTCCCTTCCCTTACTACTATTTATAAATCCTACAATATTTTTGTGTGTGTACGCATGCCCATCTATATACATAAGATATGAACTCTATTCATTTCTTTTCCACTTTCCAATTAGAGATGATGTGTATACATATTCAAATTTAGAACATATGCTGACATGCTAGGCTTATATTCTCCTAGCCTTCTCCATTCACCATTGTAATATGATGGATCATAAAATGGAATTAATCTCCTAGTGGTTTGTTCTAAATTGTTTCTATGTTTATATCCCACACATACATTTTGGACAATAAAGAGGCCTAGATTCACTCCATGAATATTGGAGGGTTGTATCATGTAGCTATATCCCCAAAATTGAAACACCTCGTACATTTTCTAGGTAGTTGTTGATCACTAGGCCAAGTGCAATATAGTCGACAATCAAATGTCTCTTTATAAATTGATCTTGAAATTAGGGGCAAGTCATCATATCCATCACATTCATTTTCATAGGGTATGTAGTCCACCTTCCCCCTATCTTTAAGCAAATTATGCATCTTTAAACTGGTTCTTGTTCTATTACTTGTTTTCATCAATTCCTCATCTTCCGAGCTGGTATATTGGCACATATTTTTGTTAGATGTATCATTTGATAAATGATCATTGCCCTCTAGGCTAGAAGTCGGTAATCTAGGAAACTTTAAATCAAGAACTTTATCCTACAAGTATCCATTAAGAAAAAAATTAGTTATTTAAATAATATAAAATAATATTTAAATGAAGTATACATGTTATTTATATCAAATTGGAAGTTCCTTACCACAATTCTTATTGGATTTGAATTTATTGAAGGAGGCATACTACCGACTGGAAGCTCATCATATATGTAATGTCTTTGTACAATTTCTCATTTGAATTGTTTCTTTCCACGACATACAAAACATCAACAAACAACAATTTTCTTAAAGTATTCATCCCATGTACTATAGTTCTGACCAACCTCTTGTTCAGTGCAATCATTAGTTGTGTCTATAAGATCCATTGTCATATCATCTTCCACCGACTGTCCTCTACGTGATTTAGTATTTTTAGGTCCACATCCACGTACATATCTTCTTCTTTTGCTAGTTGAACGCTCAGGCTTTGAATTTCCTCCAATCTCCATCTAAAATAATCAACAACATGCATTAATTTATGTCAAGATTGGAGAATACATTATAAATTTCAATAATACTATGAAAAAAGATGGATGTATCACAAAATGCCATCAGATCATTTTTTTCTAAGTTAAGTCAAAATTTGAGTACTTGATGTCCCGCTTCATCCGTAGTGTCCTCATTTGATATGACATGATTTGTTGCCATGGCCTCGTCTCGCCCCTATAAAACACAACATAGTAAATAATGTTTAGTACACCAATTATATCACTTCAAAAAATATGCTATACAACACAAAACCTCACTTTAGTCATATATTTGACATATTGATATCTGTTTTGGCCATCCTAATTTTCAAACTTTTCCCTTGATCATAGAATCACATTTAATCACCATTCTTGTGCATTTTCAACCAATAAGTTTGACCTCAGAGGCCTCATGGACAAAAAAATGACTTTATCTCCTTTATGTTGTAGCATTTGTGAATTCATAAACACCTTCCTCCTTTGGTTGAGGTTGCTTTCTCTTCTTACGTCTATTGTATCTGCAGATTCCATTGTCATATCTATTTCCACCCACTTTCCTCTCTGTGATTTAGTAGATCTATGCCATCCATGTCCTCTCTCCATGGCCTCCTCTAGATCTTGTAATACAAAACAATGGAAATAGTCACAAAATAGTTGTGCACCAAGAGAATATTGTTGAAATTATCTTGTTAATATGCTCGCTTTTCATTAAGACACACTACGAAAAACAAAATAGGACATTACAACATTTTGCTCTTCACAAAAAGTTTACACGTAGAATCTTCACAACTAGAGCTCAAATCTCTCTAGGAAGCATGCAATACACATAAGATGTTGATGGAATGTCAATGTCACATGATAATGATTTAGTTCTCATAGATGATTTTTCATAATTCCCCAATAAGCCCTATATCTAAGATGATCGTAATGAATTAGGGTTTTTCCTTTTATACAAATTTGTAACATGCAATTTGAAATATTTTACACTTTAGATGACTCATATAGTTGTATAGGGTGAACATGGGCCCATTTAAATTTAAATTTAAAAGTTTAGGGGTCATTTCCGAGTTCACAAATCTAACCTCTATTAGTTTTGCACCCACAAAATTGACATGGGATAAGGAATAGATAAAATAAGGAACCATGATTGCTCCCTTGGAGCCTATGAAGATGAAGTCAATTTAGGATCAATTTATTTATCAACTTCCAAGAAAAATACATCATTTTGCACTACTAGGTGCTAAATTAGGTGCACTTTGTGCCACCTTTGGCACCCCAAACAGATCACATTTAGGGCTAAAAGTTGGCGCTAAAGGTGGCATTAGGTACGCCGACTATAGCGTCGACTAATGAATCAAAAAAAAATTAAAAACTTTATGTGTCAAGGAAGAGATGACATGAGAAAAATTTTGCCTAAAGGAAGAGAGGAGAAAAAATGGAAAAACGACACAAAGGAGGGCTACAAGCAAGTAGATCAGAAATTTGATTTATTTTGTGACACCATAGGTAAGGTTACAATTTTTTTTCCCATTCCCACAATTTTCTTTTTTTTGGATTAAGTGGAGAGGATTGTGAAGAAAGGGTGTTGAATATTGTTTTGTTTACAGGCGAATCGTCTCATGTGGTTGCAAAGGAGGAGGGTAAAATTGTAGACAGTGCATTATTTCCTCTGCATCTGAGAGCAGTGAACACATTTTTGAAACCCCAATGCCTCGATTCGCTTATCATTCCCATCCCAAGCTTTCAGATTCCAATTCAATTTCTCGGACCTTCCTTCCATACCTTTCTCTGAAGACAACTTTCTCACTTCCTTCCTAAAAAAGTGGTCAAGTGCTTTCAAGACAAGTTGTTAAACTGCATTCGCCCCACTATAGCCAGGGCCCGTGGGAACATAGGTTGGTCGATACAATATGAGGAGATAGGGATTTTGAGATGACAGTTGAATAATAGATCATTTCCTCAAATTTGTGAGACCTTTGGGCTTAAATTAGCTATTACTAATTTTCACTTATTCTTTTATAGAACAATGAGCTCATGGTTTTGAATTGATTGTGTGCACACATTCATTTTCTTTCTAATCAGCAGATGCAACTCAAGCATGGGACCTATATGTGTTAACTCTCAATAAAATAACACTTTGTGCCCTTTTTATCCCCCAAATATTATCATTCTATATAGGTGTGCAAGCGTTGATTTTTTTACAATACAGGTTCTTTAATGTTCCTTGCCAAATTTGACCTCAAAATGTTGATTAGAGGCTCAAGGAATATCATCAAACACTTTGCATACAACCTCTTTACTTTTTGTTTATGTATTTCAATCTGATTATTCTTTCTTGAAATGATGTCAAATGTGATTTAAATTCTTTTGAATGATCACTAAGATGTCTAGGAAAAGAACTAAAATGAAAATGCAATCCTTTTTGTCTTTTTCAATGCATATATATGATCTCTACTTGGAAAATGTGCACCTACAACCAATTGACATTTCTCCAAACACTTGGCATGCAAACTAATGTGCATCTACAACAATAAGGAATTATGTCAAACATTTATCATGCATTCTAATGGCTGAAGTGTTCATCTACAACATATAGCATTTAATCAAACACTTGTTATGTGAACTAGAAGTGAAATATGAAAGTTACAACCAATACACATTTTTTCACACATATTGTATGCAAGCTCTAAGGCAGCAACTTATAACTCCTTATTTGATGAACTACTCCAATTACAATGCTGATATAGAATGTTAGCCAAGACTCTTGGCATTTACAATATTTTTTCAATTTGTTACAATGTTGGTAATAATATTCACCTATAGCTACATATGCAAACTAAGATATATGTAATGATAGATGCTAATAAAAATTAGAGGAACCTGGCCTCAAGAAGCACCTTGGATGGGAGATGAAATCTCAATCAGCAACAAGTCCAAATAATGACCTCCAAACTCAAATCGAATTGCTCAAGCTGCCACCCCTATTCTTGCCTAGAAAATATTTAAATAATTAATTGCAGCACCAAACTCCTTCCAATTTTCCCCTAAAACGATTGTCTCAACGATAGGAATTGAATGCAACAATACTCAAAATGATTGGCCTCCTCAATCGAAAGATATGAGAAAAAAATTGTGACTCACATAGGCTGATCAACCTCCATGAAAACATATTATAAAGGTCTGGAAATGCAACTAAAACTTTACAAAATATCACCCTAAAGATGATGAAATGATAAACCACAATCAACAATTATTCTCCAAATCGAATCTCCACAAATTTGGCCCTTGGCCACAAATTCAATGAAATGAGAAGTCTAAAGTAACTCCTCCAATCTACTGCAATAATTCAGATGATATTTCACACCCTCAAAATTACTTAACCAATGAGATTTTTCATTCCCAATGGTTGGAAATGGTAGAAACCCTAGCTGGCTCCTTCACCAAACAATTTATTCAAATCAAATACAATTCCTAGATGAATGAGAAGCAAGCCCACACCCTCTATTTATTCTTTTCTCCTCAAGAGGTCGACCTCTTCTAGAAGTCTTCAATAAAACATTATAATATTATATTTACACTTTATTATAATAATATAAAATATAACTCATAAAGTGAAAATATGATATCCAACACAATATGTTATCCAATTATATGTTTTCTAACATGTTATGTTATCAAATAGTATGTTATCCAACATCCAACAAATCATAAGAATCCTCTGACTAACTCCAAAATCAATGAGTAGAAGCTAAAATTTGACTGGGTAACTGCCTAAAAAAGACCCTCTAACCACACTCCTTAGCCTACGAGGGTCAGGAATAGGCTAAATCCTCTGAATAGTGATGCTCATGAAAATGGGGACATTATAGTCTACCCTCCCTGAAATTGCTTGTCCCCAAGCAATCTCAGCTGCAAAGAAAAATCTACTCCACCTGGATCCCAAGGGAAGATATGTGTAATGTCCCTTTCATCACTAAATAGCTCTTGTAACACCAACACTAACACAACCAACTAGAACTGCTGAGTCAACTCAATAGCTGATGTAAACCAAGTCAAATATGAATGTGCAATGGAAACCCAAGTAGGACAACCATCGATCAATGAAGAATCTAAGAAGATTAAGTCACCAACCACTAAGTAGATAGCTGCCATATCATATGAAATGGGTAAAAAATCCAAAGATGGGTTGTGGATGCCTTCATTACCCTCCAAGGACAACTCTTGAGTGGCTGATCCACTATGAGTGTCATCACTAAAATCATCATCATCCTCAAAAGAATGATCAACCTCAACAAAATTTTCAGAATTAGAAAAACTTTGCTTATCATTTTCTAGGGAGTGATGAAATTCATGAATGTGTTGAAGATGGAGCTTGGTTTGTTGAGCCAACAACTTGGCTTGATTTTCCCTTTCTAGCAATCCCTCAATCAACCTTTGGGACTACTCCAAAGTGTCTAAAACTTGTCCCAAAATGAGATGCAACATCAAAATTTTCATGTCATCTACTTGCATCATGTGTACCAACCAAAGTAGCACTTATGTCACTCCTTTTTCCATAATTAAAGGTTTTCGTATCATGAGAAAGTGAAAACATACCGCTATTTTCTATGCATAGAAAATAGGGAATGATTTCAACTTGTTTGTCCTTGCCTTTGAATTCCTCCTTGGAATGATGAACCAATGCATGAACTTTGTGGCTTGAATACGTATTATCTTCCTCATGTTTATCACCCACAACTTGAGTGTTATCATAGAAATATTCCATAATACCATTCACTCATGTGACAATGTTACCCCATGTTGATGTAAAGAAGTATGTCTGTTGTCATCAAAATCAAAATAGTTGTCATACCATTGTGTAAAGTCTTTGCCCTTTTCAAGCACCTCTTCAATGCAAGCTTCATGCCCAACACTTGTAGACTCATCTTCACAAATTCTTCCATGTGTAAGGATTGCAATATCATGAGAATGATGGGACATAATGTTGTTGTCCTCAAACAAATCATCAATGATATCATGCCATTGTAAAGTGTCTCCATCATTATGCATAGTCAAATCACTAGTGGCTGCTCCACCAACTTCCACATGCACTGACATATCTTCAACCTTCAAATCACAATCCGATTTTTCACCATGATAGGATGAAATAATGCTAGCCTCACCTAAAGAAGCATCACAAGAACCCATGTCTTCATGTGGCTGCTCTAATGCAACTGATTTGTCTTCAAATATCACTTGCTCTTCTCCAACCTTGAAATCATCCTGAAGTGTCTTGTGCCCAACTTCTTCCTCTATGTAGGTCTGATTTATGTTCTCCATATGATCAGCTATAAGTTGATCACTAACTGCTGCAAATTCATTGTAAATATTTCTTGACACTTCACCTATAGAGATCTCTTGTTTCTTCTTATCCTTTCATTTATTTTTTTCAAACATCATTAGATATCCTCTTTTAAATTCAAGATCATTCATCAAATCATACAAATTCTCCATCAACTCATACATGGATCTGTCAAAAGCCATAATTTCTTCGTTCTAAAATGACTCACCCAACAGGATGGTAGGAAACCACTCTAATACCACTTTAATGTTCCTTGCCAAATCTGACCTCAAAATGTTGATTAGAAGCTCAAGGAATATCATCAAACACTTTGCATACAACCTCTTTACTTGTTGTTTTTGTATTTCAATCTAATTATGCTTGCTTGAAATGATGTCAAATGTGATTTAAATGCTTTCAAATGATCACTAAGATGTCTAGGAAAAGAACTAAAATGAAAATGCAATCATTTTTGTCTTTTTCAATGCATATATATGATCTCTACATGGAAAATGTACACCTACAGCCAATTGACATTTCGTCAAACACTTGGCATGCAAACTAATGTGCATCTACAACAATAAGGAATTATGTCAAACATTTATCATGTATTCTAATGGTTGAAGTGTTCATCTATAGCATATAGCATTTAATCAAACACTTGCTATGCGAACTAGAAGTGAAATATGAAAGCTACAACCAATACACATTTTGTGAAACATATTGTATGCAAGCTCTAAGGTAGCAACTTATAACTCCTTATTTGATGAACTACTCCAATTACAATGCTGATATAGAATGTTGGCCAAGACTCTTGGCATTTACAATATTTTTTCAATTTGTTACAATGCTGGTAATAATATTCACCTACAACTGCAAATGTAAACTAAGCTATATGTAATGATAGATGCTAATACAAATTAGAGGAACCTGACCTCAAGAAGCACCTTGGATGGGAGATGAAATCTCAATCAACAACAAGTCCAAATAATGACCTCCAAGCTCAAATTGAATTGCTGAAGCTGCCACCCCTATTCTTTCCTGGAAAATGTTTAAATAATTAATTGCAGCACCAAACTCCTTCCAATTTTCCCCTAAAATGATTGTCTCGACGATAGGAATTGAATGCAACAATACCCAGAATGATTGGCCTCCTCAATTGAAAGATATGAGTATAAACCTGAGACTCACATAGGCTGATTGACCTCCATGAAAGTAGATTATGAAGGTCTAGAAATGCAACTGAAACTTTACAAAATATCAACCTAAAGATGATGAAATGATAAACCACAATCAAAAATTACTCTCCAAATCGAATCTCCACAAATTTGGCCCTTGGCCACAAATTCAATGCAATGAGAAGTCTGAAGTAACTCCTCCAATTTTCTGCAATAATTCAGATGATATTTCACACCCTCAAAATTACATAACCAATGAGAGTTTTCATTCCCAATGGCTGGAAATGGTAGAAACCCTAGTTGGATCCTTCACCAAACAATTTCTTCAAATCAAATACAATTCCTTGATGAATGAGAAGCAAGCCCACACCCTCTATTTATTCTTTTCTCCTTAAGAGGTCGGCCTCTTCTAGAAGCCTCCGATAAAACATTATAATATTATATTTACACTTTATTATAATAATATAAAATATAACTCATAAAGTGTAAATATGATATTCAACACAATATGTTATCCAATGATATGTTTTCTAACATGTTATGTTATCAAACAGTGTGTTATCCAACATCCATGATATCAAACGGTGTGTTATCAAATAGTATGTTCCAACAAATCATAAAAAACCTTTGATTAACTCCAAAATCAATGAGTAGAAGCCAACAACTGACTAGGCAACTGCCTGAAAAGACCTCCTCTAACCATGCTCCTTAGCCTACGAGGGTCAGGAATAGGCTAAATCCTCTGAATAGTGATGCTCATGAAAATGGGGACATTATAGGTTCCCACCATGATATGGTTATGCAAATGAAAATGAAGCAAAGTAATCATTTCCTTCTCTGCTAGAAGAATGCATGTTTAATGTTTTGATACATGATATCAACCCTCTCTTCTGCTCTCATGGTTGAATACCAAAATCCATTATGGTGGGCCTCTAGAGTTCTAGTCATCTTTCTTCCTCTTCCACCAAATGATGGCCTGATCCACAAGTCTTCTAGCTTAATTGGATTTTTTTTTGAAAGCTGAAGTTTCTCCTGAGTCACCAATGTAGCTCTCTCTACCTTTTTAGACTCTTTCATTGCTATAGATCATCTGTGGGATTTAATCATTTGTACCACATGGTTGTTGTGCTTTGAATCCATGGATCTAAAGGAAATTTCCTTAACATAAATACTGCTAGGGAATTTCAATGTTGGCATGTAGTTGGCATTAAATCTAGTACTTGGAACATTGAAAATTATCCTTATATAAGAATTCCCTCCATCTTGTTGGCTTGTAACACTCTTGATGGTGGCTACATGAAATGGAACCATGATGTCATATATGGGTACCAAAACAACATCATTTTTCGTATCAACTTGAATCATGAGCTCTTTAGAAGCAAGGATATCATCCACATTTTTGTAGGAAACCATCTTAGTGGATGGCTTGGAAGAGCCATGTCCATCTCTTGTACCAATGCCCCCTATAGCCAATCTTCTTGTAGTCTCCTCATTATTTTTCCTTGCAATTTCTGCTTGGTATTGTCAGCATTGCTCTTCTTTAGTCATCACCTGGATTATTAGATCTTAAGGTTGCCTTGGAGATGCTTGATTCTCCTCCATTTACCTCAGCCTTGGATTTTTGTTTCACTTCCTCATCTTTATCATCATCGTTAAATTAGTATGCAACATCAGAGTATACTTTGGAGATAACCCCAGTTGCATTTTTCAGGCCCTTTATCCTTAACAACCATAGTGTCAGCAAGGAGCAATGAATACTTTTGTCTTTTGGGGTTACTAGTCTGCAACTACAAATTCTAAAACCCAAGTGATACATTAAAATCCATTCCAACCTTCACAATTTTTTCATTTCTTGAATTAAAACTTAACTAGACTCTCAAAATTCAATCCCTATTCCTAGTGTTCCTGCAAACTTTGTAAGATGAGGTAAAAGTTTAGGGCCATCTCTTTGAACTACCTCCATAGTTGCCTTATATTAACATACATGAACATGATATGATTATATACATGAAAATTTCATTTTAAAAAAGTACAAAATGTCCTGAAGAACTATTCTCTGTATGCTCAAGTATTGTTGCATGTCATAGCTTGCTTACAAACATGAAACTAAACCATAAATGTTAACTCTCAAATACGGGGACATATAGACTAGTTAATTCTCAAAGAACCTTTGAAGCAAATTATAATGCCAAAATGTCCTAGAAAAATATCTATTTCTAAAATATACGAGAAGAAGATATATAGACCAATTAACTCTCAAAGGATCTTCGAGGCAAACATAATCATATATAGCACAAAATGTAGAGGGTTGGCACTTAAGGTTATGTAATAGAATTTATAGTTTAGTTAAATTATATAACATTTTTTTTATGATCTTTACTAATGTTTATTAGAATTGTTGCATGTTTTACATCATTGGAATGACATATTATCTGTAACTTTTTTGAAATCTTATTATGGTATGTGCACTTTGATATGATGTAATATGATTATGGTTTCATCTCATATGTTGTAATATTAGATATATAATTGAAAAATAAATTATTGCATGAATAAATAATAAATTTTCATTTTAAATGTTTTTTTGTAGAACACGGGTCTTCCAGAAGATCAAGATGATCCTCATCATGATATAGATCCAAAAAATATTGGTTCTGTTGGTATAGATCACATGGAAGAGGATGATGATGATGCAAATACGGAAGACACTGAGGCGATGACAATGATGATGACGACGATGATGATCATGATGATGATGATCACGATGGTGGTGATGATGATGAGGCAGTTGTTGGTAGTAGCCAGTGTCATTCATGATCATATAGACTGCATCATGGATCATTGTTGATATATCATTATGATGCCTCTTTTCATGGTTACTATCATATGTATCATTTTCACAGCCTGTAGTACAATATTATTGAGTTGTATCATATTGACACATATCATTTTCACTTATATCATTTGGACATGTATCATCTTGACTTGTATCAATTTTAGTTACATAATTTATCATTTTTACTTATATCATTTGTACATGTATCATTTTAACTTATGTCGACTGTTGGACATGTATCATTTTGACATGTTATTGATCTACTGGCATATTTGACTTTCACTTTTTTTAGTTAATATGATGATGATCTTATCAGTATTGACTTGTCAATTTATATATATTAAAAGTGGTCGATGATTTTTGGATGGATATTTATTATGTATGATAATTTTAGTTTACTGTTCCGGATGGATGTTGTCAAATTCAATTAAATTATATATATTTGACTCACTTGTTTTAATTATAGATGATGATAATGTTATAATAATTATCTTGTTATTTAATCATATGAGTTAAATAATTAAATTACTTACTCTATAATCATGATTTATTTAAGAGGCATGATATATTTAACTAATTAAATTGAAATAAAACATATTAAATTAATAAATGGAAGCAAAACTAGAAGCAAACCAGAAGCAATATTGGAAGCAAAACTTGGCGTTATCTAGGAAGCAAAAACAAAAGCAATTCAAGTAGCAAACAAAGAAGTAATAATGGAAGCAATTTTAGAAGCAACAACAGATGCAATAATAGAAGCCATATTAGAAGCAACAAAAGATGCACAAATGGAAGCAATGCTAGATGCAACAAGTGGGGTTATATTGGAAGCAAAATTGGAAGCAAAACTAGAAGCAAAATTGGAAGCAAAACTAGAAGCAAAGATGGAAGCAAAAATGGAAGAAAAATCAGAAGCAAACCTGGAAGCAAAACGGGAAGCAAAACTGGAAGCAAACTTGGAAGCAACACAAGAAGCAAAACCAAAAGCAAAATCAGAAGCCAAACTGGAAGCAACAAAGGATGTCATAATGGAAGAAAAACTAGAAGCAACAAAGGATGCCATAATGGAAGAAAAACTTGGCATCAATTAGGAAGCCAAAAAAGAAGCTATTTTCGATGTCATACCAGAAGGAAAGCAGGAAGCACAACTGGGAGTAAAACTAGAAGCAGCAATGGGAGCAAACATGGAAGTAAAACTGGAAGCCAAATTCCCAGTGCTATTCATAGCATTGAAGGTGACGCTATTCCTGATGCTAAAGGCGATGCTATTCCTGACGCTAAAGGCGGTGCTAATTCCTAGCACTATTCCCAGCGGTAAAGGCGGTGCTATTGCTTGTGCCATTTTTTTGGCACCAAATCCAATGGAAAATCTGGCACAAAATTTGGCGCCGAAGTGAACATGCAGTTTGGCATCAATTTTTGCACCGTGAGATGTGTCCAATTGATGAACTCAAATGCACTAAATTTTGGCGCTATTTTAGGCGCTAATTGACTATTTTTTTGTAGTGGTTATATTACAAGAATATCCAACAAACACAACAAATGAAAGATAATGATCAATTCCGCATTCCTTTCTCTCTAAATCATTTTGATTAGACATCATTGAGAGGTCATTGGAATGAGCGCAATAAGATAAATCAAAAGAAAAGATCAAGTAAACAAACAAGCTAATGTTCTTCATACCTCTATCCAAGACTAAACTACGGTGATGTCTGATGTTGATGTCCATTGTAGGAAGGATGCATCCTAGGACATGATGATTAGATGATTTTTGGATTAACTGGATGAAAGGCTATTGATACCAAGAGTTGACCAACTTATTTACCCACTGACCTAATTTTAAGACCTTGACATTTGAGTTTTCACTTTCAATTTGCTATACTTGTTTCTGATTGTGTTGCCAAAGGGTGGAGACGATGACTGATTTATTGTGAGTGGATGTTTATTGAGGATGAAAATTGAAATGGGATGGGTGATTTTGGGTTTTTTTGAATGTTTTTGGTATTTTAAAATGTTTTGAGGTTGTTTTGGGATTTTCAAGATGTTTTACAAATGTTTTGATTTTCAAAAATTTTAATGTTTTTGGTGTTTTCTGAGATTTTGACCAAGAACCTAACATAAAGACCTATCCTAGGGGCCTTGGGGGCTGATCAAAGATAAGCCTTGCCTATGTTATACACACAGAGACCACATAGTTCGACCGACATAGAATCATTTATTGATGAAGAATATGAACATGTGGATTGCCAGTTTATTATGATGGACACCTAAAAGACCTAGCCTAGGGGCCTCAAGGGCTGATCAAAGTTCAACCTTGCCTACAATATACACGCAGAAGCCTCGTAGTTTGACATGATGACTCTATTTTTTACTTTTTATGTTTTCAACCCGTTTTTGGATTTTTTGATATGTTTGGATGTTTTTGGATTTTTTGATTTTATGAATGTTTTTGGATTTTTGGTTTTATGAATGTTTTTGGATTTTTTGATTTTATGAATGTTTTTTTATTTTTTGGTTTTAAGGAAACTTTCAAGGATATACACGAATCTGATTCAATGTAGGTATAAGAACATGCCCCCAATGTGATGTGATAGACTACTCTGATATAGGAAGGACAAACTGACCTTAGGAATGTGCCAAGTAGTTCTAGGATGGAGCATGATGCCAACATAGGATCAAGCTATGGTGTAGATGAGGATGGGTAATGCAAGGATCAATGGAATGTGATGGGTGAATGTGATGGAAAGCAATGGTAGGTGATGTAGAACAAGTCGAAGAACACATGGTGGATGGAAAGTGCTTTATTTACACAAGGTGCCTATTTTCTAGGTTTTCACCAAGGTACTTGCCCAAAGTGCCACCGAAGTGGTTTTCACTAGAGGACAATTTTTTTCTTTACTGTTTTCAATCATTTTCTTTTTTTTTGTATTTTTTATTATACCTTGCAAGCTTAGGCATAATTTGTTTTGAGATGGGAGCTGTTGATGGGATCCTACAGAGGCTCACCTTCTGGTGTGGATAGATGATATGCTTCTAATTTGTAACTTGTAGTGTCGACAAAGGGTCCCAACCAGTTGGGTTCAAATTTTCCTGTTGCTATCTAGATTGGGCACTTTCTTTTGATTTTCTTTCAACATGAGCTCTCTGACTTGAAATGACCGGCTCTTGATCTTCTTATTATAGCTCCTTTTGAGACAGATCTGATAGACCTGTAGGTGGTTCAAAGCATCCATGTGTTGCTCATCTAGTAGTTCTAGCTTGTTCAATAGTGACACCCGATATTCTTCATCAGTGATGAGATTTTGTAATGATATTCTTAAGGATGGGAGCTCAATATCAATGGGAAGGATGGATTCTGATCCGTAGATCAAGGAGAAGGGTGTTGCACCTGTAGGCGTGCAAATACTCATTCGATAGGCCTATAAGGTCGGATTTAGCTATAGGTGCCAGTCATGACCAACTTCATTGATGATTTTTGTGTAGACTTTTAGGGTGGTTTTATTAGAAGCCTCAGCTTGGTTGTTACCCTGGAGGTAGTATGGAGTGGAGAAGCAATGTTAGATATTGAATTTTTGGCATAGCTCACGAACATCCTAGTTTTTGAAAGGCATCCCATTGTCTAAGATAAGGGCTTATGGGACACCGTAACGACAAATGAGGTAGTTCAGGATGAACTTCAAGGTTTGCTTCCTTGTGATATAGGTCATGGGGATGGCTTCGACCCACTTTGTAAAGTAATATGTGGTATTGATAATGAACTTGTGTCCATTAGATGAGGTGGGTGTGATTTTTCCAATGAGATCAAGCCCCCATTGTGAAAAGGGCCAAGCTGTTATAATTGTTTGGAGCTCCTAAGCTAGTGCATGGATGAGGTCCCCATGCTGCTTGCATTACAAATATTTTTGGACATAGTCATGAACTTCCTTCTCCATTATAGGCCAGTAGTACCTAGTCTTCAACAGTCTCTTGGCCAAGGTCATACCACTAGAATGTGAACCACAAATACTGTCCTGTACCTCTATTAAAGTAGTCAAAGCTTCCTCAGGGTTAAAACATCACAAAAGGGTTCCTTTGATACTCCTATGGTAGAGGGTATCACCTAAGATGACAAAACGGGATGATTTTTTGATAAAAGTTCTTTAAGGTTTGGGGTGATGTCGGTGGGGAGGACTCCTATTTTTAGGTAGGTGAGAATGTCATGGTACCAAGGATCATGAAAACCAACGATTTTTCACATGAACTTAGAATTTGGTACCTCGAAAGTTGGTATGAGAAGCTGCTCTATCAGGAATTCATGTTTAGGGACGTTGTGTGGGATATCCAACAATGATTCGATTGTAGCCATAGAGTCAGCTACTCTATTGTTTACCCTTAGTATTTTCTCAAATGTTATGTCAATGAAGAATTCCTTGAGATCCTCCACCAGTTTCTTGTATAGGGTAGTTTTATCATCCTTTTTTTGATATTCATCATTGACCTAGTTGATAATTAGCTATGAGTCCCCACACACCTTGAGTGTCATGATTTACCATTGTACTGCAATCCAAATCCCTATTACAAGAGCTTCATACTCGATGATGTTGTTGGTGCAAGGGAAAGATAGTCTGTATGACTTCGGGATGCAATCCCCTTGTTGTGTGATGAAGAAGACTTCTGCTCTTGACCCATGTTGTGTGTATGATTTGTCAAAATATACCTTCCAATGATCTGATGCACTAAGATTGAAAATAGACTCATGTAGAAATTTTGATACCAATGGGTTCTCTGAATATATAGGTGCCTCTTCCAATTAATCTACAATTACCTGTCCCTTGATGGATTTTCATTCCACATATTCAATGTCGTATTCTGTTAAGATCATGACCCACTTAGCCATTCATCCTGTGAGTGTTTCTTTGGAGAGTAGATACTTGAGGGGGTCTATCTTGGCGATGAGCTTTATTTGATGAGCAAGCATGTAGTGCTTGAATTTTTGTGAGGAAAACACTACTGCGAGGAAAGAATTCTCAATGAATGTGTAATTTATCTCATGTCCCACCATGGTCCTACTGATATAGTAAATGAATATTTCTTTCCCTATTTCATCATGCTGAGCTAGGAGAGCACCAAGAGATATCGCTATAGCTGATATGTAGAGGATGATTGGTTTTTTCTGGATCGGTGGTGGTGCAGGAGCACCTAAGGGACACTAGGAAACACTAGGCAATTAGGCAACCTAGTTTTTGAATTTTTATCTTTAGTATGTTACCATGAAGGTCATGTTGACCATTGGATAGATGAGATAGCTTAGGACTAAGTTTGATCATTAGATTGATGTTTGGAAGGTTTCATGAGATTTGGAATCCTTTTACTCAGTTTCTAGGAAATTAGCAAGAAGTTGCAAAATGTTCCATTTTGCAACTTTGCCATAATAGGATTAGCATACAAGCGGCCAAGGAGTGGTTAAGGCCGAGATTAACTATTTTAGAGGCCATATTTAAAAAGGACCTTGACATGGAATTGGGGTTGGAAGCATTTGAGTTTGTATTTAGTTTTGAAATCAAGAAAACAGTGATATCTTAGTGTGCATTTCTTGTTTTTTTTGCTTGAATTAGTATGTTAATGGACTGATCTTGGCACTTTGAATAGAGTAGGATGTAGTGAAATTGTCTTTCAAGCATTGTTTGGAACAGTAGATAGTTAGGTTATTTGTTTCAAGCTATCTTGTAGTTACTTTGTTCTTTCTTTAATTGCTGTTTTGACTGGCAGACTGTGAAAAATGGGGTTTTAGCTCACATTTCCACTGTACTTAGTGTACGACTTATGGGGAATGTGGCTAGGCTCCATGTCTATAAATAGGTTAGGGTTAGGAGTTAGTAGGAGTCAAGGAATCATGGAGAAATTCTTCTCCTAGGCGAGCTTGATAGTGCCTGGCTAGGAAAGACAGGTAGTGCAAAGCACTTGGTTTGCAGGGGTGACCTTTCCCTGTCAAGGCACAGCGTGGAGAGGTAGATAGATGCCTTGCAAAGACTTGGCATGAAGGAGGAGGCTTCATCAGTCCATTTGGTGGTTGAATAAACTAATAGTTTACTGTGTGGTCAGGAAATGGCTTTAAAAAGGCCTAAATTGCTAAATCTAAGGGTTATGCCTGTGTACGGATAGTGAAGGTCCAAGACCCCAAAAATATTTGAGAGGTGGGCATATGGACTAGGAAACCTAAGGAAAGATCCTATGTTCTTTGGGAAACTTTCAAGGACTGACCTGTTTTCTCGGAGGTGGAGACCTAATTGGGGCTCCTAGGCTAGTAGCCTTTTTAACCCTAGATGAGGGTTTGGTGAAAGCGATGGAAGGGTGGAGTTTGGTGAACCTTCAAGAACCCTAGGAGGATGGTTTGAAACTATTGGAGACATCTCTACACCCCTGCAAAGATCTAATTGAGTTTTGAGGATAGGTTAGCCTTTAGAGTAGATTAAGGGCTAAGGAAGAGTTGAAGCAATGCACCAAGGTTGGCTTGGTTGGTAGGATTTGACTTGATAGTTGGGTTGGAAAGGTGAACCAGGGGAACCTGCACAAGCAGTAGGTCCTATAGGTTAATGTGGTGGAGTGTGACAACATGGGGGTCTTCCCAAGCAAGATCCAAAGCATGGAACAATGATTGTTCCATCCAACCCCTCCCTATCAGGTGGTATGAGGATTTGTGGTGTTAGCAAGTATTCTTTGATTTGATTGAATGCCTGATCACATTTTTCATCCCATTTTTATGCTACCCCCTTGTGGAGTAGATGAGAATATGGGATGGTTTTATCTACTAACTCTTCTATGAATCTACGAATGGATTGGAGCCTTCCCTGTAAACCCCTTAACTGCTTCAATGTCTATGGTGCTTCCATGTCTAGAATTACTTTGACTTTTGCAAGGTCTATCTCGATTCCCTTGATTGATATAATATACCCTAGGAGCTTTCCTGATTGTTCGCTGAAGAAACATTTCTTAGGATTGAGTCTTACCTTATATTCTTCTAGTCAGTCAAAGATAGGGCCCATTGTTGATATGTGATCTTGATGCTTTCTTGATTTGGCTAGTATGTCATCCACATAGTCTTCTACAGATTTGTGGATCATGTCATGGAAAATTAGAGTCAAAGCCCTTTGGTATGTAGCTCTTGCATTCTTTAACCCAAATGACATCATGTTCCAACAGTAAGTGCCCCATGGATAGGTGAAGGCTATATTATGTTGATCATCCTTTGTGATCATAATCTGATTGTACCCTGAAAACCCGTCCATCAATGATAACATCTCATGCCTTGTTGTTAGATCTACAATCATGTTTACGTTGGGAAGAGAAAAATCATCCTTAGGGCATGCTTTGTTTAGGTCCTATAAGTCGGTGTAGAATCGGATGCCCCCAGTGGGTTTAGAAATAGGTACAAGGTTTGAAACCCATTCAGGATAATCAATGGGTCATATGAAGCCAACGTCAAGGAGTTTTTGTAGCTCAAGTTTAACCAATAATGTGATTTGTGGATGCATCTTTCTCAATTTCTATCTTACTAGTTTTTCTCCTGGATAGACAGCTAGATGATGGACTACTACCTTTGGATCAAGGCCTGGAATGTCAAAGTAGGTCCATGCAAAATTAACTTTCCTTTCTTTCAAAAATGCAGCTAGCTTTTCTTGTTCTTTGGTCAAAAGTGACTCAACATAGAAAGTGATGTGTGGTGTCTCTTCAATTCCTAGATTGTTTGAGTTACATTTTTATGCCAGTGATGATTTTTCCTGATGGATGGCACTAAGGGGAAGATTGAATCCCTCATCCTTTGGCACCTCAAAGAGGTTTTCACCATCGGATATGTCCTTTCTTTTTACTTTTTTTGGGTCAAAAAGTGCCATAGTGTGGTTTTCACTCAGAGACCTAGACGTTACTGTTAGATTTTCTATTTTGTGACTAAGAGATTCAATCGTTTCCCCATAGTACGCATGTGTGTCCAACTCAATATCAAACCTTTCTTTGTGGTATCCATACGGTAGAGTATCCCTTAGTCCCATGAATTTCAAGAGAGCCTCATCATTTTTAAATGTATCTAAGATTGGTGGTCCTTGTTGGTCACAATTGATAAGTTGGGGGTAAACAAGTGTTAGGTAGGTGGCTTGGGTATCTAACTTAAAAGAAATGGCGGTGATCATAAAGAGAGAGGAATCCTCAAATAACATGGGTAAATCAAAGATGGGATCCTCATCATACATGTTGGTTATATTGAATGTATAGTTATCTATGGGTAAACCAATGGATACTGGTAATTGAGGAGGAGCTTTGACTTTTTTAACAGAGGTACCCTTGCCAAGAATGGTTATCTTCATATGGGTACATCCAAGGACAAGATTCTTTAGACACTTCTCAGGAATGATAGGTTCTAATAGGTCGTTGTCATTTTTCTCAAGCTTCTCATTTTTGTTGTAGCCCCAGTTAAACATTAGTTATAGTCCTTTGTTATCATCTTCCATGGGAAGATTAGGTACGGGTCTTTCATCTTGATATAACGGGCTTGATACATCTTTCTCATCTACCACCTCTTTTCTTAGGTCTCCCCACTTTTTGAAGGTGGTAGGTTCTGCTTTGAAGGTCTGAGATGTGTCGATTGACTATGGTTTTCCATGAGATCTAGGAGATTGAGGTAACTCTCCCATCACAAAGGAGCTCTTTTTCATTTTATAGTCTCCACACCCATTATCTTGGATTACAACCTTAACATCTGGGATGGTTTGAATGGAAGGTGTCTTTGTCTCAGAAGTGGAGGCTCACATGGATGGGTCAACATAAGGGGATGTGGGTCACTCATCATTTTTCAGGACTTGAGGGATCTTGTAATACTTGGCCTCTTGATTTTTGCAATAATAGAATGGTTCGGGGGTGCCATGGATCATGAATTCTTGATTCTAGTAAGGGAATTTGACACATTTATGGAGCATGGATGTGACATCTTGCATCCCATGGATCCATGGGCACCCTAGGAGAATATTATATGGGAGTTCAAGGTCAAGGACTTGGCAAGTGGTTTTCATGATTGCTAGCCCTACTTGGATAGGGAGTTGAATTGTGCCTTGAGACACTCGTTCTTGATCATCATAAGCCCTGATAGTGATACCTTTTCCTTTTTCGATGACATCTGAGAATCCTAGATTCTTTATTAGTTGTAGGGTACAAATATTCAAACTTGCACCCCCATCCACTAAGACCCGTTTGACTTTATTCTTGTGGACTAGGAATTCAATATGGAGTGCACGGTTATGAGATGGTTGGGTTGGGAGATCATGCTCAAAGAATGGTTTGGGGGGTAGTGTATCAATAGGGTATGTCGGTGTTGTGGAAAAGGTGGAGGGGTTGTTTGTATCATGGAAAATGAGTGGCATATATAGATGTTTTAGGTCTTGTGGGACAGTGCTAGGCATACCCAAGATTATGTTAGCTTCTAGATTTTTATTGTTGACAAGTAGATGCCCTTGAAGGGCTTGGAGTAATGAACTTCCCTTGGTGATCATGGGTTGACTTGGAACATGAGAAGATGTTGGTTGTATGAAGGGTTGGATGATGCTTGGGAATGATATCGATGGCATGTTCCCAAGAGGTTGTTCAACAATAGTGCTCACATCAAAATCAGAAGGGAGTTTTTCCCCTTCCTTTGCTAATGCCAACATGTATTGTGTGGGATTGAGCCTCATGACCGTGTTGACAATCTTGTGTGTTTTGGGATTTTGGACCAGTTCAATTATTTCATTTTGGGTCATCTCTTGGAAGTTGTTGATGACATCCTCCACTTGGAAACCTCCCTCTTGAAGATCTTGTGGTAGTTGAGGGGGGTTAAGTGGAGGGTTGATAGATTCCATAAGATTGAATTCTAATGTAGTTTGACTCAAATCACTTGAAGTGGATTTTTATTTGTTTTGCTCCATGATCTTCTTGTGTCGTGATCTTGTTTGGACCATAAAATTGGGATCACATTTTGGGAATATGGGAGGTACACCTCTAACTCCCTTGGTTGGTCTAAACTTTAGGTACAAAAAAGAAAATCTAGGATGTTAAGGATCAAATGATGGTGATGGGATAAATGAAGGGTGAATGATATGGATGTTTGAACTTTTAAGAACTTTGGAGGAATACTAGAATTTTGGATTTTGGATTTTGATTTTGATTTGGTTTGATTTGATTTGGATAATGGAATTTTAGATCCCAAGATGTTAGATGTTATCTTGGGGTAAACTTGTCCAAAGGGGGCGATAATTTAACTAAATGTGTGAAGAAGGATTCATCCACACACACGTAGCCAAACAAAGTGATTTTGATTTTGATTGAAGGATTTACCAAAAGCCTAGCATTAATGATTTTTCCAAGGTTATAAAAGTTGTTTGTGAGATGGGATTTGATGGATGATGTGACAAATGAAAGTGTTTACTTTGATCCTAGATGAACCTAGAAAGACTTTGTTTACAAGACCAAGATTTTGAAGAACATGCTATACCTCTAAAACTTTCAACTCTATGTGAGAAATTCAAAACATTGGAAAAGACCCAGATTTTGACAATAATAGAATGAATACAAGTTTGGATTGTATTTTGAAGCACATTTGTAAAAGTTGTATACCAACCTATCTCTGGTTTTGTGAAGTGCTAAAGGTGTTTCTTGAGAGCCTTTGGACTAAGAAATTTATGACGATTAATAGACCTTGGTTTCGGGATTTTGACTTTGTGGGAAATCATGAGATCAAACACATATGTGGGGTCCAATTGTCTGTTATCTTGATTAAATGGATTCTTTTTACCACATAAACACTTCTTGCTTAACTTTCAAACTGGATGTCTATGTCTTAACTCCTTTTCATTCCACAAGGTCCATTATGTGAAAATCAAATAATCAAAGGCATAGTTTTCCTAGGTTGACTTTGGGAATCTGAACAAATTGAGATATAGGCCCAAATATTTAGGAGCCTCCAAGGATAAAATCCATAGAGACAAGTAGTAATATTTTGACTTTTCAAGGATATTTGTTCTTTCCAAAGGGTTTGAAATTTTGATGACTTGTTGAATGTTTGTTTCAAGTTTGAGATCCAAGCAATGTATTTATCTGACTCACAAGTTGTACAATCCTAGGATAGAAATGGCAATACTTTGTTAAGTCCCAACTTAGATTTCTCCAAACACTGAGACAAAGAAAATAGTTAGAGATTTGGTGACACTGGCTCCTCTCCACGACACACACTTCTTGGGACCACCAAATCTCAAAATCTTAAAGATCCAGAGACCTTAAGGATTTTTTCTATTTCTACTTTGAGTAGTACAAATGTGGGGTGGCTTCAAAATGACCATTCTTGCACCAACAAGTATTAAGGATTTTGGACTTTAAACAAAGGGTTGTAGTAAGGACATTTGCTTCAAGGGATACAATGATAAACTCTATCAATAGGTCTCCCAACCCTTAGAACAAAGGCTTTACGCATCATAAAGATACTGGGGGAGAGCTATCATGTATCGCTTCCTATTGATTGCAAACTTTCCTTGCAATCACAAATTTATATAGCTGTTCGGAAGAGCTTGGCTTTAGATCGTTACCACTTGGGTCATTCCCTCCTTTCGAAGTGGGGAGGCAGGCCCTCTAAAGATAAACAAAAGCGAAGAAGTACATTTGTAGTTCAACCACCTAAAGCGCTAGGAGGGAACACACACAATGCCTTTCCTTCACACTCGCATGATTGTTCAATTTTAGATCCAAATCAAAATGTGTGAGTGATTTTAGACAACCAATGTCAATGGAATGCTTTTGATTCTCAAGATCTCTGAGAGGTGCGAGATAAGTACATACACATTCAAATGACACAAATTGCAAAAAAGCATAAAACAAATGAAGGCACAAATTCTTTTTAAACCCAAAGTAAACATGAATTCTTTTTAAAGCACCAAGCTAAATGTGAGTTTGTATTGTTCAATTTTAGCCCAAAATAAAAGTCTAGTAAGTTCCTAATGTTCATTTTTAATCCAATTTTGACAAAGCTTGAGTTGTTTGTTAATTTTAAGCCTAAAAAGTAACTCTAGTTGGTCCTAAAACAGAAAATGAAAAGCATAATTTGAAAGCCTAAGCTATTACAAAGAGCATTAAAAATTGCTTTTAGGTCTCCAAATCAATTTTTCTTCCTTTCCTGCAAAGGCGACACTGGATAATTAGAGGTAACGCTCTGTTAGAAGCAAAATTTAGACATAAGATAGAATAGACAGAGACGACACTATAGCAAATGTGGTGCGACAATAGTGAGCAAAGGTAGAGCAATGTGGTGAATGCATCACTGTATGCATAGGTGATGCTCTTCCAATAAGTGAATGCAAAGCTTTATGCAAAGGTGACGATGTATTTGTCAAGTGCGGTGTCGCTCCCCTGTATCTACAAAAAAATAGAATTCTCAAGAAAAAATGGTCAAAATAAAATGGTTATCCCTCCTTCTAGTGCCAAAATGTGAGTGTCTAATCTACAATTAACTAACAAGAGACAACAAACAAGTGTTAATCAAGTTAGAAAACTAAATAAAATACTCCCCATGAGATTCTTAATCAAGAAAGACAAGAAAACATGATGAAAACATGAAACAAACAACCCAAAAGCATGCAAACTCATCTAAATTTATCAAACCTTCATCCCATAGGGGGATTGGTGCTCCTTTGATGTGGAAAGAAGCCCTTTCCCAATCCCAATGATAAGCTCCAATGTTGTAGATGATTATAAGTATGAAATTGACAATAAATGATGAAAATGCCAATTGCTAATAGTGAAAATGGCTATAGTAATATTGCTTCAAGTTGTGGATCCATATTGTGAAGAGAATACTTCTATTTATAGAACTCAAGGGTTGAGAAATGAGAGAAATTGATGAATGTGAGATGAAATGGGAGCCAATAGGAATGTGACACTTGCCACAATCTTATTGGGTGAGAGTGGAGCACATTTTGAGAAATGTGTTGAGGGGATGTAAGAGGAATAAATGAGAATGATTGAAGATTTGAAAGGTTGTAAGAAGAATTTATTGAATGTGGTTGGAGATGTGAAAGGATGTAAGAGGAGTTACTGAAAATGTAAGAAAAGTTATTGACGATGTGATAGGTTTTTGAAACCTTTGGAAGGAAATTGAATGAGGAGGTGGTTGGGAGGAATATTCCTTTGTGAGGATAAATAGAGGAATTAGATAATTAATAGAAATGAATTTCATGTGCAACCTAGTTAGTTGACTATGGGTTGTTTAACTCTTGAGGAGTTAAAAGCTAGAGGATTTATTAATGATGATTAGAAAGTGATTTAGAGTTAATTAATTCAAAATTAATTAACCTGGATGGGTTAGGGGATTGTGAAATTTGATTTGATTTATTTAATAAAATGAGAGGACTTAGAGGGATTTAATTAAAAGATTTGATTTAATTAAATATGATGAACATTAGCTAGAAGAAGGGTGAATTAATCTAATAAATTTAATTATTTGATTAATAGATGAATTTGCTGATTTTAACTAAATAATTCTAATTATTTAATTAATTGGTTAGTTCGGTGTGATTTAGGAAGAAATGGTGTTAATTAATCAGAATCAAATGCATAATATCAATCAGGTTTATTTAAGTGTCTACAAGAACATATCATAGCATTGTAAAGCATAAAGCATGATATGCATACTAGATGAGCTAACATTATGTACACAAAAATAAAGAAAATGAATTTTTATGTAAGATTTAATGAAAATTTAAGTATTGTAAGGCTAGATCTAGGTGACTATATAAGATTACAAAATCTAGATGCAAGCATACAAATAGTTCAAAATGTAAATATCAACTTAAACCCAATATTCAAAATAGGAGAGATTAATAAATAGTTATTTATTCACTAGAAGGAAAGAGCTATAATATATAGCATTGAGATTCTAAATTCAATGAGGATGAGGAAATGACATAAAAACTAAAAGCAAGGGATTTTTTAACTAAGTTTTTAGATATGAGATTTAGATAAGGAAAAAAACCATAAGCCCATGAAAGAAGGAAATTGCATGCACTCATTTATCCTATCCTACCTAAGTAATACAAATAAATTACCTAACTAAACTTAAATAGTAAGTCACAATTAAATAATTACACTAAAATCCCCTTAAGTAAAACTTAGGGGAATTATGAAATTGGAAATAGGTCTTGACAACTAAGCTTGATCAAATACCCATGTGTAATGATGGAAACCCCCAAAAATAAGAAAAGAGAACCCATAGGAAAAAATGGTCCCAACGAGAAAATGATGAATGAATCTAGAAGTTACTTATGTGCCTTGATATTTATGCTTAACTATGACTAAAATTAATCCATAGGAGCATATACCATGAATATTTGAAACATTAACCATAATGAATGGATCTCAATTTGAGATGTGATCTGATGCAAAATTCAAGATCATTTACCTTAGTTTCTAAATTTGAGATGTGAATTGATGTGAATCAAGATGTGCCAGTCATAAGAAAGATGTGACAAAGAGAGAACTAGATATCATCTAGATATAAAACATGTGATACTTCATCAAGATAGAGGTAGGATCATATTTATGTCATTTTACTATAATCTTATCCTTTGTTATGTCATGCTATGTGGAAACACTAGATGCCTATGCATGAAGCCCCCCAAGATGAAACTTTATTATGGTTCATGTTTACAAAATTCCTATTTGCAATATCCTTAAAAGGTAAATATCTCAATTATGAGACCTCCCCAAAAAGTTATGATGACACTTCATACTTAGAGAAATTAGAGTTATCAATTTCCAAATCAATGAAGTGGTCTTGATATTAGTGTATTACAAATACCTAAAATAGGATATAGAGTTGAACTATATCCTTTTCATATATAATGGGATAAATCACACAACACTAATGAGAATTATATAGAGAATAATGCACTATCAAAAAACAATACACCAAAAATGATACCATATGAGCCTAAATAGAGCCCTAGAAGTTCTCAAAATGAGAATTGCTTAGCATCATAAGTGAGAATCTGAAATTTCTAGAAAAAATAAACACCAAAATTAAGTAATATGTACACCATTGTGAAGCTCTCAAAAAATTATTCTATTGCTCAAAACGAAGAGAAAAAATGAGCAAGAATGGATCCTCTAAAGATCAAGTGTAAAATCAAAACCACATTGGAGAGGGATTGGGATGGTAGGTAAAGAAAGGTTGATTTCACAATGACATGAACATATAAATATTCTAATATGCCTCAAAATATTCTTACATGTTAGAATATTCTCCAACCTCTTACTATTGGTTAAAAAAATACCTTCATACACTGAAATCATTGATTTGATTTCTAAAAATGATTGGTATATTATATACAACTACTTATGATTCTGCAAGGTGGTCTTATGCTACTCAAGAACCTATAGAAGGTGGCACTATCAAGACTAGTAATGAATGAGTAGATGAGGGAGAAAGGGGCCTGGTGACATCACCTTAGGAAAGTAGTGGCTATTGCTTTAATATTGGCAATGGTGGCATGGACAAGCACCACCACAACAATACCCATGGGTGCTTATGTGATATTTTTAAAAAAATTATTACAAATTTATATAGTATGAACTACAATAGCACCAAGGGTATTTTTTTCTTTAGATTCTCCCAATGACTAATCTAGGTCAAATTTATATAAAAATAGGGTTTTTGGCCTTCTAGATGCGATGAAAGGATCCATTTAATCTAAAAATTTCACTTGTATTCTAAATCTAATGATCAAACCCTTATGAAAAACTAAGCTTGCCAATCTTTCATTTTGGTGAAATGAAAGTCAATGTTGACTTTCTTAAGGCTTTTGAACACTATGGTGAACTTAGATTTGACCCATTAAGCTCCAAAATTTACCTCTCCTTTAAATATTTGATTAAATTCTCTATTTCTCAAATGATAAAAATCATTTAAAACACCAACAAAAGCTATGATACCATATAATATTTAATTAAAAATTGAACACAAGCCTAGATCTAGGTGACTATAGAAGATTACGATAGTGTAGAATATAAATATCAACTAAAATCCAATATTGGGAATATAGAGAGACTGGTATAAAATTTCTTATTCAATGGAAGGAAAGAACTACAATATATAACCTCAAAATTCTAAATTTGATGAGGATGAGGAAAAGGCATAAAACCAAAAAACAAGAGATTACTTTAATTAAGTTTCCAAATTTGAGAGGATAAGGAAAAAGCATAATCCCATGAAAGAAGTAAATTTCATGTGTACTCATTTATCCTATCCTACCTAAGTAATAAAAATAAATTAACTAAGTAAACTTAAGCACTAAGGTGCAATTAAATAATTACATCAATAGTTTAAACATTGTAAGGCTCGAGCTATTTAGGTTTTAAAATATGTATACAATACAATACACATACACCTAACAAGGAAATATTTTATATGAGAAAGAATATAGAGATTTAATTATTTTATATCATAATTACTATGAGAAAATTACGATTGATTATCACTAAATAGCATAGTTGAAGTCATTATCAAATTTAGACCTAATATAAAATTAGAAAATCGAACCCCAAGGCCCAATCCTAGGAGGTATATCAAACACATTTATCAAAATGAAAGAAATACTTTTTTCCCTTTTATATTTATCTAGGTTAATAAATAAATTAAGTAATCAACATATAGTCTGCCTAGATATATGAACTAAATCTCTAAATAAATGATAAATTGACAAAGAAGGATATGTGCACTTAACTCTAGGAATAATGATATATAATATATTATTGATTGAACAATTCAATCTATAACAATTAAATCTTGACCAACTTTAAAAGTGACTATTCCCCATTTTTTATTCATTCAAAGAGTTATTTCTCTATAGAAGCAACTAAAATTTTTGGTCAACTTGGTGCAAAATTTTCTTATATCTACACCATTAGGTCAATAGGTATATTTATCATAAATCTCATTGATTTCAAAACTTTGAGTTAAGATATATACTATAGAGCAATACTAGGGAGTTCCCTTTAACACAATACATAGATACCAATGAGATGTGGTATAGTAGATAAAGGTAGAAATTTAAATACAATTATCACAAATCAATATAGATTCTTCTTTACCTATGGAGTAATAGAAGGGAATAATGATTAGCGGGTTACAAAATAAAGAGTTGTGATGATCAAAAGGGTAATTTTGAGGAGATTTTAGCAAAATAAGAGGAAAAGTAACTGGAAATTATGAAGGAAAAGTATGTTACAATTTTTTTTTGGTTGGTAATAGATGTGATTTTATTGAAAATTAAATAAAAATTACATAGCGAATCTTTATGAAACATCAACTAAAAAACCTTCTCCAACCCCACTAAACTCCAATATAAAAAAACCTATATGCCAACTATCAATAATGCTCTCTTCTTCATGAGTTACAAATAATAAAACATAAAATTACAGGTAGAAGCTCCCCAACCAACACAAGAAAACAAGCCTAAATCCAATAAACCCTTACAAAGGACCTGTTAATAGGTCAAGAGATTGGAGCTCAAATTGGTCTTCTCTTCATCTGGGATCCAAGAACCATTGCAAACGTTTCCTTCCTAACTTTCTTCACTTTCTTCCCCTTGACTATTTGTCATCCATCCTCTACCCTTGCAGCCGCCTTATGCTAGTCCAATGGTTTGTCATAAGGGCTCTTCACAACTCCATCCAAACTTCCATTTGTTTGATGATTTTCCTCATCAAATTTTTGTTTCCCTGTTTCTTTCTCTTGTGACCTCCCCAGATTTTTTTTTCTCGACATTCGGGTGTCGTTGCCCAATTTTTGAGATTTTCCCCTCCATTACAAACAACATTATCTCTGTTCACATCTAGATTCCCATCCTATGCCAGGAAAACACCATTCTATTGTTGAACCTTCCTTCTTCCTTCCTCCACCAACGCCTTCCCTTTCTGACCCTCTTCCTCCCTACTTTTCACTTGAGGGCTCATTTGGTTCTCATCCTTTTTCTCCACCGTATAGTGTTGGGGGCCAACACCTTCCCACCAAGAGGCTGATTTGGTTGCTCTTTGTTTGGCACATTGAGTAGAAAAATGTCCCATATTGAAGCAAACTTTGTACCTAAAGGGTATCCCATCATAGTCCAAGGGTTGCACCCAACATCCTTTCAAAGTCTTTAAACATATCTCTTCCGGGGGCACCTTTGACACATCCATTTCTACTAAAATCCAGGCACAAGTTCAATGCAGAAGGTTTAAAGAGCCTTCATCCACCATTAAAAAATTTCCTAAAGAGTTCCCTACAGCCTCTAAGCATGAATCAAACCAAAATTGTAAGGGAAAGTAGGGAAGTCTCACCCAGATGGGAACCTTCTCAAACACTTCAATGGTTGGATTGAAAGTTGGATGCCATGGCTTTAACATCAATGGATATTTATCTTCCCAATCCCAGTGATAGTCATAGAGGATCTTATTTCTATCCCGCTCCTTTTCAAAAACAACAATGAAAAAGCCTCTAGCCGTGGGATAGATTTGGACATACCCTTCTATAACATTTTTCCAATGGAGAGAAATCCACTGGTGGAGGCTCGTCAAGCTTGGCCAATATCCTTTGAATCTTCCTATCAGAGCCAGTCCAAAAAAAAAATTCATTGAAAATTACTTCCTGCTCGAGCTCAACATCTAGCTCCATTGTGACTGATCTAGATGTTGGCAGTAAGCCAACATCCTCTCCTCCTCTTTTTGTTCTAGTTGATGGAGGTAAACCAGACTCCCCTCCTCCCCTACCTACCAAATTGTTGGTTGAGGGTTTCACTAACTGGAATGGTCCAATTTGGCTCCCCCCAACCACCTATGCCTTGGTCCCTTTGACAAATCCTCATCTCCCTGTGACAAAGGTGCCTAGTTGTCCACTCCTCTGTCCTTGCTGAGCAGACTGGTCACCACCATTCAGGCCAAGCCCTTCTCCACTCGGGCCCGATTTCTTCACACCGTTCTCAATTTGGATGCTTCGCTCAAATTTATTCTTGCTGCAAACATCATTGTTCTGGGAGCCACTGATATTCCCCTGCTTAGCCTTTCCCTTGTAGCTTAGTCCATGAGAAGCCCTAGCTGCAACAAAAGACAATAAAAGACCGTTGGCGTCCATCGCAAACCATAATTGAAAAGTATGTTACAATTGATACAAAGTTGAATGCTAAAATTGGTAACATGGAGGGGACATGTAGTAACATAAGTATATTATCTCAGTATTGTTTGGGTTGGACCACCTCCACCAAAGCCTTAAATATTTAGATAGATAGTTTTGAGAACCAAATGTTGCAACCATCCAACTTATATGATGTCATAAATGACTTAAATGGAGCACTTTGGGTATAGATTAAGAATATCGATAATCAATACCATCATTAATAGGAGAAAAGAGCCAACATCATATCTAAAGTGAAACAATTGAGGGAAGTGGCTAGTTTGTGGTTATCCCAACCAACAAGCCTCTTGATTGATGCATATAAATTGGTATACTCTATTAGGATTTGTTCTTCTATAAATGTTGGTAAAGTTTTATTGATCACATTTTAGGGATAAGCTCACCACCTACAAAAGTCCATTCTTTAATGGACTAATATTTATAATTCTAGTTTAGAATATTTATAAGAGTGTCTTATCTTAATATGGATTTTGGTATAGTTTTGGGCATATTTTTAATAAGAATACACTTTTGGGATATTATGATAGAATAGTCTTAGTTTTTCTTTTTTAGTAGGGAAAGATAGAGTTAGCATGTCTTGAGGATAAGACAGTCTAAGTTGGGGGATGATGTCGGTAAGATATATGATATCTCATTAGGTTGAAATCTTTAAAGGGTAGCCTAATGGAGGTCAATGGTGAAAATGTGTAAGGGAAATAAAGGCTGACATCAAGATGACACATTCCTATGTAGAACAAAAATACTAAGAGATATCACAAGTCAAAGGAATGGAAATATGGTACACTTATATAACTTGTGACACTAAAAAAATGGTATATAACTATGAAGAAACATGGATAGGGACAAACCGCTCTGCAATTGAGTGTTCTTTTGGGTTTTCAAATTTCTCTATGTCGTCTATGATTCTTGATGTTCTGGCGTGGCGGGAGCCCCAACAAGGCTCCCCCACCAAAGCTTACTGCTCCTTTTGAAACAACTTCTTCTTCTTTGCATATCAAAATAGTATTTCGTACCCTCGAGAAGTCTCCTCTTTCAAATCATGTGGAAAATGATGTCTTTTTGGCAGGGGAGGACCTAACTTCCTTTGTGGACAAAATTGTGAGGGGAAATGCATTGATGAAGGTCACATAGGATGATGTTTCAAATTTCTATATTGTGGAGGGGGATGAAGTGGACATCCCTAATCTGCTCCTAGATGCAACTATTGATAGTCTAAAGTTGTCTTTGGTTGAGAAGTTCTTAGCCAACTACCCTAATATTGATCAGTTATGAAGTTGGGCTTCTAACACTTGGAATCTTAAAGGTAGTGTCTCTATTAGTGCAATGGATAAAGGTTTATTCATGTTTATCTTTGTTACGCATGAAGATATGACTAAGATCCTCATGGGAGGTCCTTGGGCTTTTGATAAAGGTTTTAAAAATATTATATCCCTTAGCAAGTGGAAACCAAGTTTTGATGCCTCTGTTGATCTTGGGTTAGTGGCCTCAACCTGGGTTAGGCTCCCTGGTCTGCCCTTAGAATTCTAGAACCATAATATCTTTAAAGGAATTCTTGAGTCCTTTGGTACCTTAGTGAATATTTATAAAGTCACTCAACTTAAATCATGACTGGTTTATGCTAGAATTTGAGTGAATGTTGTTGTTAACATAGTTCTTCCTACTACTGCCACTCTGAAGTCAAAATTTAGAAAATGGGTCCAACCCTTGGAATATGAAAAATTCTAGGGCCCATTTCCAGGTTTGCAATAAGTTTGGTCACCTACAAGATGTGTGTAAAAGAGACTAGTAGATCCAATTAGTAAACAACCAAATGGGTTATCCAACCCCCTCAAAAAATGGTTGAACCCAAAGCTTTTGGGAAGGAAAATGCTTCTTCTTGTCCTCCTTCCTCTGATTTATCTCTTCCTAGTAAGGACTTGGAGCCTTCTTTTGACTCCTTGGTTGAGAACATAGTGGAGAATAAGCTGAAACATAAGGAGCTTACTGCTCCCTCTTTAGAGTTGTTGACTGAAACAGGTAGGAACCCTATGTCTTGCCCTAAAGATAGCTCTGACTCTGTACATGTTATCAAAATTCTTGAAAATAACCAAAAATTGTCAGAGGAGGGGAATGAAGAAGAGCTTATATCTGAAAAAGTAAATAATGTTAGCCTAAAGGAAGGTGAAATTGACAACCAGGTGGATAGGATTATTCCATCCTTTTTGGACCAAGAAATGAAGGATAGTGAACAGAAGGACACTAATGGTCCAAAGATAAAAAAGAAATAGATAAAGAACAAAAAAATGAAAAGTGTCAGCCTTCTTCCCCCCAACAATTTGTTGTTGGGCAAGAAGAGTGGAACCAAGTGAATATGAAATCTAGAAAGAAGAAAAAGCCAGATGTTGGAGGAAACAATAAAGTTGGTAGACCTCCTCTGAAAGAGTCAAGGAGCAAAGATATTGCAAGGGATGTTGCTTCAGGTAAATAGAGAACCCTTGACTCCCTTTTTGGTAATAAGGCTAGAAGGAAGTAAGTGGGGGCCTTGCCCCTATTTTGGTAGTATCAAGGTGATAATGTCTCTCCTCATTCCAAATGGGGTTGATATCATGGAATATTAGGGGACTAAATGGTCCCTTCAAACAACACTTAATAAAAATGTGTTTGGTAGATTTGAAACTGGATGTCTTGATAATTCAAGAAACTAAAATGAAAAAAAGAGACTTTTGAGAAAGTGGTCAAAGTTTTTGGCCCATGGCTAAGTTTGTGGTGAGTGATGTTGAAGGGGCATCTAGTGGGATTGCTACTTGTAATCCAGCTAAGCTCTCTGGCTCTTTGGGCTTTAGTAGTAAAAATTGCTTGATGGTCTCCTTGAAAGATAATATACCTCTGTTAAATGGAACCTTTTAAATATTTATGGTCCCAACACGTGCCTTGAAAGGCTTAATCTATGGATTTTTTTGGAAAGAAATAAAAGCTATAAAAGGATTTTTGGATGCTAGGAGGGGATTTTAATTTTTGTTGTTCCCTTCAAAAAATCTTAGAGGCCTTGATGAGTTCTTGGATAGCATGATGGATTTGGCAGATTTTTTCAACTCTGTAGGCCTGCTGGATATCCCATTGACTGGGTCTCTTTTTACCTGGTCAAATATAAGACAAGGGAATCACCTCATTCAATTGAAACTTGAATGCTTCCTGATTTCTTCAAATTGGAGCATTCTTCAAGACCTATCTCTTACTGCCCTTCCAAGAACTGGTTCAGATCATAGTGCCTTACTCCTTAATAGGGATGACAAAGTTGCTAAAGGGACTTTTCCCTTTAGATACGAGATAATGTTGACCTACCATCCCGATTTCAGAACTCTTGTTGAAAAATGGTGGAATGAACCATGCTTGGGTACCCCCATGTTTTGTTTTGTGCAGAATCTTAAAAAGATCAAAGAGCATGTTAAAGGATGGAACAAATATTCCTTTGGAGAAATATTTAGTATTAAAGAGGATTTAAAATCAAAGACTAAGGTGATTCAAAATTTGATGGAGCAGGGGGTGGTGGATGAAACCATCTATAAGGAAGAAAGGAATCTAAGAACTCAATGATACAAAATAAACAAAAAAGAAGAGATTTTATAGAAATGGAAATCTAGGGTGCAGTGGTTAATGACAGGAGACATCAATACAAAATTATTTCACCAATCTACGCTAAAAAATAGATGTAGAAACAGGGTCAGATCTCTGAAAAACAAAGAATGAGCTTATTCTCTAGAAGGAATATGAAATAGCTAAATAGGCAGTCTCATTCTTTTCAAACTTTCAAGATATGCCAAAGGCTGATCATGGTGACTTGGATATTTTTTTGAGTGTTATTCCTTAGGTTATTATAAAACAAGATCTAAAATAATTATCTAAACAAGTTTCCCTTCAAGAAGTCAAGGATGCGGTTTTCTCATTTGGAGCTTTTAAGGCACTAGGTTTGGATGGGTTCCCTCCAAATTTTTTTTAGGACTTCTAGGATATTATCTCCTCTGATCTTTTTAATGTTGCTCGAGATTTCTTTAGATCTGGTAGACTCCTTAATCAACTTAATGCTACCTTTATTACGCTCACCCCCAAATATGAAGAAGCCTCCTCTATGCATGACTACAAACCAATTAGTTTGTGCAATACTACTTATAAGATATTCTCAAAGATTATGATTAACAAATTAAAGCTGGTCTTAAATAAAATGATTTTTGTTAATCAGAGAGGTTTTGTTCAAGGAAGATAGATTTTAAATGTGAAAATTTATACTCATGAGATTTTACACTCAATGGACTTAAGCAAAAAGCAAGGTATGGATCTGAAGCTCGATATTTCGAAAGCTTATGATCTTGTCTCTTGGTATTTTACTTTTGTTGTTCTTAAAAAGTTTGGTTTCAAAGGAAGATTTTTTAACCAAATTATCTCATGTGTTACTACCCCAAAATACTCTATTTTGTTTAATGGAGTCCCAAAAGGTTTCTTTTCTTGTGGAAGGGTACTAAGACAAGGTGATTCCCTCTCACCATATCTTTTTATTATAGTGGTTGAAGCCCTCGGAAGAAATATTCAGAAACAAATTGACAAAAAATAGCTAAAAGGGTTCATAGTTGCTTCCTCATTGCCTCCAATGTCCCACTAGCAATTTGTCGATGATACCATTCTTTTGGGAGAGGCCTCTGTCTCAGAAGATAGACAGTGGAAAATTACTTTGGAGAATTATGCTAAAATTTTGGGACAAAATATTAATTATCATAAAAGAAAGATCTACTTCTTCAATACTGACCAAAAAATAAGAGAGAAAGTTATGAATATTTTGGGATGTCAGGAAGATGTTCTACCTGCCACTTACCTTGGCCTTCCTCTCATATCCAAAAAAACTCATAGAAATTATTGGAACTATATCATTGAAAAAATTCAAAAGAAACTTGAGGGTTGGAATGGTAAGATGTTAAGCCAAGTAGGAAAATTATAACTTTTGAAAGCTTCCTTGCAAAATATCACTGTCTACTATCTCTCCCTCTTTAATATTCTCGCCTTCATTGCTGAAAAAATAGAAGTGATACAAAGGAATTTTCGAAGGAAGATGGTTCTCTTGTTGGTTGGGATAAAGTTTGTAGTTCGAAGGAAGATGGTGGCTTGGGAATATGAAGGCTTAAACTCTTCAATAAATCCTTAGTGGAAAAATTAGGTTGGTTCCTCTTGGAAGGAGCAAAGGACTAGGTTCAAATTATAAAGGTGAAATATTTGAGTAATAAGGACCAAGATTGCTTCCTGAGGAAAGATAATCTTCCCAATGGCTCGGTCTTTTGGAGCAATTTGATTAAGGTCAAAAGAACTCTGAAATTAGGGGTGAAAATGAGAATAGGGAATGGGAAAAGAACTGACTTCTGGGAATATCCTTGGTTATATAATGCTCCTTTGTCTTCAAATAATATATTTCAATAATTCAGACTCAGAATGAAAAGATCAATTGGTAAAAAGGTTGTTGATTACATTAATTGGGATGGTCTGAAACCAAGTTGGAATTTTTTTAAGAATTAGATGGATTGTCCTATTCTAAGAAGGGATCAACAATAGAATTGGGAGGGCACTCTGTGAATTCTTCATCAACAGGTTGGGGATCTTGTCTTTTTCTCAAAAGAAAGGGAAGATGAATGACTATGGACTAAAAATACTTTTGGAAAGATTTTTGTCAAATCTATCTATGATGTTTTGGCTAAACCGTTGATTTGTAAAGAAGATTTTAACTATAAGAATGCTTGGAATAAGAACCTTATCCATAAATTTAATAGATTTTGGTGGACAATGGCCCATGGAAGGATTCTTACTTTAGATAACCTTAAGAAAAAAGGATTCTATTTGGTCAATAAGTGCTATTTGTGTAATGAAAATGAGGAAATCATTATGCACTTACTATTTCACTGCCCCTATTCGCAAGAAGTTTGGGCCTATTTTTTAAATAACTTGATAGTGGAGTGGGTCTTCCCCCCATCTATCAAGTTGTTTGTTGATGGATGGAGCTTTTTTCCCTACTCTCATAATATTATTAGAGACCTTTGGAGACAAGTTCCCCCATTCCTTACTTGGGGCCTTTGGAAAGAGTAGAATAATAGAATCTTTAGGGATACTGCTAAGGGTAGCAAAGAGATATGCATGACCATAAGACAAAAGATACAAGAAAATATAAATAATTGCAAGTATGCTCCTTCTAAGAAACCACCATCCTACAAAGAGCTACAAATCAAGCAATTATGGGGTATCTCACAAAACCTATGTAATATCAATTGGACAAAACAACTTATTAGAAGGAGCACAACTTGGACATCCCTAGGTATTGGATGGATCAAATGAAATTTAAATGGCTATTCCAAGGGGAACCTAGGGATGGATGGAGCAGGGGGGGGGTTTAGAAATCACCAAGGAAGCTTTATTGAGGGATACAAAAAAGGTCTAGGTGTCACTACAAGTAATGTGGTTGAGGCCAATGTAGTGTGGGATGGGATAAATAGATTAAAGGAAAAAGGATACAATAAGGTTTTTATAGGAGACTAACCTTATCTTGGATTATTTAAATAATGTGGCTAAAGCACCTTGGGAAGTGAGAGATATTTTAGACGATTATAAGAGAATGTTGAAATCTTTTCAATAGTATAAAATATGCCACATGTACAGGGAAGGTAACATGGTGGCATATGCCATGGAGAATGTTAGCTTAAGACAATATGAGTGGATTTATTGGGACTTCCTCCATTTTCTACATTAGATCAAAGACATAATAGTAAGTGAAAAACTTGGCTTTTCAAACCCTTTGGGAGTTGTTGGAGATTTGAATTGATGGAAGGATTAATGAGCTATCAAATCAAAATAATTTTTTCTATAATTTTCTTGCTCACAAGGGTTATGGATATTTGGGAGGATCGAGATATATGCACCTTGAATGATTGCAAAAGTATGAGAAATATCCAGAATCATGTAAGAGCTATGCCAAAAAGAAATTATCTTTTAGTGGCTCGGTGGTGGATAAATATTGGTAATTATTTGAAAGGTTGTCAAATAATTATTAATCCTACGCAAGTAATTAAAAATCTTTGGCTAGGTTGGCACCATGAAATCTCCGTGCAAAATATCTCCAATTTCTTGGTGTATGACCTTACAAGTTTAATTATGGCTTTTTATGGCAGGGAGATTGTCATTTCCAAAAAAGACAGGAAGAGATGGAACATTTTATCTCATAGTTATCAGTCGGATTTATTTAAAACTACTGACAATTGGTTTGAATCACCACCTCTTCAAATGAATATCCCTAAAGTCTTTCTTAATACTGAGAAGTTAGAAATCTTGGTGATTACGATTGAGGACAATAAGGGCCTAAGAACTAAATTTTTGCTCCTTCATAAGGATAATCTAACCACTGAAGATAATATGGGCGGCCCTAGGAAGAGAATGGAGTTGAGAAAACATGACTCTCTTAGAAAAATGCTAAACTTTGAAGTCTTTTTGAATGTGTGGGGTTTACCCCTTATTTCAAATCCATGGAAGGATATAGCGAGGAACTGAGCTACAAATTTTCTAACACCTGGAGGGATGGATAGGTTGATATGGGTGGGATCCATTTCACTGTGGATGCAAAGTTGATTTCTCTGGCTATGGGCCTCAAGTATGAAGGGAATAAAGTTGTCAAAAAGAGTACATGGAATTACCAGACCTTTATCAAAAAAAATTTGAGGACAAGGAAACGCCACTAAGATTCCAAAATGGCTACTCCAAGTTGTTGCTTATCCCCCTTATCATAATGTGAGTTATTTTTTTATGAAATACTTCACCCTTGAGAGTAGATACCAGTCCATCCATGGTTATCACTTTCCCATACTGAATCACATTTGTCATTTGGATAAAATAAATTTTCCCTTTTTTCTTTTCTCGTCTTTACAACAGTCTTACAAACAGGGCTAACCTTCCTTTACACCAGGGATTAATTAGGGTCATCTACAAATATTCTTTGACCACCACCCCACAAAAGAATGTCTTCCTTGACCTGCTTTAGGGTAACCAACCCCCTAAAATCTCTATCAAGATTGAGATAATTGAAATCTACCCCCATTCATTGAAAAATGATACTAAGAAGCACAATATCCCTTCCCATAAGATTGTGGAGCCCTCATGGTCTGACCTTCTTAAAATAACCCCAGAAAAATGAAATTCCTCATGCTTGCTTCTCCTAGGGGCACAAAGAAAAGAAAAATGATTATCAAAGAACAAAATCCTAATACTCCCACTATTACCATACAAGATGATAAAGAAATAAGCCCTGATAGTGGTTCTAATCCCCCAGCTGGTCGTAGGTCAACACATTTGGCCTTAGCTGCTTTTAAAGGAAAAGAAACAAGAAAGAAAACTAATAATTTTGGGGGCAAGAAGAGTGTTTCTTTATTAGATTCTAAGAAGAAGAAAGGTAAAAAGGTCACCACGGGAGAATCAAATGCCTCCTCTTAGGAGTATGTTCCAGATAGTTTAGGAGAAACAGAGCATTCAGAGGAGGATGAAGGTTCAGCTTCTGAAGATGTTGAGAAATCCAGTCAGGAGGTGGAAGAGGATAACTCTCATCGAGTGATGGAGCATGGTGAGGTGGAGGGCATGAGCCTAGGAGTTGACAAAGAAGAGAAGAATACAAGTGTTACCCCAATTGATCTAGAGGTGGAAACTACTACCTTTCACCCTCTTAACTTTGAAACTCCAGTGGAGGAAAAATTGGGTACAAATAAGTCGATTGTGGGTGATCCTACAATATTGGTTTACAATTTTTGGCCAAACTGGACATTGAATTGATTTTTTTTAACTAAATCTTCACTTTTAGACACCTATAGCTTCTAAACCATGAGTAATTTGAAGATGATGCAAACAAGTGATTTGCGGCATTTTTTCTATAGATTCTAAATATATTTTTAATTTTTTTTGGAATCATATTGCATTTCTTTTTCCATCTCCTTCAAAAACTAGTTTTTAACAGTAAACACCATTTTTAAAGAGTGGAATGCACTTGATAACACATAACTTCTTTCTATGAAGGATAAAATTCTAGTTTTTTTGAATTTAGATTCGTAACTACGATATCTAGTGCATGCAATTGGTTTCATAGCATTTCATTGAATATTTTTTTCTTAATTAAGTTTTGAAGTCAAACCAGTTACAATTTAGACATGATTTACTTGCTAACACAACTTTTTTGTATGTATCCAAATTATTTTTTAAAAAAAATTTGGATAAGGGACATCAATATCTAGTGCATAGATATTTTTCAATTTTTTTTTATAATCAATTGTTTTTCCACGTGTAGAATAGAGAGCTTGATTTTCAGTGAAAAACCTATGTTTAATTAAACTAAAAAAAATACAATAAAACCAAAACATATTAAAATTATATTTGATGGATAGCTTGTTCTAAGGACTACCGTCATCCAGTTGGGTCTGTGAAGTTTCCTCCATTTTCATCCTAAACCTGAGCTTCAAAAGGAAATTTTTTGTAGAAATTTGGTAGAAGAGGGGGAGAAAGGAAAAAAAGGGGGGTTTGAGCAAACTCTCCTTTGAGCGAACCCCCCTTGACCCCTTCGAGTGAAGGGGGTTCGCTTGAACCCCCATTGTTTTGTAAATTTTCCTTTGTTTTCCTTAAAAAATTGGTGCCAAAAGGGATGGCAACATCAAAAGGGGTTCGCTCGAAGGGGGGGGGGTTGTTCAAGTGAACCCATTTTTTGGGTTCGCTCGAATCCCCTCCTTCAAGTGAACCCCTAAAAACCCAAAAAAAAATTCATGGGAGCGTTTTGGCAATTTTCCTTCCTCAATGAAATTGTAAACCAATTTTTTTGGATCACCCCTATTGAAATGCTAGTGAAAATAATGGAGCAGGTTGAGAAAATGATGCAGAAGGAAGATAATTTTGCTAGATTCCAAGCCATGGAGGATGCCATTAAGAATTTTTGCAAAGTGATCGAGGGAATAATGAAAAGAGCTATTATGGGAACCAATTTTGGACGAGGCAAGATCACTAAGCAATAGAAGACAAAGGGAATGTAGGATGAAGCGGAGCAATCTGGGACTATGGATGATAAGGATAGCCTTGAAGGAAAAGTGGAAGACTTGAAGAAGATATGGAGTTTAATCGAGGAGTTTTAATCCTCTGCTATCTAGTTTATGCTTTTTGGTTATATGGCAGAGTTAGTCTAGTTTTTTTACTATCTTTTTATGTTTAAGTTTGATATTGACTCTAAAATCTCTAACTTGATCTATATGTTGTTAATCTATGCTTTGATGGTCTTTGGTCTTTTGGATGTTATTGATAGGAAATGCCTACTTTATATGTGGACTGATATTAGTAGGATCTGGCTTTTTATACTGGTTCTTAGATAAGTTCTATTATCTTTCTATAATTTTCAGTTAGTGTCTATTCCTTGTGATGCGTCTGAGGAGACCTTTTCCTATTTTCATGTTGTCTCCTCAGTTTTGTTGTTCTGGGTTGGGTTTGGTTGGTCCAAAAGTTTTGTTGTTTTGTTAGGGATTAGGGCCCTTACCCTTCTTTTCTAATCAAAACATGGATAGGGACACATCTCTATATATAATAAATCTATGTCAACAACATATATGTACTGCATCTAGATAACCATGTGATAAAACATAAACCATATAAGAGAGATAAGCAAGAGTCTTAGATAAGAGCTATAAAGTGGTGAGAAAATAGGAGAAGTGAATGAAGTATGAGATGCAATATAATGGACATATAACAAGGTATTGGATAGTGACATAATGAATGCATGAGAAGTATTAGGAGATTTTATATGTATCAGTGATGGAAGTGTAGGTTTACTTTACTTTACATGGTATTTTTATTCCATTGGATATGTCCTAATTCTCTTGCTTATCCATCACACTATGGTAAGACATAACAATAACATAGAAATAACATAGATCTTTGGTCTACAATTCCTTGTCAATAGTTCACATAGGGATGATTCTAAACTAAGTAGGGGAGGATGTAATACTCCTCAATTTTGTGCTAGTAATTAATTAGTTAATTAAGACAACCAGTAATTGTTAGAAATCTACTATATTAACCTAGTTTAATAATGCATAAATGGACATTGAAATACCATTTTGAACTATCAATTTAGTTATGTTGCCAACATTTTGATGATATGTTAAGTTTTAGTTTTATCTATGAAAATATATAATTAATGCTTATTCATTATAAATGATATCATTTTCTTTGAATAATTATTTTATCAGTTTAAACTTGAAAATACTAGAATAACCAATGATTAAATATTATAAAATTTTATTTTATTTTTAAAAAAAGAGGGGTAAACGCTTTTGACTCGGAGTTGTGAACTAGTGAGGTCACAAATGGGAGGCCCCATCCCCAATATAAATTCTCAACAATTACATCCCAATGGAGTTTTAACCTTGATGGTAAGAATAACAACACAACTCAACCGTTATACCATACCACTATTGACATTATAAAATTTTGTTTCAAATGTTTAATATTCTATAACAAATAATATGAAATTATTTATGTAATATTTGAAATTTATAGAATAATAAGAATAAAATATTTGAAATTAATAAAACACTAAAATATTAAATCAATTTGTATTATATAATATTTAATAAATTATTTTGTTAAAAAAAGAGGTGGACAAACACATGCAAGGGTGGTTGTAAGAAAAGGTAGCTACCAACATTATGAAAAATGTTTATTAAGAAGAGATTGGACATTATATATAAAAAAAGGAGGGAGAGGAAATTGTTTTGGCATATAGTTAGGAGGATGAGGAGACAATAAGGAAATATATTTCATAGGAAAGATATTTTCATGGAAAGAGGAGAGATTTGGAAGGGGAAAGAAGAGAACAAGCTTGATTCACTTTTCATAGCTCAAAAATATTTTTGAAATTTTTTGTATTGTATTGAAATTTCCTTTTTTAAAGAAAATTGTCATTATTTTATCTTGGAAATGTTAGTTTTTATCTATTCTATTTTTTAAAATTCTTTATAATTTTTGTCTATTTGAAAATTCTTTATTTGTTCTTAATCTATTCCTAAAATTATCTATTGAGAAATTAATTTGTAAACTTAGATTTTTTTTAAATTACTTGTATTAAATATATACATATATACATATAGTGTATATGTATGTATATATATATATATATATATATATATATATATATATATATATATATATATATATATATATATATATATAATATATGCATGTATATATATAGATACATATGTACATATATATTTATATACATACATGTGATGAGCCTTAGAATTGGCTAGTTTCCTATTGCAATTTCATGATTTCCATCTTATTTTTGCTAAGCTCTAAAAACATTACCAAAACCTTTTATATACCTTTAAGTATTTCAAAGCATTTAAAGACTATGTATGTGGTATTAATGAATGTATGCATGGATTTTGGATGCCTATAAGTTTAGTAGAACTTCTTGATTAATTATAGTGATTAGCTATGAAATGTGCCTTTAGAAATAAGACTAACCCTTGCAGTGCAAAGATCTATCAATCTATTGTAAAAATATTTTAAATGTGTAGCAAAGGGGTTACGGTTCAATATAGTGAAGGAGTCAATCGATTATAACATTAGCATATTTTCTATAATGGGATTAAGATGATAGTTGGGAGTCATGGACATAATTATCCATTTGGTATTCTATCTGTTGAATAAAATTGGAAGAGGAAGAAGTGTGTTCTAATAAGGAATGATAGTTATGATAAGGATGCTCTTTCTAGCATGTTCCTATGTTATAACAACCTTCTTAAAAGATGTAGAATCATTGTTTGATTTTTGCACTCTCACTTCCAGTAGTTAGTTGTTTTTGTTAAGTTTTAAAGACTCAAGTCCTCTTCCCATCTTCCTAGAAGAGTTGACATTTGTTGGATAGTTTAGTTATAGTTTGATAATAATTAGACTCTAACAAACCCTATTTAAGAAGGTGTTCTATTGAGATACCAAAGTAGTTGGAGGATATGCTATATCTTTGTAGAATTAATATTGACTAGCAATTGTTACATTATTTTTTGATGTCTGATATATTACAATAAAAAATATTTTTCTTGATACATGATTTGTTGAGTTAATTGAAGAAGACACTATGGAAGGAAACACTCAAGCAAGGGCCACTTGAGGTACTGCTGATTCCACATAAGAGTAGTTAGTTAGATTATGCATTGAAGTTCTTAATTTTGATTCTTAGTTTACATTGTAACCCATCATTGTCTTAAGATCTTTCCAATTCAATGCTTTACTTTGTATTCAGTTCTAATTAAATTAGGATAAGTACAATTGTAGCATAATATTAATCAGTTACAATCCATGGAAGTAATATGTACCCATAACAACTAGCAGTAATAAGATTACGTACTCTATTTATTTAGTAGAAGTTACTTTGATTTATCTTTCAGATACTTATACTCAATTGATTAAGTTAGGATTCTTGAATACACATACAATGCCAACATCATCTTAAATCTGACTCCCTGGTTGACAATTGAATGAAGCCCCCTTTTTATTAATGAAATTCTTAAGATATGAAGGATCTTCAGGTCCATTAAGTCATGTGTATGATTAGTTACACCAGTTAATTAGACATTAGGGAAAGCTCTGCATTTTTGGCACTATTATTGGGGATGGTGCTAGTTAAGAATTCCTAGTTGTGTTTAGATTAATTTTAATTTCCTTTTAAAGAATTAATAAGTTTTCCATTTATAAGAAATAGGAACTATAAACACTTACAATGACAAGAAAACTATTTACTAACAATGTGCAGGGAAAACCAATTAAAATAACAAGAAATATTGTATGTGGAGGCAGAGAGACGCTCTAGGAAGATTTCTCCCCTCAATTCACCAAGAATTTGAAGGCCTTGGTGGAAATAGATAAAAAATTAGGGGAATTGACAAAGGAGAGTCACCCCTCACATTAGTAGCCACTCTAGATACAAAGGAGACTTCCAAAAGACATTTTAACATCATGGCTAAAGAAGTAGTAGAAAACCCAACAAAGCATGTGAAATTTGAGTTTCCAATAACAAACCAAGAAAGGGTTGTTGCTATTAAGAACATACCTCCTTCACATTACCCATTTTCTATGGATTAGTTACTAAAGACCTAAACCCATTATTTTTTGAATTTGATATATTGAGCCAGAGTTATGGTTATACTATAGATGCTCACTAGCTCAAACTATTTCCAGTCACATCAAGGGATGTTGCTTTGTAGTGGTTTATGGGGTTGTGGAGGAATACCTAACTAGGAAACAATAAAGAATGAATTCCTGGAGAAATATCATGATTATTGTAAAGGAACAAACAAGAATATGGATGACATCTTTAGGATGTCACAAAGAGAAGATGAACCGCTTGAGGATTATGTATAAATATTTCAATTATGTATGAAGAAATCACCTCAAAAAAAACTCTCTCATGAGTCATTCAAACTAGTATTTTGTGGGGGAGTACATGAATATTATATGGATGCTCTAGATCTCATAGGGGAAGGAGATATCTCTCAACTTCCTTTTGATGGGATTTGCAAGGTATGCTGAAGCTACTCTAGATCATCCATAATGAAGACCAGGTTTGATAGAACCTCTTCTTTCAATAAAATATCCTATAGGGTCTCAAGGGTGGAACTTAGTAACCTCCTATCCAATATGAAGGTGTAACGCCCCGTCGTGCAAACCCCAAAGGACAACTAAAAATGCAACATTTTTTTTTTTGAAAACATAAAGAATAAACACAGTTTAGTAATGCAACTAACATAGCTAATGATTACAACTTAAATACCTAAGTCCCTTGGGGTACACAAGGTGACATTACGTAATCTATCCCATAAAAAAGTTAATAAAAGTAATTACCAATTCTACTAACGTAACTCATTCATTCACATATCTTCATTTAAACATTTATTAAAGATAAACAATGAGACAAGTATAAACCATATCGAAACCATACATGCATTCATAATAGATTGTGCTTGGAAATATAAAGAACATATTTTCTCAAATATAACACAACATTAACGATATTTATAATTATGGATCAAGCATGAATTACATAATGTGATTATACATTACATCAATCTACAAGTACATCTCATTGAGCAATTACTCAAGGTTACATCATAAGTCTACCCATTCACATGGGAAGGTAACAAATCAATACACAATATAGTAGAAGTACAAGTATACATCTAGAAACATATAAACTCTAGATCAAGCTGTCTCTGCAAAACTCTGCACTGAAAGGTACAACTGCAAGATAGGGAACCCAACGGGGTGCGTAGCACGTTCCACCCGACCACCCCCATGCTAGGAGTAAATAAAGAAGTGTCCCTAACCAAGAACATCCAAACAAATACACAAGACTAAACTCCAAGCATGGAAAGCTAAAACACACATAAAGGGAAACACAACATCAAAATACCACTTCCAGAGGTTAGCAACAAAACAACTCAAGGGAAAGCTAGAGGAGAGTGTCATCGCATAGTCCTACATGGGTTATCCTAACTACCTATCTCTAGGTGTCGGCCCCCATTTATGGTTATCCTGACAGCCTCTCTAGGTGCCGACCCCATAGGGTGACTTGTGCAGAACCGTTAACCTCTCATGGAGATGAGGCATTGATCTTGCCAACCACGACCTTCTCAGCCCACCTTTAGTTTGTGAAAGCACTAACAGGTGGATGAGGCATCCACAATTATCTTGTTAATGTTTAACTACCCACCCCCTAATTAATTAATTAGGTTATCACTTATTACTCAAACTCTAATGTGGGTTATCCTGACAACCCCTTTGTGCGTTGGCACCCACGTAGAGCCACTCTCCCTAGAAACCCAAAACATAACAACAAATTCCAAGGGGTTGTACCCACAAGTACTCTAAAACACAAAATAGAACAACCGCGAGGAAAAACCATCTCGCCAAAAGTCATATGAATCAACTCCCATAAAAAGAATGGTACAACCCAATGTAAATTCGAGACCACAACTATAGTCAAAATAGAGACAAGTATCAAATTAAAAGGTCACATAATAAACCACCATTTTCCCATGCCTTTGGAAGTTTTAAATAATAACCTTAACACCTATAGAAAGAACAACTAATTTAAGGGCCCCCACATGTTTATAACCGAACTCAAGGAAACCAACAAAGAACTCAAAGAAAATCAAAGAACTAAATAATTATTCAACATCAAGATTTTGTTTAAGAATGCAAATTTACTATACTTAACAATCACATTTTAAGATAACTCATTGCATGATATCCACCATGGAAATTAAACTATCAGTTAACTCAAACTATTTCATTTATTAAAATCACTCGATTTGATTTGATAAAATATTTTCTTTCAATTTGTCTAGTAACAACAAGAAATCATTGCAATTAACCTTCGTTATATTTTTATAATTTTGGACAAGTATATATATATATATATTTTATATTCATATTAAACCTATATATATGTGTATATATATATACACATATATATATACATATATATATACACATATATATATACATATATAATACACATATATATATACATATATATATACACATATATATATACATATATAATATATATATATATTCATTTAAATAAATAAATATTCAAAAATACGAATTTTTAAAAGTCTTTTAATAAAACAAAATTGACACAATTGGGAGGTGCATACCTCCTTGTGTGGGGAGGCCATAGCCCCACCAAGGCTGCACCTAGCAGCCTTTGGCTGTTGTGCACAGCCATGGTGGTTGTGTACCACCCATGGGTGTGGGGAGGTATGGCACCAACCAACCCCTCCCTCCCCATATTTATATTTATTAAATTTTTTTTATATTATTATTTTTTAAATATATTCTCAGACAATATAGATTGTCTGGAAAAAATTACTCACAGATTTTCTATAGGGAACCAGAATTTTCACAGAGTTAATTTTATTATTATTTAAAAAAAAAAATTCCAGACAAATAAATTAATTTGGAAAAATAGATTTAAAGCATATTCATCTATAGGGAAACTGGATATGGGTTTTTCCTAATTTTCACAGGAAGGTTTTCAAAATATCTCTACTTTTTTTTTCCTCTGTGTTTTTCTATTATTTTAAAAATAACCTTTTACGAGGTTCTCTGATTTCACTATAAAGTTTTCTACAGAGGCAGCAAATAATCACGATGAAACTTTAGAAGCCGTCAACAAATTTTTTTTTCTACATAAAAACTTTTAACAAAATTTTTTACACAGAAGCTTCCAACAAATTTTCTACAAAACAACAGTATAATTAAACAAACAGTAAAGGAACCTGTTTTCCTGAAGCTCGAAGGAACGAGGGTTGGAGCAAAACTTCGCCTTCAAAGTTCAACTTCTAAGCCCTTTCCAGAATCTTCACTTCTAGCAAGATGCAAAATGTAAGCCCAAAAATATATTCCTCCTCTAATTTTAACCAAAAACCCCCAAAAACCCAAAAATAGTTTTTCCCCAATTTTTTTCCCGTGAAGTCACTTCCCGCCTTTCACAACATGCCAATATTCTCTCTGAGAATATTTTTTAAACAATTTTTTTTTTTAATTCTCACTCACTCCCGTAACTATTCAAATTATTATCTAACTAAATTTTTTAAATTATTTTATTTTGATAATAATAAAGCATTTATGTTATTTAATTAATTTAAAAAATTCAAGAACTAATATCATTTACCTTATACAAATTTAAAGTTCTAATTTACATCATAGCATCTAATATTTTTATTTAAACTATTCACTCAATCAAGAAAATTTAATCAATTAACTTTTACTACAATTACCTACAAATAATTATATCAACTAAATAACATTAATTAATCACACATAAAATAAGGATTAATTAAATAAAAAAAATTTACAAACTAAAATAGATAATCAACACTAACCCAAACTTAAACAAGGACGAGGTTGAGACAAAGACACCGTTGGACTCACAACAAGGTGATGAACTTGGGACGGGGACACTTCCTTATCAACTCCCTTTTCAACATCATACCCATTGGGTTTATGGGACACACTCAAACCTGTCAAGCAGGTGGAGTTGGTGTCTAGTACCTGCATCCTGCATAGAAACAAACGTCAAGTAGCATGTAAGGTAATTATGGGGTAGCAAGGCACTCGTGAGCAAGTGATGCCACTCCGTTCTTTCACCAAGACTCACTAGCAAACACATCAGAAACCAAAGCAACATAGAGTCACAACATCACCACATATATTATTAAAGAAAACCATAACATAACCAAATAACATAATCACCACATAATGTATCATCAAGCATCATAAGTAATGTCAAGTGCAGCAAACCAACCAAAATATGAATCCACACCCAACCCAAATGGTGAACTAATCATCATCACAAACCAAGTACAAAACCAACACAAAAGAGTATCAACAAAATGAGGGCTATTACATCCTCCCCCCCTAGAACATGGCTTACTCTTGGAAGCCAATCAATAAATATGGGTAAGCCTCTCTAATACGGGATGCATCCTCCCATGTTGCTAAAGTATCATCATTTGGGTCCCATTGAACCCGCCCCTGTTTAATATCTCTGCCCCTGAGGGAAAGTCTTCGATGTTGTAGCACGACCACGGGCTCGAGTGCTAGTTGCTCGTCCTCGACCTGAAGAGCATTCCAATCAAGTACATGAGTAACATTCAGATAATATGGCCTAAGTACAGAAACATGAAAAACATCATGAATCTATGATAGACTGGGCGGCAATGCCAAGCGATAAGCAACGGGGCCAATCCTCTCCAAAACTTCAAATGGTCCTACAAATTGAGGTGCGAGCTTGGAACCCTTTCCATAATGGATTGGGCTCTTTCACAGTCGCACTCTCAGAAATAATCGATCACCAACAGAGTACTGATGGTCAACTCTATGTGCATTAGCGTATTTCTTCTATCTATCTTGAGTTGCCACAAGATGCTCTCTGATGCGAGCTACTTGTTGTTCCATGTCCTAAAGCATTTCAAGACCTAGGAGGACTTTGTCCTCAAGATGGTCCCAACTTAATGGGGTCCTATAGGGACGATCATATAGCACCTAAAAGGGAGCCATACCAATCGAGCTATGATATCCATTGTTGTAGGCAAACTCCACCAGATGCAAATAATCCTCCCAATGTGATTTTTGATCCATCACGTACATACGAAGCATGTCCTCAAGAATCTGATTAACTCTTTCTGTTTGACCATTTGTTTCAAGATGGTAGGAAGAACTAAAGTTTAGCTGAGTTCCTAAGGCATGCTGCAATGATGTCCACAATGCAGATGTGAACATTGGATCCCTGTCAGAAATGATTCTCCGCGGAATACCATGCAGACGAACAATATCTTCCATGAAGATTCTAGCAACCAAAGAAGCAGTGTAAGATGATCAGGCAAGGGAGAAGTGTGCCACCTTGGTCAATCTGTCACTATGACCATGATAGCATCATGACGTCAAGAATTCATAGGCAATCCCACAATAAAGTCTACATAAATTATGTCGCACTTCCATTTTGGAATGAGATGAGGCTGTAAAAGGCCTATGGGATGCCGGTGTTCTGCCTTGACCCTTTGACATTCCAAACATCTAGCCACCAAATCTTCAATATCCCTCTTCATGCTAGCCCAAAAGTACAGTGCACGAAGATTTGCATACATTTTCTTAACTCCCGGGCGAGCAAAGTAGGGAGCCCGATGTGCCTCAGTCATAACTAGAGTATGAAGATCCTCAGTAGAAGGCATGTACATGTGACCCATATACCTCAAAAGACCATCTAACTCCAGTGATTACCTTGCAAACTTTCCTTCTAAAGCTTTGCCAGATTCAATTTCTGACTTCACTTCCTGATACCAGCTATTTGTAGGAAGCGCTGCAAGGACTTGACTCCTCAAATCCACCTTGAGAGCTACTACAGAAATCTCATGTCTCCATCGACTCAGAGCATCCGCCACTACATTTTCCTTGCCCTGAATATACTTGACCTCAAATTCACATTCACTGAGGAATTCCATCCATCTCCTCTACCTGGGATTCAAGTTCGGCTATGTAAAAATGTATTGCAAACTACGATGATCGCTGTAAAGCTCAAACCTATGAACCAATAAGAAGTGTCTCCATCTCACAAGGGCATGAACCATTGCGGCTAACTCCAAGTCATGCGTGGGGTAATTTAGCTCATGATCCTTGAGCTTACATGATTCATATGCAATTACACGTCCTTCTTGCATCAAGACGACTCCTAAGCCCTCCAAGGAAGCATTGGTGCACACCACAAAATCCCTAGTAGGATCAAGAACCGCCAATATTGGTGCACTAGTCAACCTATCCTTAAGGGTCTCAAATGTTGTCTGGCACTGATCAGACCAAATGAACTTGTTTCCTTTCCTATGAAGGGAAGTAATGGGATGTGTGATCCTAGAAAAACCCTGTACAAACTGTCGATAATATCCCGCTAACCCCATCAAACTGTGAATCTCTAGAACATTCTTGGGTGTTGGCCAATCAACAATAGCCTGGATCTTTGATGGATCCACTATGATACCTACACCAGAGATGACTTGCCCCAAGTATTTCACTTCAGTTTTGTAGAATTCACACTTAGCCAAATTAGCAAATAGTTGATTGTCCCTCAAACATTGTAATACTTGCCTCATATGTTCCTCATGCTCCTCCATTGATTTAGAGTAAACTAGGATGTCATCGAGAAACACCAACAAAAACCTATCCAAATAGGTTTGGAAGACTCCATTCATCAGGCTCATAAAAACTGATGGTGCATTTGTTAACCCGAATGGCATAACAGTGAATTCATAATGCCTGTAATGAGTACGAAATGCAGTTTTATGAATATCAGCTTCGGCTATTCACAACTGATGATAGCCAGACTTAAGATCAATCTTAGTGAAAACCTAAGCTCCTTTTATCTGATCGAACAATTCATCAATTATCGGCAAAGGATACCGATTCTTGATCGTCACTTTGTTGAGCTACCTGTAATCAATACATAATCAGAGCGAATTGTCCTTTTTCACAAATATAACCGATGCTCCCCAAGGGGAAACACTAGGATGGATGAATCCTTTCTCTAAAAGCTCCTCCAACTGCAAACAGAGCTCCTGCAATTCATGTGTTGTCATCTGGTATGGAGCTCGAGATATAGGCTCAACTCCAGGAGCAAGATCGATTCTGAAGTCGATGTCACGCTTTGGTGGCATCCTTGGAATTTCACTTGGAAAAACATCAAAATATTCCTTAAGAAGGGGGTGGTCATCCAATGAGATCCCTTGACTCTCTTCTGAGTCCAAATCATTAACAGACAGTGCAAATAATTGAAAACCCTGTCTGAAGCACCTTTTTAATTGCATAGCTGAGATCAAACGTAGTGAGATAGGTCTCTGAATGCCAATGATCTCAACTTCATTACCTGCATCGTCAACACAATGCACAACCTTACGTTGAAAATCAATTATGGCACGGTGGGCACTCAACCAATCCATACCTAGAACCACATCATATGAACCAAGAGGTAGGATTCAGAGATCCATCGAAGTCATGAGTGCATAATAAGCCACTTGGCTACCCAATTAGACACCTTGCATGTAAAAAAGAAGAAGAAGAAGTTGAGGCAACCCTAACAAATTTTTTTCCACATTTCCACCAAAAGAGGATCAACTACAAATGCAAGAAGTTGGCTAACATTTCTAAAGAAAAGTAAGGGAAGCCAAAATTTCATGCCCTAGAGGAAGAAGGCTAAGTGTTTTACATCACTAAAAAAAAACCATGGCAACCAAGATAAGGTATGCCTCAAGGCCCCTTGTCTTACAATATACAATTTCTATGTAGTAATTCAAACTTCTCAAATTGGAACCCTTAGCCCTGGACTAATACACAAAATCCACCATGGCCAATGAACCAATCATCCAATTAGACTCAACAACAATAGGGGATGTGGCCATCGCAATATTATCAACCCCTAATTTACAATTCCCAATGGCTATGCAAACAAAACCAATGGCCATCATAGTGGCATGGAGGTCAATAAAGGAAAAACCAAAATACTAAAAACTTGCAACCATAACAACCTACTATAATTTAAAATTGAACCATGTCTACACCATCACAACCAAGAGCACTTCAACTACTAGAGCAAGTTGCACCTAACCCTAACAACAAGCATGTTCATCAAGCTTATACTAATGACACCATCCAATACCCAACCTATGGGTTGAGATGAGTGATGCCCATCTATATTAAGAGAAAATGCTATTTGGGCCTTCATCTCCTCACATCATAAAGCTTAGTAATGAGGATACCCCAATAGAAATTTTGAAGAAACAACCAAAGGAACTTGAACAAAGTCAGGCTCACCCAAGCATCATAATTTTGGAACCACCATTCCTTGAATGATTAACTATACAAAAATACCATTCTAAAATTGAATCTAACCTATTGGACCAAATTAGAAATGTTTGCATAAAAATACACTTGATTCAAGCAATTAAGGAAGTACCAATATACACAAAAAATATGAGAGAGTTATGCCTCAAGAATCCAAGCAAAAAATAGAAGGACCCCCAGACTATGCATGTCTTAAGACAACTTGTTGACATCATGTTAGGAAATATAGTTGTTCCTAAATATTCAAACCTTGGGAGCCTTGTAGTAGATGTTTAAATCAATGAAACTCTCATAAAAACACCTTTGACCTAGGAGTAACCATAAATTTTATGACAAAGGAAACCATGAAACAACTTTAGTTAATGGGGCTTCGACCTATGCCTATTATTTTATAATTAGCAGATAGGTCAAGTATTAAACTAGGGAGTATTATAGAAGAATTGGTCATCACACTATAACCATGGGAATACCCTATAGATTTTATGATTTTACAAACTAAATCAAACCTAGCAAGATACCCCTTAATCCTAGGGAGGCCTTGGTTGGCTAATGTAGATGCATTCATTAGTTGTATGTCTGGTAATTTGATAATTTCCAATAGATATGTGACTAAAAAACTAGTCCTTTACCTACCTACACAACCACATATAGATTTTGATCAAATTATATGGCATGTCCTTGATGAGGACAACTAGTATTCATTCAAAACACTAATGACCATTGAACGTAACCCAATGTTCGAAATCCAAGATGAAGATGAAGTCCTTGCAAACATTATGCAAAACACTTATGGTAGGGACTGACAACAATATAATTATCTCACATGTTTACATTATCATTTGCATAGCATAATACCACCAAATACATATGAGTCTACTTAGCTTTTTCATACCCTGCTACCCCACAATTACAATCCCAATTTAGCAGGCCTTGATATTGCCTCTATAAGACATCAACCTTGACCATAGAGATTACATTGGAAAGAACACTAAATTTCAACAACCAATTGTCAACTACTCAAAAATATTCACTATTAACCATGTTGTAAACACACATAGCCGCATTCACATGGGACTATCATGATATGAAAGGTATAGATACTCAATTATGCATGAACAAAATTTATATTAATGAAGGCTACAAACCACTGAGGCAGCCTTAGAGAAGAATGAATCCAGTTGTGTTTGACATAATCAAAGCAAAATTATATAAGTTTCTAGATGCAAGGTTCATTTATCCAATATATGAGAACCAACGGATATCCTCATTAGTGATTGTGCCCAAAAAGGGAGGAAAATGGAGGCTATGTGTTGATTATAGAGAATTGAAAATACAACAACAAGAAAAAACCATTTTTCCCTTTTATTGATTAGGTGCTAGATTCATTACCAGGGAAGCAATATTTTTCCTTCTTAGATGGGTTCAGTGGGTATAATTAGATAAAAATAGCCCCAAAGGATCAAGACAAGATAAATTTTACTTTCCCATGGGGTATGTATGCCTATTTTGTCTTGAAATTTGGGTTAGGTAATGCTCCTACAATATTTCAAAGGGCAGTCTTAAGGATATTCTCAGACTTCACCCATGATTCCATGGAAATTTACATGGATGATTTTACCACCTATAGGAATACTTATGAAGAAGCATTGACTAAATTTGGAGAAAGTCCTACAAAGATACTAAGAGCACAATCTTTCCTTGAGTCATGAAAATGTTTGATGATGATGATTGAAGGAGTGGTCTTGGGACACTTTGTGTCCAGTAAGGGGATAGAGGTATACCCAAACAAGATAGAAGTGATCTCCACCCTACTTGTTCCTCAAAAGAAAAAGGATGTCAGAAGTTTTCTTGGTCATGCTAGTTACTATATGAGATTTATCCAAGGTTTCAGCAAGATAGCAACCCATTATTTTTTCTCCTCTCTAAATATGTGGAATTTGATTGGACCCATGCATGCCAAAATTCCTTTAAAGTCCTCAAAGCATCACTCACTAAGACCCCAGTCTCGAGAGGACCAAACTGGATAATACCCTTTCAAATACACATTGAGATGCATCTAATTTTATAATAGGTGTTGTTTTAGGACTAAAAGAAGGGAATTTAGAATATTCCATCTATTATATCAACAAGAATATTCAAGGTGTAGAACTCAATTATACAATCATTGAAAAGGAAATACTAGTAGCAGTCTATACCATTAATAAGTTCAAAAACTACATCATATGATACTCTATCTTTATTCACACAGACCATACAATAATAAGATATCTTATGAATACACCAATGGTTGGAGGACGAATTGTAGGATGGTTATTACTACTATGGGAATTTGATATAATAATTATGGATAAACTAGAGAAGGCCAATGTAGTAGCATACTCTCTCTCAAGATGACCAATAAAATCAAAAGAGGATATTGTCGATGACTCATTTCTTGATGAACATTTATTTTCCCTCTTTACGTATACACCTTGGTATGTAGATACAACTAATTATATGGTTGTAGGGAAGAAACCGCCACATCTCCCACTAAGAGAAAAGAGACATATAGTTGAGAGAAGTTTTCCTTATTCATGGGTAGTTAGATATATCTTTTATACAAGGCTTGATAACATAATGAGAAGATGCATCAGAGAGGATGACGCCTATGATATTCTAAAGGAATTTCATGATGAGCCTTGTGGAGGGAATTTTGCAACTAAAAGGACAACTCTCAAAATCTTGAACATTGGTTACTATTGGCCTACACTTTGCAATGATGCAGTCAAGTATACAAGAAGATGTGGCAGATGCCAAAGAATAGGAAGACCTACCAAGAGTAATGAAATTCCAATCTAACCCCATTTAGTCATTGCACCATTTGACAAGTGGGGACTAGATTTTATTGGCCCCATAGCCCCAACATCAAATAATAAAGATTGTATTTTGGTCTGCATAGATTATCTCACAAAATGGGTTGAGGTAAAAATATTGCAATTTGCAAGGGATGAAAATTTTGTTAAGTTTATTTATGAAGATATCTTCACAAGGTATGGTGTTCCTAGAGAAATAGTAACACACCAGGGGGATCAATTCGCTTCTTATCTAATCAAAAAATTAGTACAGGTATATGAGATTAGACACAGGAAATCCACACCCTACCACCCTCAAGCTAATGGCCAAGTGGAAGTTACCAATAGGGAAATAGAGAGTATTCTTACAAAAATAGTACTTCACATGAAGGATTGGGAAAGAAGGCTACCTGAAGCTTTGGGCTTATAGGAAAACCTGGAAGACTACAATAGGGATTACACCATATGAACTAGTGTATGGAAAAAAGGTTGTCCTCCCCATTGAGTTTGAATATAAGACTCTTCGTACAATAGTACAACTAGGAATGGATATATCTGTAGCATAGAAAGAGAGATTACATAATCTTAATGCTTTGGATGAGATACCAATGGAGGAAATTCACCATACTGAAATAATACAAAAAAAAGAATGAAATCACACGACTAGTTCATAAAGAAAAAGGAGTTCAACACAAGTGATTGGGCCTTGCTTTATGACTCATGGTATAAAGATCATAAGGGGAATTTACAAACAAGATGGCTTGTCCCCTATGAGATTCAACACATTTTTCAAAATGGAGTCATCTAGTTACCAACAATAGATTCAATACGATTTTCATTATTGGTAAATGGGCACAAACTTAAGCTCTATAGAAATACATTACAAAAAGAAGGCTTCTTAAATCATTTGAAACAATAGTTCAATGCCAAACATAGTGCCCATAAGATAGACAAACATGACACACCAAGTTCTACATCAGAGGATGAGCCAATCAACTCATATGTTGATGCATCACAAGTATAATTCTGCAATAACACCACACATGCACACACATGCACACACATGCACCACGTCTTCTTTCGATAAAAAATATTTGGAGACACTAAAATCGACAAGACTTGTAGTAGTAGGCCCCAAGCATATAAATACAGTGGGACCTATTTTGTAGCTACCCATAGCACCTATTTCCACTCCATTTTCAATATGACCCGTAACACTTCCTTTCATTCAATTCCATTTTACCCATAACAATTAATGCTTATCATCCTTTTTGTCACCCCAAAATACAACAACTACACTAGTATAATTCATTCACCAGCTTGTCACATCATCGCGTACTTTGTGCAACCTTTCATTTCAACTTGTCACCTTCTTTAACATGTGCCTTCATTACCCTATGTATTTCTTTGACATGTTTGCCTTTAGTACTATCATTTCAATTCCATCATGTCAACCATAATTCACCATAGCTACATGATGGTTATCAAATCTCCTCACACACATCACCTTTCCATCCTACCACATTCTAAGGTACTTTTCTTATTATTTATTACAATTAACATTAAGTTATACTAATTTCTTTAACATCTCAATATCTTGAATGCAATTCAAATTTATTACATGCATTATTTGTAATTGATTTAAAATATTTTCTCCCCATCCTTTTTGTCCATGCTATTTGGGGACAAATAGCCCAATTAAGTTGGGGAGAGTATACAAGGTTTAGTATATCATTTTTGTTATTTTAAATTTCAAAATTTCTTTCTATTTCCAAATTTTCCTTGTCCAAGACCCAAATAATTCCATAAGCCATCAGTTTTAATCCGTTAACAGAGTACATAAGAATATATAAATAGTAACATCTAAAATTTTAGAATTCAAAAGGATTATAGGTTATAGAATTTAGCTAGCAAAATGGGAGGTGATATTATAAGAAGGGAACCAACAACACATAACCTCTTATTGGAAGACCAATAATGTATTCCAATTTTTCAACAAGATGGGTGGATGGACTAATTCCTTTAGTTGACTGAATATAATGAAGAAATCACTCAACAATTTGTTAGCACATTACAAAATGATGAAGCTACAGTTGGGGGGTTAAGGGTGGATGCATCAGAGGCAGTGGTAGAAGAAGTTTTACAGATACCTAGGATAGGAGAATAATTTCCAACTAGAGCGAATTCCATTGTAGTAAGAAATGAGTTCAGATTGCTAGGAGAGAACCTAGAGTTTTCAACTCAAGGCATTAAACGACTCTCTTTACCTTGGTTGTGGGCCTTTGTAGCCTCTTACATAGTTAAATACATAACTTGTGATGGTAGGTAGTCTCTCTTGTATACCATACACTTTAAACTCCTCAATCACTTGTGCCACCAACGATTGGTGAATGTTCTTAATTTTTTGTATAATCTATTAAAAAGAATGTCTACAAAATACAAGAAGGGAATTTTTTTTGCATTATCTCACTTTTTTTTGGTTATTTTGTTAGTCAAAAGGAGTCTCATAATTCACTTTTCCCAATATAGGTTGGGAGGAATTTTTAGGTTGCAATAACATTATTGAGGTTGTTATAAGAGTAGAGGGAAAACAATTGAATGAGGGAAATGAATTAAATTACCCTTATACAGTTGTAACAAAATAATATGAATCCTCTTCCTCACCCATCACTTCACCTGCTCGCAACACTAGTGGGAAAGCATAACCAGAAGCACAACCTATAGCTTCTATAGGTTAGCTTGTAGAAGAAGAGACACCTAAAAACCCTACTTCTACCAAGAGCTCCTCTAAGCCCAGGGAATGACAAAGAAAAAGTACAACCTCCACTTCTACATCTAAGAAAAGGAAAAGGAGGCTGACATAACCAAAGAGGTGATCACATCACCTTAGGAAGAAGGGCCCTGAAAAGAAGAAGGACTATATAATCATAAAGAGAAAATTGTGGAAATTGAAATTGAGTCAGAACTTGAAGAAGATCTAAGCAACCAAAGGCATTGCAACCTCTGTATTTGAGTAGCAATGCAAATTCTAATTTTGAGGATTTATTTATAGCAAAGAAAAAGAAAAGACCTTAGAATAGCCCTGTCTACAAGGAAGGGTTTGTGTCACCTAAATGAGGTTGATGAGGAGATGTTCTTGGGAAAGAAATAAGAATTGTTTTTAGAAGAGAAAGATGAAAACAAAGAGTTAAAGGAAACATTACAAAGAATAAAGGATTTGTAAGAACAACTCAAAATATACCAACAGAGGGAGAGTAGCATCCAGACATTAGAATTCAGGAATTGGAAAAGAAATTGCAAAAATTTGAGCATCAAGGGTCAGGGTTAGAAACATTAGCACAATTGGCTATAGTTGAAATGTACAAAAAGGCTCAACAACATTTGTACACAATTGAATTCCTGAAGACACCTAATTCTCCCACTGTGGTGACACTTGATATAGAGCTATGGAAAAAAACAAAAGAATTTTGGAAAAATTAGAACTATTGTCAACTCATACCAAAATAGTTGATAAACAAGAGGAAGAGATTAAGAAATTAAAGGTAAAAATAGATGAAATGGTAGACAAAATTTTCCAATTATTGAGGTGTAGGCCTCTAGCTAAGGTGTATACTTTGTTTCTCCAAGAAAAAAATTCTCAGTTTTAAGTTCAACCAATTAATTAGTGAGCTCCCAATCTCATTAAATACACCCACACTATTTTTAAAAGTATTCAAGAAATCGACACTAGAAATGTAGGATCAAATGCATGAATTCTATTTACACAACCTAATTCTTCCCCATGAAACTACATGGAACCTAAATGTTTATGGGAGATGTTCAACTTATGGAATTAGCTTCTTACATCTGGAATGAACATCTAAGGGGATGATTGCAATAGGAATATCAGGAAAGAGAAAAATCATTCCCTCTTCGATTAAGGGAAGAATCAGGGGACCCTGAAACAATGGTGGATCAGTGGATAGATCTTATAGAGAGAGAGGGAGTGACATTGAAAATACTGTATTGTAGGGAGAAAGGCTACATGAGGTTCTAGGGACTTGCAAAAAAATTAATTAGGGAGGCACTCAACTTTTCCCAGGATAGATGGAGGGATCTTATGCCAAAACTTAAAAAGAAGGAACCACATTCTATCTTCAACTATGTAGAAGCAGCCAAAAAGGAACATAAGTACATCACAATCATCCTAAAAATTGGAATTGCTTGGCTTCCCATCACCTTTCATCCTTCTCTCCTATTTTCTATCCCACATTGGATAAGAATGAGACAAGAGATAGATGCATTAGAGGAAGATAGGTGGAGAAAGATATCATCTCAGCAAGGATTTTATTTGAAGTAGGGGATAGGGGTAACTAGAGAGGTGGACTACTAAGAAACTGCACTACAATAAAACCTTCAATCCTGAACCTACTTGAGGACAATCAAGAAGTTAAGTTGGGGGGGAATGATGAGCCTTATAATTGATTAGTTTCCTACTGCAATTTCATGATTTCTCTTATTTCTGCTAAGCTTTAAAGACATTACCAAGACCTTTTATATACCTTTAAGAATTCCAAAGAATTTAAAGACTATTTATGTGGTATTAATGAATGTATGAATGGATTTCAGATGTCTATAAGTTTAGTAGAATTTCTTGATTAATTATAGTGATTAACTATGAAATGTTCCTTTAGAAATAAGACTAACCCTTGCAATGCAAAGATCTGTGAACCCACAACAAAAAGGATTTTTAACCTATAGGAAAGGGGTGATGGTTCAATACAATGGAGTCAATCAACTACAACATCAACACATTTTTAAAAATGGGATGAAGACGATGATTGGGAGTCATTGACACAGTTATCCATGTGACATTCCATCTGCTAAATAACCCTGGAAGAGGAAGAAGTATGTTCAAATAAGGAATGATAGTTATGATAAGGATTATCTGTCCAACATGTTCCTATGTTATAGAAGCCTTCTTGAAAGATGTAGAATCCTTATTTTATTTCTACACGCTTGCTTCCAGTACTTAGTTATTTTTGTTAAGCTTTAAAGACTAAAGTCCTCTTCCTATCTTCTTGGAAGAGTTGACGTTTGTTGGATAGTTTTTTTATAGTTTGATAATAATCAGAATCTAATAGACCCTATTTAGGAAGGTGTTCTGTTGAGAGACCAAAGTAGTTGGAGGATATGCTAGATCTGTATAGAAATTATATTAAATAGTAGTAGCAACATTATGTTTTGATTTTGATATATTAAAATAAAGAAGATTTCTCTTGATACATGATTTGTTGAGTTAATTGAAGGAGATAGTGTGGAATGCAACACTCAAGCAAGGGCTACTTGAGGTACTGTTGATTCCACATGAGAGTAGTTAGTTAGATTATGAATTGAAGTTACTAATTTTGATCCTTAGTTTACATTGTAACCCATTGTCATCTTAAGATTTCCAATTCAAATTTTACTCTGTATTCAGTTCAATGATTATGTTAGGATAAGTACACACTGCAACATAGGATTAATCAATTATAGTCCATGGAAGTAATAGGTACTCGTAACAACTAGCAGTGATCAAATTACTTACTCAGCTTCTTTAGTAGAAGTTACTTTAAATTATTCTTTTAGATACTTGTACTCAATTGATTAAGTTAGGATTCTTGAATGCACATACAATTCCAACATCATCTTAAGTCTATGACTCCCTAGTTGACAATTGAATGAATCCCCTTTTTTAATAATTAACTGGTTAAGATATGAAGGATCTTCAGGTCCATTAAGTCATGTGTATTATTAGTTACACCAGTTAATTAGACATTAGGCAAATCTCTTCAACATGTATATGCATATATACATACATATACATATATATCTATATATGCATGCATACATATATATGTATATATAGATTATATATGTATTTATATTATGCGTAAATATATATGTTTATATATACATATATGCATATATCTACATATATACATATTATTATGTGTATATTGGTGACATCAATAATAGATAGTTCAAATTGTAAAATATTGTTTTCCATAATAAGAGCACAATTTTTTGGGATTATTGTGGATTTCAACAAAGAAACCTTAATCCATTTAGTAAAATAATTTATTGTAGTTATGATAAATGTGTGTCCTTATGAATAATTAGGGGTTTTATTTCCTACCAAGTCAAACCCCTATGTAGTGAAAGGGTAAAGGAAGTTCAAGGATACAATTCCTAGATTAGAGCATGGAAAATTACTATGATTTTGACAAATGGGAAATTTCTTATCATAGTCATGTGATTCCTCCATGTTTCTTGAATAATCTCATATGCAAAAGACATAAAAGTAATTTCCCACTAAAATGGATCCTACAATTCCCCCATTGACCTCATGGAGTACAATGGTTAATTTATTAAAATTTAAAATACATATAACAAATCTGTATATCCCTATCTATACTAAATTCCCTCGTGTTGAGATAATTATAAAAATCCAACAACCACTTACTACCCACATAGTTGTACACAATTGTTTTATTATCAATTATTCCACTTAGTGTAATTTTATGGAGGAGTGTAAAGTGAATGTTTTTAGATTTAATTCGAATGAGTGTGAAAATCTTACCTATAGCATCTACATGTATATCATATTTTACTATAACTACATTTAATGAAGTATGCCTCAAAATGACCTAGAATTCATAAAGCCAAATCACAATATTTCAAGACTTTATCTTCTTTATCTTGATAATATCCTATGATTGAATGAAAAACTAATCATGAATCAACATATAAAACAATATAACTAATAGTAAAGATTAACCCATATGTAAATTGTTTATTAGGGCCTCATACTCAATGATGTTATTGATGCATGAAAAATATGATTTGAAGGATAAAATGATAACATATCCTATATGAGGAACACATATGATGCCTTCCCAAAATGTAGGCATGCATCTAGATCCATAAGAACTTTGTCATTTATTTCAATATTCGATGTTTAGAGTGTTCTTGTAAAAAATGATATCTCAATAGATAAAAAAGCATCACACAACACTTTGGATAACTAATATTATCAATTAACCATTGATATTTTTTGTGATATTAATTTAAGTATACTATTCATTAGTAGCATAATCTATCTAGCTACATGAATTGAAACCTATAGGAGTTATCAATCATATATTCTAGAGGATTGAATTTAATAATTACATGAGTTTCATTATAAAGTAGATTATGACAGAATTTTGAGTAGAGTAAACCATAGCTAAATAAAAACATTTCATAACTGATAACACTATATCTTGTTTCATGTTGTAGAAGAGTACATCTAATATAATAAAGACACCATGCTCTTTATAGTTCTCACCATTTTTGGGTAATAGGATACCTAGGCTATCGTAGTAACAAAAGTGTATAATAACAATAGTTTATCATTAATCACATGCATGAGGACTGAGTAATTTTGTGCTATTATTTCGTTAAATCAAATTAATTTTCATTGATAATCAAGTTTTACAATCAACCTACATATAACTTAATTCTTCCCTTATCAATTGTAGAGTTGAGTACATTTTTAGGCATATGCTTCTTCATAATAACAACAAATATTTTTAATATCAACCTCTATACCTCACCATGCTTGATGAATCCAAGTAGTTGTTTCGTCTCTACTCCAAAGACATTATCCAAAATCTAACTAGGTACTATCAAATTATTGAAATTATATTTTCCAAGTTACTATGTCCTCAAACTCATATTATAATATATGATGCATTAAGTCATGAAAGATTAATTTCATTTCACTTTGATAAGTTCTCTAGAGCATTCATAAGATTGTAGGGCATGAAAGCATAACAAAATTCCCCCATGGATTAGTAAAAGCAAAGCTTAAATGTTAGTCTTGGGGTATAATACATATTTTATTACACCTCAAAAGTTCATCCATGGAAAGAGAGTATCTCATATAAAGTTGTAGAATCAATAATTAAATCTAAATTTTGGGAGGTGAAATTGATTTTATAGAATATTTTTTAGTTCCCTAAAATTTGTGCAATTTTTCATTTATCTATCAAGTTTTCCATTTAGAACAATGTTAAGAGTCCAAGGTGAATAATCTATGGGCCACATTAACCCAAATTCAATGGCTTTTCAATCTCTTATTAGACTAGCACGACTATCTAGGATGTATTTTTTATAATCTTTTCTTAACTAATATAACTCAGGGATTTAAAAGAATATTGTGCATAAAAATCTCATGAGCAATACCTACCATGTCCTCATAACACCACTCAAATCATGTTGAATTTGCATATAACTTTGGTGCTACTTATAGGATAAAAATTCACCAATTTTCAATATTTTACAATCACCTTTCACATCCATAAAAACGTCAATTGTATCACCAACAACAAAATCACTCTTATCTTTAATAAATAATCACATAAGCCAATAATTTAGGAATTTTTGTGTTAATTTCGGCTCATTAAATGGAGGTATGGTCGCTACAAAATAAGAACAATCATTCAATGCATAAGTGATCTGATCCCCGATCATGGCGAAATAATGCTAAATTAATATAAACACGCAAAATATTCTTCTAAAAATTCATCAAAGAAAAACAATCAAGTTGAGGAGGGTGCTCAAAAGGTAAAATAATCTATTTATAACAAATTAGAAGAAGAGAAAAATCCTTCTTAAGTGAAACTACATAAACTAAATAATTCTTTATTTTATGTTGTTTTGATCAAATGTGAGGAAATAACTCCTATAATTTATAATTCCAAATTATTTTAATTTTACATACTACTTATACTTTATTCATTTATACCCAAGTCTTTTCCTTTGTAATCATATCTTGAAAGATCCCAAAATCTTGGCCATAATGTTTTTTGGTGATGAAATGTAAAGTAGAGAATTGACCTCATTTTGTCATAATATTTTTGGGGTGATGGAATGTAAAGTAGAGAATTGACATCACTTCCATCACTAGTATTGTCAATTTTTGATCTGATAAAATAGGTTTTTCAACTTTATTAGCAAATTTCATTTTAGATGATTAACCAAATATGTGTTAGTACATAAACAAGGGAGCAATATCAAAACTATAAGCATCTATTTTATCATCACAAAGTGAAATCTAAAGTACTCTAATTATCCTCATAATGACCTTTGGTATAATAATGTGGGGTAAGGTCCACCTTGGAGTTCAATCAATTGACATCAACATAATAATGTTCAAAAGGACCGGACCTAAAAGAAATGATAACCATTAAAAATTGGTAAAGTTATTCCTAGAATATATTTTGCACCATTTAAAATTATGCATTGACAATAGTAGTTTAAAAAACAGATATAATAAGAAACAGTAAAAGGACCGCATATGCATGTTTAGAAGTGGGAGGGAATCAAGTAACTATCCGGTATGTTCCATGAACCTACCTTACCATTGTTACAACTCCATCGATCATTATTGGAAACACTGTAATTCATTATTAGGAAATCCTTTTCAAAGACAAGTGGGCTATTCATCAATATAAAAATTCAGACGTCATCAATATTAAAATAATAAAGATTATTTTATTTAAACATCATCAAACAACAATAATAATTTATACTTTATATATACTAAAAAAAATAATAAACATTTATACTACAATTCCAATTTCAGAAAACAACCCACCAAATAAGATGCAGAGAGAATCTAAACGTGTAATGGATGAAGTTTAACAGAAGACGAAGCCAACTTTACATAGAATTGCCTAACATGGTGCAACTTTTCTGGAATCGACCTGCGCTTTGGTTGCCCGGGCTAATCTTAGGACCCATAAAGACGTTTAGAAGAAAATTTTTATGAATGAAAGAAATTCTGGAGCATTTGCAGTGAAAAGAGGCCGAAGCGACAATCCAATTCTAAACTAAATTCTATTCGAGATAAAGATTTGTAAAGTCTAATATACACAGATTAAGAATGGGCAAGGTACAATATTAAAATAAAATACTCATTTTCAATTTTATTGGGGTTAATTAATAAAGTTTTGCAATTAATGCGCAGTCAGTTTAGATGAACTAGTTGAATTTAAAAATAATATTATAATAAAAAAATAAAAATTATAATATGTACAAAAATCGATAAAGATGGACAGGGGTATTTAATTCAAAACATGACGAGAGAATGATTTATAGCCTAGCTGATGTATGGTCTTTGATGAAATTTAGAGTTTAAATATTAGATTTGTAATTGTTATATAATAATATATTGGAAAATGGATTTTTTTTTTAAATTAGGAAAGTTGGAGAGGTGTAAACAGAATTTTGAGGGTTTTCAATCTTTTAAATAATTGTTCTTGTTTCCAGATAAACAATTTGATAGCTTTAGGATCTATCACATGGGTCTTCTCTTATTATCACAGTATTCTTTTAGAAGGAGTTCAACACTCCCTAAATCTTGGGTAGATATCTTTAAACCCTCAATTGTTGGATCAACCACCTATGATGGATCCATCATGTGTTGTTGGCTAAGGAGGGTTTTTGTGGATCACTCTATTCTCAAAATGAATATTGCTCTCGTTGGAAAGTTTGTCAAGCATCACATGCATATCGATCTTGTGCACAAGTGGATTGATATGAAATGGAAGATTTGTGGATTTGTGGCAACTACGAGGTTAGTGCCCAACTAAAAGGGTTGTAACTTTTTCTTTTTCTCCAAAGGAATATTGTTTAAAGATTTTGGTTAGAGGCTTGTGGTTTTTGGGCAAGGTAATTTCCTCTCTTTGTAGGTGTTCAAAAACTAGGGTTTGATCCTAATGTTGATCTTTGCATGGTGGTGTCGATTTGGGCCGAGATTCTAGGGCTGCCCTTGGAGTGCTAGGATGAGCAAATCATATCAAGAATTGAAAACAACGTTGGATAATTCCTGACTATGGACAACACCACTAGATTGAAGTGAAGGATGATTTTCACTTGCTTTTGTGTCAACGCTTTGATAAATAAACAATTCCAACTTCCATTATCTTGGCATCTAAGCTAGGGTGACAAACCCAACAAATTTATTATGAGAATGTTGCTCTTTACTACTAAAATTGCTCCAGATCTAGTCATTTAATTGATAGATGCTTGAACCTATGTATGGATGACAAAGCAAAGAAGCCATTTATAGAAGTGTAGGATGTTTGCCCCCACAAAATTGAAATAGCTCTAGAAGAAGGGGAAATATTTCCTTGATAGATAAAATATTTCTTGGCAACAAAGTTCTTAGGTCCCTTCACTCTTAGTATTAGGCCATGATAATTCTAAAAGTCAAGCTAAGGAGATCGAATCCAACGTTCTTGTTGGTAAAATAATAAATGGGTGCATGAGGTAGGTCAAAATTCCTATATAATCTACTCCTCATTCCATTGACGTTCTTGTGGATCTGCTAATATCTAGCTTGATTTAAGAACCAACTATGTATCTCTTAAAGTAGATGTGTTAAAGGTAGATTCTTCATAGGAGAAAAGTGATAAAAGGGTATGTGCATGGAAATGGGGGTCCAAAAGGGGGTCAAAAGTGGCCATTTTTCTTTTGAAATCAATAAAAAATCATCTTGGATGAGAAATTTGTTGGGAATTATGGTGTCTCAACCTTTGCAATTTCCTAGCAATAAAATGTTAATTTATTAATGCTTATGTTGTAATTTCTTGCTCAGATTAATTTTTCATCTAATATGACTTGGCATGGTGAGTTGTTGACATATTGGGAGGTGACATGGGATGTGACATGGATGTTGTGGTCCCTACAAGGTAATGTAGGTGTCCCACTTTGGGAAGATATTATTTGACATGTGTCAGCATCTTTGAGGGATTCCATGACGATCTTATGATAGATTCTTATGAAGATCTTATGACAGATTCCTATGATGATCTTATGACGCATGAGAGCTAGATTATATGATAGGTTGGACAAGTGTTGGAAGGCATCTTTCCATGGGGAAGGTGGGTGCCCAAGTTTGACCTATGATAGGTTGTAAGAGAATGTAAGAGGCATCTTCTATTTTTTAGTCAGTTATGACAAATTCTCTTACATCTATAAGAGTTGTCATATATGACAGATTCTATGACATTGTAAAGAATTTTCCATACCTATTAGGGGAAAATTTTTCTGCCCAAGTATGGAGGCATGCAAGGGAGTAAGGAACCATTGGAAAAGTGTCACATGAGTCAACTATGTGTTGGAAAAATGCACCACATGGACTTGGATGCCCATCTCTTGCAAGTTGCTCTAGAAGCTACCTTCATGATTGTATTTATCTATATATTGAATGTCTTGAAGTGGGTTTAGTATGTTGTATTTGTAGGTATCGTTATTGTTGTCAGAATAGATTAGTGATATGATGTCTCATCCTATCAGATCTTTCATACTATCACTGTTGATGTATTGCTAAACCTTATCATTCCTAAGGTTTCCTATCATTATAAGATAACAATGTCAAGTCACTTCATGACATTGCTACTTTTCACATTATACTTGTAGTGTAAACTATCTATGTATAGAAAAATCATCTGAGTTCCCATATAGGATATATAAGAGTATTAAATCACTCCCTTAAGCTATTCAACCTTTCATCAAATCTAGTATATAATACTAATGATAAACAATCACTCCTTATTATGGAGTAAGTAAAACACTCATAAGAAAGCATAACATTCATGATTCTTTTCTTTTCCAAACCAGCAAATAGATCATTACTCTATTTCAAGCAAACTAATGCAATTTCCAATTTAAACATACAAGGAAAATAATATTTCAATAAAAGATAAAACATGAAGAGAATAGAATCTCATGCTTTTTTATCGCTTAATCCAATTGTCTCACTGGATCTCAAGCTTGGCCTCCTCTTAAAATAAACTTAGCAACAAATCCCTCTCAATTTCTCTCACCAAAACTCCCTCACAATAACTCTCAGCTAAATAAGAATTTCTCTCCACAAAAATATAGCAGAATGGAGCAGCGTAATGATGCATATAAGAAGTGTATCCAAATGAGGTGAGAATGCCTCTTATTTATACCCAAAAACTAGCATCTACAGGCTACACACAAGGCTTATGTTATGACACTTCTCAACCAAATACCATCAACTTAGCTTAATAAAGAAAAGTTGGTGGATTCCTATCATATTACTCATTAAAACTATACAACAAAGTGACCCAATGCTTGCCAACAACAGTTTGACTATTTAATAAAGCACATGCTTCATTCAAGAAATCAACTTTCAAGCTTAAAAGACTTCTAAAAGTAACACAAAATTCATATTATGGTGCCAAGTATTCATCACATTTCCTATCTACAAGCTTGTTGTTTAAAACAAAAGGAATTAGTCAATCATTATCTAGCTGTGTATTACTTAGTTGAATTGGTCCAAGGCATGGAGATTGACACATTTCAAAGAATTGACCTCCATCATTATAGCGCTATATAATTTTTGACTCAGTGCATCGCATTTAATTAGTTCACAACACTTTATTTTTGAGTTTAATAAACTTCACACAACAGTTTAATACTTATGCATTTCTATCGCCCCTTATCATTAATGATAAATATGGTTCAATACTTAACATTGCACTGTCAAATGTAGTGCTATATTCTCTTTATATCGATCATGGGATTTATACTTTGAAAATATTTGTTGTACGGTGGCATTGTCTTTAGTGATTTACACTTGGCTTTGCTCTTTACCACACGCCCTATGCGTTGCTTCTTTCCTTGGCTTTGAATAGCAATCAAACTCTATATTCTATGTTTTACTTGGCAATATAAAATCTGCGCTATCTTGCTTAATATTATAATATGTATTCATATATATATATATTCAATATATCATGTATATATGTCATGTATATATATATATATATATATATATATATATATATATATATTTATGTATTTCATCAACTCATAAGTTTATCAATAGCATCATTCGATATTCAAATGTATAAACATATTATCATTTCCTGAAAAGTAATATCTCATGTGTATATCATATACATATACACATATATACATATATTAACATTTCCGTACAGATGTTCTCATTACGTCGATGTATATGTTAATATGCATATGTATAGATCTATATATATTATATATATAGCATTTCTCCCATAATCAATAAAATATATTTTCCATCATATGTTAAAATAGTCACACACAAATATATATGTATATACAAATATTAATGTATATAAGTTACATTAACGTAACAATATACATATACTCCCTTGACTAACACACAAAGAAGAACATATATTCTATCCATGGGTTCAATCACACAATTCAATTCACATAGACAACCTATCTCAAACAAGGACGACTACCCAATTGTTAAGTCAAGACCGATGACCAAAGGTACTTACCCGAAACTATTGACTTGACCATTCTAACAGTGGGTGTGTGAAAGCTTAGTTAGGCTTTATTCAAGGTTACCCAACCACACACTTCTTCTGAGTGATACTTCCCCTCCCTTCCAAAGGCATGAACTTGTACTTGGGTAAAAGCACAAAGTTGTGTCACACCTTATAAAGGAAATGGCCAACGCTAATCCAATTTTTAAACTTGAATCACTAAAAAGTGGCATATATGTTTTGAATTTTGAAATGATGTAAACTAGTGAAATATGTATTTTTTAGTATATTTTATGTTTGTATTTTTTAAGAAAATATAAAAAATTATTTTAAACGAGTTTTTAATAAATTAAAACTATAATTTAGTTGCTGATAAAATGCTGAAAAATGAAGTTGCATGGGACGTCAAACTTTTTATAGTAAATTTTATTTTTTTCTTTCAATTTTTTTTTTTGTATTTATAACTTGAAATTTTAGTGCATGGATATATTTTTTTCCCATTTTGATAAATATATATTTTTAAATAAATATTAAAATGTGCATGAATCAAAAAACAACTGTTTTCATCAGACGCCAACTTTCATATTAAATATTTATGTAAAATGGAAACAAAATTATACCATCTTAAAATAGATTCTTTTATCTAGTGCATCATATTTTTTTCAATTTTTTTTTAATAAGTTTTAGTATTTTTCCTTGGCATATTAATCAACCTAATATTTTGTGTTGAAAACCTACTTTTAGTAAAAATAAAATATAAAATATAAAAAATAATTAAACTATTAAAATAAATATATTTTTGAAAACTACACTTATGGATCTACAAAAGGGTATTTTTATATTTTTAAAAAAATGTTGTTTACATTAGTAGGAGTTATTGAAACTTCAAGTTTTTCAAATAATTTAATTTTTTTGGTAAATTGGACTCAAAGTGGTGCTCCATACATTTTTAGCCAACAATTTTAGTTGAAAAAGTTGTGGAAGCATCTAACTTAGCTAGAATGAATCTTACTAGATTATATGTTTGACCAAAATTGATTTTTAGTTAGAAATACTTAAATTCAGTTGTGATAATAAGCTGACTGAAAGTGTGACACAACTTTGTGCTTTTACCCACTTGCATCCAACTTGGCATATTTGCAATGGTAGTTAGACGTTCACATGAAATCCACTTTCATCATAAAACATTAGAATATTCATATTGCAATACATATTCTTTCATTGTACTTCATCTTGATATAAACATAATTACTCTTTCAAAGCAATAACATCTTAATAACAATTTTAGTATTCCATTCTTTTATCAAACATATCAAAATCATGATTACATTTATCATCCTATTTACCTCTGAAGGTAAAAGTAACTCAGTAATAACAAGATGGGGTGTGACACTCTCAAAAATCATTCACTTTAGGTTATAATTGATTATTTACTATTTATAGCTAATAGGGAAATAAGTGAAATCACATGCTTTATTCTCAAATGGTTAGTGTTATCACCTTGCCTAGTCTTCACTATTGCTATGTGCCCACGATTCCATTAGTCCCTTGTCATATCCCTTGGTTTCCCTATGGAAACCACTAGCTTTATTTTATCTACTTGCTTTGTTTTGAACATTCCTTTTAGAGCACCAAATTGAAATCTTATCCTAATTAGAAAGGTTTTTGAGCATTCTTTTTAGAGCACCAAATTGAAAACGTGCAAGTTGTGGGATTCATTTTATGCACCAAATAAAAAAAAATTAAACTATGAAAGCTTCTAAAATGTTCTTTTTAAAACACCAATTTGAAATTTTATCCTAATCTAGAAAGATTTTTTAACGTTCTTTTTAGAGCACCAAAATGAAAAGGTGTAAGTTGTGGGGTTCCTTTTTGTGCATCAAATTAAAAAAATTCCTAACTATGAAAGCTTCTAAGAAAATTTAAAACTTCGACTGATTGCCTTCCCTGTAATAAACTTGTTAGTTTTTTCTTGGGTAAAAACTCATGCCATGCTCCTGTAAATCATGCATAAATAATGTTAGCACTTGCCAAACATTAAAATTGAGCAACCCTTAGCATTAGAAATTGAAAAATGACTTGCAGCTTTCAGATAAAATTTTGACAGAGCAAAAGTGAAATTTTTGAGCAAAAACGACCTTGTCAAAAGCAAGTGTGGCTAGGAAAATCAAAAGCAACTTTTGTTTGTCAAGTAGAAGTGGTTGAAAAAATAAAGTGTGCCCTTGTCATTTTAGCGAAAGCACCAAAAATATCAAAAGTGGCCAACAAAATGTCAAATGTGGTAAAAACGATAGAGCGATCGCGAAAAATTCCTATAGCCTATGTGTGAAAACTTTTCAATTGCGTTTCTGAGACTTGTAACTTGAAAATTTACTCATAAAATAGTTAGTGCTAAGGACCGAGGTCCCACCGAGCATGCCACAATGTATAAGAGGGAAATCGAATGTGCGATATTATCAAAATGAATGAATGGAAACTAATCTAATTCAAACAAAAAGATGATTCATGCCCATTACTCACGAAATGAACAATACAAGAACAATGAATTCAAGAACATAATTGAAACAAAATAAGAACAAGTGAATTTAATATATTGTAAAGTTACCCATCCTGTGTCGAAGTGTGTTTGCAAAGATGTTGGATTGTTCATTGTATCAATGCAAAGCCTCCATTGTGCGTAGCCAAAAGCTTCAAATTTGTGCAATGCCATTGATTGATGATGTGTGCAAAGCTTCAAAAGGTTGATTATGATTTATGTATTACTTCATTGTGTAAAAGATGTTGATTCTTTGATCATTTTTTAGAAGGAAGATGGTTGTTTTATAGATTTTGTGTTTCAAAATAAATGCTCGAGATCACGTAGTAGAATATCCTGATCAACGGTTCAAAACCATTGAGAGGATTTAGATGGGCATAATCAATGGATTTTGTTTACGTAATCGGTGTGATTGAAGAAATCATTTTGAGTGTTCAGTGAGATTGAGAAAATAGATTGAATAATCTGTGGAATTGAAGAATAGACTGATCTATTAGGAAATAGATGGATCAGTTAGAAAATAAAGTGAGAAATAAAGGGATCGTAATTTTCTCAATCATGAAAGTAGGTGAGGATTATTAATTAATTAATTTGTTTAATTAATCTTTTTGAGTTGAATGTACAAAAATCAAGTTTGACTTTTACAAAGTTGTATTTATTTGTTTTGACCTTTTGAATGATGTTTTGAATAATTTATTTAATTATTCAAATTTAGGAAAAGTGAATTAATTAAACTATTAAGTATTAATAATGTAATTGATTTAGGGGAATAAAGTGAATTAGCAACATAATTAAATAATTGATATTTATTTAATTAATTAGGAGGAATAAATAATTAAAGATATTATTAAATAAATATGATATATTTATTTAATCAAGAAGATTGATTGAAATGAATTAATTTAAATAACATAAAGTCATTTAATTAATAGTGGAAATATGATTTTAGACTAATTAAATAATTGAACATTATTTAATCATTAGGAAAAGATGAATATTAGTGTTAACATGCTAGTTCACGGGCTAGGACATTTTTAGGTGTCTACAATACAATACAATAACATACACCTAACAAGGAAATATTTCATATGAGAAAGAACATAGGGATGTAATCATTTTTTTATCATAATTATTATGAGACAACTACAATTGACCATAATAAAATAGCATAGTTGAAGCCATTATAAAATGTAGACTAAATATAAAATTGGAAAATCATAAATGATCAAAAAATTTAATAAAAAATTAAAAAAACAAACCCAAAGACTGAATCCTAGGAGGTATATCAAATGTGCATTTACCAAAACTAAAGAAATACTTTTTTCCCTTTTATATTAATAAATTAATTAAGCAATCATCATATAGTCCACCTAGATATCTAAGCTAAATTTCTAAACACTACATAAAAATTTACTAAATAAATGATAAATTCACAAAGAGGGATATGTGCACTTAGTTCTAGGATAATGATATATGTATTCTATTATGGATCATATTCCATGTGATTCACCTCAATGCTAAACAATTTGATAGATATAACAATTAAATATTGGTAAACTTTAAAAGTGACTATTCTCTATTTTTGATTCATTCAAAGAGTTTATTTCTCTACAAAAGCAACTGCAAATTCTGGTCAACTTGGTGCCAAATTTTCTCATATCTACACCATTATTTCAATGGGTAGATTTATCACAAGTCTCAATGATTTCAAAATCTTGAGATAAGATATATACTATAGAGCAATACTAGGTAGTTCCTTTTAACACAATACATAGATACCAATGAGATGTGCTATAGTAGATAACAATAGAAGGTTAAATATACTTGTCACAAATTAAGATCTAGATTCTTCTTTACCTATGGAGTAATAGTTGGGAATAATGATTAGCAGGTTACAAAATAAAGAGTTGCAATGATCAAAGGGATAATTTTAAGGAGATTTTAACAAAATATAAGGAAAAATAACTAGAAATTATGAAGGAAAAATATGTTGCAATTGGTACAAAGTTGAATGCTAAAATTGGTAACATGGAGGGGACACGAGTAACATAAGTATACTATATCAATATTATTTGGGTTGGCCCACCTCCACCAAAGTCTTAAATATTTAGATAGTCTATAGTGTGGAGAACCAAATGTTATAACCATCTAACTTATATGATGACATAAAGGACTTAGATGGATCACTTTGGGTATAGATTAAGAATATTGATAATCAATACCAACATTAATAGGAGCAAAGAGCCAACACCATATCTAAAGTGAAACAATTGAGGGAAGTGGCTAGTTTGTGGTTAGCCTAACCAACAAGCCTCTTGATTGATGCATATAAACTAGTAGACTCTATTGGGATTTTTTCTTTTATAAATGTTAGTGAAGTTTTATTGATCACAACTTAGGGATAAGCTCACCATCTACAAAAGCCCATTCTTTAATAGACTAATATTTATAATTCTAGTTTAGAATTTTTATAAGAATTTCCTATCTTAATATGGATTTTGGTATAGTTTTGGACATATTTTTAATAACAATACACTTTTGGGATATTATGGTAGAATAGTCTTAGATTTTATTTTTTGAGTCGGGAAAGATAGATTCAACATGTCTTGAGGATAAGATGTAGTCTAAGTTGGGGGATGATTTCAGTTAGATATATGATATCTCATTAGGTTGAAATCTTGAAAGGGTAGCCTAATGGAGGCCAATGGTGAAAATATGCAAGGATAATAAATATTGGCATCAAGATGACACATTCCTATGTAGAACAAAAATAGCAAAAGATATCACAAGTCAAAGGAATAGAAATATGGTACACTTATATAAGCATAAATATGAAGAAACATGGATAGGGATACATCCACATTTGTAATAAATCTATGTCAACAACATATATGTACTGCATGTACAGATAACCATGTGATAGAACATAAAAAATATTAGAGAGACAAGAGAGTCTCTAAAGATAAGAGTGATAAATTAATGAGAAAATAGAATAAGAGAATGAAGTATGAGATGTAATATAATGGAAATATGACAAGGTATAGGACAATTACATAATAAATGCATGAGAAGTACTAGGAGATGGATAAGTGTAGGTTTATTTTACTTTACATGGTATTTTTATTCCACTACATATGTTCTTATTCTCTTGCTTATTCATCACACTAGGATAAAACATAGCAATAACATTGAAATAGCATAGATCTTTAGTCTACAATTCGCTGTCAATAGTTCACATAGGGATGATTCTAAACTAAGTGGGGGAGGATGCAATACTCAATTTTGTGCTAGTGATTAATTAGTTAATTAAGACAACAATTCATTGTTAGAACTCTACTCTATTAACCTAGTTTAATAATGCATATATGGATGATGAAAGATCATTTTGAACTATAAATTTAGTTATGGTGCTAATATTTCCATGATAAGTTAAGATTTAGTTTTATCTATGAAAATATATAATTAATGCTTATACATTACAAATGATATCATTTTCTTTGAATAATTATTTTATCAATTTAAACTTGACTATATTAGAACAATCAATGATTAAATATTATAAAATTTTGTTTCAATTTTTTAATATTTTATAATAAATAATATGAAATTATTCTATATAATATTTGAAATTTATAGAATGCTAAGAATAAAATATTTGAAATTAATAAAACACTAAAATATTAAATCAATTTATACTATATACTATTTAATAAATCATTATACTGTGGACAACCACATGCAAGGGCAGTTTTAAGAAAAGGTAGCTACCAACATTATGAAAAAGGTTTTACTAAGGAGAGATTGAACATGTTAGATATAAAAAAGGGGGGAGAGACAATTATTTTGGGGTGCAATAAGGAGGACAAAGAGATAATAAGTAAATATATTTTCTAATAGGAGGGATTTGGAAGGGGAAAGAAGAGCAAAAAAAAAAGAAGCAAGCAACTACAAAAATATTTATGATATTTTTTATAAGAAAATTGTCATTATTTTTCTTTGAAAATGTTAGTCTCTAACTATTCTATTCTTAAAACTCTTTGTCAATTTTGTTGAGAATTTGAAAATGTTTTATTTGTTCTTAATCTATTCTTGAAATTCTCTATTGAAAAAGTTAAATTTGTAAACTTATAAATATTTTAAATTACTTGCATTAAATATATAAATATATAGATCATATATGTGTATATGTTTGTATTCATATATACATATATGCACGTATGTATATGCATATATACATATACATATATATCTATATAGATATATATGTATATATGTAAATATGCATGCATACATACATATACATATAGATATACATAATGTATATGTATATGTATGTATTTATATATGTGTAAATATATACATATGCATATACATATATATCTAAATATACATGCATACATATTATTATGTATATATTGGTGACATTACTAATAGATAGTTTAAATTGTAAAATGTTATTTTTAATAATAAAAGCACAAATTTTTGGGATTCTTTTGGATTTCAACAGAGAAACCTTAATCCATTTAGTAAATTAATTTATTGTAGTTATGATAAATGTGTGATCTTATGAAGAATTAGGGGTTACCTTTCCCACCAAAGCAAAACCCTATGTAGTGAAAGGAATTTAGTAAATTAATGTATTGTAGTTATGATAAATGTGTGATCTTATGAAGAATTAGGGGTTACCTTTCCCACCAAAGCAAAACCCTATGTAGTGAAAGGCTAAGGGGAAGTTAAAGGATAGAGTTCCTATATTAGAGGCTGGGTAAAATTACTGTGATTTTTGACAAATGGGGAACTTATTATCAGTCATTTGACTCCTCCATGTTTCTTGGATAATATACCATATGCAAAATAAATAAATAAAATTTCCCGCTAAAATGGCTCCTACAATTCCCCCATTGTCTTCATGAAGTACAATGGTTAATTTGTTAAAATTTAAGATGCATATAACAAATATTTGTATCCTTATATATACATTAAATTCCCTCATGTTGAAATAATTATAGAAATCCATCAAGCACTTACTACCCACATAGTTGTACACAATTTTTTATTATCAATTATTCCACTTATTATAATTTTATGGATGAGTGCAAAGTGAATGCTTTTAGATTTAATTCCAATGGGTGTTGCAATGTTACCCATATCATCTATATGTATATTATATTTTCCTATGACTATATTTAATGAAGTATGCTTCAAAATGATCTAGAATTCATAAAGCCAAATCACAATATTTCAAGAATTTATCTTATTTATCTTGATAAGATCTTATGATTGAATGAAAAATTAATCATGAATCAACATATGAAAAATATAGCTAATAGTAAATATTGAGCCATATGTAAATTATTTATTAGGGCCTCATACTCAATGATATTATTGATACATGCAAAATCCAATCTAAAGGATAAAATGATAACATCTCATATAGGAGGAACATATATGATGCCTTCCCTAAATATAGTAATGCATCTAGAGCCATAAAACATTGTCCATTTATTTGAATATTCAATGTTTAGAGCGTTCTTATAAAAAATGATATCTCAATAGACAAAAAAGCATCACACGATGCTTTGCATAACTGATATACTATCAATTAATTCCATTGATTTTTTTGTGATATTAATTTAAGTATAAAATTCATTAGTAACATGATCCATCTAGCTACATGGCTTGAAAGGTAAGAGTTACCAATCATATATTTTAGAGGATTGAATTTAATAATTACATGAGTTTCATTATAAAGTAGATTATGACAAATTTTGAGTAGAGTTTAAACCATAGCTAAACAAAAAAAATCATAACACTATATCTTGTTTCATGTTGTAGAAGAGTAGATGTAATATAATAAAGACACCATGTTCTTTATAGTTCTCACCATTTTGGGGTAATAGGATACCATAGGCTATCTTAGTAACAAAAATATATAATAATAATGGTTTACCATTAATCACATGCATGAGAATTAAGTAATTTTGTAATATTATTGAACATTAAATTAAATTATTTTTAACATCGATAATCAAGTTTTACAATCAATCTATAACATATAGTTTAATTCTTCTCTTGTCAATTGTAGAGTTAAGTACATTTTTAGGCATATGCATATTCATAATAACAACAACATTTTTAATATCAACCTCTATATCTCACCATGCATGATGAATCCAAGTAGTTGTTTGGTGTCACTCCAAAGTCATGATCCAAAATCTAACTGGGTACTATCAAATTATTGAAATTATCTTTTCCAAGTTACTATGTCCTCAAACTCATATTATAATATATGATGCATAAAGTCATGGAAGATTAATTTCATTTCACTTTGATAAGTTCTCTAGAGCATTCATAAGATTGCATGGCATCGAAGCATAACAAAAATTCCCCCATGGATTAGTAAAAGAAAATCTTATGTTAGTCTTGGGGTATAATATGTATTTGATTACATCTCAAAAATCCATCTATGAAAGAGAGTATCTCATATCAAGTTGTAGAATCAACAATTGTATCTAAATTGGGAGGTGAAATTTATTTTAGAGAATAGTTTTCATGTCCCTAAAATATGTGTAATTTTTCATTTATCTATCAAATTTTCCATTGAGAACAATGTTAAAAGTCCAAGGTGAATAATCTATGGGTCATATTAACCCAAATTTAGTGGCTTTTCAATTTATTGTTATACTAGTAAGACTATCTAGGATGTGGTGTTATATTTTTTCTTAACCAATATAACTTGAGGATCTAAAAGAATATTGTGCATAAAAATCTCACGAACAATACCTACCATGTCCTCATAACACTACTCAAATAACTCACTAAAATCATGTAGAATTTGCATATAACATTGGTTCTCCTTATGGGATAAATATTCACCAATTTTCAATATTTTACAATTACCTTTCACATCCATTAGAACGTCAATTGTATCATGCCAACAATAAAATCGCTCTTATCTTTAATAAATAATCACATAGGCCAATACTTAAGGAACTTGTGTGCTAATTTTGGTTCATTAGATGAAGGTATGGTAGCTACAAAATAAGAACAATCATTCAATGCATAAGTGATCCCCGATCATGGTGAAATAATGCTAAATTAATATAAACACGCAAAATATTCTTCTAAAAATTCATCATTAGAAAAACTATCAAGTTGAGGAGGATGTTCAAAAGATGAAACAATCTATTTATAACAAATTAGGGGAAGTGAAAAATCCTTCTTAAGTGAAACTACATAAACTAAATAATCCTTTATATTATGTTGTTTTGATCAAATATGAAGAAAACACTCCTATAGTTTATAATTCCAGATTATTTTAATTTTACATACTACTTATAATTTATTCATTTATACCAAATATTTTCCTTTGTAATCATATCTTGGAAGATTTCAAAACCTTGACCATAATGTTTTTTGGGTGATGAAATGTAAAGTAGAGAATTGACATCACTTTGTCATAATATTTTTGGGGTGATGGAATGTAAAGTAGAGAATTGACATCACTTTGTCATAATGTTTTTAAGGTGATGGAATGTAAAGTAGAGAATTGACATCATTTCCATCACTAGCAATGCCAATTCTTGATCTCTTAAAGAGATTGCTCAACTTTATTAGCAAGCTTCATTTTTTAGATGATTAGCCAAATATGTGTTAGTACATAAACAAGAGAGAAATATCAAAACTATAAGCATTTATTTTATCTTCACAAAGTGAAATCTAAAATACTCCAATTGTCCTCATAATCAACTTTGATATAATAATGTGTGGTAAGATCCATCTTATGGCTCAATCAATTGACATCAACATAATAATGTTCAAAAAGAGTGAACCTCACCTCTAATAAAAGAATACTAAAAGAAATGATAACTCCAAACCTTAAAAATTGATCAAGTTATTTGTAGAATATGTTTTGCACCATACAAAATTATGTTAATGATGAAGTTATTTGTAGAATATGTTTTGCACCATACAAAATTATGCATTAACAATAATACTTTAAAAAATAGATATAAAAGGAAGGAGTAAAAGGACTGCACAGGGAATCAAGTAGCTGGTCTGCATGATCGTCCATGATCCAGGAACCTACCTTACCAAAGACTGTAATTCATTTTTTTCAAAGACACGTGGGCTATTCATCAATATCAAAATTCAGACGACATCATCAAACAACATTTATAATTTACACTTTATCTAACCAACAATTCCAATCTCAGAAAACAACCCACAAAATAAGACGCGGAGAGAATCTAAACAACGTGTAATGTGTGAAGTTTAACCGAAAACGAAGCCAACTTTTCATAATTGTCTAAAAGGGCGTAAATTTAGTGGAAAGGACCCGCACTTTGGTTGCCTGGGCTAATCTAAGCCTTTCTCGTACAACGTATCAGACCTACAAAGACGTTTCGAAGAAAAGTTTTATGAAATGAAACGGTCAGACTGCCACAACAACACAACTGATAAAAAGCAGAGTCAACAAAAACTCAACTACTCTGTGACTTCGTACCCACTATGAGTGATCACCCACAGAGATTCTACAATTTACTCAGACATGTGGGACCGCCTAAAGGTGAAACAAACGAAGGGTGGAAAGATACTATGGAGTCTCGAGCATTTGCAATGAAAAGAGGCCGAGGCGACAATCCAATTCTAAACTAAATTCTCCTCCAGATAAAGATTTGTGGAGTGTAATAGGGGAGAGGGGCCGATATGTAGGCGGGGGCCTAATGTGGGATGTAACGCCCCGCCTTGGTTACCGTTAAAACAAAGTGTAAAGAATGAAATTAATCGAACAATTTTTTTTTTTAAGATATTTAATTTACACAATTGTCATAAGGTTTCCAAGACGACGCTACTTAAACCTAACAAATAAACTCAACACACTATCATAAACATAAGTACAAATTTAATGTCATGAATGATCCAGTTTACAAAACTTAATACAATCGAATATCCATATGTCCAGATTACAACATGTGAGATTTTCAATAAATCTCAATACATCAAAATGATGGTACAATGAGAACGCTCTTATATAAGAGGTAAATATACAAAGCAGGTAGTGATCATATCACAACTGACTTCCATATCCATGAACATGCTCCGCATCCACAGTCACGAACAATGAAGTAACTGGAACTAGCTGCAAGCATAGGATTATCTGCAAGAAAATCCAAGGAAGGTGTAGCACGGTTTCCTCCCAACCACGTGGAACCCAAAGGTCCACTCCCTCCGTGCTAGGAGATAATGATAGGTCCACAAACAATGAAGACAAAACATTACATTTACGTGGTTTACAAATTCATGTCACGACATAATGATAACAAATCATAACAAATAAAATCTCAGTAGCAAATCACAACCAATAGAAATCTGAACACAAGGATCACCATCATGGTATAGACTAAGAGTGTCATCACACTATCGGGATAGGTTACCCTGGTGAATCTTCCTAGACTACCGGTCCTCTCCAAGAGTTACCCTGGTAGCCTCTACCGATTCCCGACCCCTATGCAGACTAATGTGGAGTTGCTACATCTTTCAAGAAGACAAGATGGTCGGCTTGCCATTCCAGGCCTTCTCAGCCTTTTCTCTACCTATACAAGCATTAAGAAAGTAGGCGAGGCAATCTATTATCTGATTTAGTGTTTAGATCTACCCAACCCCTAATACATTAGTTAGGTTTTCACTTAATTAACACACCTACAATAGGTTACCCAGACAATCTCTTTAGGATTTCGGCCCCTACCGCAAGCCACTCTTTCTATAACATGACTCAACATCAAAGGACTAGGGGTAGCTATCAAGCGTAAAAATCAAAACCACAATGATTATATCATTCACTAGAGTCAAACCATAGTCTCAAAGAGGTTTCTTAAGATAACAAATTTACAAGCTATTCCCCAAGTAAAACATCATGGCAGTTAGAGCAACATAAATTGAAGTATATTAAACTCGTCAATTCAATTTTCACTTTCCTAGTCTTTAAGGAAATGAAACAAACATCACTAATGTTATGAATATATACACAACTAATAATTTCATTAAATCAATCTCAATGAATTGAAAATTCCTGATTAACAAACTATAGAGATTAACATAAACTAAAGTGTGTTAAATTTACGATACAAATCTCTCTTCACTAATTTTGATGGAATAAAAATAAACATTTACAACCTTATGTGTATTCACACCAACAATCCCATTTAACCAATTTCTATAAATAAAGAATGTACACAATAAATAATCTATAGACATAATTATATTTCTAATAATTTCAAGATATTGTATTTACTAACATTATATTGTAAGAACAATATAAATTCTTTATATTATATAATTCAAATAAATTAAAAATAAAAGAAACATTATAATTTACAACTAAAGTTTCTATCTTTTCTTCTTTTCTCGTGTAAAGACTCACACTCAACTAATACTTGTGCAAAGTCCCACACTTAACTAACACATGCATATTAAATATGATTTTCTGATTAAAGAATCTGCCACCGAATAATGCATGCAAAGAGAGAGTTCGCACAAAAGCTATGAGTAATAATTTTAAATAAATGTCACCACTGTAAGAGCTAACTTAGGACGCCATGCACAGATATCCTTTATAGATTACTCCATGATACTTTAAACTCAATAACATATAAACTCTTAATGCGTGGATATATATCAAGTACATACAGGCGTAGAAAGAGCATTTATCACATAGTGAATAGAAAGAAAAGAATAGGCATTAAAAGAGAAACGCATTACTTAACAAAGATCTGCAACAACAGCCAAAGAACGATTAAGACGAAATTTCCTAAGTGTCAACGAATCAAAAGAAGCAATTTATCAGGAATTTTTAATCACTAAGGCCACACATGGACTATGGTAACAGAAGTAAGGGCTAGCGTATAGATCAGTAAGTTATATAACATCTTTCTAAGATGGTAACCGCTAACCAATTAGCAAAACATAGATGCTCTAAGCGACACAAGATGTAAATATAATACTACATCAATTCACAAATATACGTGTTACAGTATAAGACTTTATCTTCAACAATATTATAAAAGAAAATTTCAAATATCATCAGTCCAGTATCTAGTTTGTTATTTTGCTTGTATACCCTGCGCATGCCAAGGTTATCCTCAACAATATTCAGAGAATTAAAAATAAAACGAAAGGGAATAGCTAAATGTTTGTTTACTACTGTGCATGCTATGGATTTCTTCTACAATTTTCAGAGGGTTAAGATAAGACGATAGGAAATAGTATCCCCAAATTCTATGGAGACCATTAACAGATTTGTATAGCATCATCAATAATGGTACAAGGTAATGGCGTAGGAAGGACAGGATACAGGTAAAGGCGTATAAGAAGCAGGATATACAACAAGGATAAATGTATATAGCAGCAGTCAAAATTACGATTGCCATAAAGTCAAAACTATCCTTAAAAGAAATGTATAATCTCAGTAAAGAATTATGATTCAGGAAATCTTCATTTGAGAGAAAGCTAAGTCGCCTAACTGATTATATGAACAGTGGCTATACTTATAAAACTATTATTTAGGCTTTCAACGACTTACAGGAAAACAATGATGATACAAAACAAATTATCTTATGTATTAGGAATTTTTTTTAAATATCTACTTTTGATAATATAGGAAAATTCTTTATTCTTTCCCTAAATTTTTGAATTCCATCTATTCCTATCAATTCACATCCAGATTAAGGACGACTTTGAATCTGGTATCCTATGATTGTAGTTTGTTCTTATTCTTTTCTACTTTAAAGTTCAAATACTCATCTAATTTTGTTTCTTTGTTGTTTGTGCAGGTTCAGCAAAATAGTTTTCTTTATTGAACAATTAATTCCGACATCAAATTCTGAAAAATTCAGCACAAGAAATATAATTACAGAAGAAAACCTATTTTGAAGTTCGATAACTGGCTAGAAATGATTCTTGAAACTTCTGTCAACTCCGAAATCAATTCTCCAGACTTCAATGAAGAATTGCAATATCAATCCAACTTCCAAATTACGTTTGTAAACGAAATCTTAAGAGAAACGTTCTTCTGCAATGATTGTCGTGCAAATTCCGCTAAAAACTACTGCCGTGAAAGTTCTTTCCAATTTCTTCCCATGAATGTTAATTTCCAATTTCCAAGAGATATTCATTCATGCAATTAACTTTCAATCATAAAACTTAACTGAGAGACCATTTTTTGCATAGTAAATAGATCAAACAATTTAACTTGTCATTTAAAATATCCAATCAGATCTTTAACTATCAATCAAGATTCATTACATGCTAAAAATATCTTTTCATTAAAATATCTATTTCTCATAATTCAAGTTTGCACAAATAAATCAGCAATATTTATATTTTAATTAAAAGCATTGCAGAGAAATAACTTTCACATTTAAATTCGATAACTTAATTAATTTAATTTAACTTAATAAATTAAATCACAAACATAATTATAAACATTTATAAATACATTAACAGACACTTGTTAAACTAAATATTAATTCCTAAACATAAAACAATACAAACAAACACGACAAAATAAATTGGACAACAACATAGGGTAACACATAGATGCTTGTTCGAAAAAGAACGATGGTTCGATAAGGACCTGTCAATACCTCCAACAACATGATTATATTGAATTAGGGTACGCTCAGACCTGTCAAGTAGGTGGAGCAGTTACTCGGTACTTGTGTCTGCAGGAAACATCAACGTTAGAACATATATATACTTATGTTAGAAAACACACCGTGAATAAGAATTGCAGTGTAGCAGGGTACTCACGAATAAGTAATGCCACACTGTCTTCTTCACCGACACAGACGAGCAAGATAAATCATAAGCAATTATTACAACATGATAATCATATGCAAAGTCATAAGAAAATAGACCCTATCATGTACGTGTCTATCTTAGTATCATCAAACTAACACAATCCAGATAATCAGGATGTCAATATATCATCCACCAAATACAAAACAACATAGTATCCAAGTCATATCTAATAAGAAACAACATAGTATCATAATAAACTAAAACATCTATCAAGCATAATCAAACTAAACAGAGTGTCGAAACTGGAGGGACACTACATGGTATGGGACATGCGTTCATTTGGGTCTACACATATACCTATGTCTTCCAAAAAATATAAAAAAATTGTTTTATAAATAGGTACGATGACATCAAACATAAATGGGATTTAAAATGCACATGTAATCATATTAATTTGGAAACAGAACAAGTACACGCTAGCAGTGAAACATGATGAAGTGTATCCAACTTGTATCTAACATAACACAAGTAGCATTTCGACATGGAAATTAAATAGCCCAAACATTAATTTTTGCACCCTTCCCCGTAAACTGGTAAACCCAACTGTCACACCAATGCATACGTCACTTTCACATTAATCACAACTACACAACATAAACAAGGTGCCAAGTCAACACAATTCAAACCCATCTGACCCATCTTTGACCAACTGGCGAACCCATTACAACCATGTTTCTCATCGTAGCATAACCAAACCAACAAGCAAATGCATTCACCTGTCCCTTCAACCATGAGACCTACAACATGTATTAGCATCAATCTATCCCATCTCACCAAGTAGGGTGCGCACGTATTGGAGCCGAAGACAAATATCCCATCTACATCCATTTTTAATTCTTGTAAGGCCACCATTATTAAAAAAAATGGAAACAATTTCAAACAATTCACCAAACTAATCAACTCAAGAATTAATGGCCGAAATCAATCAAATCTCCAATTCATATCACTCAGAATTCAAATTCAAAATAGGACAACAATTTATTTCACCACACCAAACAAGCATCAATCAAATTCAAATAATTCTCAATTTAAATAGTCGTGAAAACCTTCAAGTATTCACTTATTTTGCAATGAGCGACATAAGAAAAGGAGGAGTGACAAGCACAAAGTTCACCGAGTTAATAGCAAGGGGAGACAGTAGCTCAGATTCCAGTGCACCAACATCCATATTGTTCCAGGTATTCCTCTCAGAGTTTTCCATTCGTGAACTTTATATTGTTCTTCATTATAGCCATTACTGTTTTCCATTTGTAACCTTTATATTGATCTTCACTACAACCATTACAGTCATAGGTTTTTATTTATGTTTCCCTAGGGTTTATATTGCAAATATTACAGTCACAGGTTTTTATTTATGTTTCCCTAGGATTTATATTGCAAATATTGTTGTCATAGGTTAGTATATGTGTTCCATAGGGTTTATATTGCAAATATTACAGTCATGGTTTACCATTTAAAGCTTTCCCTAGGGTTTATATTGCAAATATTACAGTCACAATTCACCATTTCTATTTCCCAAAGGTTTATATTGCAAATATTACAATCATAGTTTACCATTTCGGTTTCCCTAGGGTTTATACTACAAATATTACAGTCATAGTTTACCATTTTTGTTTCCCTAGGGTTTATATTGGAAATGTTATAGTCATAGTTTAGCCTTTTTGTTTTAGTAGGGTTTATATTGCAAATATTACAGTCATAGTTTAGCATTTATGCTTCATAGGTTATGCATTATCATTCACTCTGCTTATCTTAGTCTCATAGGTTTTGCATTATCATTTATATTGTAAATATTGGTCATATTTTTCCATTTCTATTTCATATGTTCTGCATTATCATACACTCTAGATATCTTATTCTCATAGGTTTTGCATTATCATTCACTTTGCTTATCTTATTCTCATAGGTTTTGCATTATCACTCACTCTATTTATCTTATTCTCATAGCTTATGCATTATCATTCACTCTAGATATATTATTCTCATAGGTTTTGCATTATCACTCACTCTATTTATCTTATTCTCATAGCTTATGCATTATCATTCACTCTAGATATATTATTCTCATAGGTTTTGCATTATCAGTCACTAAGGTTTTCTTCGATGCCAGTCATTAATTTCTCAGTTTCTCTTTTTATTAGGTTTTTTTCATCTTTTTCATAGGTTTTGCTTCATCAATTCGCAAATATGTATGCTTGTCAATGAGTTTGTCAAAGAAAAAATATGTGAGATTTGTTAAACTCTTACTGTTTTTCATTCGTAAGCTTTCTATTGTGTCATAGTTAAAATGTGAGTGTGGTTTTCACTTTGTTGTGCATGAGAATGATTATGTTGTAAACACTTAAGAGATATGAGATGTTCTTAAACTCTAACTCCCTTGCATAGTTTGTAATTTTGTGCTTCTTACTCCTCTATTTCCTTATGTTGCTCACTCTAGAATAAATGTAACTCTCTAAACTATTAACAGTATTTTTGAACTTAAATGCAACAAACTAAAAAGATAACACATACATAAACTAAATAATCTTTTGTTCAAGCATCACTCTCTTCATACATATAAAGATAACTGTTCAAGCATTTGCATTTCATAGTTTAACATTTATGTTTCATAGGTTTTTCTTTATCATTGACTCTGATTATCTTATTCTCATATGTTCTACATTACAAACTAATTATTCTTCCATTCAAGCATCATTGTTTTGATTGTACTTATTATGTGCAAATGGCCAAGGGTAATGCAATGGTGATCTGTACTAGGAACAAAAAAAGAAAAGAGCCACGACAAGGTTGCCCTCCGACAAATGAGGAGCTAGATTCCCCCCTGAAAGAGATCATGTTGTACAAGTAGAGGAGGTTTCTACTCTTCAAATACCATAGATTGAGGTTACTACACCTCAAATACCACAAAAGGTAAAACAAATATAGAAGTTGTGGTCTTCGGATGACATGAAAAGGGTACTCTATGACGTTGAAGAGAATGAAATGTCGATAAGGGTGGCTTCCAAAAAGTGGTCAATCCCAACAACCACATTGTTCAAATGGCCAGGGGGTCTAACAACAACTTCCAAGAAAGGTCCACCAACAGTCCTCAGTGAAGAGGAAGAACATCTTATTGTGGAATGGTGCAAGAAAACGGCTGATATTGGTCATGGTCTTGAGATAGTCAATCTTAAGTTTGAGTTTGCCCAAATACGTCATAGTAGGCCAAACCCTTTCACCAATGGGTTCCCGAGGAAGACTTGGTGGACAAGCTTCAAGCACAAACATCCTAAACTTGCATTGTGAACTGCTGAAGGCCTAAACAAAGATAGGGGATTCAATCTTAGATTTGATGTTGCAGTTGCATTCTACAAAACACTATCTACAACATACAAAGCCATTCCATATGGTCTTGATCACATATGGAATTGCAATGAAACTAGCATACAAGTAGACAAAAATGTGTCCATGAAGGTGCTCGCAAGAAAAGGTAGCATGAATGTCTCTTACATTATCACAAAGATATGTGAATTGATAACCATTTTATGTTGTTTCATTGTTGTCAGGCAGAGCATTCCAGGATTCTACTTGTTCAAGGGGAGTGTGAACATAGATAATTACATCATAGACTGTGAACTAGGTGTGTGCATGGCAGCCCAACCCCATGCATGGATGACCAAAGACTTTTTCATAGATTGGTTGACTCACTTCAAAACCTCAGTTCCAGGTGGTGTCTCGTCCACCAACAGGGTCTTGCTGATTTTTGACTACCATGGAAGCCATGTAGCATTCAAAACCATCCAGGAAGCAAGAGAAATTGATGTAGATTTGTTAACATTTCCATCACACACATCGCATAAGCTACAACCATTGGATGTGAGTGTGTTTGCACCTTTTAAAGCTTACTTCAAATCAGAATGTGTAGATTTTTTGTCAAGGTTTCCAAACATTGAAGTGAGGAGGAGAGAACTTGTAATGTTAGGCAGCAAAGCAATGAAAAGAGCTTTGATAGTTGATACCATCAAAGCTAGGTTTAAAAGGACTAGTATATGGTCGTTGAATCCCGATGCACTTGTGAACAACATGTGTCCCAATGAGACATTTGTGGTCAGCGAAGATGCTAACATAGTTGAAAACATTCTTAGCCTTTCTGGACTTGGTATGTCAAGCAATGATGTTGCAATATTGCAGTCCACTCTTCCAAATGGGCATTTGCATATTGCAATAGAAACACGACACTCACCTCATAGTTGTCATGTTGAATCAATTGCACAAGTGGTGGTTGATGAACATACCCCTCCCATGGTGGACATCCCCGTCAATCAATTTAGTGAAAGTTTAGATCTTCCATCAGAACGTAACCAACCATCCTGGTTGGTTGAGGGAGCAATGAACTTGGGAATTGATTTGGAAGTCCCAGAACAACAGGATACCTATACTTTCCCATCACCACCACCAAAAATTGACTCTTCTCAAGTTGTGCATTACTATGCTCCTTCTCGCAATTCAGATTTACGAGGCAATGAAGATGTAGCAGAGGGCTCATAGGTAGTGGAGGAGGTCATTGCTACACAATTGGATGAGATAGAACAAGCACAAACAATTCCACACATCAACAAGTTCCTCAAGTTGTCTGTGCACATTGTCTATCAAAAGAAATCCAAAGCTGGTGCAATTCAGATCAGTCGATAGTCTCAATTGTTGACAACATATGACTACATGAGGTTGTTAATGGAGCAAGAGCAAAGGAAGAAAGAGGTCGAGGAGCTAAAAGCAAGAAAGATACAGCATAACGAGGAGAAAAGGGCAACAACAATTGTGGCAACAGAGTTGAAGGAGAATGACAGAATTGAGAAGGAGATACTGCGAAAAGAAAAGGAGCAATAGAGATTACAACATAAAAAGGATAGAGATGCGAAAAAGGAGCAAGAGAGGCTTCACAAGGAATAAGACTGAAAGGAAAGAGAGATTGAGGAGGCACAAAGGGCTTTAAAAAGAGAGAGGCAGTTAAAAAACCCTTCTAATCCATTGTCTCACAGTAATGGAGTCTTCCGTGATATTCTCAACATTAATATCCCTCAATTCTCCACAGTAATTAATTATTCAAGCCTCTCCCAATCTGACTTCAGGGGCACTCAATATCCATATCGAATTGGCACTCGGGATGTACAAATGTGTTCACCATCACCCCCAACACATTTCACTTGCACCCAATTTTCCACTCCAAGTCCCACTCATGTATACAACACTCCTCATCAACTAGAAGGGGACGAGAACATGGCAAGTGGCACCCCAACTAGCCAACATCCATTTCCCCACAACATCAACTAGATGCAACCTTTTTTTTGGTTTTCGCATGCAATTCAAGTTTCATACAGTTTAGAAGTTTTGATCTTTACAAATGCACCGAAATTGTGGACAATTTTAAATTTATGATAAGTACATATTGAGCATTATTTTTTTGGTTTGTGAAGTAATTTGATCAGATTCCAAAAAGTGTTTTATGTAATTTGCAATGTGTGTTATTATTTTGATTTGCAATGTATGCTTCTTCATTGACAGTTTTAAATTTACAATAATTATAGATGCATCGTTATTGTTTTGATTTGCAATGTATTATGATTAGATTGCAATGTGTGTTGTATGTAATTTGCAATGTGTCATTATTTTGATTTGTAATGTTTGCTTCTTCATTGACATTTTGTCATTTTCAATTTTTTTATATTTAATTTTCCATGTGGGATGACAAAATTTATCCATCATATTTTTAAATCCCCAAAAAGACCACCCAACCGATATGTAGGCACCTTGGATGCCACTTCCTGCATGGCGCAACGTCCAAAGTTGACAGCCTTTCCATGTCTACTTCTCTCACTTCGCCACCCTAACATTCCATTGCGTCGCATTTATCACTCGCCGCCCCTTGCTATACTTCTCCTCTATCGTGTTTAATGCACGCCACTTCCTCTTAGCTCCACACCACCCCGCACATTTTTCCAACCAACCTATACATATGTATATGTATATATACATATACATATACATATACATATTTTTCGAGCCAACCTACATTCAATGCCCCTAGTGCCTCGCACAACTTGTCAACTTTAGAGCCTTTCAATCTAGCAACTTCTCATTTATTCTTCACTTGCACACCATTACATGCTCGGTTTAGTGGTCTGCAAGTTTCAAATAACAACCACAACCTACGACGCTCGAACTCCAGTTAAGAAATGGATAGATGTTGATTGGTGAACGTTACAAGCAACTTCTTTCTATTGTTACATATACATATATATATGTATATACATATTCATATACATAGACTTATACATATGTATATACATACACATACACATACACATACACATACACATATACATATACAAATACATATAAATATATGTAATATACATATAAATATACATAAACATAGACATCACATATACATATACATATAAATATACATGTGCATATATGTATATGTATATGTATACACATATACATATATGTACATATATCTATTTTGTTGTTGCTCTTCAATTCAGTCACACAACTATTGTATCTTTTTTAGGTGCCACTGATTAATTTGGGGGTGTTATCTTTTTCATAAGTGTTGCTTCATCTTCAATTCAATATAATGAATGCATACTATTTTTTTTTTGTGATTCAATTCAGTCATGCAAATGAATGCATGTAAGCAATGCTGCAATTTTTCATTTCAATAATAAACAATATTGTTGGTTGTTTCGATGCCATTCATAAACCTGGGGTTGTTCTCTTTTTCATAGGTCTTGCATGTAAGCAATTCTATATACATATGTGTATATGTATATATACATGTATACACAAAGATACATAAATGTATACATATACATATATATACACATACACATACACATATACATGTACATAACATTTTTTGTTGTTTCTGTGCCATAGATAAATTTGGGGGTGTTCTATTTTTCAAATTAATGCATATAAGTAATGTTGCAAATTTTCATTTTAGTAACAAATAATATTGTTGGTTGTTTCGATGCCATAGATAAATTTGGGGTTCTTTTTTCATAGGTTCTGCATGTAAGCAATTCTATATACATATGCACATACATATACAACATGTATATATATACATATACATATACATAACACATACACATACAAATATACATATAGGTTTTGCTTCATCAATTCAGTCAGCTAAGCAATAGAGACATAAATATATTCTTGGTAAGCAAAATAATGCATGTAAACAATTCTATATACATGTATGTCTATGTATGCATATATATACACACACATATACATATACATATACATATACATATACATATACATATAAATATACATTTATATACACATACACATAGGTTCTCTTTTTCATTGTTCTGCTTCATCAATTCAGCCATGTAAATATGTATCTATATGCTATAGAAATATTTTATGTTGTTCTTCAATTTAGTCATATAAATTTATTGTTGTTTTGTTAACGTAGACCGTAGAAAATTAGATGAGCACATTTTGGCTCCTCTCCCCTATAGAGTCATGTCTATTGTTGTATTCAGTAATGAATTAGGGAGACTTGATTTTATGAACGCTCTTCTAATGGAAACCTATGCTTCACAGGTCCACAATTCCATTTGAATTGTGAAGTTCTGCATAGGGAACCATTGAAAGCCTTCACAAAACCAAGTCCCCTAAGTGATTCAAAAACATATACAGATAGACAATGCGAAAGGGGTGTGCATTAAACATGATTGTACATAAGAATAACACTGACTCTTTGATGGACACACAATAGTTGCAAGACTGAATTGATGCAAAATAGAACACATAAATAAATCAATGACACCTATGTAAGCTACAATAGTTGCAGGACTGATTTGATGAAGCATAACCTATAAAAAAGAGAACACCCCCAAATGTATCAATGACACCTAAGAAAGCTACAATAGTTGCATGATTGAATTGATGTAGTAGAACCTATTAAAAAGATAACACCCCCAAATTAATCAAAGGCACCTTAAAAAGGGAACACCCTTGCAATTCATCAAAGACACCTAAAAATGATAGAATTGTTGCAAGGTTGAATTGATGAAGCATAACCTATAAAAAAGACAACACCCCCATATGTATCAATGGCGCCTAAGAAGCTACAATAGTTGCATGATCGAATTGATGTAGCAGAACCTATTAGAAAGATAAGACCCCCAAATCAATCAAAGGCACCTAAAAAAGGGAATACCCTTGCAATTCATCAAAGGCACCTAAAAATGATACAATTGTTGCAGGGATGAATTGATGAAGCATAACCTATAAAAAAGACAACACCCCCATATGTATCAATGACACCTAAGAAAGCTACAATAGTTGCATGATTGAATTGATGTAGTAGAACCTATTAAAAAGATGACACCCCCAAATTAATCAAAGACACCTAAAAAATGGAACACCCTTGCAATTCATCAAAGGCACCTAAAAATGATACAATTGTTGCAGGGATGAATTATAATAGAATATATGTTTTATATATATAATATAATGTTATTATAAAATATTATATTATAATATATATATATTATATTAAAATTAACATAATATGTATTATACATAATATAATGTATATTATATTATAATATATATTATATTATATATTTTAAAAAAACCATCAATCCAGACCTGACCATATTATAAAAAAACTATAATTCAAGAAACGATATCCGTTTTTGTGTTATAATTTTTTAAAAAAATTGAGAGCTCATATTATATAATATTATATTATTTTATATTAATATAATATTATATAATAATATAATACTATATTATATTATAATATTATCTTATATTATATAGTAATATAATATAATATATATAATATATTATATAATGTTATTATAAAATATTATATTATAATATATATTATATTATATTATAATATATATTATATTATATTATAATATAATATATATTATATTATAATATAATATATATTATATATATAATATATATATATATATATATATATAATATTATATTATAATATATATATATTATATTATAATATAATATATATTATATTATAATATAATATATAATATATTATAATATAATATATAATTATATATTTCAAAAAAACCATCGCCAATTAAATATGGTCGGTCTCGGACACGACCATATTATAAAAAAACTATAATTTAGGAAATGGATATTTGTTTTTTGCGTTATAATTTGAAAAAAAACCAAGAGCTCATATTAGATAATATTATATTATTTTATAATAATATAATATTATATAATAATATAATACTAATATTATGTTATATTATATAGTAATATAATATAATATTATATTTTAATATTATATTATACTATATTATAATATATGTATTATATTATAATATATATATATTATAATATAATATAATGTTATTATAAAATATTATATTATAATTTATTATAATATAATATATATATATAATATTTATTATATTATATTATTTATAATATATATATTATATTAAAATTAACATTTAATATATATTATATTATATATTTCAAAACAACCATCCCCAATTAAATATGGTCGGGTCCTAGACTTGACCATATTATAACAAAAACTATAATTGAGGAAATGGATATCCATTTCTTGTGTTATAAACAAATTAAAATAAAACCTGAGAGTTAATTTTATTTGTTTGAGTGCTCATTTTTTAAGCTTGCAACTCGGATATCCATTCGCCATAGGTGAATTTGATTAAAATTTATCAAATTTATAAGGTATGTTTGGATTTTTCTATTTTTATTCAATTTATATTTATTTTGCATTTTTTTTTTTTGAATTTTAGTCAAAAATAGGGTAAATTTGATAGATTTTTTATTGCATTAAAACCATTGTTAATTTTAAATTTTTTATCAATTAATAGGTTTAAAATGGATCAATATGAAAATCCTAACCCTACAAAAGATGAAAACCCAATCCCCTCACAAAATGAGAACCCTGATCCTGGACAAAATAAAAAGCCTCCAAATCCTCCTTCACCACAACTGTTGTTTCCAAATAAAAATGTGCCAACAATACACGAGTCTATTCATAAAAAAATAGATCAATTAAGAAAATATGTCAAATCTATGAGACACTCGATGAGCTATCGGACATGAAAAACACTTTGGAAATAATAATTTCAAATGTTGAAACTTTGACAACTCAACATAATAGATTTGCATAGTGGCAAGAGGAACAAAGACAATTTTATGTTGATGGGTTATCATATGATGAGGTGAAGACACTTGATATTGAGAAAGCCCAATTAGCCCAGTTATTCATCGATCAAAGAACAGGACAGCCTATTAATGTGCGAAAACCAAAATTTTCAATTAAATGGTGCACCCATAGAGGCATATTAGATAATTTTTGGAGACAGTGGATGGTTTTTGATAAACCACCCAACAACAATCTTGATCTCCCTTAGTATTTTCTTCAAAAAAAATTATGTTGAGTTTGTGCTAGGGAAACATGTCAATTACTTTGACATGCGAGACTTCCAGGGTGCTGGTAGAGGGATGCCATAGGATAGACCTAGAGCACATCGAGTCACCCCAGTTCATCCTCTACCTATTGTTGCCCCAACTCCACTACCTTACCCTAATATTTTTGTAGATGTAGGAACTTTGATCATTTATGTGTTACATTCGTTGAGTGATCATTTGGTCACGCAGAGCCATCATATTCCGCAACCAATTGACAATTCATCCTAGCATGTTGGTGGTGCAGCTATTGCATCAGCTCCCACTAGTACACCTTCCTCTTCGGGGCATACTTGTGTGCCTCATTGTTGCATGATGTGCAGCAATTCATGTTTGGGACCTCTTCAATGGTCCACTGAGGCCCCCATAGATACATCTGACTATGAGATTCATGATATGTAACATCCCGATATGCAACCTCGAAGGGTAAGAGCCAAAAGAGGGCAAGATAAAAAAAAATTTTGATAACATAAAGAATAACTTACACAAAAAGTAGTTTCCAATACAATATATCAACAAAATACATGGCCAAACATGGTCGAACACAACCCAAAGGAGAGGATTAATCCACCCTCCAAAGAAAATATATACAGGAGTAAATAAGATAGCTCCAGAAATTTTGCTCTAGAACTTCCTACTCTGGAACTTCCTGCTCTAGAACTTTCTGCTCCAAAACTTCCTACTTTAGAACTTTCTACTCTGGAACTTTGCAACAGCAACACAGAATAACAAACAAAAAACACCGATGCATCAGAACATTGCAGACCATTGCATGAAGGAAATTACATAGCCATAGATCTAATTTTGCATGAAAATTTTGAAATAAAATCCATAATAATCATCATATTATAGGCGAGTTTGATACCAACACCAAAACTCGTAAGCCAAGTATAAACATCACATTTCTTTTCATTAATCTATATGATTAAATTTTCACTCTCAAGCGAGTACAATATACATAAAGGAATATATAAGAGTGCAAAGGTATAGCCATGAATAAGACATGCCAACTCGATAAAACAACACAAGAGAGAAACACCTCCAACTAGTGCTCCAAAAACCTGTATGTCGGTCCCCAATGGCGGTGGCAACGCCTCCCTACCATGTGGACTCAAGAGAGACCACCCCACCTTGCTCAGAGGTAGTCACAAGGTCCAAGTAGAAATATCAAGGCAAGGAAAACATAAGGCCAACACTCACATCAAACATAGAGCAAACATGAAATACAACACATTAATGCCAATATCACAACATGAAGATGCTCATACAGTAACATGTTGGGTACTACTCATGACTACTAAGGTATAAAGTACTAAAGTGCTAATTGGATGGAATGTCATCATGTGTGCTCGAAGGGATGGCACCACACGAAACTAAGTACACCTCTCATACAGATGAGGAGACTCAATCATGCCCGTATCAACGCCCTGCAGACGAATAACTCAACACCCTGTAGATGGATATGCCTTCTCATTTAACCCAATGAGAAATCCATAGAAAATATGAAACAATGAAAAATCCACTAAAACCATCATTGAAACCATTTAACACAGCCATACAAACATTGTTGTGAAATCATTCAAACAACTGATCTCATACACTCACAAGTAGATCAAATACATTAAAATATTCACCATTAACTTCATAAAAGAACCAATCATATAATTCAGTATAAACCTCACTAAATCATCCCACAAAATCACATTTAAATCAGATAAAATCTACCAAGAGGTAGTGACAAAACACAGTTTCAACTGTTGTGCAAACGCATGAGAAAGAGGTGTAGAAATCTCATAAAATTCAAAGTGCCTAGATTAAAAATTGGACAACGACCCAGTTCATATTTTGACGTTTCTAGTTGGATTCTATCTTTAATTTTTAATTTTATGATCCGAAATAAGGTGTTGTTTAGAAAAATGTCATTTTAAGTATGGCTAGGCAAAAAACATGAAAAATGAAAGTGTCTGGATTAAAAATTGGACAAAGACCTAGTTGAGATATGGACATTTCTACATAAAATCAAACTTTAGTATGCATTTTTAACAAGAAGTTAAAGAGTAGCAAAGAAAAATGTCATTTTAACAAGTAGGCATGAATTTAGCCAAAAATGAAAGTGCCCAGAATTAAAATCTGCCAAAGACTCGGTTGAGATTTGGGCATTCCTATATGGAATCCACATTTACTTTTCATTTTTAACAAGTGGAATAAGAGCAGCAAAGGAAAACATTTTTTTACAAATTGGGCAAAAAGAGAAATGAAATAAAAATGCCCAGAAATTTGTTTTTCCAGCAACCCATTTTAGATTTATTGGAATGCACAAAAAATTGCCATAAGGAAACTACAAGGAAACAACTCAAATATTCACAAAATGAAATAGAAGAATAAACCTGCCATAAGGGAATGCAAAACTTACCATTCCCAAGCTAAAACACATTCAATACTACCACAAAAATTCAAAGGATTCAAGAACTATAGAAAAATAACTCAAAATTGCCCCAAAACTATAATGAGAGAATACTCTAACTATAAAGCACGGTTGGGTTCCAAACTGGGACAACAATAAGGAAATGGCATGCTAAATTCAACAATCAGATGCCCACAAAATCTTCTCAACAAAAACTCCACATTTCTCCCCAACTATGTCGCCCAATTCATGGGGTTTTCCTTCTCCTTCCAAAACATAAATTTTCTTCCCTTCCAAAAGAATAACTCCCCCAAAATAAAACTCCCTTCCCTTTTATATTTTCTCAAAACCATAAAAAATGAAAATAAGACATTTAATTAAAGTATGCTATTAAAGCTTCCCAAAACAAAATAAAATCTATATCAAAGGCAAGGCTGCAATTTTCTTTAAACTAAACTCCTTCTCACAATAAAAATGAAATAAATCATTTTATTAAACAAACTATTAATGCTCTCCAAAGCAATTAATTAAAATCACTAAATATCCAATATTCCCTCTTTCATATAAAAATAATAATAATAATTTAAATCCAAACATTAAATACACACAAGCTCCCCACGAATATTTAAATAAAACTATGAGGGCTCACAAAATGGATTAATAAAATCATTTAAAATTTCCAAATGAAATATATCATTCTCTCGAATGATCAATAAAAATTATTTAAAAACAACATATTTAAAATCTCATGAATAAAACCATTCAAATCTCTCATCAATAAAATACTATAAAATGCCATATATGAAATCACAAAAATATGTCAAAAAAACCACATCAAGACATCGACAACCAATTAAATATATATAAGCACATAAAAGATTAACAAAAACCAAAACAAAGTACCTCAATGAGACATATTAGTAAACCACATACAACTAAAAGGTGCTCTAGACATACGGCTGAAAGGTACTTCAGACATTACCGTTAGGTAATTGGACGGTAAGACATCAACAAAGAAGCATTGCCCTAACAGGGTACAATGGGCTAGGGTAGGGGACATTTGGCCTGTGACTACCTCCAATAACCACCATCAGGGAATATGAGTACACTTAGGCCTGTGGATCTAGGCGGAGTCGATACTCAGTACCTGCATCATTCCAATTACACATCAAGGTACATGTGCATATAATTAACATATATCATATAGTCAAAACAATATCAATCATCAGGAAGAGGGTCATGATATCGTAAGCCTCTCGGATACAAGTGTTACGACATCATCCATTTCCTACCCATAATCATACAAAAGCAATGATAACAGTATATAAACATATAAGCTTGTAATCCAAAATAATAACTAACCATGATATCCTTTCCCATAATCATCAATGTCTAATCTCATAATGATAACATTTAACATTTAAAATATCAAATCAAAATCAAAATACTATCTTACCAACCTAGGTTTAGAGAGGTGTTACATCCTCCCTCCCTAAGATTTGACTTACTCCTAGAAGTCATGTAAACTCAATATGTAGCCATGTCACACATTAGTACTCAAAATCTATTAATCAAACCTAAAATATTGTACTTCATTCCAAGGATGAGAAATATAATAGACATCATTCATCACTAAACATAATAGAAAGGACATCCTTTTAAAATTCACCTTTCTAAGAATCATTATCAATATATTGACATATGGCTTACTCATAAGGTCTCAACATGAAACAAAATAACATGGTTAATCTTGCTAACATCACATGTGCCACAATTCTCAACATAAGCATTTATTTTAACATCCACATTCATCCAAAATACGTTAAGATACACATTAACTCCACTAAGAATAGGGTAAAGAAGATGCATAAGCACTCAATTCTTTCCAAAACACCATTTTGCAACAATATTTGTTTTCCACACACTTCCAATCTCACACATTATAACATATTTGACATCATTTTCAACAAAATATAACAATTTACACTTCCTAAAACATAATAAGCCAACCTTTGAACTTTTCATATGAAACCATATCCAAGATGAAACATGCATTTATACATACATACATACTTACATCACTGAGAATCACATCACAAGGCTACACAAGGGTCCATCTGGACATCGATAAGCAGCATACTAATCCAAGATACATAAACCATGAGCCAAGAGCTAATATCCATCTCACATAATCCATACCTCACACTCAGTGGTTTGATGGTGTTGGCCACACATACATGGTGAGACCATCCAAACAAAACCACAATGACCTATCTCTTGTTGATTAAGGTGGTTAGCCTCCAAGAGATAGTCATCACACATAGGTGGGTAGTGGGTCCTAGTTGTTTAATAGCCTCACATACCCCCATCCTCAATGTTCCCTGTGTCTACTTCCTCATATACACTCAACTGAGTCCGACTCTCCCATTCTCAGTGAGGAATCACATTACAACACAAGACCAACATTTGAAAACAATAAATAGAAAACTAGTTTAGCCATCAAAATTCATAAATAATTATCAAATAAAGATTCAATTGCAGCAATAAAGCAAGAAATGCGTGCAATTTCAACACTAAATCAAATGTAACCTCAAGGGTTACGAGCAAAGAAATTTCACAATCTATGGCTAAACCATCACAAGCAAGATAAATCAAAATTTTGCTGGTCCTCAAAATCAAAATAAAAGTCATCAATAACCAAAACAAGATTCGCAATCTCTGAAATGGCACAATACATAACTATGTGACTAAACTAGCCACCAAACGAGGAATGAGGGAACAACATCTAACCATCGCAATAGCCCCTCATGTATGGAGGAGTGAACACACCAACCACATGGCATGAAGTGTACTCCTCAGCTACACCTCGCATCGCGTCGTCACGTGGCATGGACTCGCCAAGTGGCCCACGCACTCCTTGGCTATCCACATGGAATGTGCACCTCGGCCACATCTTGCATCGCGTCTCAGCGCAACATGGTCATACACCAACCGAAGAAGGCACGTACTAGTCGTATGCCACATGGAAGTGTGTTTGTGGCTCCGTGGAAGTAGGTACGCATAGAACACACCCCGCATAGCGATACCTTGTGGAAAGGGCACACGTAGGTACTCGCCATAGCCAAAGGTATACATGGCTAGGACATACCCATATGCCAACCGACCCAAACACTGTCAAGAGCAAACATGAGTGTCCCTCTACAAGTGTACGAGGCCCCATTATGCTCATCACACAAGTAGGCTATCATAACACAATCTCATAGTGCACCTTCACGTGTCTAAGCACGTGGCATCATCACTAGCACCATGTGAGAACATCAGTGTGGTGTGGCATCATATATATGGCATCATGGTAGAACACGTGCAAATATGGAATAAATAGTGCATATATGAGTATGTAAATATGGGGCTACTCAAGTCTCACCTCTTATGTGGACGAGGTTGACTCACTAATTCCAGCTCAACGTCCCTACGAATGGCCAGGAAATACTAACAAACCAATGTCGTTATACACAAAGTTGTGGGGATTAGGCTAGCACATATGGATCAAGTACCCTGATCCATCATAAGGGGAAGTAGTGAGTACTTTCCTTGGGATCGGTTGAGCTGAGACCACTCTTCGCCACAATATGCATACATTGCACACCTCACCCAAGAAACTTTGTTGCTGCTACTACCCCTTCACAGACTGAGGGACTAGAGAACCAAAAGAAGAGATTCTATGAAACTAACTTTTGGCAACTCTTAATTATGTATATAAATTTCAACCGCACGTGGGTTGGCCCTCAATCAGGTAACAAACATACAAACACACATAATGGTATGGTTAATCCCACACCTAAAATACAACATATCCTCCATGGATGGGTACACAGTCTCACCATCCCCATGGGCACACAAAGCAAGTATGGGGTATTCACAACACTCAACATGTGTACTAACACAGGATGTTCGCATAACAAGGAGTACTTTTTCAATTTCCTCTTACCAAAATAAAACCATTATCCACCTCTAATTATGCAAGATCAATACAAATTTCCAAGAACATGTACTCCCGACATCCATACAATACATCATAGTGCTACATGGAGTAAATCAACAATTCCATGATAACTCTCACAAACACATTCACTTTTACTAAGTGGTAAATCACCTTACTACACACATATGCTATCCACATTTATTTCCCACACGCAGTACAATATCATTACAATGTTTACTCACGACAAGGTATGCTACATTATCACTTCAACATTCATTTAACACTTTGCATTTATCATTAACATGCCAATGGTTTCACTATTCCCTTTTCTCTAAACTTTACTTAATATAGAATGATTTCTTATTCAAATTCATACATGTTCTATGATTATGAATGCAACTTGAGGACTTAGGTCCTTTACCCAAGGCTGAACTAATAAAATAAACCTTCATGAATGCACAAACATTTGCTCATAATAGGAAAGTATACCACGGATTTAAATACACCACACACTCAAAGACACAAATCTCTCTTAAACCAATGAGAAGAGAGAGAAAGGAGAGAGAGAGATTTACAATTCTGACACAAGCACGAATGCAAACATGGCTTCATCGTCACACAATCCTTCTCACACCAATGCATCAATCATATGAGAGCATGCAATAATCTCTATGAACTAAAAACATGATCATTCAATTTCTATTACCATATTTAATAATCTCAATGCAATATAACTTACAAAAGCAACTTCAAAACCCCATAGGGTCAATCTAGCAATCATTTACGCAAGGAGGTAAAGCACAAGAATACATGTGCCAAAAACTTTGCATAGTGAAGAAAAACAACAAAACTCAAGAAGAGAATACACGCAAATGGAACTTCTTGGCACCCTCAAGGTCAAATAGACCTTCCCACAACACAAACAAAGAAACCAAGCAAGGGTAATTTTAGGCAACACATGTCACCTGCAACCCACCAACAAGCTAAGGAAACATGCCCACCCACAACACAAGATATAGGAAAGTAATCAATCTCAACCTCGGGAGACTCTCAACCGAGGGAATCACTCCAATCCCATAAGGTAAGGCAAGACCTAGGAGGCATCATTCCTCCACAATACCAGCCAGGGTTGGGAAACTCAACCCTCTAAAAAACTATACTAAGGCACTCAAAGCAAGAGGTCATATGACTATCTCGCCACAAAAAGCACTAGGAACACACACATCAAGCACACTGCAACCACATGGGCTACAACCACACTCAGGGACCACTCAAGGGTCACAACAATTTAAACAATGAAAGAGCCACACATCAAGAAGGAGACCAATCAAAATATACTTCTCAGTAGGCCCGAGGGTCTAACTAACCCTCACAAAAACATTCCTCAACAGGACAGGCAAGGGGCAGGAAACAACACTTGTTGCCATCCACCACACACAACACCCAAGAAAGTAACAACCATAAGTAGGGATCCCAGTGTTGAAACATGGGCTCCACCTCTAACTTTTCCTCTAGCTCTGCCCCTAGGGGCATCCTAAAGGAAACAAGGAACACATCAAAATAAATCATCACAAAGATGATCTATACACCAAACTAAGGCATGAAATTTAAACAACAAAACTATGAAAAACAATATAACAAGCTCACACCACACATGCAAACACAACATAACATAGAAGACTCAAGTATGTCAGAGCTCCTAGTGTGTGAACATGGGCTCTGATACTAGATGTAACATCCTACTATGCAACCTCAAAGGGTAAGAGCCAAAAGAGGACAAGATAATATTTTTTTTTGTTAACATAAAGAATAACTTACACAAAAAGTAGTTTCCAATACAATATATTGACAACATACATGGCCAAGCATGGCCAAACACAACCCAAAGGAGAGGACTAATCCACCCTCTAGAGAAAATCCAAATAGGAGCAAATAAGATAGCTCCAAAAATTTTGCTCTGGAACCTTCTTGCTCCAGAACTTCCTACTCCAAAACTTTGCAACAGCAACACAAAAGAACAAACAGAAAGCACCAATGCGTTAGAACTTTGCAGACCATTGCATGAAGGAAATTACACAACCATAGATCTAATTTTGCATGAAACTTTTGAAATAAAAGCCATAATAATCATCATAGTATAGGCAAGTCTGTTATCAACACTGGAACTCGTAAGCCAAGTATAAACATCACATTTCTTTTCATTAATCTATATGATTATATTTTCACTCTCAAGTTAGTACAATATACATAAAGGAATATATAAGAGTGCAAAGGTATAGCCATGAATAAGACATACCAACTCAATAAAATAGCACAAGAGAGAAACACCTCCAACTGGTGCTCCAAAAACTTGTACGTCGGTCCCCAATGGCGATGGCAACGCCTCTGTACCATGTGGACTCAAGAGAGACCACCCCACCATGCTCAGAGGTAGTCACAAGGCCAAAGCAGAAATATCAAGGCAATGAAAACATAACGCCAACACTCACATCAGACACAGAGCAAACATGGAATACAACACATTAAAGTCAATACCACAACATGAAGATGCTCATACAATAACATGCTGGGTACTACTCATGACTACCGAGGTATAAAGTAATAAAGTGTTGACTAGATGGAATTTCATCATGTGTGCTCGAAGGGATGGCACCACACTGAACCAAGTACACCTCTTATACAAACGAGGAGACTCAATCATGCCCGTATCAACGCCTTGCAAATGAATAACTCAACGCCTTGCAGATGGATAAGCCTTCTTGTTTAACCCAACGAGGAATCCATAGCAAATATAAAACAATGAAAAATCCACTAAAACCATCATTGAAACCATTTAACATAGCCAAGAAAACATTGTTGTGAAATCATTCAAACAGCGGATCTAATACACTCACAAGTAGATCAAAGACATTCAAACATTCACCATTAACATCATAAAAGAACCAATCATATAATTCGGTATAAAACTCACTAAATCATCCCACAAAATCACATTTAAATCAGATAAAATCTACTAAGAGGCAGTGGCACAAAACACAGTTTCAGCTGTTGTGCAAACGCATGAGAAAGAGGTGTAGAAATCTCATAAAATTCAAGTGTCCAGATTAAAAATTGGACAACAACCCAGTTCATATTTCAACGTTTCTAGTTGGATTCTACCTTTAATTTTTAATTTTATAACCCGAAATAAGGTGTTGTTCAGAAAAAACATCATTTTAAGCATGGTTGGGCAAAAAACATGAAAAATGAAAGTGCTTGGATTAAAAATCGAACAAAGACCCAGTTGAGATATGGGTGTTTCTACATGGATTCCAACTTTATTTTTGATTTTTAGCAATTATTTAAAGAGTAGCAAAGAAAAATGTCATTTTAACAAGTAGGCACGAATTTGGCCAAAAATGAAAGTGCCCAGAATTAAAATCTGCAAAAGACCCAGTTGAGATTTGGGCATTTCTATATGGAATCCACATTTACTTTTCATTTTTAACAAGTGGAATAAGAGCAACAAAGGAAAACATTTTTTTACAAATTGGGCAAAAAGAGAAATGAAATGAAAGTGCCCAGAAATATGTTTTTCTAGCAACTCATTTTAGATTTATTGGAATGCACAAAAAATTTCCATAAAGAAACTACAGGGCAGCAACTCAAATCTAAAACAGACATTCTTCATCACCAAAATATTCACAAAATGAAATAGAAGAATAAACTTGCCATAAGGGAATGCATTAAAACTTACCATTCCCAAGCTAAAACACATTCAATTCTACCACACAAATTTAAGGGATTCAAGAACTACAAAAAAATAACTCAAAACTACCCCAAAACTGAAATGGGGGAATACTCTAACTGTAAAGCACGGTTGAGTTCTAAACTGGGATAGCAAGGAGGAAATGGCATGCTAAAATCAACAATCAGATGCCCACAAAATCTTCTCAGCAAAAACTCCACATTTCTCCCCAACTCTGTCGCCCAATTCATGGGATTTTCCTTCTCCTTCCAAAACAGAAATTTTCTTCCCTTCCAAAAAAATAACTCCCCCAAAATAAAACTCCCTTCCCTTTTATATTTTCTCAAAACCATAAAAAATGAAAATAAGGCATTTAATTAAAGCATGCTATTAAAGCTTCCCAAAACAAAATAAAATCTATATCAAAGGCAAGGCTGCCATTTTCTTTAAACTAAACTCCTCACAATAAAAATGAAATAAATCATTTTATTAAACAAACTATTAATGCTCTCCAAAGCAATTAATTAAAATCACTAAATATCCAATATTCCCTCTTTCATATAAAAATAATAATAATAGTTTAAATCCAAACATTAAATACACATAAGCTCCCCACGAAGATTTAAATAAAACTATGAGGGCTCACAAAATGGATTAATAAAATCATTTAAATTTTCCAAATGAAATATATCATTCTCTCGAATGATCAATAAAAATTATTTAAAAACAACATATTTAAAATCTCATGAATAAAACCATTCAAATCTCCCATCAATAAAATACTATAAAATGCCATATATGAAATCACGAAAAGATGTCAAAGAAACCACATCAAGACATCAACAACAAATTAAATATATATAACCACATAAAATATCAACGAAAACCAAAACAAAGTACCTCAATGAGACATACTAGTAAACCACATACAATTGAAAGGTGCTCCAGACATACGGTTGAAAGGTGCTCCAGACATTACCATTAGGTAACTGGATGGTAAGACATCAACAAGGAAACATTGCCCTAATAGGGTACAGTGGGTTAGGGTAGGGAACATTTGGCCTGTGACTACCTTCAGTAACCACCATTGGGGAATATAAATACGCTTAGGCCTGTGGATCCAGGCAGAGTCGATACTCAGTACCTACATCACGTCAATTACACGCCAAAGTACATGTCCATATAACATATATCATATAGTCAAAGCAACATCAATCATTAGGAAGAGGGTCATGATATCGTAAGCCTCTCGGATACAAGTGTTACGACATCATCCCTTTCCTGCCCATAATCATACAAAAGCAATGATAACAGTATATAAACATATAAGCTTGTAATCCAAAATAATAACTAACCATGATATCCTTTCCCATAATCATCAATGTCTAATCTCATAATGATAACATTTAACATTTAAAATATCAAATCAAAATCAAAATACTATCTTACCAGCCTGGGTTTGAGCATGGAGTGGATCATTTGTAGGAGAGACATCGACTGTCAGGGATGATATAGGAGGACCGGTAAGAATTAAAGTAATTTCGTTATGTATTTTATGTAAAATTTTTCATATTTTATGAGAGATATTTGTACTAATATATGTTCATGTGCTGGAATTTTTAACAGTTGTTGACAGAGGAGCAGATGTCAGAAGTGCAGGAGGCTACGCATACTACCATTTCATTTGCGCTAGAGAATCAATATACAGTAAATTATTTAAATTATTATTTTAGATGTTAATTTTTTAAATTTATTGTGTTTAAATACATGTACTACATATATTGGTAGTTTGATGTAATCTTTTCTTTTTATGCAGCAACCCAATTCTTATACAGTCTTGTTGACTGGGTTTGACCCATTGGATGAAGTTGTTGGTGTAATTAATTATTTAATTACACTTACATAAGTTTACTTAGGATATAAGATTCTTTCTAGAAGTCTTAGTTGGCTTGTCTAGAACTTATCTTATCTAGCTAATGCCTCATTTCCTAGGCGATTAGTTTGTTTGTTGTCTCATGTCATAGGATTATGACATTTTTCAACATCATGTTCATTACTACATTTGAACCTTTCCTATATAAGGAAGGTCTTTGTACTCATTTGTAATATAGTTCATACCTCATCATTTGATAGGTCTTAATGTCAAGCAAGCTCATTTTCTTGCATATTCTCTTGTAGAAGGTTCTCATTATTTTTGCAAGTGGTCTTTGGTGTTGAACTAATATCTTCAGCTCTTACATGGTATCAGAGCCACATCTTGCAAAACCCTTCTCATATTTGAGGGTGGAGCTATTGCTAGTGAGAGATCTTGATTTGAGGTTATCTCTCCATAGGTGGGATTTCATGGAAAATCAATTTTGGATCATGTTGGAGGAAATAGGAGCTCAAATTTGAGTTCAGGGCAGCTGAGAAAGTCAGAATTGACTTTTGTTTCACCTAAATCTGACATTTCTAGCCAAAGTTGTGGAGGTTTGTAGATTTGCAAGATCTAGGAGTTACAGAGCTTCTGGTACATTTTCATGCAGATCTGACCTGACCATCGTCTTCAGGAGGCCTAAGAGACAAAAATTGATATATAATTCACCCTATTTCTGCTTTAGCTATTCATGAGGCAGTTTTTTTTTATTCGGCGGGTCATACGGCCCACCAGGTACAGGGTATGATATTCATTTCGCAGAATAAAAAATTCTCAAATTTTATATGTTCTACGTTCAATATTTTATTTCGAGCTATTTAAAAATTTTGGGCTTCATTTTAATATCTATGAATATTTGATAGTTCATGGCCACAAAGTCGTACTGTCATTTGACAGGCTAGTTGGGCAATTAAAAATATTGTATCAGTTTTACAAAAAAAGTATGTAGGTAAAATATTTGTAACGAGCTATAATTTTATTTTGGGTGGATTATAGTTGTGGGCTAATTTTTTTTCATTGTGCATTATTTATATCTGCGAACAAACAAAGAATTTTGCAGAGGATTTTCTAGGGGCCCGTAGTGTATTGTTGTTGGACTGAGCATTTATTCTAGCTGGTCTACTACCCTGCCTACCGTCTGTTGGTCCTAGTACGCCGCCTACCAGCCATTACTCAACATTGACCCCATCCTCATTCCACGAGAGCGCATGTGACTACTGTTGGATCTCTGCTCTTCACCGCCTGTGGGTACTTCTTCCACTGTCTACGGGTATCTCCCATACCATCGGCAATCTATTCCTTCATCGAGTCTACTCTATCTGTGACAACGTCATTTCCAATCGTCCTTTGATCAGTCGATCCTTCTCCGCTGACCTCTCCTAACATTCCCACCAGTCTTCATTGCTCCCCGCAACGACCCTCTTCTCACCGCTGGCTATATTCACCTCATCAACTTGGCATATTCTCTATGCACGTAGCCACATTGTTCTCTAGTGGCCTCCTATGTAGATTTGACAGTGTGTACCTGTTCTTGACTCATTGGTACCATCTATTGGTTTATTCATAGATTTATATATTGGTTTTAAAAGTTTTTATTAATACTTTTACAAAAATTTAAGGCTGATGGTTTTTTGTTGCCAGCGGGATTTTTTTTAATATTGCAACGGGTGGTCATATTAATGACTGAGAACCATTTTTTTAAGCCCCAGGTATGCATTTTTTTGTGCCTATTTAGTGTTGGTAGTGCCCAGATTTGGCCCCTAAGTGCCTGATATAGGCTTTTTTTTCATTTCTGCATAACTTTTCAGCACGATCTCCAAATTCTACAAATGAGATATCAACAGAAATCTCTCTCTAAGTACTTCACAGTGGTGTATTTCTTTTTGATAGATTTTGATGCAGGTACAATTTATTCACAACTAAAGTTAGATCACACCTTTGGACCTTCGAGCTCATAACTTTTTGCCAATTTCTCTGATGTTGGTGATTCAAGTTGCATTTGGAAGGTATTGAGGAGCTCTTTAATTTGGTTCATGTAATTTTTTTAGATTCAGCTCCAAGAGATATTCAGATTTTTGCATATTTACATTCTGCTTCATAACTTGGACATCTTGATTCTTGAAGAAGTTCTATTTGTGGGGGGGAGTTTATTTTTTAGTTGTATTATCAAATTTGGGATGTTTCATATCAGTTTGATTCAAATATTTTCCATATTTTCACTCTTGGTACTAGTTGATCTCATGGCTGAACCAAGATTTGAAGTGTTGACTCCTCATAACTATCATACATGGAAGGTAAAAATGTAGAGATTACTTTGGTCAAAGGGTTTTTGGTCCACTTTGGGTGATCACCAACTTGATTTTACCAAAGAATATGATCGATTTTCTCATAGAAATAAATGTGATGAAGCTATGGGTTTAATTGCAATGCATGTTTCAGATAATTTATTCTTTCATATTGAGGAATGTACAACTCCTAAGTAGGTTTGGGATAAGTACAAGACACTCTTTGGTGCAGTTAGCGAGGTAAGTTTCATGCAGTTGGAGGCTAAATTAGATTCACTTTCTATAGATGCATTTTCCACCATTGAAGACTACTTGGTAAAATTCAAATCTCTAAGAACTCAATTGGTTGGATGTGGCAAGGAAAAAACTGATAAAGAGTGCATCTTTTTTATTTTGTCTAAGTTGAAAGGTTCCTTTGCATACTTTTCTACTTCCTTCTATGCAACTATGGATGGCTTAGGTGATTCTTTTGTAATTCCCTCTTTTGAGACATTTTGTGATAGGTTGACTAGAGAACAAGCATAACTTAGTCAACTTGATACACATACTAAGAATCATGCTTTAGTTGCATCATCATCATCTAAGGATAAAGGAAATAAAAAGTTCAAACCTAAGGCAGAATCTAAAGAACCTCCCACCTCTTCAAAAGAGGAAAAACCTAAGAAGGAGAAGAGTAAATGTGGTTATTGCGAAAAACCAGGGCATGGTGAACAAACTTTTTACAAGAAAGAGTTAGATGAAATGAAGCAACTCTTAAAGGAACACAATATTTATTTTCCTTCTAAGTGTAAAATTTCATCATCTTCTTCTTCTCAATCAACATCTACTACACACACTGGTCATCCAGGCATTGCAAATGGGAGTGATATGATATATGATTATAAACATAAAGGACATGCCCTTGTTGTCACACAAGTTGAGAGGTCTAAAAATTGGATTCTTGATTTTGGAGCCTCCTATCATATATCAGGCCAACCTAAAAGGTTTTCATCTTTGAAGCATACTTCACTTATGAGTATCTTGATGGAAAATGATTTGTATCTTGATGTATTTGGTAAAGGGGTTATTGATGTGACACATGGTAGCTTTAATAATGTGCTTTGTATTTCTGATATTAAGCACAATCTTCTTTCAGTATATCAGATAGCACATATTGGTAAATAAATTGAGTTTATTCCAGATTTAGTCTACATTTGAGATTTGGATACTAAGTAGCTTGTTGCAATGGGTAGGGCCAATCATCAGGAAAATATCTACTACTTTTCTCATTTTTTTCCTGATGGCGAATGTTCCAGAATTGACTCTCCTAGATCCAATATGGACAGTTGTTCAGGTGGTGGATTTCATGGATGGTTAAACCTTGCCATTCATAAGCCATGTAATAAGGTTGCATCTCCTCCCGCTTCTTCAGATTTGAGTCAAACTTCAAATGAGTAGGATACTTGTGGTTTTCTAGATCTACACATACAAGATGGTTTCATGATAGGGTTATCAAATTTGGTATGTCAGACTTCTTCAGAAAATTTGGAGGACTTGTTTGAGGGAGTTTCTCTCCTTCTTGATCATTCATCTTTGGAGGTTTCTCTTGAGTCTCCACATTATTTGTCTCCTTCCTTGATTGGGGTAACACCTTATTTTGGTAAGGAATCTTCTGAATATTTTGACACATCTTCAAAGATTTCATGCTTTAGACTGCTTCTCTCTTCTTCATGGAGATGAGGTTTCTTCAGCATCAGCCATTGTATATTTTTCTTCCCAAGGGGAGATACATTGTTTGTAGGAATTTGATTCTCTTTTTCTTTCATAAATTCTTTAGTGGTTTTGGAGTTACTTCATTATGGGGGGGCTATGTAGTCTCTTTCTTTCCCTCCTATGGGGGGGATTTTGTAATGTATTTATGTGAAGGATGGTCTACTTGGGGGTATTATGGAGTCCTCCATCCTTCCTCGTGTGATTTATTTATTTTCTTTATTTTCTCTCTTTTGGAGAGGAGTTTTGTCCCACTAGGTTTTCTCCTTTCTCTGGTTGTGAGAGATTTCTTTTTGCATTTGTACATGGTTACCTAACATGGCCTAGTAGTCGAGACCCATCTTTGCATCATTTGCATAATAATCTTCTCCCTAAGTTTCACTTATGGGGGGGTGTTGGTGTAATTAATTATGTAATTACACTTACATAAGTTTACTTAGGATATAAGATTATTTTTATAAGTCTTAGTTGGCTTGTCTAGAACTTATCTTATCTAGCTAATGCATCATTTCTTAGGTGATTAGTTTGTTAGTTGTCTCATGTCATAGGATTATGAAAATTTTCAACATCATGTTCATTACTAAATTTGAACCTTGCCTATATAAGGAAGGTCTTTGTACTCATTTGTAATATACTTCATACCTCATCATTTGATAGGTCTTAATCTCAAGCAAGCTCATTTTCTTGCATACTCTCTTGTAGAAGGTTTTCATTTTTTTTGCAAGTGGTCTTGGATGTTGAACTAATATCTTCAACTCTTATAGAAGTTGCACAAGAAGTATATATATTTTTTATTCTCAAAATTATAATTATATGTGCATGTGCATTTAAATTCTTGTCATTTTTTATATAGGAAACCATCTTAGCTTATTCATCCACTATGAGCCCATCTAGTGTCATAGCATCACAATAGGTATGTGTTTATTTTATATTGTAGATCATTTACGTTTAGATAGGAGTAGATATGTGATTAGTAGATATGATTATTTGTCAACAATTATATGTTAATTTGTATCATTTTTAGTTTATATGCTATAGTCCTCTGCTTGACTCAACACTGTGATGAGTGTGAGACCATTACTTTATACAAGGACTCCCAATCATCATAAGGGACAATCATATGCAAAACATCTTGCAAAAAAGAGACCAAGACTTGAGGTAAACAAGAATTACATTATTGATATAATATAGTACATGTATATGGATTTTGAAGTTAAATTTGTAATTTATAAATGATGGTATATAAGTTTCTATTTACTAGTCTAACTTGTCAACCATTCACATAATTAATCTAATTTGTGGTTTGAAATGTTATTGTGTAGGAAACTTCGGAGCAACTAACTTCTTTGAGGAGGCTTGATTTTGATGGTCCAGCATAGGATTAGGGTATGATATAGATTGATATGTACTTAGGGTTTGATAGATCTTGAGATGGAATATATGCCATATTTTGTAAAACTTGTTATGAGTAGGCATATGCCAAATTTGTATATGCACAAACACAATTATTCTACAGTTTGATATATAAGAATTGATATTTGATCTAATTTGTTCTTCATATGCATGTCTTTCTACTTTGAATTTTCAAAATGGAATGTATAATTATCTAGAATGGTTTAAAGTTATGATTGATAATGTATGTTATAGATTATGAAATTACATTTTAATAGTTCACTTATGAATTACAATTGGTAATCCATCTATTTCTTTGAGGAGTTTTTTCAAACAATTCATTGCCTTTTCTATTGTACCACATTTTTCATACATGTCTACCAATACATTTTTATCAAACACTCAATTTGAGAATACCCATGATTTCAAGCTCTATTGAATGAATTTACATTTGACATTATTTTGTTTTTTGAACTCATGTAATGGAGTGTGCAACTAATTTTTATTTCAAAAGAAGTTAAAATTAATGAGAAGTGGATACAACTTAATGAAATGCATTTCATGTTACAGTGTTCTTTTGAAAGTAATATAATCATCTTGATAAAAATGAATGTCACTTAATGTTCATTCAAGCTTAATAACATGTAAAAGGTATAAAATCATCTCGAGTAAGAATCAATATCTTTCAACCATAGGGGTTTGATGCAACCTTCAAACAAAGTCCTTACAACTAAACAAGATACATGTTCATTAGATTGTTCATGTGAAATCTATACAATAATCATGATTAACAATTAAAACATCACTCAACCACGATGCAACCATTAAACAGACCAAATGAGTGTGATACTACCATTAAACAAACCAAATACAACTCCATGACATGCATGTTATTTGACCTTCGACATGCAATTTGTATTATCATAATACACAACAATGAATGTTGCTAACCGTAATGCATTATTAAGCAAACTAGGCATACTATATGGGTATGTTTACGTTAAGAATGGTCATCATTCACATCCAAACACACCAAATCACTCTGAGCTACATTGGACCGGCGATTTCCCTTAAGAGTCCAAAGTGCAAAAAGGAAACAATCTTTGCTGGGCTATTACCCTGAAACTGTGATGCTTATAGACTCTTCGTCAGAGGCTACAAGATTATGTTGGGACCTTCTTCAATAATCTCCCTCATTTTTTGCTATCTTAGAGGCATTTTCCTGTGGTGACGAGTTTTCAATTGAAGAAAAAGTTGCCAGATGCAATCAGTGTAAAGTTGCAAAGTGGTGCAAGTTTCATTCTGCAACTCATACGACCAAACAAACTATTCCAACATGTTTGAATGGGTATGTTTATGCTAGGTATGGTCATCGTTTGCATCCAAACACATCGAATCACTCGGAGCTATATTGGATCGACAATTTCCCTTAAGAGTCCAAAGTGCAAAAAGGCAGCAATCTTTGACGGACAATTACCCCAAAACTGGGATGCTTATAGACTCTCCATCAGAGGCTACATGATCATTTTGGGGCCTTCTTATATAACCTCTCTCAATTTTTTCTATCTCAAAGGAATTTTCCTGTGGTGTCGAGTTTTCGGTTGAGGAAAAAGTTATCAAATGCAAGTAGTGTAAAGTTGCAAAGTGGTGCAACTTTTGTTCTGCAACTCGTATGACCAAAAAAATTATTCCAACACGTCTAGATGGGTAATTTTACACTAGGGATGGTCCTATTTTGTACCCAAATACATTGAATCGCTTTGAGCTACATTGGACTGGTGATTTCCCTTTAGAGTCCAAAGTGCTAAAAGGCAGCAATCTTTGAAGGGATATTTTTTAGAAATCGTGATGCTTACAGACTCTTCGTCTAAGGCTATGGGATGGTGTTGCGACCCTCTACAATAACCTCTCTCATTTTTTTCTATCTCGGAGGAATTTTCTCTTCGTAATGAGTTTTTAGTTGAGGAAAAAGTTGTCAAATGCAAGCAGTGTAAAGTTACAAAGTGGTGCAACTTTTGTTTTGTAACTCGTATGACCAAAAAAATTGTTCCAACACATCCAGATGGGTACATTTACGCTAGGTATGGTCCTATTTTGCATCCAAATACACTGAATCACTCTGAGCTACATTGGACCGGTGATTTCCCTTAAGAGTCCAAAGTGCTAAAAAACAACAATCTTTGGAGGGCTATTTCTTAGAAATTGTGATGCTTACAGACTCTTCGTTTGAGGCTATGGGATAATGTTGGGACCCTCTACAATAACCTCTTTGAGTTTTTTCTATCTCGAAGGAGTTTTCCCACGGTGATGAATTTTTAGTTGAGGAAAAAATTGTCAAATGTAAGTAGTGTAAAGTTGCAAAGTGGTGCAACTTTCGTTCTACAACTTCTACGACCAAATGAATTGTTTCAACAGGTCCGTATGGGTATTTTTATGCTAGAGATGGTCATTTTTTGTACCCAAATATGTTGAATCACTCTGAGCTACATTGGATTAGCAATTTCCCTTAAGAGTCCAAAGTGCTAAAAGGTAGCAATCTTCAAAGGGCTATTTCTCGAAAACCATGATGCTTATAGAATCTTCATATGAGGCTATGGGATTGTTTTGGAACCCTCTATAATAACCTTTCTCAATTTTTTCTATCTTGAAGGCGTTTTCCTGCGGTGATGAGTTTTTAGTTGAGGAAAAGTTGTCAAATGCAAGTAGTGTAAAGTTGCAAAGTGGTGTAACTTTTGTTCTACAACTCGTACGACTAAACAAATTGTTCCAACACATCTGGATGGGTACGTTTATGCTAGGGATGGTCCTCTTTTGCATCCAAATATACCAAATCACTCTGAGCTACATTGGACAAATGATTTCCCTTAAGAGTCCAAAGTGCTAAAAGACAACAATCTTTAAAGGGCTATTTCTTAGAAACCATGATATTTATAGACTCTCTGTCTAATGCTATGCCATTTTGTTGAGATCCTCCACAATAACCTCTCTTGGTTTTTTCTATCTCGGAGGCATTTTCCCGCAGTGATGATTTTTCAGTTGAGGAAAAAATTGTCAAATGCAAACAGTGTAAAGTTGCAAAGTGGTGTAACTTTTGTTCTACAACTCATACGAAAAAATATATTGTTCCAACACATCTAAATAGGTACATATTCACTAGGTATAGTCCTCTTTTGCACCCAAATACTCTGAATCACTCTGGGCTACATTGGACTGACGATTTCCCTTAATAGTCCAAAGTGATAAAAGACAGTAATCTTTGAAGGCCTATTTATCAGAAATCATGATGCTTATAAACTCTTTTTTTGAGGCTATGGAATCATGTTGGGACCCTCTATAATAACCTCTCTCAATTTTTTCTATTTCGGAGGCATTTTCTCATAGTGACGAGTTTTCAGTTGAGGAAAAAGTTGTCAAATGCAAGTAGTGTAAAGTTGCAAAGTGGTGCAACTTTCATTTTGCAACTCGTACGACCAAATTGATTGTTCTAACATGTCTATATGGGTACATTTACATTAATGATGGTCTTCTTTTGCACCCAAATATGCTGAATCATTTTGAGCTACATTGGATCAGTGATTTCCCTTAAAAGTCCAAAGTGTTAAAAGACAACAATCTTTGAAGGGCTATTTCTCAAAAAACGTGATGCTTACAGACTCTCTTTCTGAGGCTATGGGATCGTGTTGGGGCCCTCTACAATAACCTCTCTTTGTTTTTGCTATCTCGGAGGTGTATTCCTATAGTGACGAGTTTTCAGTTGAGGAAAAAGTTGTCAAATGTAAATAGTGTAAAGTTGCAAAGTGGTGCAACTTTCATTCTACAACATGTACGACCAAATGGATTTTTCCAACACATCTGGATGGGTAAATTTATGCTAGGGATGGTTATCTTTTGCACCCAAATATTTTGAATTACTCTGAACTACATTGGACTGGCGATTTTCGTTAAGAGTCCAAAGTGCTAAAAGACAACAATCTTTGAAGGGCTATTTCTCATAAACTATGACGCTTACAGACTCTTCGTTTGAGGTTATGGGATCATGTTGGGACCCTCTACAATAACCTCTCTCAATTTTTTCTATCTCAAAGGTGTTTCCTGCAGTGGCGAGTTTTCAGTTGAGGAAAAAGTTTTCAAATGCAAGCAGTGTAAAGTTGCAAAGTGGTGCAACTTTCATTCTACAACTCATACAACTAAACGAATTATTCCAACACATCTGGATGGGTATGTTTATGCTAGGGATGGTACTATTTTTCACCCAAATATTTTGAATCACTCTGAGCTACATTGGACCGACAATTTCCCTTAAGAGTCCAAAGTGCTAAAAGGTAGCAATATTTGAAGGGTTATTTCTTGGAAATCGTGATGCTTATAGACTCTTCGTCTAAGGCTAGTGGATTGTGTTGAGACCCTCTACAATAACCTCCCTCTATTTTTGATATCTCTAAGCTCTTTTCCTATGGTGTCAAGTTTTTAGTTGATGGAAAAAATGTCAGATGGATGCGATATAAAGGTGCAAAGGGGTTTAGGGTTCATTTTTTTCCTCATCAGTAAGTGAAAAAGTGATTCATTTACTCAAATACACTTAATTCATGAACTACACACATGAATACTCATAAGTGACAAAGTATACACTTAAATACACATAAAGTGTACACAAGATGCATGATATTATCATTCAATAATTGCTATCAAATATAGGATTTACAAAATGCCACGTAGGCATACAACAAATGACCCTAATACATAGTCATTTCCCAGTAGGAAAAGGAATAGAGCACACATTTCCTTCGCGATCGGCACAATCTTCCACAAGAGTAGCATATTGATGTTCTAGAGTGACAAGCACCTGTACAAACCATCAAGGTAGCAATTAAAATACATACAATAGAAAAGATGCTTAGAATAACAAATCTATATTACTCTAAACAACCTAATTAATGATGAAATGGTAACACAAACTATAAAAGACGCTTACAATAAAAAATCTATATTATTGTAATCTATCACATACCTCTCCCAAAGGATCAAAACTAGCTATTGTTGCAGCAACTCCATGATCAATCATGCCAAGAACATCACAATATACTTCAAATGAGAAATATATATGGTCACAATAGAAAAGATGCTTAGACTAACAAATCTATATTATTCTAAACAACCTGAATGATGATGAATTGATAATGAAAACTATAAAAGATGCTTACAATAACCAATCTATTTTATTCTAAACAACCTGAATGATGATGAATTGGTAATGCAAACTATAAAAGTTGCTTAGAATAACCAATGTATATTATTCTAAGAAACCTAAATAATTAAACTTAGCAAATAAACAATATCAAAATGTGATGAACAATATCATACCCGTCCCATACAAAAAATGATCTTCTACTCAAGTGTGCTTGCAGGGTCATCTTTTACCTTGAGAGTTTCCAGTAATACTTCATGATCAACACTACAAATTGTCCATAGTTTTTTGTTTTTGGTCTAGCATGATATCTCAATAACTTAACATTTGTTCCTATAACAAGGTGCAAATACATGATAATGGTTTTGTGTTTCTCATAGTCTTCAAATGCAGGTACGTCATTCTTTCTAATCATATATGTTCACAAGCAAGTTCTGAAAACAACAACTGAACCTGTGTGATCATAAATTTTTTATCAACATCTAAATATATTTAGAATAACAAATCTATATTATTGTAAACAACCTAAACAATGATGAAATGGTAATGCAACCAAGTTTGAGAAACAACAACTGAACCTGTAGGATACATGAAGCCATCATCATCTATATCTGTTGTGTTAGCTTTTTCTTTCCCTATACACATCATTCCAACCAATAGTTTGATCCCTCTGCATCCCCTACAGTGCTACAACTGCATAGACATGTCCTAGCTATACAAGATCTGAAAGATGATCGTAGTCAAGTGAACTTTCCATTACATCTTGTAATGAGGATTGTGCTATAGATAAAGGGGTTAGGTACTGTGGAATCCATGTATCTACCCACTCACTTGACTCACACTAATCCCAATCGCACTAAATACAATTTTGACAAAAACAAGCCATCTCTCATGTCTATATGGTCCATGAACTCGCATCTAAGCTTCAAATTGAATGCATCTTTGAAGAATTTCTAATTTTTTGACATTCCATTTTGTCTCTCACTGTGCCCTCTTCAACCAACCAAAAGAACCTACACACTTGTGAATCAAGTGTTCCTCCTGGTGATAGTGCATAAGTACACCAATCCACAATAGAACATGTATCACTGAATGTTGCACCACCTCTGATCTTTATTTGTTCCTTAACCAAAGCTCTCTTCACACAGGCACTTGTGCCATCATGCTCGCCTTTTCCATGCCCAACTTCAAAAAAACTCCAAATATGTGGTACACCCCTCTCTATATGCATCATGCTCAACCAATAAAACATGCGAGCATTCTTGAATTGCCCTATGTAGTTATCTAACCAAATCAAATGTTGACCCATTGCAATTCCTTTTTCCTGCAAGAAATCAAAAAAGTTTTCAAAACAATGTTGTACAAACTCAAATGAATGAGATCTATCATCACTCATGTAAAAATGGTACTCCCTAATTATCTTCCTATCCTCTTATGTACTATCAGGGGCATGACTTTATGTTATGTGGACAAAAATAGCAATTTGAATAGAATTATAATATTGTGATTGAACTTCATTTTGTGGTTGCAATGTGTAGTTTTCAGCAAAATCAACTACATATACAATAGTTCCAATGGGGAAAGAGTCTTTACACATCCTTAATTTCCAATCCAACCACTGCGACCTATGGCTATGCCTTGCATACTTATAGAAAATATTTTTCTTAAAATATGAAATAAAATCAGCAATACTTACCTCTCTTGCAACCAACTCGCATCTAGAACCCTCACCTCCACTCTTTAATATGTATTTGACTGTCTCATACTTGTTTTCCTCAACAATTTTCTTACCAAAATCATGATCATTTCCCTCATGAAAGCATGTTACAAACTTCGATAAACCACCACATTGCAAACACGTTTCATTTAAACAATCATTTTTATAAAATAAGAAACCATCACCTCTAATGCACAAAAATGAATCTAACAACTCCCTGGATGACTTGGGAAGTTGCACTGCATGACACTCCTACAACATTT